>OY756227.1:7510000-8760000 GCA_963576875.1 Acrobasis repandana
TGTAAAATCAATTTCGCATATATAATAATTACCTTCTAATTTACAATTGACGACTATAGGGTACGGCGGCAGTCGCCCCAGCGTCTCTAGTAATATGATGTCTCTGCCGCCATCCTGCATGTATTTCTTTGAGTACAGGAGAGTCGTGGAGTCAACCGCCGCCCATTCCGCTTGTTTAGAAAGTACCATTTGAGCTGACGCCAAGTGAGACCCGGATTCTGAAAATTAAATACTTTTTTATGTAAATATTACGTTTTTTATAGATTATAATGTTTACATTGTGTGTTCACATGTGTCGCAGAATAAAAGAGCCGCGATGCACCTCATTAAGGAATGACGCATCATTTACACGCTGAGAGAAGTGGCTAACATGATTTAAATTGTACACATTGGCTGTAACTCCTCATGGCGGTACATACTCTATACCTATTATTCTCGTCGTCATCAGTTGTAGGTACATATCTACAATTTTATTTACATCATGTTTGCATACATACAAGCTTTAAGCACACAGAGAAAGGGCCGCAAGACTCAAAGGAAAAGGTGGAAAAAGGAAAAAGTGATGGGCATCTCTGTTAACATGATTCGTATTTTGGCCCACTCCCCCGATCGGCTTCTACGATTTGCGCGGGAAGAAAAGCAGCTAGTACATTTTAAGTTTTTACTTTTCTCCCAGACCAGCATGGAAAGACATCTTATTTATATTTCTGTAAATAGTAAAGTATCATTTTGTTTCTCACTCAACGAATGTTGAAACGATTT
This sequence comes from Acrobasis repandana, assembly GCA_963576875.1. Classification (NCBI taxonomy): domain Eukaryota; kingdom Metazoa; phylum Arthropoda; class Insecta; order Lepidoptera; family Pyralidae; genus Acrobasis; species Acrobasis repandana. The sequence continues at coordinate 7,510,763 of OY756227.1, forward strand.
TTATTAAATCGTTTAAAACATTTCTTTACAAATGTTTTAAATATTTAGGAATTAAATAAAAAAAAATAACACGTTCGTTATTGACTTTCACCTCCTGTAATTCTACAAGTTTGCGGACACTCGGTTATATCATCTTTCGAACATAAAAATATTATCAAAATCGCTTATCTGTTCGAGAGTTACGATGATATACAAACAGACAGACACAGTATGACGACAGGATAAAGCCCTTCTGGCTGGTGTTGTTGTTTGACGAGTTTCTTTCGGCGTTTCTTCTCAGCAGTAATCCCATATTCCACCCGCTGAGAAACTTCCACCGGGTGGTGATCTCCCCTGGGCAGTTTGGAAGTCCCTAAATAGGCTCCGGACTGGTGTTGGGAGATGCCACGAGAACCGAGGAAAGTGGGGTTTCTCAAATAATAATCGATGCGACTGTGGAGCTGTTCAAACCATGGCCCACCTACTATCGTGCCCCAGCTGCCCAACCCCTTGTACAATAGACGACCTAAATTCGGCTAATGACAGGGGAGTAAGTGTGGCCACACATTGGTCCACACTCATTTAATGATTTTAGCCATTCCGACTCGCTAAGAAGAAGTGAGCGATCCAAAATGCTAGAGCTTTTTTTAAAATAACGATAATTATACCTAATAACTTTAATTACCTATACCGTAAACATTAAACGTAATGTATGCCAAACTTGTAGACGTGTGAAAGTGCCTGCAAAGGCCTAAAATTACTGAATAAACATTTGATTTTTGATTCTACTAATATTGATTGATGTCCGTGCGTTGCCGGGGAGCGTTGCTAGTAACAATAAAATTAATAAAACAATAACCACTTATTCGAACAACAGATAGCAGCTACTGTTAATTACAGACTTTATCTCAGTCTGATAAATAGTGCTATGGAACCATTAATGGAACAAAGTTCTCATTAGTTCTATCTTCTCTTTATAAAAGCATGATAAAAAACCGATCCGAACTAAAAACCTAATTGAATAAACAAAAGTGCAACATACTTAACAGAGATCCAAAGAAGGAAGCATTCTCGCCTTTAGACTTGAGTGTTTTCAATACGATTTTGCTTCCGCTAAGAGATTCTTCATCACTGTAGGCGAAAGTGCACCCACGGAGATCCAACAAGGTATTCACGTTGTGAGCTCTGAAATGATACGAAACTACGTCACTTCAAAATATTGAAACAATTTTTAACGTGCACGCGAACACTCCGATAGAACAATATTAGCAACAATCTCAAGCAAATAATTATACTTAGAATAATAGAAGTTCTCATTTCTTATCAGGAGCCACTGACATGGCCGATAACATTTTTATCTACCTATTTGCTTTTAGGCGGTGATAAGTTCAAGAGGGCTGAGTGATTGAATAGACGCAAATAAAGTTTATATATAAAATTAGGCGTAATAATCTAACGTGTGGTTGTTAGCGTTATTGGATAATATAATGAAAATCCGCAGCAAATTTTTAACAAGACTGTTTGAATAACTGTATTAGTTTAATGAATTACGCGCGAACATTTTTTAAAAGAGCTTGCTGATGAGCTGAAATGGAAATCGGTAATTTCCAATTCTCAACGTACAAAATTACATTAGGTCAACTTAGAAGCATCTTACTGTCAGTATCAGCCATTGGGCAGCATGCTGATTTAAACGGATGTAGTCGAAGATCAAACGAACTTACATACTTGTCATTAATGACTCATCATCATCAAAGACGTAAAAGCTGTGCGTAAAAGCTATTTTTTCATATGTGTTAGTGGCCGACGCTTGTGTAGTTGTGTCACATTTTTCAGTCATCGTCGGGTATATGACCTATGGTTATTATTCTTTGTCTAAGAGATATATTTATTGTTCTTTGTATCTGACCTAGCTTACGACTACTGCCATCAACGTCTTCGAGGAGACGAATAGCCGAGTTCCTTTCTCCTACAGAAGGTCAACATTGAGAAAAGAATGACATGAGATTTCTTTTGCGATGGAGACTACCTACAATATGGGCTTACTTTTTGTCTCTGTGAACAATGATGTCTGAAAAGTATCCCGGCCTGTTCTCCACGTTCATCTGGTGCGCGAACACGGGCGTCACGGGCAGCAGCTCCACGGCAGGGTTCCTCGTACTCCGCAGTTTCATGTACGCTGCCGCTGTCATGAACGCTGAGAAATTAAAGTATACTTAGGTATTTCACGCTTTATTTGACCGTTTATGTATACCTACCTATAGTGTCTTTATATAAACAGTGGCAGGGTGTTACCCACAGGTGTTACCCTTCACGCACTTTTTTGCAGCGGTAATAGCGACCAAATTAAAATGACTTTAGGTAACTTTTACTTGGGTGCTGTTGACTGTACTTAAGTTGAAGTCCTACATATATCTGGTACGCATCTAGTCTCTGTACATGCTGATATCTAAAAACTGATGGATACGGTGATTTCAAAAGAATATTTTCTTGGGAAACTATATTTTTATAATTACCTACTACCCGTACGAGATAAGCTGTATTTAGTTAGTAAGATATATAGGACAGGCGGAAAACTATGTACGGTACTAATAAGTACAACGTGTAACAAAAAGGGGGTATCAACCCGAAAGGGAGTTATTTAATTTTGTATGGAGCTGCAGATTTTTTTTCGCGATTTCAAGGATGATCCCATAGTAAAAGTTGTTCACATTGGTTAGTATGTTAACACCCTTTCGAGTTGATACCCCCATTTTGTTACAGGTTGTATAGATAATCCATATTGTGAGTTGCTCTCGCTCGTATAAAAAAGCGGCCAAGTGCGAGTCGGACTCGCCCATGAAGGGTTTCGTAGCAGCAAGTAAAAAATATAAAAGTTGTAAAGGTAAATTACAGTTTACGATTAATGACGTATTAAAAAAAACTACTTACTACTCGTAGATCTCGTTCAAAACAATTTTCGGTGGAAGTTTGCATGGTAATGTACATCATATATTTTTTTAGTTTTATCATTCTCTTATTTTAGAAGTTACAGGGGGGGGACCCATTTTACCACTTTGGAATTGTCTCTCGCGTAAACTATTCAGTTTAGAAAAAATTATATTAGAAACCCTCAAAAAAATGTTTTTTTTCTCTTTGTGTTAAAATCTTAATGCGGTTCAAAGAATACATCTACTTACCAAGTTTCAACAGTATAGTTCTTAAAGTTTCGGAAAAAGTAGCTGTGACAAACAGACGGACAGACAGACATGACGAATCTATAAGGATTCCTTTTTTTGCCATTTGGCTACGGAACCCCTTAAAATATAACCTACCGTACACTCACCACGGAGTCACACTCACAGTCATAGATACCTACAATACGTATCTTTGAAGTTGAATTTATTTAATGTTTATACACGCCTATATTATTATATTATCAACCCCACCAACATAAACATGAGTGGAATTGAAACATCTTCGGCGATCTTAACTTTGAGCGTGAAAAATCCACCATATAACCGAGTTGATATTCCGATAGGTACTGATTGTAAATTGTGATTCCTTCCATCCGGACCCCGGGCTCGGGCGATCACGGTTCAACTGAGTACACAAGGCCACCGAATATGAGCGACAGTTCGAGGCAAAATGATACGACAAGAGAGCTTTGGTTACTAATCATTTTTGCGAATCAATAAAACAAAGTCCAGGCTGCGCCGGTAGATATTCCAAATGTCACACGTGGAGGCTCTTGACTGTATAGTCGAGTCGATATTACAAAGGTAGAAGTAGTTACGAAAGTACCTATACGCCGAGCTCCTTGGGGTTGGTATTATATATACCTAGTTACCAACTTACAACGCTCGACCTCACCGGGGCGGTCTTGGTTTCCAACACGGATAGATACACCTATTATCTTGCATTTTTACAGATACCTATTTATCTGTGGTTCTTGGTCTAAGTAACATTACCTAACTACAAAGATAAGTTCTAAGTATAAAATATAATAATGAAACATGAAAATAAAACTTTATACTTATGCTCTTTTCCTTGATTGGCTTTTACATACAACGTGCGATGTACCTACACTGTATGATTGTTTACATGGCATTTGAAATATAACCGATGTAAAAAAATAATTAAATAGATAATGTTTTAGGTAGGTGAGTGAATGTAACGATTTATCTTGCCTATAAACTAAACCACAGAATACAGTAAGAGTAAGCAGAACTTTTTCTAATTTTGTTTCGTGTTTAGTCACAGGCCGGAATCTCCTAAGGTACGCGCAATATGCGTCCCCGTTCCCCGTCCCCTCACCTCTCCCCCGTTTTCGCCTCGATGACTCACGTTGGCCGTCAAGAACCGGGGGAGAGGTGCGGGTGCGGGGAACGGGGACGCATATTGCGCGTACCTTAGGAGATTCCGGCCTGTGACTAAACACGAAACAAAATTAGAATTAAACCTACCTAAGTCCACTTTATCGTTTTCAAACGGGTCGGGCCGGTCCTGAATAGGGCCTGGGGATCGACTTTCGTACTGCAGGGAGGTGTAGCAGCCCAGAGCCTTCTCCAGCAGCTCCATGATCAGCTCATACAGCTGCACCGGGTGCGTCGGACACATGTACGTCACTATACGAACTTCTGGCTTAGACATTTTCACAAAACAAGTTAAAATAAAAACCGACAGAACTACGACTATCGACTGTTTATTTATAAATGGATGGAAAGGTCGGTTAGCATAACTATAAACGCGATAAACAATGCACGCTTCTGCCACGAACTAATCGACAGGTTGGAGTAAATTCTATGACGTCAGGCGCACGCAGCTGCTGCGTGGTCACTAGAGCCGGCATTGCAGACCGACGTTAGAAAGTTTGCGGTACCTACCTACCTAATAATGTGCACACAAAATAAGTAATTATGTACATAACTAATTATACTGAACAAAATATCATTATGGTATGGTATTTAAGCCGTGTGGTTCCCAGCTGAGTAGAATAGGACCACTCCAAGTCTTCCTGTGGATGTCGTAGAAGGCGACTTACGAAACACAAGCTAAACAAAGCTTAGGTATAAACAACAATGAGACCTCTCCAACCAGTCTGGCCAGCGTGGAGTGTAGGCCAAATCCTCTGACTGCTCTGGCAGTACAGGGAGGGTCGTGCTCCTGCAGTGGAGAGTTAAAAAGACATGATGATGATATCACTATGGATATGATAAATCTCACGGCCCTGGGATCTGTTTACCCCGTCAGGGATAAAGACGTGATAATGTATCTGTGTAACTGTATCATAAATCCTGTGGATAAATTAGACTGACACCTGCACGGGAAGAGAAGAAGCTGCTGGCATGTGGCACAATCTACCTACTACGAAATATGACAGCACCCCCGTGCGTTATATACATATATATTCAAAAAATATAAGTTGTGCGCTGGCGTCATTTCAGCAAGTTGTCGACCTTTATCATACAATGAAAATGAATACTATACGAGCAGTGTGAATTCATATCTTCCTATGTACCTAAATAGCAGCTACTTTCTCAAATAAACGATTTATTATCTAAGATGTTATAGAAATAGAAAATCTTTATTTGGAGCATAAAAATAACAAATTACATTGAACATGAAAGTAAAAACAAATAATGCTACCAAAATGGTTACTCTCAGCATTATGTCGAGGCTTTTTGCGGCCAAGACGCTGATTTTCAGAGGAACCAGTTGAGTAGGAATGGCTCTGCCTTACATTAACCTTAAATAATACCTATATCATCAGTATATACATATAATGTACTACAGAGTAGAAAAATTCACAAACGCCTGCACGCGACGTCACCCGATGTTATTCTCATTGCTATTGCATGGGATGGGAATGATATAGGTCCTGTGACCTATATCATTTCCATCCCATGCAATAGCAATGAGAATAACATCGGGTGACGTCGCGTGCAGGCGTTTGTAAATTTTTTCGCACGAATGCATGTCCAAACAGGGTTGATGTCAAGGCAGCAGGCGGCCGATCGTAAACCTATAACCGAATCATAATAAACTATTTCGGCTATCTTTGTCATCCTTGGGTCACCAAACTCTCCAGTAAATATTGACAATATCGACATGCATTATATTTGGAGAAAAAGAGAGAAAGGGCATCCCGCTCTGAAGCAGCACAGCTGAGAATCCAATCGGGAACGCGCTAATAAGAAGATATTAATGCATACGGGAATTAACGCGAAACGTACCTTTTTATTTATTTCTTTTGCTGACGTTTCGTTCGGGATTCACCGAACGTGGTCCCAGCTTGACTGAAGCAGCGATGACGCCTACGCCTCCTCCTGCCCGGTGTGATCTTCATCCACCATCAGTGATTAACAAAGCACAACCCTGGTTTGGTGCACAATCGGTTAACCGCCAGAATACGGTTGCGTTACGGAATAGGGACACTGTGAGTGTAGTGTGTGACGGTACTTGGAGAATGAACAATGACGGTGGACGAAGATCAAACCGGGCAGAAGGAGGCGTAGGCGTCATCGCTGCTTCAGTCAAGCTGGGACCACGTTCGGTGAAACCCAAACGAAACGTCAGCAAAATAAATAAATAAAAAGAAGATATTAGTTTAAAAATCTAAAACTAGACTACGGGAAAATTCTATTTAAAAAGAGCGGACAGCCAAGGCGCTTCCAACGATACTTCATATAAATCATGGATATCATGTAAGATACGAGGGAACATAAACATACATAGCGGTGAAACACATAACCCTTTTCTTTGGCTCACTATAGTCGGTATAAAATAAAATATTGAATTCTTTTGCCAATTATGGCAAAATAAACAAAAAACTTTTACTGTCATGTTTGACATTGACTGTTTAACTTGACATTTTATTTCTATTTCTTTTCGCGTTTATTCGCTTCGCTTGCTTCGTTTGGTTTTCATTCTTTCTTTCTTCAGTCAGTGCAAATGCGAAAGTGTTCAGGGATATTGTAATGATTTAAAAACTAAATACCTAAATAAGAATTAATTGGAAACAAAAATGGGAAAAGACGATACATCCACAAAAAAGCGGCGAAAATTGAATACAAGCTCATCTACTGAAACGACTAAACAAGCTCCGGTAGACGTCTATAAGGTTAGAAGCATAGTGTTCGTACATACCTACCGTACTTCAAATACCATTCACAAGAACTGGAACGTAAAACTTTTATCAGCCAGACTGATTTTAATGTTATTATTTACAGCGTGTCGTAGAATTTGAAGAAGCCGAAGCACAGCTCCGACCTGCTGAGAAAGATGCTGTGTTGTTCAAGAAGATTTGCCAGGACGTAAGGCTTCTTTTAGCAGACATTGCAGAGTTAAAGACAAAGGATACGGAAGAGGTAACTTATTTTTTTAATAATACTCACTGAGCTCTTTGTTTTGGTTACCCCAATCCATTACCACAGCCGTAACCTAAAAATATATTATGTCAAACATTGAAGGTTTGGCCTTATAATATTTGGAAATTTATTGGGGAGTTTTTACTTCTAAATGCCATGCACAGTTGCCTGGATAACATGCTTCTTGTTAACATTCAAATACTTTGTCTCTGTTGTGAAATTGTGGTGTGTATATTGTAGGCAAAGGATAAAATATCAACAAAACGAATAGAAGCTTCACTACATTTAGTTGCACTCAAGAAGTTGAATCGCCTAGAAAAAGTTCGTACAAGAGCCGGTCGTGATGCTCTCCATAAAGAAAAGCAGAGGGTGGACTCCACACACTTGTTGCTGCAGAACTTATTGTATGAGGCAGATCATCTCAACAAGGAGGTCACCAAATGTCTTCAATTCAAGTCCAAAGACGAAGAAATTGAACTTGTACCTTTGGAAGACTTCTACAAAGATGCTCCAGAAGAGATATCTCGTCCAGTAAGTTATATAACCTTTTTTAGTAGTATTAGTCATCAAAATCTTTTTGTAATGACTGTTTATTCTCATATTAAACATGCTTGTAATTTCAGGAAGTCACAAAGACTGATGAGCATCAGCTGCAACTAGCGAGACTTGAGTGGGAGTTGCGTCAGCGTCGCGAGCTTGCTGGGGCCTGCAATGAGCTGGTTGCGTCCAAGGAGAGAGTTGCTGCAGCTATTGCTGCTGCACGCTCCAGGCTCGAAGCACTGGCCCCACATTTAAAGGATGTCCTGAAATCTACCAAGCCTCTTCAAGAATGCCTTGCCATGAGGTTAGATGAGAAGCGAGATGAAGCAAGAGCAGCATGTCTGCTGCCCCCACCATTGTTTTTGCTGTATGCTAACTCCAGTGCCTACTCTGATGCTCTTGGACTCAAAACTGTAACTGTTGGTAAGTAAACATTGTCATCATGTTTGATGGTTGATGTATTCTACTATCTACTTTCATTCCAGTTTTTTATTTATAATTGTTTAGCTCTAAAGTTCAACATTGCTTTTTTTTAAAGGAATAATTGGTGATGAAGATGAAGCGCGAAGATTGGATCAGCTCAGTAATGTTGACAGTGAATTAGTGGTGTCTAATGATTCAGATTCAGACCAAGACAATAATGATGAGGAGCGTCGGGAGAAAAAGAAGCGACATCACAGGACCTCGAAAATATCCAAAGAGGAAAAGGCTGAAGCCAAAAAGAAGGAAATTTTGAGGAAACATCCCTTGAGTGTACAAATGTCAGTGAAGGTATCTGATGGAACGGCGCTAAACCTTATTTTCTTTTATCTCCTGCGTTTGAAAATAACTGTTGTTAAGTTTACAGTATCAATGCCTAAACCTGTCACGGGAGTATCAGCTGCTGATGTGTTGAATGGACATTGCATTCTTAACGAGCTGTACCCTGCAGACACAGGAAACGATTCTCCCCATCCAGCTACTACTTACTTGCTCAATGCTGCTGGAATATCAGAAGATTTTCAGCATTTCGTACCTGAAGTTGGCAGACCTTATATTTGGGCACAAAGAATGTGTGGCTTAGACTTCATGGCTGCTATTTTGGATGACCAAAAATCAAACAAAGTTATGCAACCTTGTCAGAGCCTAAGTGTTACCACAGTTGAAAACTTTATTCTGACTTTAAAAAAAAGATTAAAATCTCGAGTTGAGCTTATGAAGGAGTTACAGGATTTGGAATCTGGAAAAATATGTCCTCTAAAAGGCAATCTGCCAGTAAGATTATTGGGGTCCTTGACTCAATGGCAGTCTGTGGGTTGGCCTGAATATAGTCAATCACCTTCAACAGCATTCCTAATATCAGAGGGATTGGTCAACTCTAATGATATGCTCTACAGGGCTATTATTACGAGGCAGTCTGCCAAACTAGTTGCTTTAGTAGCATTGGCTAGTGACTATCCGAAGAAAGCTCCTTTGTTCTCACTGACACTCCACTGGAATGGTACACATCACGCAGGCATCAATGATGATATCAGGGACATTGAGAGAATCATAAACACTAATTGGGCTAAAGAAAACGAACTGCCTACACTCTCCGCACAAATGGCTAAACTGTTAACTTATCTTGATATTCTATTGGAGACTACAGGTTCTTCAGAGTTTCCACCAGACAAGGTTATGTTCTGTCCAGTGAGGGGACGAAACAGGGTTAAACCTTACAAATATTTAAAACAAGGTACTGGCGTGTTTGTTCAGTATTAAATTCTTAGACTGGTATACTAAGATGTTAGATATAAAGGAAAATAAAACTAAAAGTGTGTGTCAATTTAAAAGGAGTTTTCCTTCCACTCACTCCTATACATGAAAATGATTCTTCCCTGTCTAAAAGTATTAGTCAGGTAGTTTCCTACTTGTGTTGTGGCACGATACAATCAAATATCTTTTTCTATAAAATATAACCAAAAGAAATTAATAAAACAAATATAAATAATAGAGACATTCAATCTAAAATTTATATTATAATTCAAAATATACCAAGAATGTCTATCCCTAGGGTTATGTTATGTTATGCCATAATATCAAAAATGATAAGTTTTGGAGTAAAAGGGCATAGCATGTTTAAAGGCTACTTGGTTTGAAATAATATATCCATGGTATGATGTTACAAATAAGTATTTATTAAAACAAAACAAATTAATTTTATAATACAACAGTCTTTATTCTTATTTTCAGTAAAGCATTAAACATTTCTGAGGAAAAATAAACAATATGATCACAATTTGGCAAAATAAGATTGACTTGAAAGAGAAAATACACAATATCCATTCATACTAAGATTTTCGTCGAAATACTTAACCTAAAAATGCCATATTGTTATTGGTCGATAATGAGATCGCTATAGCATTGTGTCTATATTGAGTTGTTACACCAAATTTGCATTTTACATAATACACATATAGTTTGTAATAATAAAATGTTAATTTACTTATGAGACTTATATGGAAACAATACTACATACTCTACTCTAATTTTTTTTTGCTTTTTTTAGTATTGGTAGATTAAAATCTAAAGTGACTGCAAAATCATCTTTATGACATATGTTACTGAAATATGAGTCACTGTTTACATCAGATATTTTCATAAACTTGTACTACGATAACAAACCTTAGGAAAGATACAACCTTTTATTCAAAGGGGGATGCAGGACGCACGACTATTCTAAGATTTTACCATTTCAAGCAATGTCTAATTCCTTTAACACTAAAATGTTCTAGAGGACGCTATCTACATTCTACAGTTACGCGAACATTCTCTTTGCAATGTACTGCACATAAAAAAATATAATTCGCTATTGCAATCTCTGGTAATCTTCATTCATTGCTAAACAATTGTATACGATGATTAATTGATATCATTCACTTATACCTTTTATACAATTTTTTTTTATAATTATTTTGATTGTTCCTCACTGTGGGTCAGTTTATAAGAACAAAATAAAATCACTTCCCATTTTGTCAAGTGTGCTTACGACTATGTGACTTGTAGCTTATTGCATTATGAGATCCCGGCCTCCAGTTTGACGTCCATAATTTTGCGCGGCCCCTTGAGGCAATTGAGCCGCCTTTGGACTGCGTCCCGATCTGTAAAAAAGATTCTTATTTAAAATACAAGGATGCTATTCATTTGAGATTTTAAGAGTAAGTGTCCAGAAACTTTATGCAGGACTTTTCCTTTAGGTCTTAAAAAATTACTCTTGTTTCTACAACAAAATCTAGAATGAACACTAGGTACAAGACTCAATTTACATTGCCGCAGAATGGAAGCGAATTTTTAAATGTCTACAAAGCATATTAAACTGTCAATGTGGTAATATATAAAATTGTGTCAACAAAAAGAACTTGCGCGGAATTCTCGCGAAGTATCTTTCTTCATGCTAATTTGTACTTATTTGTAAATTGTAATCCTTTTTAAATTTCGCCTCGATTACGTGGCGTAATACTAGATGAGAAGTCAGTATCCTCTGCGATTTTTTTAAATTCGCCTCGATTTCCTGGCCATGTAAATTGAGCCCAGGGAATCGATAGCTCGAAGCAAACGTGGCGATGTTTGGATGCAAGTCGTTTGGTAAGACAGAATGCCCGTGTGATTCCGGGTCAGAACAGGACTACTCCATTTCTTCCTGTGGATATCGTAAGAGGCGATTTAAGGAAAAATAACACTTAAAGTTCGTGCTACAATAGCATTCCCAAGGATGGTTGATGTCAGGCAGGCGGCCAGTCGTAAAACTAGCCAAATCGTTTAAATTGTTTCGGCTATTTCTTCTCCAATTTGCTAGATTTTTGGCATCCTTGGGTGACTATTAATATGCATATTATATTTGGAAAAGTAAAAAGCGAAGGCTCCGAATCAGTATAGCTGAGGATGGCACCGAGATCGCGTTTAGATGAAGATAGTTTGGTGAGTCAGAATAGCTAGTTACATTTGGAGAGCGTGGTGCGGTGGTGCGGGTGCAGCGGCTGGCGCTGCACCAGCGAGTGCAGCAGCACCTGCGCGGACATGTAGCGGCGCTCGCACTCCTTCAGGTCGCCGAACAACTCGTCTATCGCCGCCATCTGGCACTGCACACAAATGGAAACGCACACATTAAATACACACATTTAAGTATACTTATAAATAGTAAATTATTAAGTACATCTTTAAGCGCCTAAGGTTGACTCGTAGAGAATGCATTAGTGTTAAGTTCACTACTTGTACCATTGTGGTCAATAAAGATTTTAATAATAAATAAAAAAGAAGGTTCCTAGAACATCAAGGAACCATGGCGGAAGCTGTTAGGGCGCCTATGAACGTCCTGGGCTTCCTGCAGGAGCTAGGCTGGGCTTCAAGAGCTGAGGCTGGCGCCGGCTCCCCACGCAATACGGGTCCAGAGCAATGGACCAAAATGCGGAAACATGTCCTCGGGAAAAGTAAGTAAAGGAAACGCTTTTTGTGATTCAAGAAGACCATTTGCAATCGCGGCGAACGTCGATTCGTATACTAACAGAGTAATCGTCCGCTCCACTGTAAAATATGATCTCGCTTCCGATCTTTATGAATGAGTTAATCGGGTTGGATATCTGTTACCGACTTACTCATTGTGTCAAATAATAATAAAAAACAAAACATAGGAAGAGTAGCGGTAGTATAGCAGTGGACATAGGCTGGTAAATGAGAATTAATAAAAAAAATGCTCACCAACTCGATAGCGTGTTCGTAGAGAATTTTATCACAGACGGCAGGCGTGACGCCCGCTTCGTGCAGCCTCTTGGACTCGTTCACGATCCACTTATACTTTCCGTTCATCAGGTGGACGACTGGAAAAAAATAACATACAGTTACTCCATTTTAAAAAGGAAACAACACCGTGTGGCTTCCTGCCTACAATATGAAAATATATAAACAAAATTTGTATGCCTGACGGCGCAGCATGAAGCCCTAGCTATATTGTAAACTAACAACTTTTGTACTCATGTCTGACAAATAAATTATTTATGATTATGAATATGACCATTCCATCTCTTTCTGTGGATGTCGTAAGAGGTGACTAAAGGAATAGCACAAACATCTCGTGCTACAACTGTATTACCAAGGTGGGTTGACGTGAGGCAGGCGGCCAGTCGCAAAAACTATAGCCATATCGTTTAATCTTTTTTTAGGCGTCTAAACTATTTGGCCCACATAAAACTTTGATCTTGATGGAAACCCTAAGCTTGATTATGCGCTCAATAAGCCGCCTGTGGCTTTTTGGCAAAGCGGATGACCTATTTTTTAGCCCTCGTTAAAAATATCTCGCCGACATGCTTTGATCCTGCTCCGCCACTGTATCCATGACCAGCCTTTAGGGCTAAATGTCCGGCCTAATCAACGCATAGTCAGGCGTTTTTATTGACGTGACAACGTCTAATAACTCGATACTACGGGCTGCATGCACGAAAAAGAGGACGTCATTGTCCCGTTACGCTCATTATCGCGTTCCGCAAGCGAGAGCGCGGCACGAACGAGAGAGAGAATGTTTGACGTTGTCACGTCAAACTACTGTCCGTAAACCGACTTTACAGACAACCGTTTTTTATTTTAGAAGATAGCAACCCTGCGGCTGGCCTGGCTGTCCGAGCTGGCTGTGCTAGTACCACAAGCGAGCGCTCACCTTGGCGCACCTGCGGCGTGGGCTGCAGCGTGCGCGCCCGGTAGTGGTCGGCCGCCAGCCGCAGCCCGGCCGCCAGCGCGCGCATCGCCTGCACCAGCAGGCCCAGCCGCACGCTGTCGTTGTAGCGCTCTGCAACCAAACAAATAAACAAACGTTATTCTACTGATCACTTAAACGCTTAGAAATCGCTTACAGATTGCGAGTGTCAAGTCTTTGTAAAAGTTTAGTACAGCTGAAAATAATATAGGCTGCGTTGAAAAATGTGTGTTGGTGTGCCTTCTTTCATTAGGAAACGATCATTTTGTGAAGAGTTCCGTAAAATATGATACACAAATTGATATAACCCGGAGTGACCTTAAGGACTGTATGCACAAAGCCACGTGGTCGGATTTGGCTCTGAAATATGCAAAATTTTCCCGCTAGGGGGATAAAAATGTCAAGATGAAGTTACATAGAGTTAATAATGTGTAAACGGGACAATAGATGTAGGTAATCATAAATTGTAACGTAGAAGCTTACTTGTTTCTTTTCGTCAAGACTTCCAGTCCGCGATACTTATTAAAATTTTCAAATCAAAGAATTATTTTGTTTGAATTATTATTTCTGAATTAAGGCCTTGGCAGACGTCATTATAATGTACTTAACACTTTAGTAGACAGGCTATCAGTAGAAAAAGGCTAAAGTCGAAAATACAGTAGTGTGCGTGAATGCAAGACGTTTATTTAAAAAGCGAGTTTACGAGTAAATATATGTGAAAATCATATAGCACTTTCTAAAAAATCCAAGTTACAGTTATTCGAATCTTGCGTAAAATTTATTACTTTTTCAATTTATTAGTCGATCTCCGTGGCGATTCCTTAACACGCTAGTCCGTCACTCGGAGGTTCTGGGTTCGATTCCCAGCCAGGGCAAGTTGGTAAATGGCCTTTTTTAATTTGTCCTGGTTCTTGGGTGTTTATTTTATCCCATCAAAAACATAAATGTAAAAATGCCAAGTTCAAATTCCGACAAAACAATTGAAATTTAAATAGCTGCCAAGTTATGTAGGTAGAGAAAACTGAAATTTATTCATAAGAATCTCAACATTTGACTTGGACAACATTAAGATTGAAAGCACGGTCACCCATCCTAACTGTGACCAAGCTAGAAAGTGCTTAACCTGTAAAAGCACGGTCATTCATCCATCAATTTTTGAATTTATCGTATGCGAAGTGGAGCGAAATATTTGCACAAGTGGTTTTGATTACTCGTATTTTGAAATTTGTTAAAGCGCAAATGACAAATAACCCTTAGAATAGAGAATCTTTTTAGTTTCACGCAGCTTTTTAGGGTTCCGTAGTTAACAAGAAAACCTTATAGTTTCTTCATGTCTGTCTATCTATCCCCAGTTTTACTCATAGACTATTAGTACTAGAAAGCTGTAATTGGGCATGGGCATGGATATGTGGTAAAAAAAACTTGAAAAAAAAAATGTGTTGTGTGAGACGTCGTTGAATAGGTCTTTCAAAAATATTGTAACATTATGAACACCCTTTTTCGGTTTAGCAATCCGTTTGTGAAATATTTGGTTTTTGATTGCAAATTTTTGTTAGAATCGTGTGTCTTCCCTCTCTGTCAGTTAAACGGTTGTATATGACACACACACATACACTTAAAAAAATTCACGGCAGTAGTATATAACGTCTCCCTGTACTAAAACTAATACGGTGGATTCAGTTCATGATACTGAACAACTTTTCCTAAGGAACACATAATTAAATATGAAAAGAAAATGTTTGCTTTCCATTCGACCTCCGTGGCGTAATTGTTAACACGCTAGACCGCTAATCCGGAGGTACTGGGTTCGAGCCCCAGCCAGGGCAAGATAGAAAATGGTCTTTTTCAAATTGTCCTGGGTCTTGGGTGTTTATCTATGTATGTATTTATCATAAAATATAGTATCATTGAGTTAGTATCCCATAATACAAGTTAAAAACTTACTTTGGGACTAGCTTAATTAGTGTGATTTGTCCTTACATTACCATACATATATTACATAAATATTACATTTTGCCATATCTTGTGTGTAAGAGATCAAAAATAATTTTTGTATTTCGTTTGTTCCTTGGTGAAAGTTGTTCAGTATCATGGACTGAATTCAGACCTAAAGTTAGGCAGTTGTTAGTTACATAAAACAAGTAGGTACTCACTACGGAACCCTACACTGCACGTGGCCCGTCACGGCACGTGGCCGGTTTATTTTAGTTAAGTTGAAATTTTAGGGAACCATAGACAAATTTATGATATTTCTGTGTAAATCAATATTACTTATCGCTGACATGACGTTCTCAAAAATACAATCAAATAGTATTTTACGCGAGCGGTGACTTGGAAAACTACACGTTTTGTGTTCCACTGACAGAAAATGTACACATTTGAATTTTCTTTGTGAAACAATACGTTTAGCGACCATCTGCAATCGTAACACCTTTCACTTCTATTCACCTTATTATGTAAGTACGGAGGGTAAAAAAGGATTGCACGTTGAACAGATCAACAGTCTTGGCGTAGCAGCTGTACGTGCTCAATCAATGACTTGACTGTTTGATTTTGTACAATATTTTTAACGAATCAACAAAGAGCACTAAAAAGAAATCTTTTCCTGAAAACAGCTAAAAAAATTGGTTGATTAATGAAGCAGTAATTAGCATTATTGCACCCTTTTATTTTTTATCTTCTAATAGGTTTTCCTGTAATCTATAGGTAAAGAACTATTAACTGTATATTTTTCAAAAGATTGGGTTCAGTGGTTTCGGAGATAAGTGTATTTTTATTATTTATTTTCAAAAATAACTTCAAAATCACCAACTTAAAAAATATAGAAAAATATATTTAATATTATCATAAAATGCTCTTTCATTTGATATTTTACGCGATATAGTTCACAAAACCCTTTTTTTGATGTCTCATTGATCTTCCATAAAGTGGCCCCATTTTTTATTTATTTATTCATTTACCTACATTTTACTTCCGTCTTTGGGTCACAAATTTACATTATGTGCACCACATTTCAACTGAATCGGTCCAGTAGTTTAGTAGGGGGGGGGGGGGGTAAATTTTCGCCTATTTTCTTAAATAACTTAAAAATACCGATCTAAGAAATAATAAAAAATAAATATATTAAAAATTGTCATAAAAAGTTCTTTCATTTGATATGTCACACGATATTGTTGTCAAAATTTTTTTTTAATGTCTAATTTACCCACAATAAGTGGCCCCCTTTTTTAAATTTCATTTATTTACATTATACGTCTATCTTTAGGTCACTAAGTTACATAAGTGTAGGTACTAAATCTCACCTAAATCATTCTAATAGTTTCGTAGCAAATTGGCTGTGACTTACGGACAGACAGACAAGCGAAACCCTAAAAACAGTAAAAACACCGAAAAAATCGGTTCCTATACAAATTTCCCGGGCGGCTGCACACTTGTATAAAAATGCAGATTTTTTTTGTTTTTTGACTGTTGTTTTAATATCATTATACTATACTAGCAGTCCACCCCGGCTTCGCCCTTGGTACACACAAAGCCTATGTCACTCGGGGATAGTGTACCTTTCCAACGGTGAAAGTTTTTTTAAAATCGGTCCAGTAGTTTCGGAGCCATGTAATGCAAACAAACAAACAACCAAATCTTTTCTCTTTATAATATTAGTGTAGATAAATAGCCTACTATAGCCTGCCTGCCAAGCCAAGTATAGATCTAGTATAGCCTGTGGTTCGATATATTACGCATAATGTCAATTCGTATTTTGATATACATTCATGGGGAAAAGTTGTTCAAAATTTCAGACTGAATCACCCCTCAAAATAATTGTAAAACCCTAATTAAACAGCACCTTTTATTACAAAAACAGTTAATATGATTCCGCGACCCGAGAAAGTTCCAATCCGATTTTCACCCTAATCGCCAATTATAAAAATAAAAATATAGGTAATAAATCAAACCAAATTATTGTTTTCATTGACTTAATTTTCAATAAAATTTAAAAAAAAATGTGCGATGCCGTATCTGCGATAGCATTACATCTTTACTTGAACGTCAACAAAATGTCAAAACTGTACCATAGTGTAGCAAAAGTATGACATAATTTGGCAGTTTGTACATAGTTTTTTATTGAAATATTTTAGACTGTAATGCAATTTTACGTAATTTGAAAATGGATTTTTTTGAAAAATTCGACACGGCCTCCTTCCTGAACGCCCGGCGGGCAACTGAATTTGTATGGAAGAATCATGGCCGCCAAAAACGTTGCAAAACATCCAATTTTTAATTTTTTTTTTTTTATTATTGCGTGATTGCATTGTAAGCAAATATTAAGAATAATGTTTCAAAATAGCCTTTATTTTTATAAAATATATGCAATCCCTTGTTAGAATATTTCTTTACGCAGAAAAACAAGCCAGTTTGTAGCAAGATTTTCTAAAATATTTCTTTCAGGTTTCTTTACAATTATCTTACTTTTTCTGAATGAAAATTAAAAAAATACGGTTTTCGTCTACTGGCTAGTCTATTAACCTATAACTAGGTATGTAATTTTCTTAGTGGTCTTCTCTACTTAAGCCATAACTATTGCCCGCGCAAAGTGCGTTTTGCATGTTTTTGGGTAAATTCAATGCTTGTTTTTAGGAAAACTACAAAATATTTAAAAAAATCCTTTTTTTCGTCTACTGTCCCAACTCTTCCTCTATCTATGTGTATACATTATTTGACTTAAATAAAACGCTTTCTGTACAAACTTGTTGCCCGCGCAAACCCAGTTTACATGGTGCCGACCCTTAAGGAGTGCGATTTTTGAATGAATACAGCGGTAATAGATTATAATTAGGTACCGTCGGAGGCGTCCATGAGCGCGGCGATGGGCGCGCCGCAGGACACGGCCAGGTCCGACAGCAGCTCGGCGAGCACGCGCACGAAGTTCAGCTGCGAGAACACCTTGCTGTGCTCCTCCTGCAATAACCACAAATACATAAATAATAAAAATGTTGACGAACCATGTTGCGGATATTTTTCTGTTTACTTTTTTGACGATGTATGTTGTAGATATCTTTCTGTGACCCATTGACGTAACATGTTGCTAAAAGTAGGTAGTATTTAAGTTAGGTAAGTATTTTTTGCAGTTGGTGCTTTACGCAAATTGTAAGTAGCCAAGTAGGTTCACCCACGCACGCCCTGAACGAACATGGCCTTTAGGTATTATGACCACAGGTTCTGTCTACCCGTAAAAAATAAAGACGTGTTTAATACGTATGAAGGTCTCCAGTCGCATAAAAATACTATCTGAAGGGTAAAGGCAAGGAAAATGGCTTGTAGTGTCATGCCTATAGGATGGGCAGGATAAATTATTATTGACACTTATTACAGCAAAGTGAACCCATAAATATAAGAAATGCTATACAACATTCAATTATTATATAACAACATGTTGTCGTGATGACGGGGTAATCTCCCATAATGACTTCACATTATGTAGCGCGTAGGTTTGATACGATTACGGAATACTGAACGATGACGTGAGATTCGCAATTACTTTGCCTTTGTTGCTTGTTAGTATTCCTGGGTACATTGTGTCGACGTTTTTACTGTAATTATGTTTACGTAATCATGACTAAGGTTTTTTGGGTAGATCACTGGAATAAGAGGTTAACAGTCGCTTAGACGGCAATATGTGATCGTCCAGGTCGACAAACTTAAGAGTTAAATGAGTGAGATAATTAATTAAGATTTTACTCTACGCGAAAGATACCGCAACTAATTGAACAAACGAGGGGAGATATAATGCAATTTTGAAAACATTATTTGAGCAAACAGATTAACATTAAAACGTTATAGGTTGGGCTACATCTGGCAGCACGGAACAGCACTTTCCTATGCTGCTATCTTTTTCTGTCACCCAGAACATCATTTGCTAGAGAGAGAATGCGGCCGCATCGCCGATTCCACTGAATACCCGCTCTCTTGAGTGACGTAGCCCAACCCAAAC
This sequence comes from Acrobasis repandana, assembly GCA_963576875.1. Taxonomy (NCBI): domain Eukaryota; kingdom Metazoa; phylum Arthropoda; class Insecta; order Lepidoptera; family Pyralidae; genus Acrobasis; species Acrobasis repandana. Next base: position 7,530,318 of record OY756227.1, read on the forward strand.
AGAGACCAGACGGCAGTATTCGCTTCTCGAGCGTTGTGGTTTATTATGGCAACATATAGTCATTTTCTTATGTTTATACTTAAAATTAAATATAGGATTTGCCGTGTGCCTCAAAGTCTTCCCGTGGATGTCGTAGAAGGCAACTTTGGAAACACAAGCTAAACAAAGCTAATAAACATCAATGAGACCTTCCCAACCCGTCTGGCTGGCGGCGTGGAGAGTGTAGGCCAAATTCTCTAACTGCTCTGGCTTGAATACATGGCTCTAGTAGTACAGAGAGGGCCGTGCTCCTGCAGTGGAGACTAAAAAAGACCTGATGATGATATACTTATAGGAGATATTTGTCGAGCAGTACAAGCAAATTTCGATCTCGACTTACTGATGAACATCTCCAGGATCTAATGTCAATAGCTTGCACCAATTTTACTCCAAACTTCATACAGATAGTCCGCAACAAAAAATGTAATTTTTCTAATTTTATCATTGATATGTACAAAAATACCTTTGTTATTTCCGTAAGTAATTACATTTGTTTAATTTTTTTTTCTATAAAATGTTGTGTGGATCGCGATGGTCATTTCATTACTTAAAACGGACACCGAGCAAAACTAATTGGTGACCCCTGATATAGGCTGTGCGTTAGTACTGACCGCGAGGATGGTCTCCTCCTGCAGGTTGGGGATGTAGACGGGCGGCTCGGGCTGGTGCAGCTTGAGCCCGCGCAGCAGCGCCTCGGGCAGCTTGGGCGAGCCCGCTAGCGCGCCCGCCGGCCCGCCCGGCGCCGCCTCGCTGCTCGCCTTCAGCGCCAGCGAAACTGGCGGCGACGAGCCTGCTACATTGTAAACTTATTTTACTAAATTCACATCTCATGAGCCGAATAAACGATTCTATTGTATATTTTTTAGGGTAAGGCGCTCTTATTCGAAAAATACGCATTTCGAAGTCAAGTAGAAATATTCATGGTAGATTAATGTACGTGTTACACGGTAAGATAAAATTTTCTCGATAGAAATACATCACGAACACAGCATACAATAAAACGTTACAATAGAAACCATACCATTTTCACAATTCCAATCTTTTAATAACAGAACATCTGGTAATATTCCTCTTTAAATTTTCTAGGTCGTCCATGCATTTAGGTTTTAATCCTTTTCAGCCCTTTCTTTAAACAATTAAAAACCGATAAAATCTACATTCCTATGCTATCCGCGCAATCCAATTGCACATTCCGCGCCTTTCGCTACCCCGTCAGTCGCAAACGTGAGTAGCATGTGGCGCGCCTCGCTGTATTAATATAAATGTATTTAATTTTAATTGTTTTATTATTATTCACTCATTCAAAACCTGTCCTGTGGCACCTGTGGTATCATGGCTTCCAATAGCCATATAAATACATATAATTTTACAAATTTATTGCGTTTTTAATATGCTTGTCATTGTCAAAGATTTGTTTACGGTCTGCGCTAATGCTGCACCCTGGCGGCGGAACATTGCAGTAATATCTCCTATAATTGTAGTATCTTTGGTAGTACTGACCGGATCTGCGGAGCGGGCTGTGCGCGTTGGTGGGCGACACCTGCCACAGCGAGGGCGGCGGCGAGCTGCCGGAGTTGCTGCTGCGGCGCCGCTGGGGGCGGCCCGTGCCCATCGGGAACGGCACCTGGCACCACACGCCAATGTTAAATAGGATGGAGCCATAGGCGTACCGAGGGGGGATCTAAGGGTTGAACCCCCCCTCCCCAAATTAGTTAGACACCTTTACGGCCGTGCTGTCTCTTCCACGATTCATCAACAGGTCTTTTTTTGGGCTCTACTGCAGGAGCACTACCCTTTCTCTCTGAGCACTACCAGAGCCATATAAGCCAGAGCATCAAAATCGGTTCAGTAGTTGAAATATCAATAAAAACGCGAATAATAATCGCGAGGTCTATGTTCGCGGCGAACTACTACTTTATATGGACCCGAAATACAGGCCTGTGTACGCCCATGAATGGAGCTATCAGTAAAAACTTGTTTGGCAAGGTATTAGGACATTTAATTGTCTATTTCTAGCCAAGAGAGCATGTAAAATGCCGGTACTGCTATATAACCAAAAAGAGAGATCGCGGTAATAGACGCCAGGTGGTCAGGAGCCCTCAACCTATGAAGTCCAAGTGTTCGCGAGTATAAACTTATTAAAATAACCACATTAAACGCCACTTTGCAAGATGTAGCCCGTTCATCTCTCTAACACTATCGCTCACGAACATTTGTATCGTGGCCTTGACCTACGTTGTCGAAATGGCATCACTACAACATCGACATGGTCACTGGTATTGTCCGTGACGTTACTCACAGTGGGCGGCGACAGCGAGCCGATGTTGGCAGTGTTACGGTTGGAGCGCAGGACGTCGATAGGCTGCGAGCGCGGGATGTTGTTGTTAGATGCCATGTCAAGCGGGTTCTGCAATATATACACATTTACATATAAATACGATAAGTTAGTTACGAGCGGCGGTGATCATGAGATGACACATGTGATCAAGTTAGTTACATAAAAAATTGATAAGACTAATAGTAAGAATGGATAGAGTGCGGATATTGACCTATATTTATTTGTTTATTGGGTACTCGGCTCTGTGTTACTTGAACTGAAATAATATTATACAAGTCCGAATAGATAGGTAGAAAAATATGAAAATATGCTTTCCGTAAATTTCTGATGCTTGTTAAAAAAAAGCTTTAAAAATATTGAAAGTTCTATAGTTATAAATATGTACATACAAATACGATAATGGCATGTAATAAAAGGAAGAAAAAGAGAAGTAATAAACAATGACGTCACAGACTAAACAAGTATTAGATAGGTATAGATATATCTACCCGATAGTGCAGTGTGGTGGTTTCGAGTGCGGGCGGCGCGTGGTGCGGCGCGGCGTTGGTGCCCGTGGCAGCGCTAGCGGCGCGCGCGGCGGGCTGCGCGCCCAGCTGCAGCGAGCTGGGCCGCGGCGCCGCCTCCGAGCCCGACGAGGCGCCCGAGCACTCCGCCGACCCGCCCTCCATGGCGTCCACGAGGACGAAATCCTCTTCGCCAGCCCATGTGTTGTCCGATGACTCGGCTAAAGAGATAAATTAAACGTTTAGCACGACTTTGTCAGCTGTAGTATGTGATTGTTACAATATTATATTGTGTTTCCAGACATTTAGTTCTGAAGATAATTTCCAAAGAAGTAAGTATAATGTGTTGTCTATAAGTTCTATAACCCTTATTATAACAAACAGTATTCTTATGTCTCTCTTGAAGGTCTATAAAGCAATATATATATTTTTTGGCAATCAAAACTTCTGTAACATTTTAATATAACAATCAATCACACACAATCATTGCGTAACGAGTTTATTTATTTCAGATGAATTCAGATAAACAACAACAGAATTAACATTAAATGCAAAGACATGTGTGTAGGTGAAGGTTAAATACAATGTAGACAAAACACCTCTATAAACACAACCAAAGTTAAAAAATGCGTTCCCTACGTACCGTACATATTGCGCACTTGAGTAAAATAGGACACATCGCAATAATCCTAGAAAGAGACTGGTTGACTAATACGCAAGTAATTGATCTAATTTATGTAGTATGGTAATCTGTCCTACTTTATTATCTTTATAGTGGCACAATTGTAGCATAGCATCTTCATTCACACTACATATAATATACATACACGATATAAATATACTTACCTAATCTACGATAACTACTGCAATTTATTGTTATTTGCAAAAGTTATTTGTTTTGCAAACTAACAGCTTACTTTAAATAATTTACAGTAATGTAAATGTAAGTAAGGAATGTGAAGCTTTTCTACGCACATTTGCCAAAAGTGGCTGTTTTTCGCAAATGTGCGTAGAAAAGCTTCACGTTCTCACTTTATACTGTAAAAAGTAGTTCATAAAATAGTTTGAAGGGTTATCTAGGGCTTGGTAGAAACAAAATTTTAAATGATATCTCCGTTTCCTTGGAAATGATTTATTTCAAATGGGGGCAGCACTGGACCCCGGAAAATTCAAGTAAGAAAGATATGAAAGTATAAACATCGACCGCAATTAAGTACGAGTAATTAGTGTTAAGGTGTCACCGCGAACGCTGTGACCTTATCATTGATTTGTTGAATGTCAATTGTTTGCATAGGTAAGGTAAAATCGAGCGTGTCTTCGAAACGGAGTCGAGGGTCAAGTGGTGACACATGGGTATGGGTAATGAACCCATTGTTCAACGGATAACCGTTATCAGATTCGTTAGGTTATACAAACATTCGCACGGTCTCACACATTTTTCTCGTTGATTTCAACCATTATTTCATAATTTGATTTACGATATTTTATAATTTGATTTACGACAAGAAAGAAATAACAAAATACGGGGATATACTAGTATAAGTTATACGAGTATATTGTTATTTATTAGTCTGTATTTATTGCTTTGTAGTTATTAGTTAAATAAATTATTTCCGTTGAAAACAAGCCATTTTGTTACACTATTTTATTGATTTTCATGACTTGTTTTGAATTAAGTAAATGATGTTGGTATTATACTTAAAATAATTACTAATAATATCAATTATCTGATCCAACAAAGGTTGCGCGTGATTGATTATGATGATATCTATTTAGTTAAACTTCTCTTTGCCGATTACCTATGTAATGTATATGCGAATTCGCCCAATTAATGCAATAAGCAATACGCATTTATTAATTACAAATCGTACTAATAGAAATAGCCGGTAGGTATTTTGTATTTTACAAAATTTATAAAAATAAAAATTCTTCAAAAAATTTTAAGGATAAAATATTTTATTTTGATTGCTAAGGTGTTAAATTAAAATGTACTAAAGGATATTTACATTAACATATAGACAAATCTATATTTTCTTGATAAGAGGGCAGTTCACCCAATAATCTTTGCTGCTGATTTATAGTTTTGTTTAAAGGAACTGTTTACAGAGTTGCCCCCAGCAACTGAGAAATGGGAACTTTCACCTACAAACCGGCGGAACGAACGACAATATTTATTTATCACTATAAATAAATGTTCATAAACCCAGAAGAGCAGTACATTAAAGAGGACACATAAGGATAACTCTATGGATGAATTGGTATGAAGATAAATTCATGCAATGTCTAGCAAGATAGTCCCGAAACGGGACGCATACATGGAAATGGCAACAAATGACAGTATAGGTATTATATTATATCGTATAGTAAATTGCTCTGTTTTCAGTTTCACTGAGCCTTTGCTATTTTACTTAGAAAACGAAAGGACCTGTGTGTTACTGTATTTTGTTTACAGCGAAATGCAAGTCGATCATTCATTTTGCACTTAAGGACATTTTTAGGACGGACAAGCGGACAATGTATATATAAGTGTATCGATTAATATGTATGTCATTGTATGAAGTGTCATATATTTTTTCATCGCAAGGGCACGGTAATCGCAGGGTTATCGAGTATTTATGCGGCACACAATGCACTGATATTCGATGATTTACTGGCTGTTCTATGGACATAATCACTTTCTATAATGGCTTAGAAATAAGTAATAAAAAAATAAAAATAAAAATTTATTTATTCAGACAAAAACGTCCATTTAGTGTTAGTATAGTACAGAACTTACGAAACTATGTTAGTATATTTTATAAATTAATTTAAATATTTTCTTGTCCCACTGGGCGATCCCGGGACAACCGCATGAGCATGTACCGTAATGAGCATTACATAATTGTTATTACTTTTGTTCTGAATATAAATAAGTATATGGTTATTAGCAGAAATCATAAGATGGGTCTTCAAAGTATTATTTTTTCCGGTTCGAGAAGGAAATGATTACATTCGTTGATGTATGCGTCACAATCTCAACTTACTATCGCGGGCTATCGCCTATCTGTAATGTGAATTACTGTACCTGTACGTCAGCACGATATTGAAAGAAATGCGATTCATGATATTATCAAATAGAACATTCATACAACGACTCGACAGCTCGATTGCATCTCAAAGTATTGACCTTGATTCAACACAGACGGATGGAAGCACGAGTCTAAAGAGTGCATTACATGTTTTATCACAGGAATGCACAGTATAAATTTAGGTAGGTAATAAAGCAGTTCTCGATGTCCGACGAAATCAAAGCTTTTTTAAAAGGTTGTTAAAGAAATTCTAAGACACTGTTCTCACCTGAAGAGGTGGGCTGTGGTTTCCTCTGCTGCAGCGCATGGTGTGGCAGCGTGAGCGTGGGCGCCGACAGTCGCGGAGCTGCCACTCTGTTCGGTGCGCTCGACGCCGCAGTCGCTAGGCTCGCTGCGCTCGCGCCGCCTACAATAGACACGTCACCACAAAATAAATACTAACGTCACACGTCATATATTCGGTATTTTATCATTAATGTACGAAAAACAAGGCATGATGCAGCGAGTGCCACTATGAAAAATATTAAATGTTAGATTATCAAATTGCTGGAAATAAAATTGAGCCACAGGAAAATATTGCTTCCTATAATAATTTACACCATAAATTCAAGTGTATATTTTATAAGTATAGATTTTATACCGATTAGATACATCAAGTTTATTGGTCTAAATCGTAAATGTCATGCGATGATATGGGTAGGCAGACATGAACTCAAGTAGTCCTTGAAATTATTGAACTGCTGTATTTCAATTTCATCATTGCAGTCAAGCCATGCTACTGAAGCGACAGTGCTTTTTTTAGAGTATAACTTATAATATATATAATTGTAAATGTGACAAGACGATCACAAAAAGAATTTTAACACCGCCACTCCATGCACAAAAGAAGCGACGATAAGTACTTTAGTAATGATGTAATAGGTACCCTGGCTGTGCCACGACTCCTCTAGGTAACAGTTAGTATCGGCTTGGCCCTCTACATCACTCTCCAATATGTCGGGCAGATCCGAGTCCAAACCTGAACAATACATATATCGTAACTGAACTACCACATTTGTGTCTATACGTGTATCCAAAGATACCTACTATGTAGTTCAAAATTTCATGGACTATGAATGGTAGATGTGTTAGCAGTGTGAGGTAAATATTTGAAGATGAAGTGAAAACGGCGCTGTATTATAACTACTAAATAGACGCAATAAACTAAATGTATTTTTTTACTATGTCTAGAATCTCAATGTCTGTGTAAGTTTTCTATTTCGATTGAATGCAAGAACACAAATGTTTTTTACTACGCAGTCGAAATTGAGAGAGCGAAGAAACAATGATACGAGTTACATAGTTTTGAAAGCACGAACAATGCCGGGTCAAATCATAGATCATAGATGTTTACGAATTAGTCACACACACGCGTATTTTCGACAAACTATCTATACCTATATACATACCAACGTTAGACGAATGTGTCAATGTATTTCTAAATGAGTCACATTCAGGTAAAATGGCAATAAACTGAGTGTCATTCAATATTTTTTAGTTTGTTTGCACTACAACTTGAGGTAGCGTGCAATGGTCGTTGGCGATCCTCCGCTGGTCATTGGCATTATGGCAAGGGATTTTAATGATGTATGCTAAAAATGGCACATTCAATCTACGGCAATTGGTAAATTGTGATAAATTAGACAAAAACATTGAGGGTAATGTTCACACACCTGATTACCTTTATAACGAGAAGAAAAGGCTAGATGGATATTGCCATGCTGTCTATAATATTAAGGGCATCGGACTACGTCCGTTGTTTTACAGACCACGAGTTATTTGATGCGATCAGCTTTCAGCTTATTCTTTATGGCAGGGCACTATCGGCTCCCAAGTAAATAATACCGCACCCCCTTTTGTATAACATCAGACGCACCCTAAATAAGCATGCCTTTTGGCAATTAATACATTTGATAGAAACTCTTACTCGGTATGGAAGTGGTACGCGGGCGCTGTAGGAATGGATGGTTGAAGAACATCTCGAACGGCATGCGCTCACGAGGATTTCGTCGCAGAAGCCCAATCAAGAGGTTGCATAGTTCGTTACTCGTACCCGCTGGCATTCTGGAAAATAAAACATGTATTAAAATCTGAATGAAAATATAGGTATAGCCAAACTGTAATCCACATAATCCGAGAGGTTTAGCTAATTCATATATATTTATAAGAAATAAGATTATCAAACAAAAATTTTTTTTTCGTACAAGCTTTTATTATGGGGACTAAGTACTTATCAAGACATTAGGCAAACTAGATGGGGTTGTGTCGTCTAATTACAGGGTTCCTTTAGCCATGTTCCGGCTCCATCGTCAGATCAGCTTCTTGTTATAATAATATTGCATCTTCATCTGATTTACATTAGAATACAAAATTTTATCTTAATCGGAAACCGGGAAGTGACACAAATTTAACTTGCAAGATTTGACCAAAAAACTAAACAACAAACTGAGAGAGCTTAATAAATTATAATAAAAACAACAATTATTAAATATACGTTTAATAAAGTGATATTTCTTTCTTTCTTTCTTTTTATAGAAGTCATTTTATGTGAACGTGTGTTTAATGTTTTATTTCGGCCCAGGTGAGGCAGTGAAGCAATTTAAATTAATTCGTCTTTCAATGACCTTGTACGCCGACTGTAGATATGACGCTGCTACAAAAAGTTGTGGGAAAAAACCTACCCGATCTGATATACCAACATAATCGTTTTAGCTAAACCTTCCAAAAAGGAGATTACACATGAAGATGAAGATAGCACTGTCATGTTACTAAAATAACAAGTGGGTGTTTTAAGGGGCTACGAACGAGCAATTCGCTCCTAGCGAGCAATAGTGTTGTAAGAAAAGGATAACTGCTTATTTTGGACAAAACTATAGTTTTATTATTAAAATATGATATTGAGATATAAGAGTGCTCCGTCCTAAACCTTACCATAAGGGTTCCTTACCATAACGGTGCCAACGGGACTCTAATGACTATATTACTATCTCTTGAACCGTAATAGAGAGACATTTAAAATTTTCACTGATTATGTATTATTGTGGCCGCTATAACAAAAAATAAGATGAAGTGAAAAATTAAAAGGGGTCGTCATCATAAAACGTTTTTTTTTCAGCGTTTTTAGCTCATTTTTATAATGGCATAACTAGATAATTGAAATTTTCAAAGAATATGTATTATTGTGGCCACAATAACAACAAGTACTAAAAATAAGATAAAGTTAAAAATTAAAAGGGGTCGTCATACATAAACGTTTTTTTTAGCGTTTTAAAACATAGTACGGAGGTACGGAACCCTTAATGTACGAGTCCGGCTCGCACTTGACCGTTTTTTTATTATTATATTAGTCACAGCACCATTGAAGCCAACAGTCATCAAATTGTACACACGTTTTATGCACGTGATCTACAGATTCTTTTTGTTATTTTTTAATATTTTTTTGTATGAGTGTTGTTGTACATTGGTGATCAGGGTACATGGTTTGCTTCGGCTACGTACTATAGTTACACAATTGGTTCTGTGAGCTGTGAACCTCGCGCGCGACTTACCCTGTTGAATGTATCGATAAAAAAGTTGTTTACCCAAAAAAGTATTATGACATTTTTTTCGAAATGGCTAAAATATGATTTTCTTAAAGTTTTAAACCCCCATACCTCCGCCATTTTGACTGAGGCATTTTTGCCCAATCTCTAAACTGAGACGCTTCTCTCGCTCGGTCAATGAAAAGCTTACTTGGGTTGTAGGTCCACACTGTTCTCGTAGAAGGCTTTGAGTTCGTGCGGCGTGGTAGCCTGGAATGGCGCCTTGCCGGTCAGGCATTGGTATACAATGGTGCCCAGGCTCCACAGGTCTGCTTTGGCGTCATACTTCAGTGACATTATGACTTCAGGTGCCTGTAACAAAGAAATAATAGGTGAACATGTCTGCTTGCAATCACTATACATATATTGCATTTAACGTTGCAAAAACGATGTTCAGACGTTATTTTAGGAGATAAAAAAAGCTGCTGCCATGCTGGTCTGGGAGGAAGGAAAAACTTAGAATGTACCAGCTGTTTTTCTTCCCGCGCAGTATCCGATCGAGGAAATGAGCGAAAATTCAAATCATATCCATAGGCGAAGCGGCTAGCAACCCATCACTAATTTGATTCATTTTTTCCATCTTCCCGCCCATCATCACGTTAAAAGTGGCCTTTGGGTCTTGCGGTCCTGGGCTCAGTCTTTTTAGAGCCGCAAGACCCAACATGCTATGTCTGCCCTATTAGGGATAAAGACGTGATAGTGAATCTATGTAAAAAAGAAAATGTATTATATATTAACTAGCTGTGCCCGCGACTTCGTTCGCGTGGTTGTCGGAATGTTATATAGCCTAAAGCCTTCCTCTATACATGGACTACCCAAAAAAAAAAAAAATTTTTCAAATCGGACCCTTAGTTCCTGAGATTAGCGCGTTTAAACAAACAAACAAACAAACTCTTCCGCTTTATAATATTAGTATAGATTCTATGAATTCTGATTCTTGTTTTCACTTGAAAACATATTCATATACACCAGTCTTTCACCAAGTAATTATATTGTTGCTTTGCTTCCCTTTTTTTTTATCGCTAATCTATGAAATATACGTTCTTTGTCGACCTCCGTGGTGTAATGGTCAACACGCTAGTCCGCCAATCCGGAGGTTCTGGGTTCGATCCCCAGGCAGGGCAAGTTGGAAAATGGTCTTTTTCAAATTGTCCTGGGTCTTGGGTGTTTACCAATCTATATATGGATTTATTATAAAATATAGTATCGTTGAGTTAGTATCCCATAACACAAGTTTAAAACTTACTTTGGGGCTAGCTCAATCAGTGTGATTTGTGCTTATATATTTATTTATTGTATTCGGTGGATAAACAATTATTATATGCGCATCTTCTCACCATGATGGTTTCCTTTGGTTGACAGTTCTCAAGACAAGACACGTCGCGAATTGCGTGGCGACTAGTAACGAACCCTGGTTTAGAGCGCAATAAGGGGCACATAGTGCGGGGGAGAGGTGCGGGGACGCCAATTTGCGGGAGACGCTGTGAGATTCCATTCTGTTTGTACTCTTATGTATTCTGTGGCAATGACTCAATATTCTGTAGAGGATGTAAAATATGATTGTACTTAGATTTTGTGTATGCGTATGTAATTATAATTAAGCATGCATGAGCATTTAGTAACAAGTCCATTATATACCATATACATCGGAGAGCCGCATAGTGTGACGGCCATGTTTCCTTCTTCCAGGAACCTTGCGAAGCCGAAGTCAGCTGCGGAGTGAAACGCAAGTTAGACTTATAAATAACGTTGCGCAGTGCGTACAGCGCAGCATGAATATTAATGCATCTTCACTATTAACTCTTGTACCTAGTGTAACAATAATTGCAATAACTCATGAATAATACAATGTACAGTTAATGGAGACATTATAAGGTCTCAAATTAAATAATGAAATAAGAAATGGTGAAAAAATTCCACGTGAGCAGGACTTGAACCCGCGACCTTGCTCTAACCAACTGAGCCATCACGTGTTCAACTCCACACGCCGAATCTTGCCACCATTTGATATTCCTATAACTCGCACTAAGCTTGCGTCACCTAACACTAGTACCCACTATTACAAGTGAGGTATCTAATTTAACCCATGTTACAATGAAGTTGAAAATCAATTAAAGTGTAGGAAAGCCAAACGATATTTGCATCTTGAATGCCTAAAAACCCTATAAAAATATGACGTCTCTTAATTTTAAAAAATGTAATAAAAATGCCTTATTATTAAAAATAATAATGTTTTTAATTGTGATCGTGACTTAAAGAATATTATTTTAATTAAAATTAATATCTGTGAAGGGGTTCATTTATAGCTCGCAAAGTTTCTTTTTTATTGTTTGTTTATTTTCATATTAGGTCATATGATTTTATTTATGCAGAAAAACTGATATTAAGAGCGTTATTTGACTAGAAAAAATTATGACGTCACGGTTCTGATTTTCATACAAATTCCATGGGAAATGTTTGTTTTGACGTTTAGAAAAAAGTGTCTGAATTGATTTTTTGTCATCTAGCGTTAGAAAATTGCAAATTATTATAAATAATTACCAATTTTCAGTATGATCTCGGAGGGTTGTGGCGTGCGCGGCGCCAGGACGTTGTGTGTGAGCAGGATGTTCTGCGGCTTGAGATCCCTGTGCACGATGCCCTTCGCGTGGATCGCGCGCATCGCCTCCGCCAGCTGCCGCAGGAACAGCCGGATGGTACCCTCACTGAGCAGCCGATTTGCCTGCAGGTAGTCGGCCAGGTCGCCGCCGTTGCAATACTGTAATACAAAACATTATATCAAGCATTTCACTAACTAATATTTGCAATACTCAACAAGATAAATGTGATGGATGAGTCGTATTTTGTCATTTTTGACTAACACACTGCTGAGTCTATCTTGTATCTCTTCTCTTTTTCACTTATCCGGTGTGTTAATTTCATCCGAGAGCGACCCGCGGATATATCGTTCACCCATCGCACTATTTGCACCGTTGAGTCCCTCGATAAACTATTTAGAGGATTGGGTCAATACCTCGTTTCACCTGCCAACACGACGTCAAGCCAGGAGAGCTAGGCATTACAGATAAGTGAACGTATATTGTCTATCTGGAAGAGCACTGAATTAATTGTTGTTGTTTTTTTAAACCTTGAGCCCTATTCGCCGAAGCTGTGAACGCCGTTGACGACCAATAGCATTAGATATTAGTCTAAAAATAAATTAGTGTATGAAATTGATATTTAGTCACTAAAGTGTTTTAAATAATGTGACAACTTAGTTTTACACAGGTGATATATTCTATTTAAATTTAAATAAAATACCCTTCGAGGTAAGTTTAACGTTCAAGAATATCTAAATATAATTATGGCCACTTAAAAAAAATTAAGATACTTATTGTCATGATTTTGTTATAACTTTGTGATATATTGGCCTTTTTATTGGTTAGCTGTACTTTGTTCTGGTATATTCGCCAATAGCATTCACCGAGAACGTTTATTTAACTGTTTAATAATAGACGTTGTACATTCATGGCGCAGGCTCCGGCCGATTAGAACGTAAAGTATGTGGTCAATTTATCAAGCTATTAGTAAGTGAGATACATATCGCATAATGACAATAGGTTAAGAAAATAATAAACTAATTTCTAGACACTGACGTAAGTAAGGTGTGGTTGTTGTGTCCTTAGCTCGCCGCAGCGGGCGATAACGCGAATCAATATTGCAAGACATCATATTTTGTGTAAAATGATAAAATCACAAAAAATATGAATACTATCCGCTGATCTATGAATCAAATTCATATCCGGTATCGAAGTGACTCGTTGCTGCTCCGTGCCAAGCGAACGATAGATCATATTGTTCTCAACATCCTATCTACATCATATCAAATCCGAACTTACTGGACTTGACGTAAAACATAAGAGTAGAGCAAATCAAGGCGAACATAAATATGTGTACTATCAGTTTCGCTTTGGAGTAATATACATGATCACGTTTTTACGTATTTCAGGCCGGCGGCGGCGCGTATAATTTCGGTCTGCCGCCCGTTGCGTACCGAACTAACATTTGCACATCTGTGTAACTATATTCATGTATATTAGACCTTGTCTTCTCTGAATAAGTGTATGTGTTTCAGTTCAGGTGAGGTGATACGAAAAACAGTTCCACCAATGTTATTTTCGAGTTTATGCAGAGTTGATAACGGGCTTGATTCGCGATAAGCTGCGCCATGCCGCTGGTAATCTTATCATTGAGTGATAATAGTTATAAGTGTCAGTGAGTTATGTGCTGTGCGCACCGTTGGTACTTGCGGCGCAGGCAACTACTCCAAAGTTTGGTTGGCACGTCTCACAATAGTGTGCATTTGTGAGTGACCATGAAGGCAAAACGTCTCTGCCTATTGTTGCTTCCTTTTGTTGTGTAAGTATTCAAAATATCCTATTTCAAATACAGAGCACCTATTCCCAGCGTTTACTGGTATCTACTCATATCTAACAACTGGTATGTCCTTACTCAGCTTACCAACATTCCTTGTCAGTAAATGTCTTTCATTTTGTCTATGTGTTATATTTATTTTACAGTTATCATATTGTGATAGAAATTGTTATAATATGCAATTACATAACGCTATCGTAATATTTAAATTTACTTATATTATGTGTAACATCAAATATTGTGCGCAGTGTTTTACATATTTAAATATGTTCAATAAGCACTAACCTCACGCTTCGTATATCAATGTGCATGCCTTGCATGCGTGAAACATCTCTGACCAGCGGCATGCAGTAAAGTTCTTTTCACATACTTTCCTTTGTTAAGTATAAAGGTAGTAAATGGTCATCACTGTGCCTATGTATATGGAAGAAAATTGTTATCCTTCTCAAACTAATAACATGCATGCATATTATGATATATTCTGACTTTAAACGTTGCTACTTACTATTAAAGCTAAATTTTGCAAAATGTTGATGGTTTGATATGATTGTGAAGTGATTAATGACGCGAACAATTCTTTAATGTGCGAATAATCTGATAAATGCTGTGGATAAATTTAATATGTTATGATTGAAGTTTATGTAATAGATCATTTATTAAAAAATAAATATTTTTTTAACGCCCTTGCTATATTTATCTTTTTTATCTTCTACTTATAATTTTACGTCACCTACTCCCGATAAAAGTGTAGACATTTGATAAAGTCACGTGTCCTTAAAACTTTCAGAATTACTATCGTAAGAGGGCAGAATGGCGACGATTTGTCGATTTCGGTGGAGAATGACAACCAATACCCACCAGAGCTGCAGCCAGCATTGGAAGACGGGGATATTCTTGAAGGAAGTGGATATGGCACCATTCAGCAACTAGATGAGATAAATGAACCTACAAGTACAACCACTGAACCAGCGCCGTTGATTGAAGATGTTTTAAGTGGTAATAATCAAATATTAGATGAACAAGATACCTTGAAAAATCAAAGTAACAAAGATAATGATCAATTGTCTTGTCCAACCAATTGTCAGTGCAACGTAGAGGGTGAAGATTTTGTAACAAACTGCGCAGGATTAGAGCTAATAGAAATGCCTTCAGAAATTGATTCGAGGACAACAATACTTAAACTGCAAAACAATAAATTGTCAGAAATACCACAAGGAGTATCTGCGTTGACCAAGTTAAAGGAACTGAACGCTAGTGGCAATGAGATTAAAAACTTGGCCGTCGGTGTAAGTTCACTTATTATTTTATGTTTATAAGAATACTACCCTCAAGTGATTAGTAAAACAAAATAATTATAGAAATCTTAATGCCAATTGAAGAATAACTTTAAATTATTACTACAGTAAAGGTAAATGTGTATGTGATTGAAAACGATAAATTTTTGAAAATAAATCAATAAGTACTGAACTTTTTAACGAAAATCTTAAACTAATTTTATGAAGCTTAAATTTTAAGTAATGAAGATTTTGAAAGTGCAGTTTTTTTTTTTTTTGTATAAACACATATTGTTTCAGTCAATCAGCACGTTGTCCGAGTTGGTGGTCCTGGACATAGAAAATAATAAACTCAGGGAGTATCCTATGGATTTGAAAAATAGTTTTGGATCAACGAAATTAAAAATTTTAAACCTGGCAGGCAACGACATTAGGGAGGTAAGATAATTTTTTTTTATTTATATTAAATTCCAGCTAAAGTTAGCTGTATTGTTTTCTTAAAATATCTTACTATTAAATATTATGAATATTAAATGCCAGTATGATTAAAATAAAAACCAGCCAAGTGCGAGTCGAAATCGCGAATGAAGGGTTCCGTACCATTATCTATACAATATTAGACACTTTATTTAATATCGAGCAAAAAATAGCAAAAAAATCACGTTTGTTGCATGGGAGCCCCGCTTAAATATATACAACGTGGAAGGGACCACGGTCTATACTAGATAATTATAGTATAATAAAATTAAAATAACAGCCAAAGAACAAAAAAAAATTTCAGCATTTCCATACTAAAGTGTGCAGCCGCTCGGGCAATTCGTATAGGAATGTCAAATTTTTTTTTTGGTTTTTCGACTGTTATTTTAATTCCATTATACTTTAATCATCTAGTATAGCCCGTGGTTCGATTAATTACGGGTATGTCCCTTCCACTTTGTATATATTTTATTCTGTTTTTAACTTTCAACTGTCTAGCTATCACGGTTCATGAGATACAGCCTGGTGACAGACATACAGACAGACGGATGGATGGACGGACGAACGGACGGACGAACGTACGCACAGTAGTCTTAGTAATAGGGTTCCTTTTTTTACACTTTGGGTACGGAACCCTAAAAACTCAAACCAATCATTTGCGACCAATTATTTTGACTAACAATATTTTTAGTGAAATCTTTTTCACTGGTCGCCACATAAGTTAAACTGTTTTCCACCAAATAAAGCTAAGAAAATTATTCAGGCAACCGTACAAGTTTTATGTATTGCTGTTGAGTGCTTCGGACTTTTGAAAAACATGTAGGTTTTAGTGTAATCTTGGAAAAGATGGTAGTTTTAACAAAGAGTATTAGGATTTATTGGATTATATTTTATGTTATTTCAGTTATTGGAGCCTGATGTTCTAGGAAAATTCACATCTCTGGAACAAATAGTGGTACCTAAAGAAGCGTATAATGAACAGGTAGAAGCAGGATTATGTAAAAATCTGGCAAGCACTTTGAAAATCATATGTATTGAAACATGTGACAATGAAATGAGTTGCCCAAATTCTCCAGAAGAGATGGACGATAGCGTGCTCCCAGCAGTTATTACTCCTGAGATAACGCCTGATGATGATAATGAAGACGATCCGTTGCTCAACCAGCTTGAAATTAATAATACAGACAATGAATCTCTTGATAATGAAACACCAGTAGAAAATGAATCACAGTCAGGAACCGAATCATTGAACAATGGAGTTAACGCCACAAACAGTATTTCTGTCCGGACTGGGTTAGCGAATGATTTAGAAAATCAATCGTCAGATATTACTACAGAAACTTCAGATAGTGACTCGGCTAAAGCTTCCGCAATTTCAAGGTTTAATACTTTGGTACAGACTACAAATTCGGATGCATCAGTTAATGTCGGTAAGCTGAACATTCCAGCTGAGACTACACAGACTAAAGACGAAGCAGCTAATACAGATACAAATGATTCATCTAATTATAAAGTCGGTGCAACAACATCAGATACAAAAACCGGAGGTGTAGACAAGAGCGTTATTGGAATCATAGTGGCTGGAATGGTGGTAGTAGTTGCTGGTATTACAATCAAGAAGAATTGGACGTCTATTAAAAGGAGATTTAGCTCTAACTCAAGAACACCGGACCGCCCTGCTGGTAATGCGAATGGAACTACAGCACCAGAGGAAGTGCCTCTGCAAGAAAAATCGCCCGTCTAAGTGAAGAGTTAACATCTTGTGTGTTGTGTTTGACTTTTGTGGTTTCGATCTGAATGTCATGTAGAATTATTTATTGTTGGAATATGTGACGTAGTAATGGCGAAAATCAGGTGATTGTATGATTTTTAATGATGTAAAAATTTATGTATAGATTTGTTTCTCTAAATTTATGTTGATATATTATATCAGTATCAAACAAAAACTCCAACGCTACAAAATTAAGGTAATTTGTATGCAATTCCTTAATAATGATCCTGTTATACCATTATAGTTATTTTGTTTGTGCATATTGAAAGAAGTTGAACAAATGAAAAATATGTTACATACGAAAATATTTTTTATCGACCTACATATGTTTTGTACTTAACTATAATAAAATTTATATTTGATAAGGTTTACATTATATTGGTCTTTATTATGAAATCAAATCACTATGTATGTATTCGTTGATTATTACGGTCACCAACCCGTCACTATATATTTTTATTCAATTTTCCTTTAATTTATAAATGCCTTAAGTCCAGCAGAGGAGTAGTTAAGCTGATAAGAAGAAGAAAAATGAAAAATACATTGCATCTTGTGTATCTGCAAGTAAATCCTAATGTATTTATTTCATAACGCATCAACAATAACATTTATTAGACCACGTCAGCTTGTATGAAAAATTTAAAGCTAAAACTATAAAGGGAGCATTTATATAATCAGCAACACAATTTTTTTGTCTGTCTGTTTGTTGACTAATCTCCTGGAGCATTTATATAATAAGCACACAATTTTTTTGTCTGTCTGTTTATTCACTAATCTCCTAAATGGCTGAACCGTTATATGGTGAAACTTAATCTACTGTAAAAGTATGCGGACGTAGTTCGGACAGAGCTAGTAAACAATATACAACGTGGAAGGGGCAGACCCGTTATAAATCGAACCTCGGTCTATAATAGATCATAATTTTATAATGAAATTAAAATAGCAGCAAAACAAAATAAAAAAAAATGGCATTTCCATACAAAAGTGTGCCTGCGCAGCGGCCCGGGCGACTGGTATGAGAATGTTGTTTTTTTTTTTTGGTTTTTTGGCTGTTATTTTAATTTCATTATACTTGAGTGATCTAGTATAGCCCGTGTTTCGATTTATTACGGGTATGTCCCTTACATGTCGTATACCTAGATAGATGCTAAATCTAGTATAGCTGGACCTATGATGATATAGTACTTATTTGTTGATGAAGATCATAACACGCACAAAAATTAAAATAAATTCATGTTTAGGTTGATAACTTGGATCACGGGTACCTATGATAATATGATAGTAACCCGTCGTCATTTATTTAATTTTATGTATAATGTCAAAGTAATCGCTTACTACTGCTGGCATCACGTCAGCTTTGGATAAAATATTACTCATGCTTATTTACACCCATAATCCATAGATCGTCACGGCACAGACGGAAATTACTTCTATTTTCAAAACAACCATCTAATGCGCAGTATTTACAATTTATTTAAGAAGATAAAAACAAAACTCACACTTACTCGAATATATATTAAAGATCTGATCTAATCATTGACTTAAATAACCAATAACTAAAACAAAGCAACAATGTCAACAATACATGAAGGATGTGTTCTGTACTGAAGAGGTAAGTAAAGTGGCGCAGGTCAAGATAGCAAAAACACGCGATACAAGCGGATATTCGGCTCAGTGACTTACGAGCGGAGCTGTTCCGTTATCCAGCTCCTCCACGCAACAACCGCACGACACGGGTCATTATGGGTCGATTTTCCAGCTCCAGCAGAACACGTGTTGTCTGACAAAAGAATATCGCCCGTAGAATGCCCTGGGTCGTTGACTGCGGCAGGTCTACGGCCGGTGCAGTTGCAAACAAACATGTATTGTGGTGGAGACGGGACAATGCTTATTTAAGACACACACGTAAATATTGCACCACATACGAAAGTATATTAGGTATAAGCATTACTCGCATTTTGATCAGAGCGGTTCGAGTTCGAGATATGACTCAAGTGCAGCGACCCCGTTTTATTTAATACTAGCAGTCCACCCCGGCTTCGCCCGTGGTACACACATAGCCTATGTCACTCGGGAATAGTGTAGCTTTCCAACGGTGAAAGAATTTTTTAAATCGGCCCAGTACTTTTTGAGCCTATTCATTACAAACATACAAACATACAAAAATAGGTACAAATTTTTCCTCTTTATAATATAAGTATAGAAGTACAATATTCAGTAAGTAAGTAGGTCGAGATTTAAAATTTTGAAAAGTGGTTTTCGTAGCTTTCGATCGAATGGTTCCAAATTATGTGTACTTAAATAATCATATTAACATTATTAAGAAATTTAACATTGAATAAAATCAGGCAATAATATCAGTAACATTACCGAGAATTTCTGCTTGGGCTGACCCACTAACATTTCGAGTCCCTTTGATTGCATGTCTGTGGCGCAAAGTGCAATTTGATGATTAATAGCAGTTTTGCAAAACTGGCTGCATTACGGCGGCGGTTCCTAACTTTAACAAATACGGTTTTTGTGATTTACGTGTTCATTTATATTCCCTTAACACATCAACAGTCCGTGTTCCACATGTGGGATCACAAACAATTGCTTTTCTATTGGATCTGGTAACTGGACTGTGAATGTGTTAATACCTAACTAACTATCACTTACACTAATATATACAATAATTGTGAATCCAAAAAATGGCGATATATCAAGAATTATCTGACCTTTTATTTAAAATCTAAATGTCGTATGTGTAATATATGCTTGCATGGCTTCTGGTAAACGTTTCTCTACAAACCAAAAATGGCAGTAGGTAGGTAATATCTGAAGCAGCTTTATTAATTACATGCTTATTCTAGATGTTATGAGACCTTAAATGGAAGAAACCACGGCGTCAACTTGTCTAGATCATGTTTTGCCTCAACTTGAGACAAAGGAAATGAGTACACGCGTAACAGGTATAAAAATACCGTTAACAGCTCTCCATAAGCTGAGAACTAGGCGGAATCGTACTTTTATAAATAATAATAATGGACTATGTTCGAGATAAATGTGACCATACATCTATTTAATAATGACGTGTGTAATATGTGTATGACGATGCCACAATAATAAAATACCGAGCTAGTTTAAATAGGTGCCGGTTTCTAACCATGTACTGACACACAAAGAAAAATCAAACATCTTCCTACTGAGCGTGCTGTTAATTCATAAATGCTTCATTGCTATTTCAGTAAGATAACTATTGGGAGAATATCTAGGCGTGGTCGTAAGATTCGCGAGGCGTGATAACCTAACCAAAGAATAACACGACGTAAGTATTTAAATACATATGCATAAGTTTACAAGTAGAAGTAATAGTAGAAAAAAATATTTAATAAAGTGAAAAATTTGGTGACACCAAAAGCAGTTGCAAATAAAAGTAACGAGAAATACTTGGGAATAAAAATAGCGTTGTCATCTCACGGTGCATTACGTACCTACAATATAAAAAACCACGGCATCATATCGAAAGCTAGTCGTAATGACTAGCATTTGAAAATGAGAGTGACTTGATAGGCGTTCGCGGATGGTGTGGCGACTTGAAATTAGAAGTGCATTAGGCGGATGGATAGAAAGCTGCGGTTTCCGCCGGGCCAGCTCGCTTTCGAGCAGGGGCGGAGTAGATAGAGCGCGCGAAACGCGCCTGACGCAATCTTGCGTGCTCATTTGTCAGACGGGTGATCGGCTTGTATTGTATCATCAAACAGGGGGCTAGGCGGAAACATTATGACTGACTCAAATATAATCTAGGTAAATGAAAATAAAGACAAAGCCAGTGCATTAAAATTTAATACTGTC
Organism: Acrobasis repandana; assembly: GCA_963576875.1. Taxonomy (NCBI): domain Eukaryota; kingdom Metazoa; phylum Arthropoda; class Insecta; order Lepidoptera; family Pyralidae; genus Acrobasis; species Acrobasis repandana. The sequence continues at coordinate 7,551,655 of OY756227.1, forward strand.
ACAGTCCGGTGCTTTTAGATCAGATCTCAACCATACGAAGAGCTATAATACAACAGACAGAACATGTTACTATGGAAGTAGGTTACATTTGCCGTTACCCTTTAATAGGTAGTGAATGCACTTTCTGACATAAAAACCTTACCGGTTCGGTTCGCGATATGAACCGTTGTTAGTTGTTATGCATGTTATACAGATCTTTATCGCGTTGTGTGCAAATGCGTTAATTTTCATAAAACATATTAATTAATAGATATATGAATTCCTGTATTTAACTGAATAGGGAAACCATTTATAATCGTATAGCCATCATAAATCCATGAATATCTCATATATGAACTTGCTAGTTTAGTATAGGAATCTATCTTTCACAAGAATGTTTGAAATAATCTAATTGACTACTTAAATATTGTAATCTTTTGCGCAGCAAAATCCACGTGGATTCAAGGCACGTTTAACTTCGTTAAACTACAAATTAAACGCTATACAAATAATACGCGAGCGAAGCCCTGCCGATAGCGCGCCGAGGTACCGGCTCAACGGAGCTGGAGCCACGTGCGAGACTGATGTAGGGCCCCAACCAAGAGCGCACACTAATGCGACCACGAGGTCACCACCTGACTTGCGATAGCAAACGCGAAAAGCTAAATGCCGCCCACTGGATTTAGTACATATCGCATCATCTTGAATAAAACCAGCTCTAAGCTTAATTTTGCAAATGCTGATGCATGATAATTAAGTATCATGTCAATGGACAATGATAACTTGATAGGCATGGTGTGTATGAGTTATTTTTCAATTCTAGTAAAAATATCCTAAATAGTTAATGACTTACGTAGATTGTAAGTCATTACAGCTATAAAGAAAAATATGCAATTATTTATAATGTATGCACGTAATGGTAAGAAAATAATATGTCATACATCATATTTAATCAATTACAAAATTCCTTTGGAAACTGTTTTAGACTTGTTTCAAACAATCTTAAAATTACAAACAACTTGTTTGTTGTTACGTTATTTTTTTAATTTTAATAAAAGTTTAATATCGTACTTATAGCTCCATTTATCTTCTAATTACAGTCAGTGTGGAAACCCAGTTAAAATTATTCTCAGTTTACAACAACTCAGCAAGTTACTTATATGATCAGGTTTTATAGTAATGATAGTAGGAATCAATCAAAATCCCCGTGTGGTTCCGGGTTAGAATAGAGCCACTCCATCTCTTCCTGTGGATGCCGTAAGAGGTGACTAAAGGATTAAGCACAAACATCTCGTGCTACAATTGTATTCCCAAGGAGGGTTAACGTCGGGCGGCGGTCGGTTGTAAAACGTTTCGCGCAAATACATTCCCAAAGAGGTTTGACGTCAGGCAGGCAGCCGGTCATAAAACTATAGTCAAATCTTTAAACTCTTCCGGCTATTTCTTCTCCAACGCAAAGTCTTTGGCATCCTTGGGTGACCATTGACATGCATATTTGGAGAAGAAAAAGCGGGATAGCGCACCCCGGGCTCCGAAGCAGCACAGCTGAGGATACAACCGAGAACGCGCTTGATTGAAGAAGTAGGAATCAATGTGAAGTAGGCACGTTAGCTATTTTATTGTTGTAGACAAAATAGTAACAATTTATCTAATGTTTCAGACCTATCGCGTTGCCCTAGTTGCGTGGCCACTTATTTACGATTGCTGTTCTAGTACGAGATGTGGTAAGGTAAGGCAAGCAAATTAATATTTCAAAGAGTTCTCATTATCGTTTTATTCCAAACAAGCAGGTTCATTCGCGCTGTAGCAGCGAAAGTGGTAAAAATAACTCTAGCGAGCCGCCAACAGAATTTACGATACTAAGTACATATATATTTATATATTATGTGTGTACGTACACGTTTAATTTCCATTTAATTTATCTTCATGATCAAAATTCAAAGAATAATTAAATCATATTGATTCAATACGAAGAACGTATTTTAAAGGTTTGATATCAGGCAGCGGCCGGCCGTAAAATTTTCAGCGAAATCTTTATTCAGCATGAAGAGAAATAACAGACTCGCATACTGTCCCGACCCCACTTAAAGTGGGATAAGCTGCGGAAGAAGGTTTGTTCGTAATTAGAAAAAATAAATACAGCGTAAGTCCAGTGAAGAATCAGATAAAACTAAACTGAATAATGACCTTGAGTATGAACTAGGCAATCTATTTAGATAGGTTCAGATCTATGTGGTGTGGATTGGTTCGGCGGGCGTCACCTCCACACGTGATCATTCGGCAACACGTGCCGATTCTTGCATAATTCTACGACCGCGCCTGATACCTTTTAAACTTATTCCTTATTCCTAATACCTACTTACTACATTATTATTAATAACTAACTATAATAATTAACTATTGATAAAATTGCAATATTCACCAAATTGTTACATACTTGTTTTTCATTCCATCGTTGTTTTTTTTTAAATTTATTTATGATGACAGCCACAGATTGTACCTATGTAGTTTTTCAGTATTTTTAATTTCAAATTTAATTTAAACATAAATGTTGCATATAATTTTGTAATCCTTATATAAAATTCTTTATTTTGATTTTTGATATCTCACTCGATAGGTTTTGAATTAAAGACAAATATCGAAAATCTAACATTATAGAATTTTTAATTAATATACCCAAAGTCACTATCAGGATTAAGACGAATCTAATGACACCTTTCAAGCTAAAATCTGTAAAGCCGTTTACGCTTGAGAGCGTGTCAAATATATACCTTCATAATTTTATACACCCGAAAAGCAAAAAATGTGATTTATTTTATTATCACTAAGTAGATGTGACGCAGAATTTGATACTGCTTTTCAGTACATATTTCATCAGTCAGTTACATATTTCGATAAAATTATAATAAGTAGATACAATAGATACTCGTGTTTGGAGGTAGGTACGTCACAAAACGTATGAACGCTCTTCACACGAGTCTAGCGAGGCGTAGAATTAACGACGCAGAAGCGCGAACTCTTCCGCATTGTTTTTTTAGATCACTAGCCTCGCCACGTTCGCTATAAAATACTGATAGCTACTACAAAGTCTACAAATTACATATATGCAGGTACTGGTACATTTTAGATCATAAATATATATCGGATGATATCAATCCTAATAAATAATTTTGCTTTGAGTTGATGCTACAGCTATTAGCATCGAATTTAATTCAGTAGACCCGTTTCGAATATAAAGTGTCGGTTAACAATAAAGAGTCAAAAATTTGACGTAGATAATTAGTGAAGTCATGGTCGACGGCGGCCATGGCGACCATCCACGTAATGACATCTCAGAATTCGTGCCAATGAACTTCACTTGGCTTTGTACAGCGATGAGGGCGTTGCTGTTCTGTTTTAGTTTTTACGCAACAACAAAAACACATCTACGTATAAGTAGCGAATTTATATCGTCTATACGAAGTCTTATTTACGTTTGTTATTCAATGTTAAACTGTTACTTACATTTAAATGTTCTTATTGCAGATTTGACTTAACATTAAACATGTTTTTTTCTTATTTTTCAAAATCTTCAATGAGAAAATAGTACAAAATATATCAATAAATTGTATCATAAAATAAAGACACGATAAATATGTAATAATATAATAAGTGAAGAAATTATAATAGATAATGATGATTAAACTTGCAAAGGTAACGCTCAAGTTGTTCACAGTAAATATTCTACAAATTTTGGAAATGAAAAAAAAAAACGGTAGCTTGTTCCAATTTCTTTAAGTCATGTGGCATTGAAAGCTTGAAGGCGATCAAACAACCTGGGTGTGACAAAAAATAACCTTGAATTCGGGTCCTGAGCCAAGCAGAGTCAATGCAATGTCGTCGCAGTTCAAAGAGCTTGTAAGATTTGCTCAGCTTTATCACAGGAATCACGGCGTATACATAAAGAGGTTCACGTGTTACTCATATTCATTGTTATCGTTATCAATATTAGATAGACAGTCGAGTCGGGTCAACAAAACTCACCGATTCTACTTGGTGCGTGTTGCGTGTGATGTGACTCACTAGCAGCGTGTAATAGGGAATTTAGAATACCGAAAATATTTATTTTTTAAAACAAGAACCAACATGATGAAGTTAAACGATAATAAAACGTGATACTTGTACAGAGTTGAAGAACCAGAATAGCGTGAAGATGGTCAGGTTTACTTTAGGTGGTCACTTTAGGACTTGGAATAAATTAATATAAATGCTATACAATTAAAGTACAAGACATTGCAGATCGATCAGAATAGTATAAAACAAACCACGGAAATAAATCTAAAGGCTTCATATTTTATATTTGTCTGTCTTTTATAATCATGTTTTTTTAAAGATATGAGTGAAATTATTGGCATACGCAATACGTACATGAGTTGAAATGCTATAGTTATTGCGCAATTCACAATTGTATACAGCTTTGTTTATATCAGGAGCTATTGCTCCCGCCAGGCGGTGTAAAGCAATGAGACACTAAGTAAATAAGTGTACTTTTGCATGTGGCGAAGCTGTGCCGTTCTATGTCATTGTGCGCAATTATCTATCATAGATACACGAGGCAGACGGAGTACCGGCTCAGCGACACGAGGCGAAGACGCGACACGTGTGGGCCGTGTAGAGCAGACACCACGGCGCGACTCCACGTCCGCATACACGCAACGCTTTTTTACTGTGATGCAAACTTTTCGCGAATTACTAACGACTTTTGTTATTCCAAAGCCAATGTCAGAAGTAAATGAAAAGAGATATATTAGGGTTAGATACAAGAACCATAACTCCTCTAAAACTGTGACTCTTCACTCTTCACGTAACAGCTAGCTCCTAATTAAAATAATTGGATAGAGATTTGTTAGATCTCAAAATGCGAAGAAGTTTTCGGTGAATCGATAAGCTGATAAGAAGGTTAGTAGGGCAGTCCCAGTGTCACCGGGCTCGACCCTTCTCAAGTTTCCCAACGGTGACCAGGGCAAAGTATTATAGTCAGATAAGAATTTTACATTATCAGACATTATAGCTAATTAAATTATCTCTTTTATTGATATCTCCTTGACCTATTACGGCATTTAGCTGCGCAATAACTTCAATTCAGAACAATTCACGCGAATCTATATTTTTATCATGTTCCGTCTGCAATATTAGTGTAATCTGTGACGAGCCACGAGGAGTTTCGACCTTCCGGGCACGCACCAGTGACGTGATGATGATGTCTTAATAAAATATTTGACCTTGCTTTAAATCTACAGCACTCAAGTTGGGGAGTTGAGATATACTAATGATTTATTATAAAATATGCAAGAAATAAAATAAAAAAACGATTAAATAGATGTCTGCTGTATGTTAATTACTTATCTGCCGAACACTGATGCTGAATTGCTGATAGCGGTTTTGTCCGTCGCGTTACTATCAGAAGTAGATTAAGGGCAAGGCCACTGGGTTATGGACAGCAGTTAATGCTTTAATAACGTCGATGTACGCAAGTTCCTGGTCATTGTAACATCGCAAATAAGCGGCTCTAGTATTGTATGTTAATGTATGATTCCAAGTTGCTTCTAATCCTGCCTATAATTATTCATAGTCAAGTATATAGATAAATTTACATGAAAATAACATAAAAAATATACGTATACATGTTACAAAATCATGAGGTAGGAAAGATGATTCTGCCATTTTGTCCGACTACGCATGAGTCGGTTGTCAAATCGAGACAAGCTTTGAAATAATTTGTAAAGGTACTTTGTTATTTTTAGAAATCGCAATATCTACATCAACAAAACTAGTTATTACTGTTGAATATACATGTTACAGACCGCTGCCTAATAGGTAGTGTTTAAACCTTTACGCCTTTACGAATACGAACACGTGACCAAACCACATGTGTTGGGGAGCAGGAGGCGTAACGAATGCGATAAAGTAGGCGCTATCACCAACCAAGTCGCCAGGTTGGGAATATGAATTGCTGATGATATATTAGGTCCTTACATATGAAATTGCTGTTTTTAAATACTGGAAAATTTAAAATCAAATATCTTGCGTTTCATTAGGAATTCCAAATTCAAATTTATTTCCAAATAAAGCTAGAAAAATATTGTTTTAAAATTCGTATTTCATTTGTTTTAACATCATTTGTTTGAGTTTCAACATTGCTATAACAACAACTATGGACGAATTGAAAATTCGCGGTATTTACGAATACGAGTTCCACCGTGGCACCAGTGCTGCAGAAACGACTCGAAGAATTAACGACGTGTATGGACCAGGCACCGCTAACGAACGAACGGTGCGTTTTTGGTTTCAACGTTTCCGTTCTGGAAATTTCGATTTACACAATGAGCCTCGTGGACGACCTGATACTCAAGTGAATAACGAAAAATTGAAGGCGATAGTGGAAGCGGATCCATCTCAAACCACTTCTGAATTAGCGGCAGCCTTCGGCGTAAGTGACAAAACGATACTTATCCACTTGCCCCAAATCGGAAAAATTAAAAAACTCGAAAAGTGGGTACCGCACGAATTGACTGAAGCAAACCAACAAACACGCGTTGCTTGCTGCGTTTCTTTGCTTAATCGCCACAATAATGAGGGGATTTTGAACTGTATCGTGACATGTGATGAGAAATGGATCCTGTACGACAATCGGAAGCAATCATCACAATGGCTTGACCCTGGAGAACCGGCAAAACCTTGCCCTAAGCGAAAACTGACCAAAAAGAAGATTCTGGTTAGTGTTTGGTGGACCAGTGCTGGTGTTATCCACTACAGCTTCTTGAGATCAGGCCAGACGATTACTGCAGACTTGTATTGCCAACAATTGCAAACAATGATGGAAAAGCTCGCCATTAAACAACCGAGACTGATGAATTGCTCTAGCCCACTGCTCCTTCAGGATAACGCTAGACCACACACTGCACATCAAACGATCGCCAAGTTAGTAGAGCTGTGACTGGAACCTCTGCGTCACCCACCATACTCTCTAGATCTTGTGTTAGATTGGTTATAATTAAGTCTTCAAACTTCTTCCTGCAAACTATTTGTTTAGTTCCATTATTTTATTATTCTGGCCACCCTATATGGGCTGGCAACATTTTATGAGATCCGCTAATTTTGGTGTCAGAGTAATGTCAATGTCAAATGTCTGTAAAATGGAGATGTGTGGAAAATTGTATTCTACTGTTTTTATTTGATTGAAAAGCTAACTTAATAGTGTTATTCTTTTAAAAAGTTCAGTAGTAAAGTGAGTTGAAGTAATACCATCTTTTATTTGAGGCACAACAAGAATAAATCTTACAGTCAGAAGTGGTACGCCGTGCGCCGCAAAATGGATGACATAAGAAAATCTTTCAAGAGAAAACATAAACGGCATTCTTCAGAACGCGCCAGTAAATATAGAAACAAAAGACGTGATGATAAACAAAATTCTACTTGGGAGGCGAATGTTGGATCGCTTACTCCACCTTATCCAAGTTCACCGCAGTGTTCTCATTCACGGGATGATGAAAAGACTTCTACGAAACCTGAGTGGCCAACGGAAGCTGTTGGTGATCTCCTTAAAGAATTTATGGATTATGTAAAGAACTCTAATGAACGAAATACCTCTCAAAGGCTGCATTTTGATAAGAGTATGGTGCCAGAGTTTGATCCATGTATCAAAAACCATAAAATTGAAAACTGGATTACCAAAGTAAATGAATGCAGGGCAATATATGGTTGGTCTGATGTGCAAACAGCACACTATGCATTACCTCGGCTTGTGGGACACGCTAAACAGTGGTATGAAGGTTTACACTCCATAAATTTTAGCTGGATAGAATGGCAAGATCATTTGAAGAAGGCGTTTCCATCGGACACTAATTTTGGTCAGTTACTAACGGACATGCTTTCTAAGAGATATAAGTTTGGTGAGTCATTAGACGATTATTACTATAATAAAATGTTTTTATTACATGCATGTGAAATATCTGGTAAAAAGGCGGTAGATTGTTTAATTCATGGTATTGATGACCGTACCTTAAGGGCAAGTGCATCGTCAGGTAGATTTAATCAACCGGAAGATCTGCTAAAATTTCTTAAGGATATATGTCGTGAAGATAAAATTAAAACAGTTAGTGATAAAGTTGATGGTAAAAGTAATAATATAATTTGTTCTTCTTGTAAACGTGCTGGTCACATAGCTAAAAACTGTAAAACTGTTTGCCATAATTGTAAACTTAGTGGACATAGATCTTTCCAATGCTCTAAACCTTTAGTTATTTGTGATAAATGTAAGAAAAAGGGACACAGCGCTGAATACTGTTTCATATATAAAAATAAGAATGAAACTCTTGAGAAAAGAGTGTTAATTGTTGACACATTAAAACATACTAAAGATAGTAAATATTATAAACTGGTTAAAATTAATGACGGCAATGAGTTTGTAAAATGTTTCATTGATTTTGGCAGTAATTGTACACTTGTTACGCAGCATGTTGTTGATAAATATTGTTTACAAAATAAGCAGGGGTTATTACCTGTTATTAAGGGTATAGGTGAAACTCAAATAATACCGAAAGGGAAAACTGAATTTAAAATAACACTAGATGAGGTAGAAGCATCTATAACGGCTTATATTGTAGAAAATGAGCAAATGCATGTTCCTATCCTAGTAGGTCAAAATTTCACAGAACTTGAACATATTTTATTTATAAAAACAAGTACATCTTTACAGATTATAAAACGAGCCATTTGTAATGATTTACCCTTAATTGAAAATGAACAGTGTTCAACGCTACCACTTTATACTTGTGAACACATTCATTTACAGAAAACTGGTCTTATTACATGTTGTTCTCGGGATATGAAAGAATGTGTATTGTACATTCAAGGTAATTATAGGAATATAAATGGTGTTGAATTCTCTATTCAGGAAGGTATTTATAATTTACGGAACTATAAGTGTGATATCTTAGTTGTAGTTATTTGCGGTTCATTAACAATTAATGCTAACAAGTTATTAGTGCGAGCAGAAATCCTGAATGACGAGGTAAATAATAGCTTTTTAACATTATATTGTGATTCTCAAGCAAGTACACAGTCAGATAATTCAGAATTAAATAAACTACAACCATTAGACGAATCTCAAGTAGTTTATAATCCAGATTTAACATTTCAGGAAATAACTGAATTGCTTAACTTAATTAAAAATTATAGAAAAACTTTTGCTCACAATCTTTCAGAGTTAGGATGTACTAACTTGTGTGAACTGGAAATTAAATTATCTGATAATACACCAGTAGTTTATAGACCATATCGTTTGAGTTATAAGGAAAGAGAAACTGTTCAGGGCATAATTAATGAACTTTTGGAAAACGATATTATCGAAGAGTCTACCTCATCATATTCAAGTCCTATTTTGTTGGTTTCAAAAAAAACAGGTGGTCAGCGCTTATGTGTTGACTACCGAAAATTAAATAGCAAGACTATCAAAGAGCATTTCCCACTTCCACGAATTGAGGATCAAATTGACCGTTTAAAAGATAGTACATTTTTTACAACGCTAGATATGATGAGCGGCTACTATCAAATTCCTATAAAACCAGAACACCGTTATCTCACAGGCTTTGTAACACCAGATGGATTTTATCAGTTTAAAAGGATGCCATTTGGTTTAGCAAATGCTCCATCAGTGTTTCAAAGAGCAGTACATAAAGCCCTTGGTGCAAATGTTGAATCCCAATCTAATAATTCTGCAGAAATTCCACATAAACCTGCAATTGCTTATATGGATGACCTTATAATACCCTCAAAGAATTTTCCAGAAGGTTTAGCTAAGCTAGAACAAACATTTAAACTATTAAACATCTCAAATTTAACATTAAATCTAAATAAATGTAGATTTTTCCATACTGTTATTGACTATTTAGGATTTGAGGTATCCAGTGAAGGAGTAAGACCCGGTGCTTCAAAAATTGAGGCAGTTAGAAATTTTCCCCGACCCACCAATGTACATGAGGTTCGTCAGTTTATAGGTCTCTCTACCTATTTTCGTAAATTTATAAAGAACTTCTCTTTAATTGCAAGACCTCTTACGGACCTCACCAAAAAAGATCGTTCTTGGGAATGGGGTGACACACAAGAGAATTCGTTTGAAACTTTAAAAGAAAACTTAGTTCAACGCCCAGTTTTATCCCTCTATGATCCAAATTACATTACCGAATTGCATACAGATGCAAGCAAGCATGGTTTAGCTGGCATTTTATTTCAAAAGAAAACTGAAAATGATCCACTTAGACCTGTTGCCTATTACAGTAGGAAAACCACTATAGATGAGGAAAAGTTTCATGCATTTGACTTAGAAACATTAGCCGTTGTAACATCACTTCACCGTTTCAGAGTTTATTTGTTAGGAATAAAATTTACTATTGTTACCGATTGCAATGCAATACGTGCTACATTTGTAAAACGCGATATCTTACCCCGAGTGGCAAGATGGTGGCTTATGTTTCAAGAGTTTGATTGTAACATTGTCTACAAACCTGGTCATAGTATGAGTCATGTTGATGCTTTAAGTCGTAACCCAATAAAAGATCTTACAGATATAGACTTAGAACCAAAGGTATTGCAATTGACAGAAAAAGACTGGCTATTAAGTGTACAATTAGTAGATTCAAAGTTGAATCATGTTAGGGAAGTTTTAAGTGATCCTAAATATAGTGAAGTTGTCGATATCAAGCAGAACTATGTTATAAAGGACAATAAATTATATCGTAAAGTTGGTGAAGAACTTAAATGGGTAGTTCCAAAAGGGGCTCGTTGGCAAATATGTCGACAAAATCATGACGATATTGGACACTACTCTACAGAGAAAACTTTATCAAAAATAAAAAAGGATTACTGGTTTCCTAAAATGAATAAGTTTATAAAAAAATATGTGAAATCTTGTATTCAATGTGCTTATTCTAAAGAACCAGCAGGCCCTAAGGAAGGATATTTACACCCAATACCTAAGTCTAACAAACCTTTTCAAACTGTTCATATCGATCATCTAGGGCCATTTGTTAAAAGTTCCCATAGTAATTGTTACTTACTCTTGATTGTTGATGGTTTTACTAAATTTTGCATAATAAAACCACTGCGGAATTTAAGAGCATTATTAACAACAAAAGTTCTAACAGAGGTTTTTACTACTTTTGGATATCCAGAGCGAATAATTTCAGATAGAGGGTCAACTTTTACTTCTGATGAGTTTAAAAGGTTTTGTCATAAGTATAATATTGGTCATGTGTTGAATGCTGTTGCCTCTCCTCGTGCTAACGGGCAGGTAGAGAGATATAATCGTACTGTGTTAAGTGCTCTTAGTGCTTATTCTTCAAAATATGGTGAGAATAAATGGGATAACAACTTAGGAGATATACAATGGGGATTAAACAACACTCTTAATAAAGGAATAGGGAAAACTCCAGCAGAAGCTTTATTTGGTAGAAACCTTAATTCAAGATCTGAAAATGTTCTAAAAGAAGTATTTACACAAACTCGAAACAAATCTACAGAACTAGAAAACATACGAAAAGACATAGAAAAACACATAGAGTTAGATCAAGCAAAACAAAAACATAGATTTGATGCAAAGCGTAAAGAACCAAAGAAATATAATATAGGAGATTTAGTTAAAATAAAAAAACAATTTTCTAGTAACGATGGGCTAAGTAAAAAACTAGTACCAATATATTCTGGCCCATATAAAATTTCAAAAATTTTAAATAATGATAGATACGAGGTTTCTAGTATACCTGGTTCGAACATTGGAAATAGAAATTATAAGAATGTTTGGGCAGTAGATCAGATTCAGCCATGGGTTAGTACCTATGTTGTGGATAATAGTACTGATAGTGACCAAAATGAAGAGTCTGAATAAAATAGATGTTGTTTAATTAACATACTATAGTGAAATGGCTATATACACAAACGAATAACATTTCTGTTTTTAATTTTATGTAGAACTTGTTACATTGTATTGTTGATATTGTTGAACATTAAAAGTTATATATTAAAGAATAAAGATATACTTAAAATAATTATTTTTGATATAATAGTTATTTATGTAATAGTTGAACAAGTAAATTGCTTTATTGTTAAATCTTGAATTATATTTATGATAAAAAAATATATATATATTGAGATATTTTGATGTCTGATATAATTGTTATTGTTTTTATGTTAGTGCATTTCATTAATTAAAGTAATTCTGTATAAAAAGGCTGGTGAAGTTATCCCACCCTCCAAAGTTTATGATATCTAGTATGAAGCTATTTCATATTAGATGGTCATGTAAAGTTGTTCCTAAATTAAAAAGTATATAGTAAAAGGTTATACCGTGATAGTGAACACGTGACGTTATTCCATGTGTCAAAGTATAAGTAATATAGTACGAAGTTATTCCGTGCTAGAAGGTCACGTGAAGTTATTCCATGTGTCAAAGTATAAGATATATATAGCATGAAGTTATTCCGTGCTAGAAGGTCACGTGAAGTTATTCCATGTGTCCAAGTATAAGATATATAGCATGAAGTTATTCCATGCTAGATGACATGTGAAGTTATTCCACGAGTTAAAAAATAAACAGAATAACTAGATTTTATTTTATATTAGACATGTTAGTCACATGTAAAATATATATAAAATGTTAATGTCTAACATAATATTTATGTTGCAAGGCTAATTAATGTGGTCTTATGATAAGTATTTATGTTTAAAATATAAGTAATTGACTTCTATGAAGAATTAAAGTCAATATGTATACTTATTCATTATACTATATGATTATTTGTTTAGTTAAGATTAAGATTTTGGTAAGACATTACAAGATTAGATGTGATGTTCAAGTGTTAGTAAACTTTCAGTGTTAGTGCACCTGTTATAATTTCTTCATAATTTGAATGAATATATATAGAAATAAAACAATTAAGCTGAATGTTGTAATTATAATACATGATAGTATGTAGCTAGTAAGTTAATTAGCTAAGGTTGGTACTAAGTTTGAGGACAAACTGTATTGTCAGGAAGGGCGACTGTTAGATTGGTTATAATTAAGTCTTCAAACTTCTTCCTGCAAACTATTTGTTTAGTTCCATTATTTTATTATTCTGGCCACCCTATATGGGCTGGCAACATTTTATGAGATCCGCTAATTTTGGTGTCAGAGTAATGTCAATGTCAAATGTCTGTAAAATGGAGATGTGTGGAAAATTGTATTCTACTGTTTTTATTTGATTGAAAAGCTAACTTAATAGTGTTATTCTTTTAAAAAGTTCAGTAGTAAAGTGAGTTGAAGTAATACCATCTTTTATTTGAGGCACAACAAGAATAAATCTTACACTTGCCCCAACCGATTACCACTTTTTTCAAAATTTGGATAACTTTTTACAAGGAAAAAATTTCAAATCTGATGAGGCAGTCAAAACCGCCTTCAAACAGTTCATAGACTCTCGCTCCCAGGATTTTTTTTCCAAAAGTATCAATGATCTGCCTATAAAATGGCGGAAGTGTATCGATAACAACGGCGCATACTTCGATTGATTAAATAATAATTTCATTAAAAAAAACTTGTTTCACTTTTTTGATACTGAACGGCAATTTCATATGTAAGGACCTAATATGTAAACTGACCTAATTTAGGGACGTATAATGGTTAGCGCTAGCAAATTTTTAAGTACTTTTGTTGACCTATCTAAGGAAATGACACGCGCGAGCAGGTCTTCTTCTTCTCGTGTCGAAAGCTCAAAATGTAATTAAATTTTTTCCCTCCAGAAGACTGCCACTTTCACAGCGTTGTCTTGTCTGTAGCCTTACATAGGTCACGCATAGTACAGCTGGTGGGGCACGATGGGCAGGAGCGGAGGTGTTACATAGTCTGGTCGTTATGACCACACTGATACTGTGTTGCAGTTGGGTCAATATAACGCCATCGGGCCAAATTATGCATGCACTGGCCTTCCTCTGTTCGGAGGCGATTTAACCTTTTCCAGGTGGTCCATGGGAGCTCATGACCCGGTGGTAGTTCCTCCGATGGTTGAATGAAATCAGGAGGAGGTGGATGTTTGTTGCGCCACACGACGAGCAGGTAATATGAATGACAAACATACTGGTAGATAAGTACATAGAATAATTTTCATGATTGGCGTTATCAATGATAGACGGATACACTCGTCTGCTCCACTATACTTTACGTCATTTGTGTCGTTGAATACCCAAATAAAAAATACCTATCAGTCAGAGCAAAAACTGTAACCAACACAGTCGTTGAAGATATTACGCAGTAGAGTTTATATCAACACATCGCAAATTACGATGATCGTTGTCGTTTATTGACGCGTTTTCCGTTTTCATAGCACAATATAAATCGTTACAGCGATCATTTATTTATTTACAATTCATTTACCAGTACGTAATTTATTCCTCATTCGTTGCTAAACATGCGTACCTGTTTATTGCGATTGATGCATACTTATCGAGAAAGCCATCCACTTTTATCCTCCCGTATTGAAAGTGAATATTCTTCAAGTAATTTACAGTTAAACAGTATGCAGACGGAAACAACCAAAAAAATAAATGCCCCAAGCAAGATTCCGAAAATAGTAAGGATAATTTTAATTTAAACAGTGTTTGTGTCTGGCAACTGGAAATGTCTGATAATAAACCCGAAATTTTAAATATAAGGACGAAGGATTGGTCTCCTTTTATATTTTTTTTATAGAATTTGTATGGCACTTTTGTAGAGCTCTAAGATATTGTACTGTTTTTTTTAATGCGGTAGAAGACCTAGAAAACGTAATATACGTAACAACTGACCTCCATGACGACGTAGACATAGGCGGGGCTGTCCATGCAGTCATGCATCGCGACAAGGTTCGTGTGGTGCAGCGCCGTCAGCTCCCGCAGAATCTTGATCTCCTTCACCAGGATCTCGGACGCTTTTTGAATGCCTTTCTTGGTAACCACCTTCACAGCCACCGCCTGCGATGGACTCTGGAACAAAGAACACCCGCACTTGCTCAATGTGATTTCTAAAAATTTACAAAGACTTCTCTTTGGTTTCACGCATTTTGTAAGTAATTACATTTTTCAAGATAAAAGTACAACAATGGATGGAGTGATGTCGATTTCGCACGATTATTGGCTGGCACAACGAAATCTATGGGAATAGTGATGCTGTAAAAAGTTGGCATGTATTTGTAGTTTATATTTTGTTGGCTATTGAATATCATACTCTGGTGTATTGGCCAAAATTATCGCTACACAACACACGCTTTTCTAGGTAGGTACATTACAATCTCAATGAAATAATAAGAAATCTATAATAGTATTGCATTGCATTTGATTCAGGCAGACTATAAAAATAGCATTATGCTACGAGCAGTGCCAACCTACACAGTGAGGTTTGCACAAGCTCTTATTAGAAGTCACCTCATAGGTATTATTTTTAATTATAGGTTGGTCTGTAAAATGATAACGCAAGTGCAGTGAGCGTTGCATAAGGTCGTCGCAGGTGGGCGAGTAGTACGTGCAACAAGGTCCTGCATCCTCAACTTCATGTGCATTACCTAGGTCTCATTTATCGCGCAGCACCACTTTGATTGTGCGAAGAACTAACATAAAATTACAGTACAATGAGTTAGCGTTCTATTATATTGTAATAAAATAGGCTTCCGAGTATTCAACGTATCATATAAAATTGTTCTCTGGAATCTTTCAAAACAGTACAATAAAATAGCAACAACTATACAATAGACTAACTTTTCACACTCTATAGCATGATTCCGTATTTATTATGTACGTATATTTATTATGTATTTTAGAACACTAAAATCGACATGTTTCCAGATAAGAGTATTCACCGATAATACCGATATTCATTGCAGCCTCCTATGCCAATTTACGCGTGTCGACATATTTAATGCTGATTTAAAAAAATCTGCCACACCGCATCACATCAACGTTTACGTGTGCACCACGATGCTGCAGTATGTTTGAGATCATTTTGCTTTTATCCAGAGGGGCTCTGCGAAAGGCGATCTAACATTAGCCGAACGAGACGAGCATTCCGCAGGCTGGTGGAGCGATTACATCTTGACCTGGTTTCAACACGCTCCCTGTTGAGCGGGATCACTTGGTACATAGATCTCGTTGCTTGTAGGCCAAGTATATTGACGTGAATGACTGTAGATTCTTTGGTTTAGCAATAGGGACTATATCTGTGTTACTATTTAAAGAACTCTGCTTTGAAACAGAAGTTTATTGATACCGATCGTAGCGCGGCCGGTCACGGTCACCATTCAAATTAACTACCTACCTACTGTGCCTACCTAACTTCGCTAGCCTCACCCGTCTGCCAACTGTAATTTTCCAAAAAGGCAGTTTATATATAAGATGCATTTGAAATATATTATATCGTGTGGTATAATTTCTGTTTTATCATTCATAAACCACTACACAGATAAAAAATAGTGAAAAATTAAGAAGTCGTCATTATGTTTTGAATTTGGTTCACTACTTGAGTCAGACAACCGAAGTAGAGTTGTCTTGCTAAATAAATATGTAGTATGAACCTTCCACAATAAAGAATCTGGGTTGAAATTTTAAAACTGCTACCTGCTTGTGTCTATGTACTTACAATACATACTCGTACATTAAACACAGCAACACGTAGGGTGGCCTTAGGAGGCATGGCCCGTGTCGCATTGTCCAGCGCTTCATTGTCCCTTGGGCTTGGAACAAAGCGACGAAACCCAACCCAACACGCGGCTGCTACCTGACCACAGTCAAATCTACTTGCCAGGATCCATGACGTCAATGTAACAATGTAATAGTTTTTGGACGTTTTATGTTAGTTAGTCTTGGCTGGTAAATGCTGTGGTAGAATTTGTCATCTTTTCATGGATTTAGATAGACCGGCGGACTATTTGCCATACCACAAAGTTAAGATATACCAAATACCACAAAGTTAATTTTGAACTCTGCGTAAGGTCGTATCGATAAACCTGCAGTAACTCTTCCAATCAAAGAGTTTATCTTGTAGCTGCAAGTCTCTGCGCTTTGTTTGTAAGCAAAACAACCCCGCGTGGAATATCTTTGGTGATGACAAACTAGGGGAGTAGGTCACGCTCACTCACAGCCACGTCTGATAAACAGATAACACTGCTATATAGGTACGTGTTACTGATATTGTTCGCGATTTATTGTGATTTGTGACATTATGGTCAATGAGATTTTGATGTTCATTGTTCGATTACATTTTGATGATAAGAACAGTTATGTGTATATACCTACATATATGTATAATAATGTCAATTATGACCTGGAACCAATAAACATTGCAAACGATAGTAATAATAGTTTGAAACAGTAATTTTAATGGGTACTCATTATATTAATTAGTTATTTGCTCATTAAGTGTCCCAGATCTATCTTAATGAGTTTTGTTAAAAATTGGTTAGTTTAAGAAACAATCCTCCGTTAAAGTAAACATAACTGGCATTGAAACAGTAGATATTGCCTACTTTGCCAAGTCTATTCTGAGTGAAATCTACGTTTTTAAAACGCGTCACGTCACGGTCAAAATGTGAACAATCTGTGTATACTAACTTGTAAATTAGCCAAATAATAACTACTTCTAGAATAATTCGGTCTCTAAGTGCCTAGTTAGCAGCTGAGACTACATACATTATTCATGTTATGGACCAAGTGATTAATCAGTCATTATAGAATATGCCCGCGCAGTTTGAAAAATGCCCAAAATTAGAGATATATTATATTATTAAAATAGGTTTAGTTAGGAATGAACATCGACACGCAAAGTAGTACGTAATCTTTTTTCTACATGCAACATTTTTTACTGAAAGAATACTGTCATAAAATTAAGCCAAAATTCTCCAGGCAAGGCATACTTCCGTCATGGTGATTAGTGTAGACAGTAGTAAATAAACGGGCAAGTGCGAGTCGGACTCGTACATGAAGGGTTCCGTACCTCCGTACAAAGTATTAAAACGCTGAAGAAACACGTTTCTTGTATGACAATCCCCTTTAATTTTTAACTTTATCTTATTTTTAGTATGTATTTATTATAGAAGCCATAGTAATACATAATCAGTGAAAATTTCAAGTATCTAGTTAATGCCATTATTAAGATCGAGTTAAAAACGCTGAAAAAAACACGTTTCTTGTATGACGACCCCCTTTAATTTTTAACTTTTTCTTATTTTTAGCATTTGTTGTTATAGCGGCCACAGAAATACATAATCGGTGAAAATTTCAAGTGTCTAGCTATTACGGTTCAAGAGATAGAGCCCTGTCACAGACAGACAGACAGACGGACAGACAGCGGAGTCTTAGTAATAGGGTCCCGTTTGCACCCTTTGGGTACGGAACCCTAAAAATGGAACAGCGCGACTAAACTGCCTCTGCGTGACCCGTGCTCGTTGGCCAAATTTCTGTTCCAAGTTGATATCTGCAAGGCTCGAGATGAATAGTCGCTTGATTGTATGTAATGTATCTAATCCGAGTAGGTACCTATCAATGTAGGTATAAACTATGTTTCTTTTTTAAATTAAAACAAACATATATATATTCTCAGAAAAAATTGTTACTTAATACATAGAAATCTTTGCAAAAATCATAGATGAACTAGCTAGAAGTCGCTGTTGGTACGTACGTAACGTCATACGTGACATAAGACTAGAAAGGTCTAGGAAACAGCAGAGCCCAGACGAGGGACTGGTAGGTATGTAGTGTACCAGTCTCAACTTACAACTCAGTGAGAAAGGGGTATAAAGACGGGCTAAACAGAGAAACTATATATATACCTACCTATTAGGATTTATTAGTAGCTATGATATTTTAAGTAGATAAGTTTTTTTTTCGTCTTGGTTTGGTTGTATCTGCGTCCTGCGATCAGACTTTAAGGGGATCAGTTTTAAAGTGTATTCAATTTTGTAGTTTTTCACGTATTTTCGCAGGTAGTACAACTTTTTTTGCTGGCAGAGTAATTTTAATGACTCCCCAGAGGGTCAAAATAACATCCCACGTTTCGTTTTTGTAGGGATTCTTTTTGTAAGATTCGACTGAACTATGACTATGACTTTTGAAAGCCAGTTGTGGAAGAAGTCGATTATCCGGTTAAGAGCATAGACCTCGTCAATGTAGAATGTGGTAACTAGAGAACGTTTTTTGTACGAGTCACACTCAACAAAAGCCACAAGTTTTTTTGTGTGTTATTTCTATCTTTACTTACGAGGTCATTGATATTTTGTATTCATAATAAATGGCAGTGAGATAAAACAAACTTTTCACTAACAAATGACTAGCTTGACCACAAGATTTCAGATTCGTGTCGTCTATTCACAGATTTTTTGCTCATGGAAGAGGTTTTCTTTTAATTAACTTTATTGATATTTATGACATCGCAAAAACTAATTTTACTATATTGTAGGTACTTACTGTCTAATTCAAATTTAATATCGAAAAAATTCTAAAAACGATATTTTTGTATTTTGTTTGATAAGGATATTTTATATGTGCAAGCAGTTTATACCTATAGGAATTTCAAGTAGGTCTTTAGGTTTTTAGATTTAGTTTTCCTACACTGAGATTCTTACCCTATTTATTAGATAAGACACCCAGTTTTAATTTATGTGGTAACCCTAGGAGTTGCTTCGTAAATGGATAATTAAGGGCACGTGTTGAATAACCTAGATAAAGCCAGCTGCACATACAAACCGGAATAGGAGCAGCTGCTCTGATGCAGGTACAGGCATATATGTGAGGCTATTGATTTTACAGTTTATAATCTTGTGAGGGCAAAGCCGAGACAGCCGTAAATTTGCCAATTTGGTCAACCAACTTTAGGGACGAAGGGACCGTCGCGATTTCGAACAATAAAATCTAGTTTTCACTAATAAAACGTGGTCCTTTAGACCCTTACTATGGGCATCAAATGAGGAGATTCATACAAGAACGAAGGTCACTGACATAGCCCAGCGGATCATGGCATGGTACGGATGAATGGCAGCTATGTACTAGCAAGCGCAGCGTAGGACACCCACTTACTAGGTAGTCTGACGACCTGAGCAAGGTTGCAGGAAAACGGTATATGCAGGCCTCATCCAATCGTTTTGGAAATCCATGAGGGTGGCCTTTGTCCAAAAGCAGACCTGTGGCTGATTTGATGATGACAAAAAAATTGCTAATACAAACGCAATGGACCTAGTATGCATCCCTGAGGTACTGCAATATATATAAATAAATATATGAATAAGGACAAATCTCACTGATTGGCCAAACCTAGCCCCAAAGTAAGTTTAAACTTGTGCTTTGGGATACTAACTCAACCTGTGAACTTAACGATACTATATTTTATAATAAATACATATATAGATAAACACCCAAGACCCAGGAAAATTTGAAAAAGGCCATTTTCCAACTTGCCCTGGCTGGGGATTGAACCCAGAACCTCCGGATTGGCGGACTAGCGTGTTGAACCTTACACCACGGAGGTCGTCTTGTATAACGATTTCTTTTAGTATTTACTTTATTTTATCTACACCCATGCTATAAATCCTCTATGAAAGTTTCTGAAACAGTTAGCTTATTGCCAACATTATAACAACCAGTGTCATAGTAACCATAATATCATCCAAATGCGTGATATAATGTTGTACTAAATTTCATTATGCAACGCAAACTCGATCCCTCTATCTTTATGAATTTTAAGAAAAGAACCGTAAGTGCCATTTTTGAAACGCGGATACACGTAAACGAATGATTTTTCCTTACAAAAAAACGTTCGATTAATGACTCCGCGTTTGAAAAATGGCACCATTGTCTTGCACGCGCATTCCACTACCACAGATTCGAAATTTAAAAGAAAAAACATGTTATTTGAATTTACGTCGTATCCTGTCATTTTTGTTTGTTAATAGCGTTTCAAAAATTATTATTTACTTTGTTGTTTACAAAAATTAATAATACAAGCTTTGATAATACCTACACACCACCAGAAAATTATAATGCAGCAAAGGACATTTCTAACCAATTATTACCAGAAAAGTCGAGAAAACAATATAAAAAGGCGTACCAAGATTTCATTAATTGGAAATTATCAAAGAAGTAGTACATCATTTTCTGAAGATGTGTTATTAGTATATTTTCAAGAATTATCTGATAATATAAAATTCAAATCTACATCCCTAATGGACCTGCTACTCGTATTCAATGCTCAAAAGTACGCTGAGTATTAAACACAACGTGGATATCTCAAAATATTCAAAATGAATTGCCTTGCTAAAACGTAAAGCAGAAGGCTATACCTTTTATAGACGATTCATATCATGGGTGTAGATAAAGTATTGTATGCGACTGTTCATAATTAGGTATTAAAACACTCATGTGATGCATTCGTGTTTTAATACCCCTTATTAAACCACAGTTGCAAAAATAACTATTAATAAACTGTAAACCCACTCAAATGTAGGTATAGTATAGATTAGGTTACCATCACTGTAACTGCTATTAGATCAGATAAGTCATAAAACACCACTTACTAACTACTATTGACAATAAATGCTTAACGGTATCCTATAACTTATCAATGAGAGAGAATCATAACTTTTACAATACCACAAACTACACAACTATAAATATTTATCTGCATGTTGCATAGGTATTCCTTTCAGTGTCTGTGTGATCATTATGTGGAGATAAGTTACTTTCACCAGCTATGTTATTATCTCGTGAGGATATAGATTACTGCATAAGAAATCTGCATTTATTCTACAGGGATAAGGTAGTCAACTACCTTATCTCTTATGTGTCCTATGTCATACATATACTTAAGGGCCCTTCCACACGACTTTTTTTACGCGTGCTTGTATGGATACAAACGCAAGTTGAACGCTCAGCAAACGCATGGAAGCCGGCACGTTTTAACTTTTACACACAATCCTTGCGTTTGTATCGATACAAACGCCACGTTTTTCGAACTCAACCAGGACTGAAGCGCGCGTTTGTATCGCGTTTTTATTGCGCCCATCCACTGAGGTGCAGTGCATTTTCAATTGTTAAGAAGGATGTATATTTAGATCACCGTTCTTTATGATTCTATTGTAACCTGGCAACTGTTGTATTACTTGACTTCAAATATATGTCGTTAACAGAAAATACCTATTTTTCATTATTTATATTTATTTCTTAAAGTCAATAATCGCAAATGAAACGCGCTGTTAGCGCGCGTTTGTATTGATACAAACGCGCGTTCGAAGTTCGTTTCAAATGCGTTTGTATGGATACAAACGCGCGCTTACAACGCGTTTCATTTGCGACAAATAGCGTGTTCAATCTACCAAAACGCGATGAAAATGCGCAGAGGACGCTCGCATCAAAAACACGCGTCGTACGAGCGTAAAAAATACGTCGTGTGGAAGGGCCCTAATATACTATGCTAGTTACCAAAACAGTATTTTAAAGAGAGTTACCCTCTGAGCTCTAAAATTACTGTGCAAGGCTAATACGTGGCAATGCAACTATACTATATGTAAGTAAACCATAAATCGCAAAGAATGAATCTGTGAAATACAATTATTTTTATTGAAGTTTAGGTAAATAAGCGCCCAATTATCCGACCACTGCAGATGACATACATCAAAATATTGGTTCCTTGACAAAAAAATTGGCCTTGGAAGGAGGGGTTAAAAAACATTTGCAAAATGGATGAATGAAATTTAGACTGTCATACACACCCTAAAATTCCTCATAGCCCATTGCAGGTTATAGGCCCAATACACACAAAAACAATGTCCCTTCACAGAACAGAATTAAGTAAATATGTAAAACATCTCAAATATGAAATAGTATAACAGTTTGGTAAGTGTCACTATTTGTAGCTCCCAATAGGGTCGCCAGCTGGTTTAGGCTGGCCCAGCTTGCATTATTTATTATCGGTATTATCCCTACTGTATTTGTCTGGTCAAATTTAATTAAATAAATAAACAGCCTTTCGACTCGAGAAGAAGAAGAATTTGTCTTTAGGCTCACTATATTCTTAGGACATTGTAAAATTTGTAATGCCAAGGACGAATAAAGGTGTCTCAACACACCAAAACATTCTTAATTTACTTGTTGACTCTAAAGCCAGTGTTCTTTGGTACAATGTCTTCACCAGCCCCCACACCATTGGAAATCTTCTATGTGTATAAACAATCAACTGTGTATAATCTTCATTTCAAAGGTTGGTTGTTTAATTTTCAAACTTAAACTATTTATTTCGTATGAAGCCGTCTTTTCTTTGATTTTGATAAGTGCATGATAGATAGCAATATCTTGAGCTTGAGGTTTAATACAAAGTCACAGTTTAAAGACCCTTAGTATTTATGCTACAAGCAAGCGTGTTTCTTTACCCTTATCAGACAACAATTCATTAACCTCATACCTTTTAAAGAAGATTATTTACTGCATCAAGTTGATAGTAAGAATGTAAGGAAATAGTTTATTTATATTGTGAAATTCAAAACAACATAGATAAGGGGCATGTTACCAAAACAGTAAACAAAAATATGAGATGACTTTGTACAAAATAATAATACTTTGTAAAAAACAAGTAATAAACAAACCACACTTCATATTATGTATAAACAGCAAAAATAAAGCTGGTTTGTGGCATTAGACTTAGCTACATATGGTAACATATTTATTTTAGCAGTGTTGTTTGTTGCCAGTACATACAAGTGCATGATTTATAAATATAATAAAGGATTTTCTTGATTTCTCAAAATGTAGGTAAACTAAACCTAGCCGTGTAGTTCCCGGCAGAGTAGAATAGGACACTCTAAGTCTTCCCGTGGATGTCGTAGAAGGCAACTTAACTAAGTTAACACAAGCTAAAAAAAGCTTATAAACATCAATGAGACCTCTCCAACCCGTCTGGCCAGCATAGAGTGTAGGCCAAATCCTGTGACTGCTCTGGCTAATATATGGCTCTGGTAGTACAGAGAGGGTCGTGCTCCTGCAGTGGAGTCAGAAAAAAACTTGATGATGATGATGGGTAAACTAAAAGAGTCAATGTTACAGTTACTTCTGGGTTCTATAATATTGACCCGAATGAGCAGATTGCATATAATATGACAATAAATATTTGCATAAAATATAAAAAATTCTCATGCTCCAAATCCACAGTATATACATAGTAAACAATAGAGTACCAAGTAAATAAATCAAATTAAACGAAGGCTTAATTATAAATGTGAAGATAATTATTATTGTGCCAAGAGCAAGTCGAGAGAAAATGAACGAGTCGACGGTCATACGATGTTATGACGCCCACAGCCACAAATCGATTTAGAGTAAAAAATGCTGCGACTGCAGTGAGCAGATTTGTTTTTGAAATGAAATTAGAGGAACGCTTAAACAATGATGCGGAATCGATGTTATGTGGGTACCCACCTTTCTCCTCCTTCCTTTGTACACCATAGCAAAGGCCCCATGACCTATGATGTCTTGTTTGGTGAATTCGTATTCACCAACCTGGGTTACTTCCATTTTCACTAACTTTCCCTTAACCACGGACATTTTCAGTGTATATTTATTTACAGTCTAGATCAACAATACAACAAAAGATCAATAATTTATCTTGGAATACTGTAGTTGGGAACTTGACTAAGCGCTACATTCTGATCACAGTTAGCTCCTAATCACTTCCTTGTTTTCATCGTTACAATAAGTTTCACTAGAATCACCAACTTATAACATCATTTTTGTATAATCCAAACACAACACACAAAGAAAGCAAAATGTGTAAAAGTGATTTTATTTTGTGTTGATTTTGCAGAGTAGAATACAATGTTACCATTGCAAATTAAGTAAAATCTTCTAAAACGAAAAAAATAATAATACTACCATTGCTTCCAAAGGGTCTATTCTCATTTGGGCCCTGCCCAATGAATAAGGAATCATATGGAAGTGACATACAAAAACACACCTACAAAAAAGTGTGGCCGACGCCATATTGAGACGAACTAAAAATGGCGGACTGTAGTGCTTCCTAAAAAGACAAGTTTGTCCTTCTATTGATATCGATAAATAAAATTGACAGTAATTTTAAATTTAGTATCAGAGTTGAGTTATCCGTGAAGGTGAAGATATAGGCAAATGGCCTTGAAGTGTGAAATAAATTGTTAACTCGTAAATATGGTGATAATTTCCATATTGCTCTTCGTCATGCACTAGATAGCCCTTTAAATTGTTTTATGAACTGCCGTTGAAACTATTGTTGGTGATCCGTCTAGCTTTAAAACTTGCCGTGGCCACTTTCGGCGGAGGCAAGTTTTAAAGCTAGATGGACTAATGTAAATACTTTCAACGGTGGTTCATAAAATAATTTAAAGGGCTATCTAGTGCATGACGAAGAGCAATATGGAAATTATCTCCATATTTATGAGTTAACAATTTATTTCAAATGAGGGCGCCACTTCAAGGCCATTTGCCTATACCTTCACCTTAACCTTAATGCGGTGGCTTCACGCACAAACTATACACGGATCTAAGGATAGGCTACATAGTTGTCAACGGGTGATGTCAGTCGATGTTGAAGGACGTTTCCACAGTCTATATCCGTCTTATCTTATTATAAAACACAGACTAACTTTTAGGACTTGGTTAAACCATGACCCAAATAAAGTTGACATTCCATTAGATATGTTTAGGTGAAATGTCATTGGAAAATCTGAACAAATATTCCACCACAGAATTATTATACCTATGTATTACATAGTACATAATAAATGTTCATAATTATTCATTTAGATAATTAAAATTTGTTGCAAAGAGGAAATCTTTCGTACAAATGGCGAACATAATGTTCTTAAGGTATTCTCTAAAGTAGAAAATTAAGACAAAGTAGAAAATTAGTTGATATAGTCGTTTTCAGATTACGCTATAAGATTATTCTTTGATTGATAAGTACCTATCCTACAAATATTATACATGTGGTTAAAAACGGCTGATCGGAATTAGATGAATTTTGTAACCTGAATTAAAATAAACGATACTTTTTATCCCGAAAATCAACCCCTTAGAGGTAAAATCGGGGACAAACACTAATGTTAAATGAAACAACAATCATAATAATTTACATGTATTTATCAGTACAAAATATAATTGCTTATCATTAATAATATATGAAGAGTAAAAAAATCATTTTTAAAAACAAGCTTTTATTTAAATGCTTAATCTAAAAATATAAGAAAACTTTAAAATAATTTAGATATACTATTTTTTTATTTTTTTTTAATCTTTATTGTCCATCAAATACAAATTGTACAGAACAGTAGGCGAACTTAACGCTAAAAGCGTTGTCTACCAGTCAACCTTTGGGTTATACAGAAAGTCTAAATGTGGGTTGCAAGATAAAGTGTAGTATACATAAAATACACAATGTACATTGTTACATAAATATATATATATACCCTATACATATACCTACATACATATATATACGCTACATATACTATACATATAAATAAATAGATAAATGCAGCAATTCTTAACGTCGGGGGTTAAATCAACTTTTATAACTTGGCCAAAAAGTGTTTAAATACCTGTGTCTTAAAGCTAGCGCGACTAGGAGCAGTTCGAATGGATTCATTTATACTTCTTTAATAATTTTGAATACTTAATATTAATACTATTAAATATATTTATGATAAATTATAACACTATTAATAAATAAAGTACCTTTTGGTGAAACCGTAATGGTATTGCACCATCTCGCAGTCTAACGACATCCGAAGTTCTGTTGAATGCACTCATTAAAATGCAAGGAGCAAATGAATATCTCCTTTACATTTGGTCGTATATTTTCGTTTCCGATTGCTTCTAACCAATTTTTTTCGCCGATATTCACTTTTTGGTAACCTGAAAAAAAGAAATATATAGATAAACTCACAACAACCGCTTTCACGACTCATCATTTTATTTTAAGGTCTATAAAGGTCTGTAATTTATATAAAAGTATTTTTCTTTGTTGGGGATTATCTCATCAGTCATTAACAAATTCAAAAAAATCTTTAACTTTTGCTACATCATTGAAAACAATATTTAGAAAAACTTTCACATTGTGATGTCCGTAAACAGAGAACAGAGTACTCACTGTCGAATATTTGGATTTAT
Source organism: Acrobasis repandana (assembly GCA_963576875.1). Classification (NCBI taxonomy): domain Eukaryota; kingdom Metazoa; phylum Arthropoda; class Insecta; order Lepidoptera; family Pyralidae; genus Acrobasis; species Acrobasis repandana. Next base: position 7,578,853 of record OY756227.1, read on the forward strand.
TGCCCTAAATAACATTTCTTATCGATATACTAAACACATCATTAGCCGTCAAAATAACTTTATTTTAATTTTTTTAATATCATAGGATATTTATAATATCTCTTAATAATAGTCACTTTGTTTTGTTTTGCACAAATGTTGACGTCAAATCGTTACTTAAAGCTAAGTTTACGCCGATTCCTAGGCGCAAGTGCAGAAGAAGCGGCAACAAACTGCACTGCACGTTTTCTCCAAAGACGTCAACTAACAAACTAAAAACTTAAAATTAGTTATATAGATGGACAGAGATTACATTGTTTATTATGTCATAATAAATTAAAATATAAGAATTACGAAATTTAAAATAATGTCAATTTGTAAATTTAGTATGTACCAATGTACCTAAATTATGACACGTCTAAGTATACAAACCTTTAAGAGGGACCCGCGCCAAGCTTAAGCCAGACCTTTTTGTCTTTAAGATAGTCATCGGCCCTATAATAAGCCTTCTCACAAAGTACTTTCTTTACATAAGCTTTGAATTTTCTGTCTGGCATATCAAGGACCGATTCTGACAATTTATTATAAAACAGTATACACTTCCCCATAAAAGACTTACTGACTGTATTCAGCCTGTAATACGGGCTAACTAAGTCATTCTTATTACGTAAACTTCTATCTGTAAAATCACTTACTTTATTGAACATGGAAATATTTTTCCTTACATACATTATATTTTCAAATATGAATTGTGATGCAAAAGTAAGTATACCTATTTCCTTGAATAATTCCCTCAGTGAGTCTCTCGATCCTAAACCGTAAATGGCACGAATTGCTCTTTTTTGTAAAAGAAAAATAGTCTGAATGTCGGCTGCACTCCCCCATAGAAGTATCCCGTAAGACATTAGACTGTGAAAGTAACTAAAGGACACTTGTCTAGCAGTTGCTACATCTGTCAATTGTCTTATTCTCCTAACAGCGTAAGCCGCAGAGCTAAGCCTATTAGAAAGTTTAGTTATATGAGCGCCCCATTGAAGTTTCGAATCAATTGTGATTCCTAAAAAGGTAGTACTTTCAACCAGATCGAGTTTCTGACCATTAATTAGTACGTCAACGCAGGTTTGATTCACATTAGGAAGAGAGAATCGAATGCATTGGGTCTTGTTCGCATTTAACATGAGGTTATTGGCCGAAAACCAATCAGAAATTAAAGATAAGGTGCTGTTCACCGCGCGATAATATCGAAAATAAAGACTTATTCTATTCCAATTTATCACTAATCGTATTATTTGGGTGGATAATTATTAATAACACACCAAAAGAATTCGATCATCTAATACTAACAAATATTTTAGTTGAAATGTAAACTTACCGATGCAACCACAAACTATTCTGATTTTCCTTGTTTTTTCGTTCCACATCCAACAATACTGCAGTTAGGCATTATGTCCTTTCTTGTCCTTAATTAATTATACACTTTTTACCACGAATGTTGTTCGAAATCTCTGTTTAATCACTGATTTATTAAATTTCCTCAAGGCTTTGACATTTCTTGTAGCGTAGAAAAGCCGAACTAAACATGGCGGACCGGACACAGTAGGTATTTAACCGTACGTCAAAATGAAAAATTTTGCCATAGCAGCACGAACTGACGTATTGTTATCTTTTTTTACATATAGGAAAATACATTAGTTAGAAAGTGACAACATTGTTTTTACTATTTCTGTATCGAAATGTATGATATTTGTATAACTGACGGTATGTATAGAACAATATGCCGAGTCCACTCTTTATACGTCATTGGCCCTGCCCTGCTGCCTGTTTGTTGCAGTGTCATTCATGTCATGTCGCAAATGTGTACAGCGGCCTAAAATTAATTTATACAAGCATCCATACACTTTTTATAGTATTGTAAAAAAATATTTCTGAGTGAAAAACTGTAGTGTACAAAACGCTCCGAGCGCAAGATGCATTACCCATCGTGTTGCCAGATAGCGGCACTGCTGTTTCCTAATGTAGAAAAACTAAAACCCTTTTTAATTTTATATTTTTATTTATTAGTATTTATAGTGTAAACACGTCCATAAAATCTATAAAAAAATCGTTTTGTAATCTAAGGATTATTTCCTACAAAATGACGTAAAAATTTACACTTAAACTTTCTGCGACTGCGACACGTAATCAGTTCCGTCTTCATCATAAGGGCACACGGGGCCTGTGCCCAGGGCTCCCCTTCTCAGGGGGCCCCGAAGGACCGACAATTTTTCTTACACATTTATTCTCAAAACATGTGCCAGGCACATCACACATTACACTTTTTTCACAAATCAGTAATTTATCAAAAGGTATTTTTACAAGGCATATACTACGCCATTATGTTATATCGATGACTGCGCCTATTCCTACTGTACTAATTAATAATATTTCCGAACGCATCCTACCTAATTTATTAAGTACACCATCTAGCGATCACTCACGCAATCACTCCGATTTCAAAATCAAGGGCCCAAGGGCTTTAAAAGGGCCCCAGCCAGCAGCTAGTTTAAGACGGCCTTGCACGTAATGTAACAATGAGGGCCCAAAATGTATGAAGCGATCGAACACATCCTTTCTTTTAGATGGACAAAAATTTGAATTTAATTTCTAAGTTCTAACATGAACATGATCATGCACATGATAATTTAATGCAGAATATTATTATATATAAATATAATACAGTAATACTTTATGCTAATTACGCTATAACGCTAGTCGCTATAGCTACTGCTGAACCTCTTCAGTCATTTTGTAGAAAAACGCCGCCATCGCAACAAAGATTTGTAGGTATATAGTAGCTCTTTACATCGCAAGAGGTACATGTAGCTCTTTTCATCGCAAGAATATTTTTAGAATATATGCTAATAAAGTAGCAACACTTACATAGTTTGACATTCTTACGTCACATAACCGGCTTTCTATTGGCTAGGTACTGAAGATGTTACCAGATAATAAACGAAAATAATACTATATCCAATATCCATAAAATTACATTGCCGTCAGGGTTAGGGTTGTTTGTTACATTACCCAATTTTACAATATAGAGGATTTTGTTTTTATCATTGGTTTTTATATCTTGTACACGCACGAACTACAGTAGTAAAATCGCGGGATGTGAATGGGACTAGGAATATAGATCTATCTTTTATTCGTATCTTTATTTATCCCAATTACGGCGAAGCCAAAAGGAGAGGGCTGTGTTTATTGCCGCTATTGTTCATGTTCTCTCCTATCTTCCAAGATATAATAAAATAATAATAAAGGGTGACTTTTTAAACAAACACACAACACAACACAAATTTTTGGAACAAGTTCCGTCCATGATACTGAACTACTTTCTAAAAAAAAGTTATTAAATTATGTTATAGGGCGGCAAACGAACAAGCGGATCACCTGATGGTAAGTGATCACCGCTACCCATGGACAACTGCTACATGGACTACTTTTAAAATAATTTTAGTATTTTTCGATAACTTCTTATAAACTTGTGTGGAAAATTTAATAATTTTGTTAAACCCGTATTAGACCATGTATACAGTAGGTAAAACAAAAAGATAGTGTTTAAAAATTTATTCATGTTATGAAGCTCATAAAATAAATAAGCAAATGAAAAAACACTTTATTTCTATTTTATTAATTGGATATACAGGAGCAGAAAATATTATTTAAAAAAAACATCAACTGTGGTAACCTGTACAAGCGATGCCTCATAATAATGTAACAAAATGTTATAATTTGTTTTTATTCTGAAATAATATTCATTAATTCTATATGTGTACAGTGTTTCTATTGCAGAACACTTTAATAAAATGTAGACTGCCATGATAAAACATATTACATTATATTAAAATAACACAGAAATAAAGCATTTATATTATTAACACTTTTCTAATATTGTGACTATCTTTTCTGATCTCCAAGATCTTCAATGCTATCTTCATCAATCTGAAAAAGATAATCTTATATTTATACATAGCAAACAATCCGTAACAAAATAGGGTCAGTTAATCAGCACACACCTCCTTTCCCTATGTACTGCTGTGTATTATAAATTACTTATAACAATAATGTTGCACTGTCACATTATGTTTGTTCATTGAAATTAATATCAAATTTAAGAAATAAATGTTCAAATACATTTATATTTACATGTCCATAATGGTAACATTATTTAATCATGCCTGGCATTTAATTTATTCTCATTCCATTTTATATATAAACAATTTATAATTCCTTCGATCATTATGTTGGTAAATCATAGGAGTAGGAACCCTGTTGATTTCATCATCAAGCCCACCATCACACTAAAATGTTCTTGGGGCCTTAAAGCCCTGGGCTCTGTCTTAGCCCATCAGGATAAAGATGTCATCATCATCATAAATCATAATTATAATCGTAAATAAATACATAAAATGTCAGCTATCCTTTATCCTTTCCCACTTAGAAAACATTGTTGAAATAAATAATGTGTAACCAACCTCAGGCCATTTCTCAGGTATAATATCAAAAAGATCATCCTTTACATCTCCTTGGATGACAATTTCATCATCTCCAGTGACTGATGAGCCACAAGCAAATTTTGTTCCAAAGAATTTTGCTGCAACTTTCAAATCTATATCTGAAATATTAAAATGTCTTATTTATTTATGCTTTAAACTATTATACTATAACTTTAATACGATATAAAAAACTGATGAAGAAAATCTTATGACTCCTTGTATTGTTATATCTTTCAATATTTTTATAATACAAGCAAATTATAAAAATAAATAGATATCCTTATGCCAAGATGAAAGGAAATGAATCATCCATACTTTTTAGGCATCCATATACCTATGTACTTATTTATTTATTTATTAGCCTATATTCACCGACTCGATACAAATTTATATAAATAGGTACATTTATTTAAATTTTTTTGGCCTCCCCCAACAATTTCCATCTCTCCCTGTCCCTGGTTAGCCTAGTCCATAAGGGCCCAGCAATCTTTCTAAAGTCATCAGTCATCAGGCAGCCATATTATGCACTTATTGTACATATAATGATTATTGAACAGGTTAGAATTTCTTACCAAAAGTGCTTAAGCCAGATACTACTGTCACGGATTTCTTTTTGCCGCGGGGGGCGCGCGATACTTGCACTAGCTTGGGCACATCCTCCTTCTTCTTCGATTTGAGCATCCCCTTACCACCACGTTTTTGTCGCTTTTTCTCTTCTTCACCACCTGCATTTTCTTCTTCATCTGAAATTTAGACAAGTGGTTGCGTTTATTAACCGAAACAAGGAAGGTATATTGGGGTAACATAACCTAAATAAAAAAGAAAATGTAACTTACCAATTTTCACTTTTTCAAACTCCGTCGGCAAATTCTTTTCTAACCATTGTTTACATTTGTCATATTCAGGATAATATTCACAATATTCTATCGGCATTGAACAATTTCCACAATACTGCACTTTTACGGGATATGTGACTCCATTCCTAGGACCCATGGTTAGATCTCTGTCAGCCATCGTTTATGTTTCTTAATCAAGTTCTTATTATTTGCATACTAAAACAGTTTGTAAATAAGTAATTATCAAGTTATAACTCATATAATTTACCAACCACAAATGATTATGCTCACCGACCTCACAATTTTTTGCAGCCGCTCCTCAGAGCTGCTCATTGATTTGACAAATTTGACAGAATAATGACAAATATTAGTTTGACGTTGACTTTTGTTTTTTTCATTTCACTGCAGTGTGACCATAATGCCTTGGTTATATTAACCTGCGCTACGGTTGTATCGTCGAAGTCAGTCAACCTACGTTGTATTTGTATACGGTCGGTTGTATAGTCGATGTGTGTCTTCTTCGTGTAAGCGCGTACCCGGTTGCATCCTTAGCTGTGCTGCTTCGGAGCCCGGGGTGCGCTTTCCCCCTTTTTCTTCTCCAAATATAACATGCAATGGAATGCATGTCAATGGTCACCCAAAGATGCCAAAGACCTTGCAAAATGGAGAAGAAATAGCCGGAGCAGTTTAAATGATTTGCCTATAGTTTTACGACCGGCCGCTTGCCTGACGTCAACCCTCTTTGGGAATGTATTTGTGCGAAAAGTTTTAGAATCGGCCGCTGCTCGACTTTTACCCTCCTTGGAAATGTAGTTGTAGCACGAGATGTTTGTGCTTAGTCCTTTAGTCGCCTCTTACGACATCCACAGAAAGAGATGGATTGGTCCTATTCTAACCCGGGACCACACGGGTATAGTCGATGTGTGTATCAGATAATATGTTACTTACTATTGAATCTTTTGAATCAAAAACAATATTAGCGAAAAGGCATATATTATATTAGCTATGTATCTTAGATCACAGGAATGTGCTAAGAGCTAAATATGTGATCTGAGACTTTTTATCTACCTACCTACTACCTATCTAACATACAGTTTTAATTTTTGATTCCACAATACTCCACATTCAATCAAATCTATCTCAACATTCATATTAGAGGAATCGAAATATAATTCTCTAGAAATCTAACGCTCCTACATTCACCGCTTCGATTCTGATTCCATTTACGCAAACAAACGAATAGTAATTACAACGAAACACTCGAACCTCAGACCTACCACTACTACTACTTGCTTATCTCAAATCTCAATTTTCTCTTCTCAGCTCTACGCATTCGCGAAATCTTCGCTCTTCTAATCTTCTAACATTATCCATCCCTCATCATCGCACTGAATTTATGAATAAATCTTTTCAAATTCAAGCCATCCTTCTCTGGAATTCTCTTACTGATTCTATTAGACGAGCGCCTAGTCGTCACGCTTTTAAACGGGCGGTTCAAAAACGGTTTCTCCAAGAAGTCTCTTCTTTTCGTCGTGTCCCTGCGCGGTAATTAGTACCTAGTCATCCATATATGTATTTATCTATCCGCATACATATATAATTAGTTCTTTATGTATTATATTTACATAATTATATATTTTGTATTATTTATTTTATCTATAGTTATTGTATTGGTACCTATATATTTCTTTAAAATTAATATTTATGTATATTCTTGATTTATTCTTGTAGGTATTTATAGATACTTTTAAATTTTGTTTACACACTTTGTCGCACCACCCAAATTATTTGTCTACTTGGTCCAATGGTTGACTGGCAGAGAACGCCATAAGGCGTTAAGTCCGCCATTTGTACACTTTTTTTATGTGCAATAAAGTTTAAATAAATAAACTAGCTTTTCGGGCGCTAATCGGACGCAGTCGACTATTGGCGGCCATCTTGGAAAATTTAAAAGAAAACGCTCAGCGCTTGGTGGGAGTGGCTCGGCCTACGGCCTCGCCACGCAGCTAGGCCCCTGGCCTCGCGGAACAGCTCAGCCTTCGGCCTTCGGCCTCGCTTAGTGACTTGGGGGGGGGGGGTTCTGGGGGGGAGGAGGTCAGGAGGGGCTCGTTCTTCGCCCTCGCTACGCAGCTCGGCCTTCGGCCTCGCGGGTAGCTTAGTTTTCGGCCTTTGGCCTCAGGCTTCGCAAAGACACTTGAGGGGGGGGTTCTGGGGGGGAGGGGGGAGGTCAGGAGAGGCTCGGGCGTCACCCTTGCCACGCAGCTCGGCCTACGGCCTCGCTTTCCGCTCGACTTACGGTCTCGCGGTACACACCCGAAAATTGTCCTTGTATGGCGGCCATCTTGGATTTTGAAAAAAATCAAAAAACAAATGACAGTCGTCAAATTGCTTACAACCCCCTACATTTTGGAAAAAAAAATCACACCCCTAACCCTAACCGTTTTTGCAGGCTGTACCTCGTCCACATTAAGATCTGATGATCTTCAACATGTCCTATTTTTCTGGTACTCACTGGAGCAACCTCTACACGACCATACACCAATCATTACCCCACCCACCCGGGAACAGGTCAAACAACTATGTCAATCAGTCAGTCAGTCAGTGGTAATGTAGGTTTATATATTATAACTAGCTTTTCGGGCGCTGCGCGGGCTGCCAGCAGCCCGCGGTTTTTCGTGCAGCTGTTGAAGTTGGTTGGAATCTTATTTCCAGTTGGGAGAATAGGTAAGGTGCTAAAGTCAGTATAAAAAAATAAAAACGTATACGGGATACGTATCTTGGATCAAATTTTGTTTGCAGTTTTGAGTTCCGCGGGGTGCTTTACCCCAGCATACAAAATTTCAGACCCCTTCGATGTTCTAGTAGGACGTTTTGAACGAATAAAGTAAAATTTCTAAAATCCAGACGCCATCTTGGATTCCAAAAAAAATGTCAGATTTGGATTCCGCGATTCAAAAAACCCTTGCATAATGAATTTCACTCAAATCGGACGCAGTCGACTATAGGCGGCCATCTTTGGAAATAAAAATAAAAAAACGCTTATCGCTTGGTGGGAGTGGCTCGGCCTACGGCCTCGCCACGCAGCTCGGCCTGCGGCCTCGCGGTACCGCTCAGCCTTCGGCCTTCGGCCTCAGGCTTCGCTTAGTGACTTGGGGGGGGGGGGGTTTGGGGGGGGGGGTTGGGGGGGGTTCAGCAGGGGCTCGGGCTTCGCCCTCGCCACGCAGCTCGGCCTTCGGCCTCGCGGAAGAGGTCTCTTTGGCCTTTGGTCTCTGGCTTCGCCTAGTGACTTGGGGGGGGGGTTTCTGGGGGAAGGGGGGAGGTCCAGAGGGTCTCGGGCGTCACCCTCGCCACGCAGCTCGGCCTGCGGCCTCGCTTTCCGCTCGACCTACGGTCTCGCGGTACACACCCGGAAATTGTCCTTGTATGGCGGCCATCTTGAATTTTGAATAAAATCAAAAAACAAATGACAGTCGTCAAATTGCTAACAACCCCCTACATTTTGGAAAAAAAATTACACCCCTAACCCTAACCGTTTTTGCAGGCTGTACCTCGTCCACATTAAGATCTGATGATCTTCAACATGTCCGATTTTTCTGGTACTCACTGGAGCACCCTCTACACGACCATGCATCAATCATTACCCCACCTACCCGGGAACAGGTCAAACAACTATGTCAATCAGTGAGTGAGTCAGTGGTAATGTAGGTTTATATATATACTAGCTTTTCGGGCGCTGCGCGGGCTGCAAGCAGCCCGCGGTTTTTCGTGCAGCTGTTGAAGTTGGTTGGAATCTTATTTCCAGTTGATAGAATAGGTAAGGTGCTAAAGTAAGTATAAAAAAAATAAAAACGTATACGGGCCGCCATCTTGGAATCAAAATTTGTTTGCAGTTTTGAGTTCCGCGGGGTGCTTTACCCCAGCATACAAAGTTTCAGACCCCTTCGATGTTCCAGTAGGACGTTTTGAACGAATAAAGTTAAAAAATTTAAAATCCAGACGCCATCTTGGATTCCAAAAAAAATGTCAGATTTAGATTCCGCGATCCAAAAAACCCTTGCATTTTGAATTTCAGTCAAATCGGAAGCAGTCGAGTATTGGCGGCCATCTTGGAAAATTAAAAAAAAACGCTCAGCCCCTAGTGGGAGTGGCTCGGCCTACGGCCTCGCCACGCAGCTCGGCCTGCGGCCTCGCGGAACAGCTCAGCCTTCGGCCTTCGGCCTCAGGCTTCGCTTAGTGACTTGGGGGGGGGGGGGATTATGGGGAAGGGGGCAGGCCAGGAGGGGTTTGGGCTTTGCCCTCGCCACGCAGCTCGGCCTGCGGCCTCGCGGGGAGCTTAGTTTTCGGCCGTTGGCCTCTGACTTCGCAAAGACACTTGAGAGGGGGGGGGGGTCTGGGGGAAGGGGGGAGGTCAAGAGGGGCTCGGGCGTTACCCTTGCCACGCAGCTCAGCCTTCGGCCTCGCTTTCCGCTCGACCTGCGGTCTCGCGGTACACACTCGGGAATTGTCCTTGTATGGCGGCCATCTTGGATTTTGAAAAAAATGAAAAAACAAATGACAGTCGTCAAATTGCTTACAACCCTCTACATTTTTGAAAAATAATCACTCCCCTAACCCTAACCGTTTTTGCAGGCTGTACCTCGTCCACATTAAGATCTGATGATCTTCAAAATGTCAGATTTTTCTGGTACTCACTGGAGCACCCTCTACACGACCATACATCAATCATTACCCCATCCACCCGGGAACAGGTCAAACAACTATGTCAATCAGTCAGTGGTAATGTAGGTTTATATATATATAACTAGCTTTTCGGGCGCTGCGTGGGCCGCAAGCAGCCCGCGGTTTTTCGTGCAGCTGTTGAAGTTGGTTAGAATCTTATTTCCAGTTGCGAGAATAGGTAAGGTGCTAAAGTCAGTATAAAAAAATAATAAGCATACGGGCCGCCATCTTGGAATCAAATTTTGTTTGCAGTTGTGAATACCGCGGGGTGCTTTACCCCAGCATACAAAATTTAAGACCCCATCGATGTTCCAGGAGGACGTAATGAACGAATAAAGTTAAAAAATTTAAAATCCAGACGCCATCTTGGATTCCAAAAAAAATGTCAGATTTGAATTCCGCGATCCAAAAAACCCTTACATACCGAGTTTCAGTAAAATCGGAAGCAGTAAAGTATTGGCGGCCATCTTGGAAAATTAAAAAAAAAACGCTCAGCGCTTGGTGGGAGTGGCTCGGCCTATGGCCTCGCCACGAAGCTCGGCCTGCGGCCTCGCGGAACAGCTCAGTCTTCGGCCTTCGGCCTCAGGCTTTGCTTAGGGACTTGGGGGGGGGGGAGGCCAGGAGGGGTTTGGACTTTGCCCTCGCCACGCAGCTCGGCCTGCGGCCTCGCGGGGAGCTTAGTTTTCGGCCTTTGGTTTCTGGCTTCGTTTAGAAACTTGAGGGGGGGGGTTCTGGGGGGAGGGGGGAGATCAATAGGGGCTCGGGCGTCACCCTCGGAACGCAGCTCGGCCTGCGGCCTCGCTTTCCGCTCGACCTACGGTCTCGCGGTACACACCCGGAATTTGTCCTTGTATGGCGGCCATCTTAGATTTGAAAAAAATCAAAAAACAAATGACAGTCGTCAAATTGCTTACAACCCCCTACATTTTGGAAAAAAAATCACACCCCTAACCCTAACCGTTCTTGCAGGCTGTACCTCGTCCACATTAATATCTGATGATCTTCAACATGTCAGATTTTTCTGGTACTCACTGGAGCACCCTCTACACGACCATACATCAATCATTACCCCACCCACCCGGGAACAGGTCAAACAACTATGTCAATCAGTGAGTCAGTCAGTGGTAATGTAGGTTTATATATTATAACTAGCTTTTCGGGCGCTGCGCGGGCTGCAAGCAGCCCGCGGTTTTTCGTGCAGCTGTTGAAGTTGGTTGGAATCTTATTTCCAGTTAAGAGAATAGGTAGGGTGCTAAAGTCAGTATAAAAAAAAATAAAAACGTATACGGGACGCCATCTTGGAATCAAATTTTGTTTGCAATTTTGAGTTCCGCGGCGTGCTTTACTACAGCATACAAAATTTCAGACCCCTTTGATGTTCCAGTAGGACGTTTTGAACGAATAAATTTAAATTTCTAAAATCAAGACGCCATCTTGGATTCCAAAAAAAATGTCAGATTTAGATTCCGCGATTCAAAAAATCCTTGCATACTGAATTTCACTCAAATCGGACGCAGTCGACTATTGGCGGCCATCTTGGAAAATTAAAAAAAAAAAGCTTATCGCTTGGTGGGAGTGGCTCGGCCTGCGGCCTCGCAGGACAGCTCAGCCTTCGGCCTTCGGCCTCAGGCTTCGCTTAGGGACTTGGGGAGGGGTTCTGGGGGAGGGGGGAGGCCAGGAGGGGTTTGGGCTTTGCCCTCGCCATGCAGCTCGGCCTGCGGCCTCGCGGGGAGCTTAGTTTTGGGCCGTTGGCCTCTGGCTTCGCAAAGACACTTGAGGGGAGGGGGATCTGGGGGAAGGGGGGAGGTCAAGAGGGGCTCGGGCGTCACCTCACCACGCAGCTCGGCCTGCGGCCTCGCTTTCCGCTCGACCTACGGTCTCGCGGTACACACCCGGAAATTGTCCTTGTATGGCGGCCATCTTGGATTTTGAAAAAAATCAAAAAACAAATGACAGTCGTCAAATTGCTTAAAACCCCCTACATTTTGGAAAAAAAATCACACCCCTAACCCTTACTGTTTTTGCAGGCTGTACCTCGTCCACATTAAGATGTGATGATCTTCAACATTTCCGATTTTCCTGGTACTCACTGGAGCACCCTCTACACGACCATCCATCAAACATTACCCCACCCACCCGGGAACAGGTCAAACAACTATGTCAATCAGTGAGTGAGTCAGAGGTAATTAGTGTATAGAACCGGGAAATCCCGGTACCGAAAATCCCGGGAATTCCCGGGAGTTTTGAGCGGTAAAAGAACCGGGAATTCAAATACTCGGAACCGGGATTTTCGGTACTTTCGGGATTTTTTTAAAAATAAATAAAATTCGTTTATTTCAGGTAGCTACTAGCTAGCTACAGGCCTATCTGGGAATAATATTACATTAAATTTAAAATTCAGTTGCAAATTAATTTAAAATATTATATGTCAACGTTTAAATATTATATGACAAGTCTTATGACCAGCTTCTGATTATTCCACCTACCAGTGTTGAACCAGAAAGGATCTTTTCTTCAGCTGGCCTGCTGTGTAATAAAATTAGATCGCGTTTAGGTGATGTAACTTTGGACGCATTGATCTTTTTAAGGACATATTACAATGAAAAAAAGCTTTCAAAAAGACCAAATAATTTCGGTTTATCTGTTAAGGTATTTTATTTTGATTGTTAAACATTTTAATTTTATTTTGTTTGTAACTTTAATGCAGCTTTTCTACTAAAAGTTAACTCAGCGTTCCTACTTTTATAGTCTGATTTTTACTAGATTTTAATAAATGTTGTTTTGTCATTATTCTCATTAAATGAGAGACTTATTTCTAATAAATAGTTCCATTGATGATTATTTGTGCAAATTTTATTATTTTGGTTATCTTTGAGAGTTAAACTTCGTTTAACATAAGTTGATTGATGTAAGAAAACGTTTTTCAGTTGATTACATAGATGTAGCTTAATTTGATTTCTATTGATCTTATTCAATGACATACTGAGTACTGACTGATTGTAATTTGTATCTAGTCTTGATTATAAGTATTAATATTAAGTTTGGTTGTAGCTAAAGCTGATTATTGCTGAAATATAAGTTTTTTATGATTCTTATTTAATTTTGTAGTTTTATTCTTTAGATAAGACCATTATAGTTTAAATTTATCAATAAATATAATATTATATATAAAAATTACCGAAATTACCGAAAATCCCGGGAAGTCCCGGTTCCAGCTTAGTCCGGTACCGAAAATCCCGGTTCCTTGAAACAGAGCCGGTTCTCTATACCCTAGTGGTAATGTAGGTTTATATATTATAATATATATAACTAGCTTTTCGGGCGCTGCGCGGGCTGCAAGCAGCCCGCGGTTTTTCGTGCAGCTGTTGAAGTTGGTTGGAATCTTATTTTCAGAGAGAATAGGTAAGGTGCTAAAGTCAGTGTAAAAAAAAATAAAAACGTATACGGGCCGCCATCTTGGAATCAAATTTTGTTTGCAATTTTGAGTTCCGCGGGGTGGTTTACCCCAGCATACAAAATTTCAAACCCCTTTGATGTTCCAGTAGGACGTAATGAACGAATAAATTTAAAAAATTTAAAATCCAGACGCCATCTTGGATTCCAAAAAAAATTTCAGATTTGGATTCCGTGACGCAGAAATCCCTTGCATTCTGAATTTCAGTGAAATCGGAAGCAGACGAGTATTGGCGGCCATCTTGAAAATTTTTAAAAAAACGCTCAGCGCTTGGTGGGAGTGGCTCGGCCTACGGCCTCGCCACGCAGCTCGGCCTGCGGCCTCGCGGAACATCTCCGCCTTCGGCCTTCGGCCTCAGGCTTCGCTTAGTGACTTGGGGGGGGGTTCTGGGGGAGGGGGGAGGTCAGGAGGGGCTCGGGCTTTGCCCTCGCTACGCAGCTCGGCCTTCGGCCTCGCGGGGAGCTTAGTTTTCGGCCGTTGGCCTCTGACTTCGCAAAGACACTTGAGGGGGGGGTCCTGGGGGAAGGGGGGAGGTCAAGAGGGGCTCGGGCGTCACCCTTGCCACGCAGCTCGGCCTGCGGCCTCGCTTTCCGCTTGTCCTACGGTCTCGCGGTACACACCCGGAAATTGTCCTTGTATGGCGGCCATCTTGGATTTTGAAAAAAATGAAAAAACAAATGACAGTCGTCTAACTGCTTACAACCCCCTACATTTTGAAAAAAAATCACACCCCTAACCCTAACCGTTTTTGCAGGCTGTACATCGTCCACATTAAGATCTGATAATCTTCAACATGGTACTCACTAGAGCACCCTCTACACGACCATACATCAATCATTACCCCACCCACCCGGGAACAGGTCAAACAACTATGTCAATCAGTGAGTGAGTCAGTGGTAATGTAGGTTTATATATAATAATATAATAATAGACCTGCATAATGCGTGGCCACCTTATTGCATCTCTTTCTATCTTTGATTGTTGCCTTAACCCATATTTTGCACACGTCACAGAACACACTATGGTTACTAACTTAACTAACTAAATCACCTTTTAAATGATAAAATCCCTAAAATTAAGAACTTTCTTCAATCGTTTTATGGTTTTTGTGGCCCAGATTTTGACAGTAGGCCAGCTTATAGCAGCCACGCCGGTAGAGACAAAAAAACATATCAGCGTTTCTTTCACACTTACGTTGTACTGTATTTGACAGTCTCATTCTAGCAATATCGTGCAAGTCTAGTAGTGGTAGGTCTGTGTCTCGAACGCTCACATAGACAAAGATGTATGCGATTGGTCGCGACAAGGTCACGCGTCGTCGTCGGTCCGGTGGGGCAATCAACGCAACGAGCGGTGAGGTACAACGCGCGGATGGTACCTATTATGCAGTACGCTACGCTAAAATAAATAATCTTGTTTACGTGATACTTTTTTTTCACGGCACATAACGGCATTTTGAATGAATCGATTATTGCAAAAATACAGCAATATTCTCAAAGGAAACTTCTTGCGACGCAACCGCACGACTCAAGTGTCAAGGCGAACTGTCGCGCCGTGCTGTTTATATTTTAAGCCCCGCCCGCCGCGGTACCTAACGCGTGGAATGATTTTTCGAGATTAGTTACGATCTAGAGAATTATTGTTGGTAGATATTAGGTGTATATGTATATCACCCGTTTAGTGGTTTGGTTGACGAACCCAACATTCTAAGTAGTTTACGTTTACAGCGGCTGTTTATAATTCTCCTTATTAGTACTCGTTCCGATTCCGACCGACCGAACTAAGTACGTCTACTTTACCTCGGCCGGCAACCACTTGACTCCTTGGCCGATTGGGCTAATGTGAAAACTCTATAAATTCTCATCTTTCGTCCACTTGCACACCTTTCATGAAGTGCCTAACAAAGTCATAGAGCTACTAGGTATGTGATGAAATAAAAGATACCTGAGTTATCGTTCCTCGAACATACAAACGGCGGATTATCCAAGTAGACTTAGAATTTTGCTCGGACTCGTTCAAGCCTACTTCGAGTGAAGTACTCGTATACCTAAAAACATACAAGATGTCTGTCCTAAGTCGTAAAACCTGATGATAGAGTTTGTAAATAGGTGTTTCTCTTGTAAAATAACTCGTAGTGTTAATTAAGTATGGGTTCTTTTGTTTATTTGTTTATAAAGCTTTATTGTACACAAAAGAGAAGCAGATACAAAAACAGAAAATTAAACATAGGTACAACGGCGGACTTATCCCGTATAGGGATCTCTTACAGTTGGTGTACAACTGTACAAAAAATATGAATAATATACCGTCTTATTATAAAAACAGGGCTAACATATGTACATACATATAAATATATAGGCTGACTTTTTATCCACCTGCTAAATTTTTGGAGCAAGTTCAATCCATGATACTGTAAAACTAAAATAAAAATTCGCATTCAGCATACAAATCAGCGCTCAGCCAAACTGTTTTTTATGGAAGGACGAAAATTTTTTATCGATTTTTAATTAATTTTTTTTTATAGAAAGTAGTTCAGTATCATGGACTGAACTTGCTCCAAAAATTTGGCTGGTGTTTAAAAAGTCATTGTGATTGGTGTGAAAAAGAAATTAGATGAGAAACTCACAAATCCTAAAAGAAATTAAAAATTTTGTTTTTAAGGGAATCCAGGAATGATGCCATTTCAGTATCCGAAGGGAGCGAGTTCCATAGGTGTGCTGCGATCACAGAGAAGGATTTTGAAGAAGACTGCGGAGAATGAGGATGCCGTATGCTGTGCCGTATGGTATGACTCGTTGATCAAAATATCTCATTTTAAAGATATTTACTCCATTTCATATTTTAAAGCACAAAAACGTTACCTACTATTAAATAAAAAAACTTAAAAGCTAATATGTCCCGTGTAAATGAAAAAAACCATTTTGTCATCATTACCGTGGCGTCATTGCGGTGGTGCAGTGTTCCACCGGAATGACGAACGAGCCACCATATTGATGGATTCCTGTATAATCAATACTATATTATTTACTTTAGATACATACATTTTCCATATTTAATATTAATTTTATTCTAAAATACTATTATATGTATGTGACTTAGTTTGGGGCTAGATAACGTTGTATTTAGTGGTGTCTGTCTAAGCACATTTTGTACTGCAGTCACACTGCCTCAGTCTTCATAGTATTATAACTTTGTTCAAAGCATAAGTAAAAAAAAAATGGGAAACGCATGTCAAAGTAGTGAAGAAAAGCTAGAGAAATAAATATTAAAATGGTTGCCTGTAAAGTCGGTTTTACGGGCGAAGATTTTACGTGACAACGGCGGCAGACCGATCATAGTTGAGTGGGAGAGAGACGCAAGGCATTCGGCGGGCCTCTCTCTCGTTCGGTGACTCATCGTAACGTTACCGAGCGTTACACTTTTTCATAAGTGACTCCCAGCCGCAACCTAATTTAAGACGTTGTCACGTCAAAAAAGGATTTCGCAATAGAAAAGAAATACAAAATTAAAAAATAATCACAACTGAGAAAAGAAGACAGGGATAAATACCCCAAAAAACAGGGCAGTTAAAAAGATTCTCCCTATAGTTCAATTGCCTTCTCAAAAAAGAACTGCCTCCGTGGTCCATTGGCCAAGTGGTCCAAATTTGCCTTGTGATCCGGAGGTCGTGGGTTCCGATCCCACTGGGAAGCATACTTTGTGATAAGTTGTTTCCAGTCTGGTTAGGATATTACAAGCTTGAATCACTTGATTATCCAAAAAGATAGATGATTCCGTGTTTCAGAAGGCACGTACTGCTGTGGGTCCTGAACGCCATCTTGCTTTTGTTTAAACCTATCCTAGGATTGGATCTGGTCTACCTTTTGGGTTGCGGAGGTCAGACGGCAGTCGCTCTATGTAAAAACCAGTAACCTCCTTAAATCACCTACGTTAGGTAGCGGATCCTGGGTTTTGAAGCGTTACCGCTAAGGATGCAACCGGGAATACGCTCGAATGATGATGACTGTGTTGTATTTTATTTACCATGATAATTAATAGTATGTATAGTATGTATAGTAGTATAAATGTACTGTCTATGTATAACTGTTGTAACCGTATAAGGCTACATACATTAAGCGGGTATAGAAATAAATAATATCAGTAATGTTTCTGTTTCCAAAATGTTGATTTATAAAAAAATAAAACATGTAAGTACATAATACCGCATTTTTAATTTGAATATTTAAGTAAATTTGTTTACTTAATTCATTAAGAGTAATTTCAGTGGCTTTTATCATCATAACGGTGGCGCAAATTTAAAAAATAAAAATTCTCCGAAAGTTCGTTGTTTTAAAGGGCGCCTCACAAATTATTAGATTCACAACATCTTAATCTATAATCTAGCGCATTGGCTTTGGGTGAATTGTGATAAAAAAAATTGCCACCGCAATGACAGAAAAAAAGCCGTTTTGAAAATTTACCCACCCCTGTGGTGACCTCTGGCCCTACGTTTAGTGTACGATACGATTGTTTATGTTCACCAATTTCACCATTGACCACATATTTTTATTTACTATAGGTTTGGTAAAATACATTTTTAATAAGTAAAAAATATTCAATTATTGATTTACAGCATTACAATGCTGAGAACAATATCGTAATTAAAAATATACTTATTACTTATGATAAAAAATTTCGCTACGAGCACAGAATACATAAGAGTACAAACCGCGAGTGAGATTCGAACTGACGCCACAGAATACAGTAAGAGTAAACAGAAGGGACTCTTCTAAGGTACGCGCAATATACGTCCCCGTTCCCCGCACCCGCACCTCTCCCCCGGTTCTTGACGGCCAACGTGAGAAATCGAGGCGAAAACGGGGGAGAGGTGCGGGGACGGGGAACGGGGACGCCTGGGTGACGCATATTGCGCGTACCTTAGGAGTTTCCGGCCTGTGCTGACGCCCCTCACATTTGTACCGTAAGTGCACTTCTGATTGTGCTACCGTGACTTCGAATCACCCCTAATCGTTAATTACAAAGAAAAAAAAATATTTTTTTCGTTTTAAACAAAATGTGTACTTAGACCTAATATTTTGTGCTTCAATTATGGACCTACGAGTATATAAGTAATTAAGTACAAGAAAAAAAACATCATTTATTTAAAGTATCAATTTACTGGTAAATATCTACAATATAATAACAATACAAAAGTTCGTTTTTGAGTAGACTTTGGTATTGCTGTAAGTTTTATAATAACATAAAAAATATTTGCTTAGGTACAGATTGTTACTAAAAACTGTAAAATAAATTAAATTTAAAATAAATAAACATAACTTGCATTTACATTACAAAATAATTTTTAATTAGTACAGTAGTAGAAGCTACTTCATACCTCTACCTGCTGCTATATGTTGTGGACGTTTTTGTAGTTATTGTGAATGTTTGGTGGTTAATAAGGTAGGTATAGGAACCTAAGTGGCTACGTCTTCGAGAGAACAAGTT
This sequence comes from Acrobasis repandana, assembly GCA_963576875.1. Lineage (NCBI taxonomy): Eukaryota > Metazoa > Arthropoda > Insecta > Lepidoptera > Pyralidae > Acrobasis > Acrobasis repandana. The sequence goes on from OY756227.1 coordinate 7,597,860, forward strand.
AATACCTACGAACCAGAATTTAAATGGAATGGCGTTGTAGTAACCATAACTTGCCAGATCTTATCCTAACGTTTTTAAACTGAGCTTATTCGATCACTTTACATAATTTTCCATTTAATTATTCCTTGCGGATGAATAAAATAATTAACTACCTACTTAAGTACATAGGTAATTAATAAGATGTTATTTTATACAATAGATAAGATAGGCGTTTTCCATCGTCCTTGCATTTTCCCAATTTGGATAGAAAGAGTATCTAGTTCCAAGTATGGATAAGTTACGTTAGAACCTAGGTAGATACATGAATGCTGATGAGGTGGTTGGATGATGTTTAAATAGTTCACAATACTATTAAAATTGTAAATGCTAAGTATATTCTCTAAAATTTAATAACAAATTAAATGTAGGTAGGTACGTATCAAAAATCTAAATTCATCAAATTTTTCTAAAGAGGTTTTAGTAGTTGCTTTTCATTAATGTCTAGTGTGGAATCAGTAATCATAACGCTACGCAATAAAATGCAGTCTATTTTCTATACATCTATAATACTGTCGTGTTTCTTGTCGGAAGCTTTAAGTTTCTCTTGCATTTGTGTTAACATATCCTGCATGCGTCGGATCTGAAAGACGGAAATAGATTTGATATAAATAGCAATAAACTAGAGTTAATTATACGGGTCTGGCTTCTCTAAAAATAGTCGCGATATAGGAAAAATAATTTTATTGCTCTATCAGTGTGACGGATTCGTTGAATTATTACTTTTAAGCGGCTTAAATCCTAGTAATACAAATATACATATAGGTATTCACTCAGCGTCTTTGTCAATTATTCAGTGAGTAAGTAGGTTGTGGAGCCCCTGGAGTTAATTATTCCAGTATATGTCACTTCCACCTACAGTGGATTAAATACATACATTGGGGCTGGGGATTACATAACTTAAATCTGACAAAGACATAGAATATATACATATAGTAAGGATTTTTTACCTCTTCATCCTTTTGCAACAACAGGCGGTCAGTGTCGGTTATAACTACTTCGTTGTTGTTACCCATGGAATCTCTTTTCAGTTTTCTGTAATATAAGAAACAGCGCAGTAATTATAACGTACCCTGCTATTATACAGCATGGCATTACGGTGCGGTTGAACGGCCGTGTAGGTTCGCGTGAGATGTCGTATATAGTAACAGTAAATTAGTTAAGTTTCCTTTCAAGGCTTTCCTGCCTGACTCCCCATGAGAATACTCCGAATTCACTGTCATCTCAATAACTACCTATCTAGACCTACGCACGAAGTAAGATTTTTCCAGAGCACAAATGACTGAAATTTTAGTCCAAGATACTGAATACTGCGGACATATTGGGGCCTTTAAGTCTGATAAAATACAGACATAGTATATTTACCTAAGTATTTTAATATGGGAAGGATTTTTTACCACTTCATCCTTTTGCTATAACAGGCGGTCAGTGTTATTTTTATAAAAATATTGACTATATTTTTCTTGGGGTATGTAAATAAGTACCATGGACTGACCTTGACTTATAAAAAGTGTACATAGGTACTTGAAGAAAAATATTGTCTAAACAAGGATTTGAACAAGAGCTCAAAAAAAATCGAAGGACTAGGTATTTATATAAATCAATCATTGACTTTACAAGTACAAAATCCCATCCTTTTGGTGATAGTGGAAAGTGGTGTCGAACTTAATTTTCCTAAGTAAAATTTTTGAGAAATAAACTCTCTCTCTCATCTCAGCGTATTCCCAGTTGCATCCACAGCTGCAACGCTGCGAAGCCCGGGGTCCTCATTTTGTTTTGAGAAATAAACTGTAGGAAGTAGTTCAATTACAGTGATTTTTCAAAAACACTCACAGTATTCTTGGCTCTGAACAGACGGGGCCTTAAATGGTAAAAGTGTTACTTACCCTCGTTCTCTCATGGCGTGTTGTGATATCTGCGAGATGCACTGCGCGCGGAAGTTTTCGTAGTGGACGTCTTGGGTGACGTCTTTTAGGTCTTGCATGTGCGTGGAGATAAGCATTGTGCGCAATTTCGTGAAGTCCGAGTGTCGTGGGTTCTCCACTGAAAGATAAATAAGTTGTTTAAAAAATAAATAGGTACTTATATACAAATCTGACATTTCGGCACAAAATGCTCACTCTCACATATGACATTTCGGCATTACATTATACTGATTTGTTATTATTCAATATTAGCGCAAAAAAAAAAACAACAATACTTATGGTAAGTATATAAGTAAGTAACAATACGTAAGGTAACTATTGGTTTAAAATATTTTGTGCTTTTTTTTTCGATACATGCAGTATTATAGAATGAATAAATAGTTACCTAAACAAAATGATCGCAATAATTGTTAAATAATTAAACCAATCTTTTGTTTTAGTCTTTGATTAATCAAAGGTTTGAGTATATAACGTCTAACAAAATATACTGAAACTATTTTAAGAGTGAATTCAGTCCGTGATACTGAACAACTTTCCCCAAAGAACATACATCGAAATATGAAAAATATATTTTCGCTTTCCATACAAACTCTGATCAGCTGATCGGTCAACTTGTATGGGAGGCCAAAAATTATTTTTCATAATTCGATATAGGTTCCTTGGGGAAAGTTGTTCAGTATCATGGGCTCAATATCAACTATTTTAAGGGGCTACCCTTAAAGTAGTTTCAGTATATTTTGTTAGATCCTGTATAGACTTGTCTGCGCTGCCACTCTTGTAACTTGACGGTGCATCGATCCTTATTCTACAAGGAAACACATGAGAGAGATAAGGTAGAGTTAAAACTCTATCAATCGTTTACCCATCTCCTTTACCTATATCGTTTAGATCTGTGGTTTAGATATTATAACTAGTTACACGGCTCCTTTTAGCTAGAGTCTTCGCCTTTGTTATACTTACACTTGAGCCATGGGTGCATTTGCACCTATCTCAAGCGCGTTTTTCAGTTTGTCTTACCATCGACGATGCCCCATGGGTACTGGCGACCGCGCACCCTCTTGCCACCGATCTCCAGCACGGTGTCCGAGGCTACCACCGCAAATGGCGCCGCGGCCTTCAGTTCGCGGTCCTGCTGCTTGAACTCCTCGTCCTCGTCGCTGTCGCACTCGGGGAATTGGTATACCTGTAGATTAATACGAACTATTAAAAATTTCATTCACTACAATAGTACAAGCAACTTTATCTTCCGTTAATTCAGTCTGAATTTATGTCTAACTCTTTTACTCTTCAAGTAACGCGACTCTGGAACGCCTTACCTGAAGACATCAAAAGTATCTCAAACAGATACTTATTTAATAAGAAAGTTCACACGCACTTTTCTTTAAAATTTTCGCAGCAGAATTAGTCATTATCTCAAAAAATTTGTAATATATATATGTATATTTATATAAGTATTTATATGTATTAAGTGTATTATATGAATGTATTAAAGTATACTTGTAAATAGTAAATTATTACGTACATCTTTAAAGCGCCTATCGCAATTTAATAAATTTCTGTTTTTCCTAAAGGTTGACTGGTAGAGAATGCATTAGCGTTAAGTTCACCTTTTGTACCATTGTGGTCAATGAAGATTTTAATAAATAAATAAATAAATACAAGATATTCAGATGGTATCTACTCCGGGTGCTCGTTATACATCAAAACTTGGCTCTATCAACAAGAGCTAACTTTTTAATAAGCAGAAAAAGAAGGAAATCTAGTTTTGAAGCCTGGTAAGTAAAGTACGTGAAAAGGTGGACAGATGATTTTAATTTTCATCAATATCAATATTTCAGTCGTAAGAAGTCCAATGCTGGACAAAAGCCTCAGTCAAGTAAGTAATTCCAAAATGTACGATTTCATTAAGCGGCCTGCATGGATATTATGTCGATGGAATCCATCGACATTCCTCAGGTCGTTTGACCTAGCGGGTGGTTGTCCGTTCCACGCTGTGCTTTCTGGTATGTGGTCACCACTCGAGTAGGTACTTTTCTGCCCCTGCGGCTATTGGTTTGTCATATTATGTGCTTCACCCACTACCACTTCAATGAGCTATGCGCTGGGATGTAACGGTGACCTTTGTTCCTCTAAAAGTTACATTTAGGTACAACATTTAGGTAAATAAATTATCTGTTATATTTTAAGACGAGTGCAAGTACCTGGATCTGATGTTCCTCGAGATCTGAAAGGATGCGCGTCTTGAGCTTCTTCACCTCGGATGCCGTGAGGGAGTCCGCCTTGGCGATCACTACCACTATGTTCACCTTTCGATGAAGCCTCTTCATCATCTCTAGGTCCACTTGTCGAAGACTGTAAAAGCGCGTTTTGTCCTTAGTCAACTTTTTGTTACGCCTCGGATAAGGTGAAATGGTAGCATAAGTGGCGCCCTCGTTTGAAATAAATTGTTTAAAACTAGACGGACTACCAATATTACTTTCAAAGGTTATTCATAAAATAGTTTAAAGGTCTTTTTTAGACATTGATACAAATCAAATTTTTAAATATCACTATATTTAGTTTTAAACAATTTATTTCAAATGAGGGCGCCACTTATGCTACCACTTCACCTTAAAGTCTTAAATTAGGTACTGGCTATTGCGTTCTTCTTATTTTGTGTCAGTTTTTGTTTGTGTCTTTCGGGCTAAATTGGCTAGGTTGGAAGCCATAACCAAACCTCTGAAATATTGACGCTACAAAATATGCATATCCTAACGGCGGGTATTTATAATTATGAGTAGGTACTCTACACTATACACTCTCTATATAAACTGCCTTTTCACATAATCCTAGCTAACGTCCTCTTTCTATTCAAATATGACACCACGAAGACAGTCTCAAGTAAGGAGATTTCCCACATGTAGTGTGGTGGGACCTACATATTATTTTGCAATGTGTTGTTGCGATATCACAAAGTTGGCAACTCTTACCTACCTACAATAACATAAAGGTTCATGCGAGGCACGTGTGCTTCCGCAACTAGACGATACGCCTATCTCCACGGCCCTGACCATTTATTAGGTCAACTGTTCATCTAAACACGTCCGTGTCTTATTGATGCCGCCTATAAAGTTTTATGTTGGTAATAACGTCAATAAGATCAACGAACTTCAGTCTTGTTTGTTGCAATCAGACGAGACACCAGTTGAAAGCGTGTCAAAATTAAAAAGCAGTAACACCTGGACCTGCTTGTTTTCAGTAAAAAACAGGTTAAAATCCTACTTACATAATTTAACATTTTAGAAAGCTGACATACAAGGAAATGCAAGTGAAAAGGTTTAATGGACCAACAAAGAAAAAGCGCTTGAGCAAATTACTCCTTGACAAATTACAAGTCTTACGGCATGCCTCATTGCACACAATGGCAATACGTCGGTGACAGTATTTACTTAATAGTTCTGGTTTTTGGACCTTTTCCTAATGGCCGTCACCCGTACCTATTCAGGCTGTAAAAAAGATACAGATAGTTTTTTTTGCGATTTTATTATGTTTTTGTCTTCAAGAAATATTAAAAAATATCTCCTTTCAATACAAGTAATGAGCTACCTAATTAAAAGAAAATGTCGGATTCTTTTTTATATTTTGGAATTAATATTCTATACAATAATAATGTTTTGTACACTAAATAATAATATTTTTCGGTAATTTAAGACAAAGTAGGGTTTAAAACGTTTCACATTAGTTTCTTATGGTCATCCAATGCCATCACAACGCACCACTATCTCAAGCAACAACTAAGTTAGCCAGCATTTGTTGGTTATATAGTTATTAGGTAAAGTTGATTTTGCTAGTAAAGCGCATATAATTTGACATAATTTACAATCTGTATTTGTGCGACAACAAACAGTGCTTGAATAGTTCTAATGTGATTTCTTGAAAGTTCCTACTACCCACCTATGTGCCCAAGGCGGTACGAAGTACAGGCAGCAGTGCACCCTGTTGTCCTGCATGTGTCGTCTGTTGAGGCCGCTCTCATCGGTGAAGTACTGGCGGAACTGCTCGTCGATGTAGGCCGAGCACACCCGCCACGAGTCCTCGCAGTTGATCGCATCGCCGAAGCCGGGCGTGTCCACTATCGTCAGTCTCAGTTTCACGCCCCGCTCTTCGATTTCCATCGTTTTCTTTTCTATTGTTGTCGTCTTTTCTATCCTATCTGCAATGAAAATTAAGAGTCGAAGCTCAAGTAAGTAGGTTTGTATAAACTCGCTTTTACCTAGAATGCTCTTCACCTCCACCATCCTCCATTTAAAAGGAAAGTGCAATCATCGTATCACTTACACTGGGAGTAATGCATGTTATGTAATTTTTCTTTAATTACCTAATATAACTTACGATTACGAGTACCTAACCTAACTATTGCTTTTTTATCATTATTATTGTGTTCATCTATATAATAATCTATAATTGGGTTGTATTGTATACTTAGTGTAGTTATACAACGTGGAAGGGACATACCCGTAATAAATCGAACCACGGTATATACTAGATCATTATAGTACTTATAATAAATAAAAATAACAGCCAAAGAACAAAAAAAAATTACGGCATTCCCATGCAAAAGTGTGTAGCCGCCCGGGCGATTTGTATGGGAATGTCGAATTTTTTTTGGTTTGTTGACTGTTATTTTGATTTTATTATACTTTAGTGATCTAGTATAGCCCGTGGTTTGATTTATTACGGGTATGTCCCTTCCACGTTGTATATACCTAAGTAAAAATTACTTGTAAGTTTTCATCATGTAAGTAACTTGTTAGTGTACCAAATAAATAAAATAAAAAGTCAGACAGGGCTCTATTTCAGATTCTGGTAGATCCCTAGCTGTATATAACTACCTACTAATCTTCTAGTAGGAAGTATTACTATTTACCAACTCCTGCGAGCAATCAACAAATATAAAGTTAGGTAACCATCATATTTATTTTCTTGTAGACGTTCCTCAAAAACTGATTATTAATAAACATAAACTTGCAAAAAACACACTTGCCGGGGCCGCGCTCGCCATGAAGTCGAAGCCCATTCTGTATCGACTATCAGGTTTTCTATAGGTGTTTTAAACTTGCAAAAAACACACTTGCCAGGGCCGCGCTCGCTATGAAGTCGAAGCCCATTCTGTATCGACTATCAGGTTTTCTATAGGAGGTACCTTGTGCATCAGATATCTTTCTGTTCTTATAGAGGTCCCCCAGGAACAGGCTGTTGATCAGCGTGGACTTGCCGAGCCCGCACTCGCCCACCACCATGAGCGTGAAGTCGAAGCCCCGCTTCACGGACTTGCGGTGCACCTGCTCCGGCAGGGTCGCAAACCCGATGTAGTCCCGCTCGCCCCGCTCTCGTTCTGACAAACAACATACACTTTTGCAAAGTTTTGAAGACAAACTAATACCTAAATAACTGGTCAAGTAAGGTGTCGGGCCACGCTCTGAGTAGAGTTCCTAAGTTACAAGTTACAATCGGGACTTAGCTTACTTAGCCCGTAGCCGTGATAAGTAATCAATAAAAAAAAAGACATACGTATTGACTAGAGGTACAATTAGGTTTTTTGAAGATTTTCAAGCTAACAGTTTAGCTTTTAGAGTACGTGGGGAGGACGCTTAACTCGAACAAGAATTAGTTTAAAAATAATGTAAGGAAATTATGGAAGTAACTAAAATTAGATAATGGAGGATAAAGTATATTCTTAATAAGGCCGTCATTGTACATAGCATATTATTAATATTATTTACTTTCATGTATTCTCGGTGCAGTAAAGAGTTTTATTATTATCATTATGTTTATGAACCAGTTTTATTCTCCCTTTTGAAAAAAGGGGTGTACTTCTAAACACGCGGGCCGTAACCAAACGTGAATAGGAAAATTAAAGATCAGGTGAAAGACGAAGAGACGGTAGATGTTGTGTGTATATGGTATATGTGTAAGGAGTTTTCGGATAAGGCGTAGTGTAGAGGGTGTTTTTATGCATGTCTAAAATTTTCAAGTATTATTCTTCCTCCACAAATTAGTACAAAGTTATTTATCGGTTTCGATTTCGATGCCTTCGGAATTTAATAAATGAATTAGTAATTATGTAGGTATTCATCGTGTTATTCCAAGCTATAGTCTAACCAAAGCAAATAAATACCAATACCAGTCTATCGTTGACGTAACTATTACACGATGATAGCATCTATTTAGTCATCGGTACATACTAATTTAATTTATTCATCAGTAAAATTATTAGGTTTCCGAGTCTACACTCATTTACATTATCACATTCATTTGAGCCCAATAGATGTACCTCATATACCTATCCTTGTTAACTTCTCTAAAACGGCCATACACAACAAATTAAGAGTTTCAAATTTTTAACGTTGGTCAACATTTAAAAATAGGAAATGTATGTACAAAATCAAATATGCAGTACCATAACAGCTAGACGATTTAAAACCATTGATCTTGAAGTATTACTAGTACCTCGAGATTAAATAGTTTAATAATACCTAAGTATTTTCAAAGATTCGACCTATTTTCAACAAATATTGCACTTACTAACAACAAGGAAATCACAATTGATACCAGCGCAGTACTACAATTGCTAACAAAGCAAATTGTATATTAATATCCTTACGCCTCTCGTGTGAGCATTACCATACAGGGGAAGCAGGGCATTGCAACGCAGGCAGCGGAGTGTGACACGACAGGTTCCCTTGGTACCTTAAGCCGTCCAGGGACAGACAAGTATCGGGGGCGACTAGCGGAAGCCACGGACGTGCCGACCAGACCCTTGGACACAATGGTGTTGTTATCTAGCACTGTCGAACGCCTGTCATTTACGTATGAGTGCACTCCAAAAAAGGGTTGCATAAATAATCACTGGAGTTAATTCCAAACGTCAGGAACGATAGGTAGGTAACTTAAAAATAGATATTAAAAAAGTATTGCCTACGTATAAGTTTCAGAAAGGTGAAAAAGTAATTAAAGGGCATGCTGAATAAGAAATACGAACAAAACATAGGGTCTCCCGTACGAGCAATCAAACTCAATTATATTTTGAAATATATTTCGTACGAGTATCAGTACAATACAAGTACAATCCCTGCAAACAATATCTCGGCAAAACTTACAGCCTATTCATTGTAGAGAGTAGAGACATAAAATAATATTCAATTCATAGACTGATTGTTTATTTACAAAACAAATTACACTGTGATCTTGAAACAATGAAAATTAGACGAGGATTGTTATGATAACAACAATCCACGAGAAAATCTCTTCGTTTCGTATACTACATGTTACATGTACCTAAATAGAATCTGGTGTCTTCAGGCAAAAAATCTATAGTACTTATATGACAAACAAACGTGTGATCTAGGCGTCTCCCATATTCTATTAGACATAACAATAGACTGTGCTGATTGTGATGGTAGTCGCAGAATGTAATTTATGGAAAATTTAACACTACAAAAACTAAACACAATTGTTCTTATTGACTGTTTGATGAAAGCTACATAGCGTCTTACCACCACATTTTCTACTGTGTCGGTTCGTTGTCTCTATCTCTATGAATGATGTTCTGGAGTCAAAGCAGGTATTCGATAAAGATTAAAAAGAGTTCTGTCTATGAGATTAACTAGTTAGAGAAAAGTGCACAAATCTATTGTGTAATAAATCATTGTTTGCAGTTTCACACGGTTTAACGTCGTAAATACAATATTGTTGTTGATTCTCCCACAAGCTTAGGTACTTACTCGTACTTACTTGTGTTTGTTTGTAAAAATAATAAGACGAAGTAGTATGTGTGTGTATAGTTGTAATTGTTGTATATTGTAAAAAACCCAACGAGCGAGATTATTAGCGCTCACGCATGACATGATAAGCAACCCTTGGCATATGCCATGAACCATGCCAAGGGCTTAGAATATTCTAAGCCCTTGGCATGGTTCACACTTTGATTGGTAAAAAGAGATAAAAACTCGTTAATAACATAAATGTTTGTAGTTGAATAATTTACCTAGAGGCATGAAATTCGAAGAACAAATTTATGGTTCTCTATCAGCTGGGATATGGGATATGGAAAATAAAATTAATCGTTTTAATCTATAGAAAGTTGTTTAGTTAATTACTTGCCTATAGGTACCTATTGTTTTTTGTATGTATCTAAGTTATATAAATTAGTATTAAGTACATAAAGTTTAAATAATTAAAATTTATCATTTAATTGACTACATATACTTACAGGGTCTAACAAAATACTAAAACTATTTTGAGGGTGAATTCAGTCCATGATACTGAATAGCTTTCCCCAAGGAACATGTACTTATCGAAATATGAAAAATAATTATTGGCCTCCCATATAAGTTGAGCAGTCAGCTACTCGGAGTTTGTATGTAAAACAAAAAAAATATATTTTTCATATTGAGATATAATTATTATGTTACCTAAATGGGGAAAGTTGTTCAGTATCATTGACTGAATTCCCCCTCCAAATAATTTCATTATATTTTGTTAGACGTTATATAACACATTATAATAGTAGAGAGAAAGGACCTTTGCCCAGCAGTGAGACAATGAAATAGGCTTATAAAAAATTATAAAAGTAGAGGTTAGGAGGGCACAGTTTGGTACAAAAGTTTTGAATAGGTTCCAAAGAATAAAATAGTGAGTTTCATATCCCTGAATTAACGATAGGAAATAATCAATTCCAATTATCTTCTGGACCCAAGTACGAGTATGTAGGTACAACTTCCGTTTTGGAATTAATGTTCGTTGCAATGAACGTTGTTATAATTTAATTATAGCCTTGTGCCATAAAAGATAGTTTACAATTTAGGACAGTTAGCGCTCCCCATGCCCGTAACATTTGTATTCATCTTCCGCTTGTAAATATTTGGATTCACATCCGTCAATCCAATGTGTATCAATAAGATAATGTTACTTTTATCTGTGCTGTATACGATTAAAAAATGTTAAACACTTTAGAATGCACTTGACTGCAATGATTTACTCACTAATTTTAATCACGGTTGTGAATGACGATTTGTGTTTGGTGTTATCCTCCTCTTCTACCGTGTTCATGTTTTCTTTGTTATTGTTATCTATGTTGATATCTACGATAGTGAAAGAATCACCCTTTTCCATATCGACGTTTGTCACTATCTTTTGGTGAGTAATGTTTACGGACAGGGAACTGCAGCAATCGGTGTTTTTTCAGGTACCACCACTGCTAGATAAATAGACTGTACAAAAACACGGGAACAGCCGTCACGCACGGAGGAATTCTATTGTATAAGGAATGCCATGACGATGTGGTACTCTTGGTGCTACGTATTTGGATGGTGGGTACGTGAGGTGAAGTCACTCGGTCGCTGGTCGCGACGGCCGCGCGCGCTTTTCCGGCACTGCGCGCACGTTCACACTGCGCGCGCACGGCTACATACTGACGGACTGCGGCAGGTCGGACATTAGTGTTAATTTGCGTCACTCATTAACAGGTTGAACTGTTAATTACCAAATATACGATCCTTGAAATTTTTAATTGAGCGTTTATGTCTTTTGTACTGACTTTTTTTAGAACTATGTAGAGCACTGTACGGAGATGAAGCTATGAATACACGGTCTGTTATCGCAGATGATAAGAGCAACATAAGATTACATTTTATTAGGTCATTTCATTACTCTTAAATTTGGACAATGTAAGTAGGTAAGTATACTGTACTGTTACACAAGTGGGTTAGCTATTATACATCATCTTTAGATAACCTCGTGAAAATATTGGGGTCAGTTAACCGTCGAATAGAATAATATCAAAACTACGGCAATTTTTCTTTAATGTGTGTGGCAGAGTACCTATGCACAATAACTTACTACGTATGATGCATATGTAATCGTTATACTTTGCTCAATTGAGAGATGCTGCGAGTCAGCGGCATCCATCCGGTGACGCAACTCAGCAACGCAAGTGGTGCCTCGCACATTTGAACTCGCTGAGCCCATGTCATGCCACTCATACCTTCGATTAATGCACACCCACGCTTCCTCAGAACTTGCTGCCATCTCTTTTATAGAGATTGACCTCATTAGAACAATGTGGGTATATGACTTTTAATTGGTCATCGCCTTATTTTCTAATAAGGAGTACCTATCGCATCGGAATGGTATGATATGGTTTTTTTTTAGTGAAAAATTCGAATAAGTCGTAGAACTACCTATATATAGTTGTTTAATAAATAAGCAGCCTAAGTAAAAAAACCGGCCAAGTGCGTGTCGGACACGGACACAGCATTTTTGCCACTGCGCTGTTTTGCATTTCTTGCATTTCAAGCTTCATTCAGTCCTAATAGTAAAACGTAAAAAAACTTTTTAAGTTTATACTGTTGTTTTGGAAAGAAGTATATATTTTTATTTTATTTATAATTTCAAAAGTATTCATCACAGGATACCCGAAACAATTTTAAATAAGAGTTTCCGCGCCTGTTTCTTTACGTGAGTGATTTGAAGTTTATAGGTCCAAGACTTTAGAAATTACAGGGGGGGGGGATACCGTGTAAACGACTTTGGCGGGCTATATCTCGCAAATGGTAAAGCTGATAAAAAAGTGTTGTATGAAAACCCTACCTTATTTTCATAGTCCTTTTCAACGATACCCCACACAAGGGGGTGCACTCAAAAAAATAATTTACCCCCCCTTTACATGTATGGGGACTATGGGGAGGTACCCTTAAAAAGGGGTAATTTTAATTTTTTGTATTTTTAAAAATGAGATGAGAGAGAAGAATGACGACAATGTGAAGTATCCTAGAACCAAGTTACATGCAAATCAGTCCATAAACGTAGAAGATGTTCTGCTGTGACAGACTAGGACGGACAGACGGACGGACTGAACGATCTTATAAGGGTTCCTTGTCGGACTACGGAACCCTAAAAATTGTGATCATTGTTTAGCTAAAATAATTATGCCAAAATGAGAAAGACCTCTTGAGAAGGAATAGCATATAGACAAACAACAATATATTTTAAACCCTTTGACGCTGGTTAAAATTAACAGTGCCCCAGATAACATTGTACTATCCTAAATCGGAATAATTAAAAGGTATTAGAACCTAAACCGATTCTAAAATATTTCAGTCCATAACAAAGGTAAGCGGTGTACCTACTTGGTATTTATATACGTTACTATTTCACGCAGGCGAAAAGCAGCTTCCTGTACAACATCAATAAAAATAATGTTTCTCTAATCTGTAACAATTATATAAAAGGTGGAAAGTGAATCAGTTATAAATAAGGAATACCTACTTACCCATAGTCATTTTGAAGAATGTATAATTTTATCCCTAAGGCCTCGGATACTTGAAGTAGCAGTAGTAGGTATTTGGAATGAAAATTTTCATAAAATTTTCATATTGATTTTCATGACCGCTGTTCAGTTATACCGAGTGCCCCAAATAAAATCATCTTCGTTCGAGCGGCTGCTTTTGAATGATGATGTAGAAAGTTACAAAACCGCTCGGTCGATTTCACACTTATTCACTAGTAAAATAATTAATTAAATAATCGTTTTTGCCCATCATGATGTCGAACTCGTTTCCAGGTATTTTTCAAATAAAAGCGCAAAATAGAATGTCTTACAAATATTCACTAAAATATCACTGCAGCTCAAAGACACCGTTCTCTTTATTCTAACACTAGGTACACATCTAAAATGAGTGCAAATTAAAAAATGTCGCGCGACACCTAAAATAATATCACGTTGCTAATCCTATAAATTGTATAATCAAAAACAGTAGAAAAATCGAAGAAAAATAAAATCACATTGTTTGTGCGCCGTCCTGTGCGTGTGCGTTACGTAATGTGAGGGTCCCCGGCCAAGCTCGCGCCCTGCTCGGAGGCGGCCCCCGCTCCCCCGCGCCGCCATCCGCGGGCCCCTGCGCACTGCCCGCCGCCCAGAGGGCGCAGCGTCACGGCCGCCCTGGCGATCGATACGCGGGGCGCAGGGCGCGCGGCCCTCCCGACCATGGACCAACCCCTCCACACTGTATCATCTCCTTGACTACATGCCCTACATGCATCTATTGTAATATGACCCGTGCGTCCCACAAACATTCAAGGCCGCGTCAATAGATTTTCATTGTCACATTTAATATTGTTTTTGTCACGAAAGTTGGTCAAATAAATTACTCATCAAGACACACAGTAGTGTGTCAATTAAAGTTTGAAGAATGACGACACACTGACGGAGTATGTAAAGGTACAGGGACAATTTGTAAAGTTAGAGTTTGAAAAGTTTTGACGAAGCCAAATAAACGTGAATATAGGTAATTAAATTTTTAACAAAAAAAAACAACTGTCTTAAATTTTTTTTAGTAGTTTCTGCCATATTTCCACAGTTCTTCATTATATCTTCACCAAATTAAAATGGGACCAATTTGGTAGTAAAGGCTTTCAAATAAAAAAAGAATTATCAAAATCGGTTGGCGAAGATATCTCGTAACAAACATAAAAAAAAAGAAAAAAAAAACGATTGATAACCTCCTCCTTTTTTGAAGTCGGTTAAAAATAGGGCAAACATCAAGAATAGAGTATAGTATGTTCTCTTGGTCTCTGAAAGTTTAAGCTAACTTCTTCCACAAGTTATATAAAGTTACTGTCATAAAGTGCTACGAATAGCTTCGAGAAAAGTATGGCACGACTGTGCCTAAGTTTAATTGACTTGTGGGGGGGCACTGCTGGGTCTCAGATTATAAAACATTAGTGTCTTCATCGGCTTAGCTACTTAATTCTAATAGGGTTGAAAATTTCTGGTTTTATTTTATTCCATCGCTAGTAACTTTTTACGTATAAGAGTTATACAACAAAATGTATGAAGGCAAAAAAAAATAGGAATTAGATCTTCATTCTTCTCATTGACACTACTGTCACGCAATCAGCCGTTGAGACGTTATTTAAAAAATAACGAATTTTGGCCCCTTTAATTCAGATGGTAGCTAGCGCCTGCATCCTTCAATATTTTAACAACATTTTGTCAATATCGGTATTACTCTACCTTTTGCAAGGCTCTAATATTTACCTATTGACTGGATGACTGGACGAATCAATGCGAAACAAAACACAATAAATGAAGGATTATTTCTGAGATTTACGTGCATACGATTGACAAGACAATACGATTTGTAAGAGAAAAGAAACATCTGACATTTTTCTCATCGTCCCAGAACAAGATGAAATAGCATTACTAAACGAATTACAAGGAGAAGTGTACTTAACTATTATACTACTAACTCATTTCACTAACTCCGACCTCTAGTATTAATAAACACTCGTACTAACTTTAAACTTCACTCTACGCTAAACAGTACGGATAGGTAGGTAGGTACGCGCCTAATGTAATTGAAAAGCAAGTGTTTTTCTTTTCGTTTACTATGCTGAAAATGAAAAAAATGTGCTTATATTTGACCGTAGTATAGAATATTCGTATGCAATCACGAGTTAGGTAGTATTGCTACGAGTAATAAACTCTCTTATACCAATCTTTTAGTCTTTACACATAATGTCATGATAAAAAATATACATAGAGACGATATACTTAATATAATAGAGTCGAGCATATTAAAAAATAAATCGAGCGTTATAGGAACGTAGGTTGCTAATATGCGTATAGATAGATATATAATATCATATAGCTCTTAGTATATGTTTATCAATCGAATGGTCCCTAGTAACCATGACGCGCAACAAACACTCTTAAGAAATCAGGGAAAGTTGGGCAGCGCGTGGGCGATTCCCTGCGGCGTTCGTGGTTTAAGTTCCAACGCGATATGCGGCTCCCAGGATATCTTCGAATTTTATTGACCAGCCGGATTATATTCGTCGAGTTAGTGCCTGTTTAGTGGTCTCCAGATAAGATGAATTTAGATCCCCTTAGGTATCCTATGAATAGAGGAGACCCGAGACCCGAATGAATATAATAAAAAGTTAAAACCACTTCGCTTTTCGTCTATATACATAAGGTTTTACAAAAAGATTTTAAAATATTTTAAAATCTTCAAAGGGCGAGGTAGAAAGTAGGCGTTAATTGATATTTCATTATTTTAAGAAGACTTCAAAATAAGGACGAGGTTAATCAATTTGAAAATAAAAAAAATATTTGAAAGGATTGGTCCATATGGTCCCTGTACCCGTATAAATTTTATCAACCTCAGTTTAGTAGTTTGATTTTTCAACCAAAATAACTAGAAAAAATATGTCATCTTTTAAACATCTTTTAAAAAATACAAAAGCTAAGTATGCTGCATACTTAGCTTTTGTAAACAATTGTTTAAAATATTTAAAAACATGTTAAAGCTACATAGCTTATACAAATGCATACAGTATGCACATGCATACTGTATGCATTATGCACAATCGCACATAGCTTTAACATGTCAATTCTATGACGTATAATTTATCCACGTGTTTAATTTTTATTTACTTATTTAATTTATTTATTGTTTATATATGGGAAAAAACCATTGAACTCGCGACATACAGTGTCGCGAGTTCAATAAAAAATGCCCAACGTGCCTAAAGAAGTGTTCACTTGAATAGCTTTCCATCGGTAAGTAGGTAACCAGATTTCATTGTTTGAAAATTAAATACGTATGATAAAATTCACGCCGTCGTATATAGTTCATGTATACAGCATGCTAACCAATTAAAACGAATAGGCTGTCCTAACGATGGTACGTTACATCAACCCATGAAACTGAACAACTTTTATTCTCAACATTAACGAAACCCAAAAAAAAATTTGAATTTTCATACAAACTGATCAGCTGATCGAGTCAATTTGTATGACAATCCGAATTTTATTTTGGCATTTTGGGAAGTTGTAGAATAAAAGTTGTTCAGTTTTATGGACTTAGTCTTTACAACCTGAGAGGTTTTGCGTTATTTCATTAACTCGATCGTTGTACCTATGTAGGTATTTATCATAAAATATAGTTATAATATTATAAGTTATAAATTAATAGTTATAATATTATAACCAGAACACAAGTTAAAAACTTACTTTGGGGCTAGGTCAATCTGTGTGCTTTGTCCCTAGGTTAGAATATTTTTTAAATTTGCTTTTGCACGCCTCATAAGCAAAGCGCATGAGGTAGTGCTCTACTCTCGCCTTACAAAATTCAAGTAATTTTTTTAACTAAATGTATCTCTATTTATTTTCTATCGCACTTGTACAATAATATTTACACATAAATGTCAAGGAAAAACACTAGTTTCAACACTTATGACATTTTTAAAAGACATTTTGCCTTTTAAATAAATAAAAACAATGTTTAATAAAATCATTTTGTGGACGTCCGTGTGTCTGTATGTATGGAAACTGGCGTGGTCACGATAACTCCCGAAAAACTTATCTGATCAAGTCCATTTTTTTATACGCTTCAGTATTATCCAAAACTAAGTCCTTTCGAAGATCACGGTCTAATTCAATGTAGTTTAATCGTAATTATTATTATAAAAATACAGGTGACATATTAAAAATAATTTTGGATGTGAGGTTTGTTGAAAGAGTTAATACCTATGTATGATGAGTACGAATGTGTAACTGGCAAGTAAGAAAAGAAGTACCTAAAAAGAAATTTGAATAAAGAATGTTGTGATTTTGTTTGTTTTATTAAATATGAAAGACGAATAAATGTAAAAGAAGCGATAAGTTAGTTAATATTTTATTTTATTTGCATTAACTAGGTAATTGAGAATGAAAAGAACAATCAGTGGTAACACTTTTCTTGACATTCGTGACGTAGTCTTGTGTCTTTTTCTTGTTTTTGCTTAGTTTTTTTGAGATTTCTCAAAATCTACCGGTCCGAATCGGTTTAAATTCACAGGAAATCTGAGTTGTATAGAACTCTTTGGAAAGCTACTTGTTTGGTTCCGATCGGTTAAGTTGTTCAAGAGTTATAAGCGGGTCACACCTACACACACATACGGATAGGGTGCATGACACTTGCTCGTGAGTGGTCAGGGAAGATTCCTGAGACCTTTAAACGTCGAGATCTGATGAAAACTCGACTTTTCAAAAACGGGGTGAAACTAATAACGTCCCGAATTTTGAAAATTTTCAATTTTCTCGGCTTGAAGTTAAAAATAAAAGTTAAAAATAATCTCCAGTCGTTAAAGCCGACACATATACTTTTCTTCGTTTTAAGTTAGCAATAAAACAATCAAAATCAATTTATTTGTGAACAATGAGATTATGAGGCGTGCACTTTTGGATTTTCCAAACTATTTTAAGTTTTTTTTTAAAGGAGGATACGAATATGTTTATATGTAGAAATTATTCAAATTGTAATTATAAGACAATTTTAATATTATTGGAAAGTCATGTTATAATTGTTATAATTACAATCACGGTTTTTCAATACAATGGACTAGTCAGACACCTGCAAGACAATGTTATTTTATTAAGTAGGTACAACTTAGTACGATATACTAAAGATAGGTAGTTAGGTACTGTACAATTATTACATATTTTTTTTACCTAGCATATTGTGTTCAAGGGATAAAGTATCACTTACTTAACCAAACACTGAAAACACAAAAGTACGTATTATTTTAATGTGTCCAGCTAGGACCATTGATAGAAGTCGAAACCAAAGATTAGACAACTTTGAAAGCCTTGTGCAAATTCCGTACCTAATTACCTGAAGATTAGGCACTATTTGTGCCATGCAACTAAAAATATAATTATGAGACTGGGTCAGAAAAGTGGCAGTTTATCTAAAAATAATGGACATACGAGTATATTTTTCGTTTTTATAAACTTAGTAAAGATTTACAAAATACAGCGCATCGAATTTCCGGAGTGGAGACGGAAGAATTTGTAATCTTTCAGATGACCTACGTTTTCCTTCAATTGATACGAAGACTCCATCAAATAATGTCATTGTTACTTAGTTACACGACTGTACCGTACAGGTATCTGCTTCTGTACAGTACCTACACCTATACCTAAAAGCACTTACTTACATAGTACCTAATATAATATTTACAACTAAGTAAAAAAGCGGCCAAGTGCGAGTCGGACTCGCCCATGAAGGGTGCCGTAGCAGCAAGTAACATAATATAAAAGTTCTTGTAGTTCGTTTATATTTGAGTTGATTGAATGAAAGGTAAATTCCGGTTTACGATTTATGACGTATTAAAAAAAAACTACTTACTAGATCTCGTTCAAAACAATTTTCGGTGGAAGTTTGCATAGTAATGTGCATCATATATTTTTTTAGTTTTATCATTTTCTTATTTTAGAATTTACAGAGGGGGGGGGGGGACACATTTTACAACTATAGAAGTGTCTCTCGCGCAAACTATTTAGTTTAGAAAAAATATATATTATTAACCTAATATCATTTTTGAAGACCTATTTATAGATAACCCACAAGTATGGGTTTGCTGGAAAAAAAAATTGAGTTTCAGTTCTAAGTATGGAGAACCCCAAAATTTATTGTTTTTTTATCTATTTTTGTGTGAAAATCTTATGGCGGTTCACAGAATACATCTACTTACCAAGTTTCAACAGTATAGTTCTTATAGTTTCGGAAAAAAGTGGCTGTGACATACGGACGGACAGAAAGACAGACATGACGAATCCATAAGGGTTCCGTTTTTTGCCATTTGGCTACGGAACCCTAAAAATGGAGTGGGACAGAGTAAAGCCGAGTAATTGTCAGACGAAAAACATCCTTGTATTCCTTTTTTCAGAATCTATTTATTGATTGCGCATGAACCTAGGTACATATATATGTATTGCGCTAAGGAAAGATTAGGGTTCATTAAATTACTGCAAGGAAAACGAATAGCGTAAGATACCTACTTAATGCTAGATTGTTTTCCTTTAGTGATAATATCAGCTGTGACGTGACTGCTGTGAGCAAGCCAGGAAACGAAGTTACACCACTCCGATAACATTTGAGTGCACCAACTTTGTTATTACTATTAAGTTTCACTAGTTTTCTCTGTTGACAGATGATGGCAACGGTAAGATATTGAATGTCCGGCAGTCAAGAAAGAAACTCTATCCGCGGGAAAAGTGCCAGATGAGACGAAAGGCGGGAAGCCTACGTCACGCACGGCACCCGCCCGTGGATACTCCGGCAAAGTCGCTCATATTTCTTGCATAGTAGAGTGGAAATCGCGAGTCGACTAGTTTCTGACGTACAGATACATGTTTAGAGATGTGTACCTTGTTGCTCGGTGTTAGAAGCGGGTTCAGATAGTCAGGTTTGAGAGAAAGCACTTTCCGGTCGTGCGGCTCTTCGGATGACGCAGATGACGGCGAGCTCACGGCGGCACGGCCGTCAGCGGCCGCCAGTCGAGTACAGTCCGTCCGCAGCACAGGACTGTGCCAAGTTATTTTGTTCTCATGAGAACAAAGATCGGAGTGTCATAAATGACATCTCAAAGTTTATTGTACACTTAACGCAGGATTTCTCTCAATATTTTCAAGGTAAGGGTTATCACTTGATAACTTTCTAAGTTTTCACGCAACTTATTAAACTTTTTAGAACAATGTTCGTGGCTTTACTTTTAAATTAACAGTTTGCAAGCCGGTAATATACTTATAGACTTATTTTTACAGCAAAAATATGAAGTTTTATAAAAATGAATTAAAAATGTATCCGATGACTGATGTTTTAATGTCGTGACTATGTTCAAATTGATTATGTCGTACACCTTGTAGCGGTAATGTCCAGTTATCAATTAGCAGTATACAATTAAGCCCCGCAGTCTAGTCCACTTTCTTCGAGCATACCTGCTTATCAAGATCCAGCATACTTATTCAAATCACACCCGCTGCCCGCCGCCAACTTTCTTATGACAAAAAGCGCTGCATGCAGCATTGTTTGTTGATCGATTGCATTTGACGATTTCTTTAAATACTGTAATATGTACGTTTAGTTAGGGGTCAATCTATCGGATAAATTATCTATCTAAGATCTCTATGTAAACCTAATGTCGATGTATCAATGAGTTTTAGGAATTTATCAACTAATATACCTATTATAAAGTTTTCCCAAAGTAGAGCTTGTACGCAGTATATTATTACTCTGTGGTAGAGCTATGCTTTTTTATAACTATTTAAGTATACATTTTTATTGTAGAATGCACAGAACGCCGCCAGTTGTAAAATTATTTGTATTGTGGAACAATAAAGTTTTTATAAATAAACGATAACTATAATATCAGCATAATACATGTTGAGTTTATATGTGGCGCCACATATGTTTGTGGTAATGTTTAATGGTTTTTTGGTTTGAAAACGAAAGTGGCCAAAGTTTAGCGGGACCACTCTAATAAGGTCAATGTGCCAATGCCACAACTCACTGCGGAAGGAAAGCTCACAGGACTTGCTTATCTTAGTTATACGTATTATATTATAATGTCTTATTTAGTAATCTACTAACTAAGAACTTGTGTAGGTATGTATGTTTTGTCGAAAGTTTTTACGGGGTCTTTCGCAAGTCAATACCGTCAGGTAAAATTTTAAAGGGGTTTTTAGTAGGTGCGGTTAAGTTCAAAGTTCGTAACCTGTTTTGTTTGTTATGCTATGCTGATGAAATATCGCTTTTTACAAGTAGTTATTTTTCCTCATAAATAGTGAGTCAATAAGCTAAAATGGCGTAGTTATAAGGTAAAATTACCCACTTAAGCGTTATCACAGAGGAAATAAATATATTGTGCAGCGTACTTGGAGTAATCTACTCAATGTTTTTGCATGGTAGGTACTCAGTAATATTTAATTAAATATACTTACTGGATTAAATTATATGCAAATGTATATCGTAGGCATTACGAGCAGGTTAAGGTTTTTATCAATTAATAGGTATACCTATCATAACGTTTTTCCAAAGTAGAGCTTTTTTAAGCATGTCGAAAACTAAGGTTTCTGCCCACCCCTGTGGGAAACAGGCGCGGCAGGGGCACTGTACCTATATTCAGCAGCAAAAACATGTCACAAAATAAAAGCGTTTACTAATGTGTAAACGCTTTGTATAAAAGCATTTACTAAAGTGTAAAAGCTTTGTATAAAAGCATTTATTAATGTGTAAATGCATTTTTGGTGCTGACTGTACTTACTTCAATATATAAGCTTAAAAACATCTAGGATAGCCTATTATTATACAGATCAAAATTATGTGGTATTGTTTTCCTCTGTGGTTTTTACTAGCCCATCAACTAATTTAGCTGTATCTCTGAAGATACAATAACGACGTAACTACTTACCGTAACGTATCTTTGTCAACATAAAAATTAAATTTAAGTTTGAGAATAATATTAGTTGCATATTACTCGTATTAGGTATATAAGCTACGACTTGTTGATAAGTGACTTTATGATTCATACTACTACTTTAGTATCACTCATTAATGAGCAATAATTGTACCTATATACCTATACCTGGTTAACACATATTCAACATATGTGTTAACCAGGTTAAGTACTTTTATTCTAAGCAAAATAGAACCTGCTATGCATATAATGCCCGTTGTCGAAAAGAATTTGCCCGTTGATATACTTAAATAGAAACGGTAAAATTATTTTAAATTAAGCAATAAATTACCGAAGTTCCTACATATAGCGGTATAACTAAATGAACCGAGTAAGATACGTACGTGACTCAGAACAGAACTAAATTACTTTAAAGATTTTGATTATGAGTAGAATACTTACCTGAATATTGACTGGGAGAAAATGCTCTTAGCATTAAGCCGCCATTTGTTAAAAGTATATTTTTACTTTGCAACAATAAAGTGTTAAAATAAATAAATATGCCGGGATACGTAAGTTAATAATTATAACATATGGTCAACGTAAGTGTTAAAACTTTACGCCATATTTTTGTTTTTGGGGTTCCGTACTTTAATAGTTTAAAACGGAACCCCTAAAGGATCACTCACTTGTCTTTTCAACCGTCTGTCACAGCACAGCCAATGCTACGAAACTTCTGCACCGATTGAGTTGAAATTTGGTAAACATTTATGTAACTCAGTGACCAAAAGATGGACGTATAACGTAAATAAATTAATTAAAAAAAAAGAGGGGGGGATTAATGAGCAGTAAATTAGACATTTAAAAAAAAGTTTTGTAAACACTATCGTGTTTTTAAAATATGAAAAATATTTTTTTTTTCTTATTCCTTAGATCGGTATTATTGATGTTAAAAATACCACCCCCCTCTATCTTAAAACCATCTAAGTAACCCTAACCTTTTGAAAAAAATAAACTTCTTTATCTATCAAATGAAAGACTTTATTGTAACAATCTCAAATATATATTTTTTTTATAATTTTACCACCACTCCTCATCCTCCAAAACTAGAGCCTTAAATATTAAAAAAAGTACTTACTTAAGTACCTAGTTATTTATATGAAGTACGGAACCCTCTTCAGGCGAGTTTAACTCGCACTTGATCAGTTTATTTATTTAAGGATAAGCTTACATACGAGTAACCCGTTAAAAACACGAATATTCACACAAAATATTTCGGTATATGTACTTTTATATTCTTTATATAGTTACTTTACTTACTCCACTGGCTCAGCGACCCGTGGCCCGTGGTGGATCTTGCCCTCCAAGACGAGAGAGCGCCACATTTTTTTATTCTGAACGATATCTTGCCAACTGATAACTTCCATCTCCCGCAGATCAGCCTGAACCATATCGCTCCAGCGATATCCAAGGCGACCTACAGGTCCTCTGCCTGATATCTTTCTGATATAGTTAGGCTACCTACCTTGATGCCACGATTCTCCTTTATTCTTTCTATCTGCCCAAGCCATTGCATGCGGAGCGCTTTAGTAACTCCGATTTATATTTGGCTCTTTTACCATTTCCTCTAGCTCTACATTTTTTCGGACACTTCAGCTTCCGTCAGCATTTTTAGCCAGTCCGAGGATTTTACGAAATATTTTGCGCTCTGCTACCAAGAGTTAAATTTGTTTTCTTCTTTAAGCGTCCAGGCCTGGCAGCTATATCTCAGTATGGGTCTAATGACCGTGTTATACATAAGTATATTCTAAATTTTGTGCTTCTACTAAGAAGTCTGGACGCTAAGATCTTGTGTAGTGCCGCGCTACAACTAATTAATGCGTTTTGGATGCGAGTGCCTAATAAACTAAAATCTAGAACTTAAATAACTATAAGTAAGTAAAATTACTATACTTTTATATATTTTTGATTAAATGTTGAAGCCCATATAAATACTCAGAGGTGGAGTTGGAGTCGGTTGTAAACATCGTATACGAGTACCTTAGCAGTGTTTAACTTATATTATATTTTTTGTAGCAGTGTACATACAAATTTAATCTACCTAGGTATTACATCTTGTAGTCACCCATTCTGTAGATAAATAACGACTCAACGACTCAAAATAAGGACACAATACAGGAGCTGGTTATTTAACATTTGTTCAATTCAATTGACATCGATAAATAGATAATAACATTACATTTGTTTTATTCATGAATGTTTTGTAATCAATAATCATACAAGTTCATTGCTGCATACAGTCTTTTTATAAAGATAATATCATTCAACGGGAAAATATCCATGAATATTTGACCAAGATAAAGAAAGTCTAAAAATAGAAGCAGAGATGTAAACCTACTCCTATTTCGTAAAGAATTATCAAAGGCTTTATTCATATAAATACAAATGTTTTTTTTTTCTCAATATCACATATGAGTTGACTGGTAGAATTAGGGCTTATGGCATAGTGAAATCTATGGCTTTAAAAGTCTATTAGATTTAATGTTTAATAAAGTTAAATAATTAAATGTAAGAACCTGTGTATTGTACAGAAAAAAAAAACAAAATGACGATCGCAAAACGTGCACTACCGGTAGTATACTTTACGTGCTCATAGTGTGCGATGCGTCAGGTCGCTGCGGACCACTGACCCAGTGACCTTCGCGGCCGAGGTAGGCGCGCGCGCATTCGGACGATTCAAACAACATTGAAAAAAGAAAGCCTGGTCTCACGTGGCCAGCCGTGCCCAACCGATTGATGAAAGCGAAAAAGAAAGAATGAATTAAGAAGCGCATCGCCTCCGTGCACGACATTTATGCTTTTTCTGTTTGCATGTCAGCTGGATTAATAGTTAGCCGTCTTACACAAACTTACATGGACTTGGTTTAAAGCATTATTTACCTAATCTTTTAAAGTTGACTCTTTAGACGGTGACATATTGCGGGTAGTTTCTTGTTTTGGCCAGTTAGTTAGACCGCGTTTTATAATAAGACGATATGAAACAAAGCACTAAGTAGAAATTTGTCGGAGATTGATACGAGACATGATCTTCGTATAACTATTTGAAACTGATTGAAGCATGGTGGTCAGCATCTGCGTTATAAGGACGTGTTCAAGAGACATCTCAATGCTTGTGCCATAGACCCTGCATGTCGGGAGGAGCTTGCTACAAAAAGGTCATCTTGGCGATCTACCATCCATAAGCAAATTCAACATTTCGAAGAGAACCGTTTGAGTGAACTTGTCGCTAAGCGCCAATTACGTAAAGAAAGACCTAAGCCTTCCTACACATACACATACAACTCAGCTGGCCAACTCTACTGGTAACAGACTTTTTAGAACAAAATTCGGTCTAGCGAGCCATATTAGGGCTCACGCTAGAAACAATGTTGCCACCAACCTTTAATTTTCTTGCCCGAGGTCGCCGTTATCGAAAGCGATAAGGAGGACTATATATATAACTATGAAATAATACGTAATTGGTATAACATTACACACATAATTAGTTTTTCCAGACCGGCTATTAAGATTGAGGCTAATATTTATTTGTTATATTTATGTTAAATATAAGTATGTACAATTTGAACCAATCCTACCTAGTCTAGAAAATTGTGCAAAATGAAACAAATTAAACTAATAATCTGCTCTACGAAGAAGTGCCACGTCGGCAGTGCTACGAGCCTACGTAGGCGTCGCCTACGAGTCGTAGCTTCGTAGCAGGCGTACCATTTTTTTGTAGCAAATAAATCATATTTTTTGGGTGAAATTATCCTGTGTCGTAGACTCGTAGCTCGTAGGCTCACACGAAGATTGTTGCCACTTGAATGAAACTATACGTTGTTGAAAATAATAATAAAAAGTAAGAGCCACTGTTAAATAGAAACAACGTTACACATTTTATGATGCATATCGATCTGGTTCCGTCTCATTTCTAGAAAAGTTATTTTCTCTGTTAACAACTTACTTTCTATATCAATGCTTGTTAATTGCAATTTATTTTACATTTTCGTGACTAAAGCCCGCACGTGATGATATGCTATTATTCTTTGTTCTTTAATTACATTTTTTATTGACCATTATAACGATAAATTACATTAACGTTTAGTAGCGAGGTAAATTAAGGCCGTACCTGAATTGTCCGGGATCCAGTGCTGCCCCCATTTAAAATAAATCATTTCAAAGAAAACGGAGACATCATTTAAAATTTTGCTACTACCAAGCCCTAGATAACCCTTCAAAGTATTTTATGAACTACTGTTTACAGATAAAAGTGAGCACGTTAAGTTTTGCTACGCACATTTGCGAAAAACGGCCACCTTTTTGCAAATGTGCGAGGTAAAGCTTAACTTTCTCATTATGGTAGTAGCAAAATTTTAAATAATGTCTCCGTTTTCTTTGAAACGATTTATTTTAAATGGGGGCAGCACTGGACCCCGTAAAATTCAGGTACGGCCTTAATGTAAAAGAAATGAGACCTCTCCATAATAATTAATTTATTTCGATAAAGTACGATTAGGTACACTACACATTCTTTGCATGTTCAATACGACTTGAATACGACACATACTACGTATGCTACTCAATTTACTGCATTTAAAACAATACAATTTGTAATAATTCCGATAAAGCTGAAAATTGGTACGAATGTTGAGAACACCATGGTAGATGAAATGTCAAAAGTTCCCATCGATTCCACGTCTGCAAAATAAATATTCAAGGTGATGTCACAAATATGGGTTTATTGCATTTTTTCTGTGAAGCGATACATTTTATTATAAAATAAAACCGGCCAAATGCGAGTAAACTCGCGTGGAGAGGGTTCCGTACAATTGATTGAATTCTTACAAGCAATGAACTATATTTCGTATTTTTATTTTTATTTTAGGCTCAGTAGTTTCGGAGATCAGGGGGGGGGGAATGGTAAATTTTCGTCTTCTTTTATGAATAAATTCAAAACTGTTTGTTTTATAATTATAAAAATATATTTGAGATCCTCATAACGAGCCCTTTCATTTGATATATGACACAGTAATGTTTTCAAAACGTTTTTTTCAATTTCCTAATTTATCCCCCGAAAATGACCCTTATTTTAAAAACATATTTATTTACTTTGCACATATGTGTTTGGGCCATAGGATTACACCATCCTACCAAATTTCACCTGATTCGGTCCAGTAGATTCGGAGCAAATTGGCTGTGACAGACGGACGGACAGACAGACGCACGGTGATTCTATAAGGGTTCCGTTTTTTCATTTTTTGAACGGATTATTTATTTTACAATAACAACAAAAATATACTTGAGATCCTTATGACGAGCCCTTTCATTTGATATATGACACAGTAAGGTTTGCAAAACTTTTTTTAAATTTCCTAATTTGTCCCCCGAAAATGACCCTTATTTAAAAAAATAGTATTTATTTACTTTTTACATCGACGTATTTGGGTCATAGGATTACACCATACTACCAAATTTCACCTGATTTGGTCCAGTAGATTCGGAGCTAATTGGCTGTGACAGATGGACAGACAGACGCACGAGTCTGTTTTTTATTTTTTTGTACGGAACCTTAATAGTTTTCAAACTTTTTTCCTCATTATATCCATTTCTGAGATAATGCGGTTTAACAAGGTCAAAATGGTGCTTACATTTTTCATTACAACGACCGATCGGAAGCGGCCTGCATCCAGCGCCTTCCTGAAACCTTTCTCAGGTCGTCCGACCACCTAGTACCTTGTGGGTGTCCTACGCTACGCTGCGCTTGCCGGTACGTAATGTGTGACTGTGAATATACAGGGTGACCTTTAAACACCTGCCAAATTTTTAGTGCAAGTTCAGTCCATGATACTGAACTACTTTCTATCAAAAAATTTATTAAAAATCGATAAAATTTATTCGTCCTCCCATACAAATCCGTTTGAGCGCTGATTTGTATGGGAAGGTGAATTTTTATTTCAGTTTTTCTTTGTTTTTATGGAAAGTAGTTCAGTATCATGGACTGAACTTGCTCCATAAAGGCTGGTGGATAAAAAGTCAGCCTGTATGTATGTATGTAATAAATAGATAATAATATTTGTAATTTGTTCCAGATGTCTGCGAGTTCCATAGCCCGGCTGGCCAACGTTTTCCTGCTGTTGACTCTCCTGGGATCAACGTTCACGCAGTCTCATCCCGAAGCCGGTTATGGATCAAGTGAGTATCCTCAACGTAATAACACCATTGCCTGGCAGAGTAAACATATTTATCAAACAGCTAGGCTACGAGTATAAAGGTTTTTCTTATTTATTTTAATAGCTGTTTGACCGTGTATCAACACGGTCAAAAAGAATAAAAAAAAACCTGATGGATATTAAGTTTTTTTTTTCTTGGGGTTTAATATATTTTAACTTGGAATGGAAGGCCTCTTCATTTTAAAGCAATCTGTTTAGTACATAGTTTACAAGTATCTTTGTTGTCGTAGTTGTTACATAATATCTGTACAAGTTTACAACGCTGTATAGTTTCAAGTGTTACGTTGCGTCTATTTTATGTCTATTGTTCACGGAATTTGGCGGCACAAAATACTAAAAACGGCACCTAATTTAGGATGGATGATGTCAGAGGTATTTCCGAACATTTTTTGAAAAGCGGTTTTGTGGTCAATAAGAATCACCATAAGCCCATATGGTTGTGTAGTTACTTATAATGTAGATAGTGTATAGACACATGGGGATCATTTTTAGGGTTCCGTACCCGAAGGGTGCAAACGGGACCCGCTGTCTATCCGTCTGTCACAGGGCTCTATCTCTTGAACCGTAATAGCTAGACACCTGAAATTTTCACCGATTATGTATTTCTGTGGCCGCTATAACAACAAATACTAAAAATATAAAAATGTTGAAAATTAAAGGGGGTCGTCATACAAGAAACGTGTTTTTTTCAGCGCTATAACAACAAATACTAAAAATAAGATAAAGTTAATAATTAAAGGGGGTCGTCATACAAGAAACATGTTTCTTCAGCGTTTTAAACATTGTACGGTGGTACGGAACCCTTCATGTACGAGTCCGACTCGCACTTGCCCGTTTATTACATAATGTTTTGCACTAGAAGAAAGTGATTTCTTGTACTTATATACTTTTTTGTTTTTTATTTGTCTATGTATTATATATCTAATCATACACGTAGGAATTGGGTTTAAATTACATATGTTTATTTAGATTACATACTCGTATATGAAGATTTGTAATCGGCTTTTTTTTTCAAACGAGCAAGCGGGTCCCCTGATGGTAAGTGATCACGGCTGCTCATGGACAATTGCAACACCATTGGGGTGTAACAAGAGCGTTACCGGCCTTTCAGGGCCCTCCCCAGAGGGGGGAGACGGGGAGACGGGGCTCCGGCTCTCTCACTCACCGAACGAAGCATACTCGTAGTAGCGGTTAAGCTACTACTCAGACGTCGATTTTCTGTGAGAGTGTGGTACTTCCCCGGACGAGCCAGCCCATTCATGCTACTAGCAAAACAGAGTTTTTCTGGTAGCGTGGCTCTACCACAACTAAATATATACAGCTTATAGATAAATAAGTTTCTTGTATATATTTTATACTAATACTGTTAAGCTTCTGAATAAAACAAAATAAAAAAATATTTCTTTTTATAAATTGGTCTTGTGGCTAAAAACCAACGCTGTTGTCAGCAGCACAAGGCCGAAGCTGGTCACCTTTTCGAAATTCTGTATATGTATTTTTTTTTAATATTTAGTTTAGTTTTAAAAAATTTAATTTTATATGTATGTACCTACATTTAGAGTAGGTATATACCTAAATACTTACTAATATTTCAGTGTGTTCGCCGAATAAAGTTTTCTTTCTACCTTTATACTAATTATTGCTGCTTCACAGTCGAAGACACGACGAACCTTGGTGAGGCAGAGTCTAGGACCACCGGCTCAGAGTTAGAATTTCGCTACCATGATCATGACCAGCTCACCAGGTACCTGCGCGCTGTCTCCGCCCAGTATCCAGCACTTACAGCGCTTTACTCCATCGGCAAGTCCGTGCAAGGTAAGGCCGCACCGCAATTAATAGCTAATGGTCATTCTGTCATGACTGACTCTACAGCCATAAAACTCAATCGGCCTTTCAGGCCTTTCAGCAAGCACTGTTTGTTTGTTTATCTTTTTTTTTCAAGCACTAGGAAAACAAGAAGTACTTAGTTAGAGACACGCACTTTAAGCCCGAGAGTGTAACTATATGAACTATAAAGATCTCAAAAATCTTTTGATTCAACTTTGCTCATAAGCATATGCAATAATATAGCTAAGTAGTTAGTTTATGGTAGTTACTAATGTTGAAGTAGAACCTCGTCCGCAGAACTCTACCGCGATAAGCTCTAATACACAAAACTTGTTCTTATTCTCTATATCTACATATATGTAAAGAAGGCATACATAGGTACTATGGAGATACCAGAGGTGGAAACCCTTTGAATAAAACTTGGAAAACAGGTTTTAAAATTAGTTGCAAACAGGTGGTACCTAACCGCTGCGCTTTGCAGCAATAAGGACTCGATCGAATCGAGAATTCGAGACTCCGTTTTGCATACATTCACATCTAGTCAAAAACAACTAAGGGCTCACATATCCTGAGACGATTTTAAATACTTTTGTGGTAATTTTTATTGTATCTTTGAATATAAGTACATAGGTACAGAAAGATGACAATAATACAAATTGCCATCAATTTTCAAAAGTTAATTAGACTATTGCAAATAACAATGGTATACATTTTGGTCATAATTCTTGTATATTGCTGAACGACAGGATTGTTTACAAGCTAGCAAGTGTGTCCCAATCTCAGTCCCAATGATTTTATTTTTAAGAATTTAATTAGGTAACTTTACAACCAGTTAAGTTTAGAAGACACTAAAAAACTAGTAGTTGCGATTCTACTACTGGTATTTGGGTAGTAAAACTAGTTACAAAAAATGCCTGCAAACATGCGTCTGGACATTTATAGGTCGCGATCTGTGGGTGATGGTGGTGTCGGCGTCACCGTACGAGCACATGATCGGCAAGCCGGATGTCAAGTACGTGGCCAACATCCACGGCAACGAAGCGGTCGGCAGGGAGTTGCTGTTGCATCTCATACAGGTCAGTTCAGTTATGTCGACATAATCTAAGTCTCCTCAAGTTTATTATGCGACTGCAACGGAAACAATGCGAGAAAAACCTTGCCCAGCTGGTTATTCAATAACTTTTGGCATGGTGTACTCAGATTTGATAACCACATACGAGTATAGCTGTATTCGCATTTTGTACTAAATTGTTTTGATTGAGCCAACTGCGCTTAATCTAACTTCAATAATGTAAGTCATACACCCCTCTTTTTTGGTCAGCGTTAACGTTACCTATCACTATTTTTTTTCCAAAGTATCAATTTACGAAGAAACTGAGTGCCGCATCCAATCAACTGAATTCTGCCAGGCAACAATATGGAGTGGCCGTGACCCAAATAGACGGCGAGGCGATACATGCTGCCTCATATTATTTCGCGAGGCTTGTATTGTTAGATATCTTGTTTACACACTAAAAATGTCCAGTGTTTGTCATGGATTTTTATGACATAGGTAGGTCATTTTATTTTGTAGTAACTAAATGGGAAATAATTTATTCGGTTTAAAAAATAATCTCTAATAATATATGGCTCTGGAACAGCGAAATCTATGTACTTACGTCTCTGGAAGTACACAGGGTCGTGCCACTGCATTGGAGACTGAAAAAGACCTGATGATGATGATGAATAACAGCCTAGACACAGAGCCTAGACGCCATGCCAGTGTGAGATCGGGCAACTCCAATTGTAACCATTTTTTGTGGTCTGTGGGCACTCGAAAAGTTATTTATTTGTTACAGAGACACCCAAGTTAGGTACTTAGCCAATGATTTTTACCCCTGATGCAAAAGGAGAGCTATTATTCGTTTGACGTGTGCATCTGTACTATTTCGTACTTTCG
Organism: Acrobasis repandana; assembly: GCA_963576875.1. Classification (NCBI taxonomy): domain Eukaryota; kingdom Metazoa; phylum Arthropoda; class Insecta; order Lepidoptera; family Pyralidae; genus Acrobasis; species Acrobasis repandana. The sequence continues at coordinate 7,630,121 of OY756227.1, forward strand.
TAACTTTTTAGCATTTGGTGACATCGTACAACACAGACCCGTACATCAAGTGGTTGCTGGACAATACGAGAATCCACCTAATGCCCTCCATGAACCCCGACGGCTTCTCCATCTCTAAGGAAGGACAGTGTGACACCGTTTTTGGCAGGTCTGTCTATTTATCGAAAGTTGTAAATAAATTACGCGACTCTCTCCAAGTATTGTATAGTCTGTTATGTATTTTCAAACAAGCTCAAAACTTTTAACTTCATTCATAAAAAGTATCCACCGTGACGATTGTACGTTATGTCATGTACAGGGTGGTACTGGGTTGGTTTACAACAGCTTTTATTGCTCTACTATATGTCATATATATGTGTCACACAATAATAATTCCTAATTACAAAGACTAAACTAACAATGGCGTGTGCAGTTGGGTCTGACCGTGTGATCATAGGGCGTGACGCTGACGCATGCTGATAATAACTCCCTATATTAATATATTTCACACTTATGTTCTAGTTATTAGTTACACTTTATTAGAAAATAAAACAATCATGGCTATTAAACAAAGCACCTTTTGGCCTATCAAATATTTAAACGTCAAGAGGGCCAACCCTATGATGACCCAACCCTACCCTATTTCTATGAGCTATTTGAATTGTGATAAAAAATTTTGTCTGTGGTAAAAAGGAGAGATTATTTCTTAGGTACAACTCTCGACGGTACGACTTGAACCGCAACTTTCCGGACTACTTCAAGGCCAACACCAAGCAGCCACAGCCGGAGACCGAGGCTGTCAAGGAGTGGATCAGCAAGATTCAGTTCGTTGTCTCCGGGTCTTTGCACGGAGGCGCGCTCGTCGCCTCCTACCCGTTCGACAACACGCCCAATGCTAGTATGTATCTATGTCATAAAATTTTCCATCAGCTTTTTATCAGCACCAACTAATCACCAATTAGTCAGGTATGCGTAGACCGAAGCCGTCAGGGAGTAGATCAGCAAGATCCAGTTTGCCGTATCGGGACTGTCTCTTTATTGCCCAAGCTTTGCCCAAACCGGACAAGACGGGTGGAATATTTAGGTTTTACCTTTCCTAGAAAAAAAGTCTAAATTCAAAGATAATACTATATTAAGTAAGAGTATCTTACTATCGTCCATGTTGTAATTTCTTTTGAACTCCATACTTTCATAAGAATACCTAAGTAAGTACTTATCTCTAATAAATTAAAAGTAAACATACTTTTTATATTCTGTCATGTTTGTCAGGATCAAATTTTTAAACTTTTTATCTTTTTTATGCTGCCATAAAAGGAATTTGTCGATCATCAGTCCTTTGCTCGGGTAATGTATAACGGTCTCATAGCCTATGAGACCTATGAGTCATAGGTACTACTATTATGCAGTTAGGCCTAAGGGTCATCTAAAAGATTTTACTAACCTCAGTGCTATCTATATTTTTATTGCATGCCAGCAGCATCCAATAAACAAACTAATTTGCTACGGCATGCGATAAAAATGCAAAAGCGTCTAGGTGCTCAATTAAAAAGACTTTGGTAGGTGATTTTTATTAGATTTTAATAAAAATGTTCATAATTTTTCACAAGTGTTTCCCCCACATGTCCCTTGAACGCAGTGTTTCAAAGCTACGCGCACTCGCCGTCCATCGCTCCGGACGACGACGTATTCCGCCACCTGGCGCTGGTGTACTCCAAGAACCACGAGAAGATGTCTCGCGGCGTCTCCTGCAAGTCCGGATCCACGCGCTTCGAGAACGGCATCACTAATGGAGCCGCATGGTATCCTCTCACAGGTATTGGTGTTTGGTACCTAAGGTCTTAGGAGTATGACGAGCGTATACATTTGGAAAGTGCCTTTTATGCACCCGAAGTGCTTTTTATGCACTTGTAGCAAGCGCACTACCCACTTTTGGCCCGTGGTGTATATTATTTTTTATGCATATTTTATAACAGCTTACAAGATAGAAATAAAAGCAAAAAGAACCTTAACTTACTCTGGTTATATGAAACTTTTCCCCTTGTTTTTTGTTACATAACGTGCACACCAACCTCTTATTCATAAAAAATATCAAACGTTTACTGAACCTATTTTAGTTAAAAAATTACTTTGATTACTAATAGGGACACTCTTTTCAATATTTGTTGACATTGCAAGATCAGGACAAAACATATTTTAACTAAAATAGGTTTAGCAAAAGTTTGATATTTTTTATGAATATAAGGGCGCAGTATGGAGGCGCAGCTTAGTAACAAATGTCACTAAATTACTTTATTTTTTTCGAGTTAAAAAATTAGGGTGTGAATAAAACAACGCATTGCTTATTTATAGGTGGAATGCAAGACTACAACTACCTTTGGCACGGCTGCATGGAGATCACGCTGGAGATTTCTTGCTGCAAGTACCCGCCCGCTCACGAGCTGCGCAAGTACTGGCTCGACAATAAAGAGGTAAGGTTGTTTCTTATTTTTATTGCTGATAGAGTATAAACTTATGGCAACTACTTTAAATATTGATAGCAAATATACTAACGAAAAAAAATATAAAAAATTTAAATCGGATACCCAACCTGACTTTTATAATGGAGCAGTAATTAGGCAAAACAAATAAAAAACTAAGCGTACACAAAAATAAGATCAATTAAATTAAATTTTAATAATTTAAGTACACTTGAAAATTTACAAACAATATTATGTAAAAAAAGGAAAACAAGCACTTAGGTGCTACTCATTTCTAAACCAATTTCTTTCAGTAAACCCGCGAGAAGATCGATTTATTTGATACATAATAAAAAACCGGTCGTGTGTGTGAAGAGGGTAGGTACCTCATTTAGATTTTTCTGAAATCGATAGGTAAAGAACTATTATTCGTGCTGTGACAGACGGACGGACAGACTAAAAAATGATCCTATAAGGGTTTCGTCTTTACCTTTTGGGGTACGGAACCTTAAAAACAAATACGTTTCTGCTTGACATACGAGTAGTATAACTTTCTAATCTGTATATAATAATAGGGATGTGGACTGGGTCCGAAGAATATTATTTTATTTTAAGTTAGATTACCTATACAAAAATATGGGCCCTACTGACAACTGACTAAATAAAAAAAATCGGACCTAGATTAGTCGTAGATTAAATTCTAAATAAATAAATTAAAAAATAATAATTATAAATCCTAACTATCAGAGCGCCGCCAAGTAAAATCGTATAAGTATCTAAGGGAGCGTTCAAGTATTACGTAACACAATTTTTGAAGATTTTTGACCCCCCCCTCTCTAAACGTTACTAACACTCAAGTAATCATTTTTACAGTTAATAGCTAATGGTCATTCTGTCATGACTGACTCTACAGCCATAAAACTCAATCATAGTTTAGTTAATAGTAATAGTTTTAACACTTGGTATAGTTCTAATCTACTAAATAAAACAAAAGAATTTTAATTCGCATCACCTGCATATTTTGTTTATTTTTTATAAATTTTTGGCTTTACCTACACACAATTGTTTTTCTCCTTCATTATCCTAAGTATTTTAGCTTTTTTACTAATAAACTCTTAAAATAAAATCGCATATTTATTTTACCCTTTAGCAATGCAACTATAAACAGAAACCCAACTAAAATTAAACATTTTACTCGAAATAAAATCGTATTCTTAACAAAATTAAAAAATGGTCAACTATTAGTAACCAAGTACGAGTATGTATCTAAGTACCTAGTTATAAAAACAATTTGATTAAAATTACTGCTCCTCTGTCTAAGGGTTTGTTAGCCACTCAGATTCCTTTATCACTGGCACCTAGAGTGCAGACGAAGACGGTTCTGGAATTGTTAAGCCAATTGCATCAACTTCGTCTGCGTCCAGCCAGTCAGCATCTTCGGACGATGTTTCATGACGACGCACAATGCAAAGAAGCTCATTTGCCGTTCTGGCAGCAAGGCGCTGTGGCTGTACTCTCGTTTCACAATGGTCTTGGACAGTCTTGCCACACACGTAACGACAGTGCATTTGAACACTCTTGTGAGATGTGAAATAGATCGCACAGGTTGGACATACTTTTTTCTTTAGGTCGGATTGTACAGATGGACAAAAGAAATCGTAAGGCATCTGCTTTAACCCTTCTAGAGGAGGTGACAGATCGACGGACAACCTCACAAGAAGTGGCGAAAACTGGGATGTTCCTTTTTCTAGCAAATTTCGTTGGCATTTTTTTGACACAGTTGCGCTGGCAAGTCTGCATGAGAACCTTTATAGGCCAAGAACAGCTGATGATACAAATCTCCCTCTTTTAAAGACATTACAGTATGAACACTATGAACTCACGCATAAACACTAACGAATACTGACAACGGAAACAACATTAAATGACGTACAATGCAACCTAGGGATTCCCCGTGAAATATAAACGAAAAGGTTTGCCAACTTGCAAGAACAAATTTAAAAAAAATGACGACCAGACTAATACAATCGAGGGATTCCCCGTAACGTAAATGAAAAGGGTTGCCAGTTTGGGAGTTTTAATTCCCTAATTTTTTAGAAACAATGTTACGTAACTTGTTGTCAGGAAGACCCCCTCCCGCCCCTGTAACGCATCGTAACGTTTTACGAGACCCCCTCCCCCCCAAATTGCGTTACGTAATACTTGAACGCTCCCTAAATTCAATTTATTAAAAAAAACATGAAAACGATAAAAATCAAATGAACGATATGTAGATATCATATGGAACTCCGCAAGGCAACGTCCTAGGACCCCTCCTTTTTATCATCTACATTAATGATCTCCCTTATAATATTTATCATGATACATATAATATTATTTGCTGACGATAGTACAGTTACATTTAAATGCATGGACAAAATTTATATAAATTCGACGTAAACACTCATTGGTGTTAATAATACCTAAATTAAAAATAAACCTTCATTAAACTAATTTAATCAAGGATATAAAAATGCCGGCAAATTTAATTTAGAATATCATCAGGGAAACTATTTCTTGGGTAAGTATATAACTGGTAATCGATTCTAAGTTAAAACGGAAAGAAAAAGGCCTAGTGGAATCAGTATGATATAATTTTTTGGGGAAATTCCACCTATAAAGTTTTAGCATCCATGATACAAAATCGCTGTATCCGATCTATGTTTGGACTTCAAGTACAGATGATTGTGTATCTACCAGTGGTTAAAAAACATATAACTCCCGTCAATATATATAATGGAAATAGTAATATTTGTGAAAAGCAATTGTCATATTTTCCTAGTTTATCTGATTTAGTAAAAATAAATCGACGTGAGATATATTTGCAATAATTTGTGTCTGCATTCATCTAAAACTGCTTAATTGCACGACAGTGTAGTTGTAAGGCATCGAAGATATATAATTTATCAAATACTAAAGCAAATAAAGATATCAATCTGACAAGAAAAAATTAAGTCATTGTTGACTGATAAGTGTTAATAAATTCTGATAAATTGTAATATCACTTTGATTTCTAGTATAATGGCAGATTGAAAGATTTAGTAGATATAAATAGTATATAAGTATTTTTAATGGTGAAAAATGATTGGATGAAACAAAATGTAAAGATCTTGCATGCTTGTAACACATGTTTGGCAAATACAAATGTATCTTTAATGGTGAAAAATGATTGGATGAAACAAAATGTAAAGATCTTGCATGCTTGTAACACATGTTTGGCAAATACAAATGTATCTTTATCTTTACTTAAATAGACTGTATAACACAAGTTACTTATCCAACTACTCTAGTATAAATTTCTGATGGCAATGAACACAACTGTAGCAAATATAGAATGTGATGGAACAGCAACATCAGCAGAGTTCCAGGGGTCTGCCGGCGACATGATGCCGATGACGCCGCAAGCCACTCGCAACCCAGCATTTCCAGTGGTCAAAGATAATTCGTGGCCTCCCATACCCAAATCATCCTCATTTTCATGTAGCACCAACGCTCGACCCAAAATACTGTACCGCCCAGTCAGAGCTATCACTGGATCCAAAATATCAACGTTCGCAACTGCTGAGTCATTCCCCACAAAAGCAATGTTTCCCAAATCCCCTACATGTCTCACGGTATGATTCTGACCCCCATGGGTTGTGTCATCTGGGTTGAAATGGGCCCCGGTCGTATCGCACGTAGTAATATCCCCAAGCTGATGAATATGGAATCCGTAATTTCCTTCAGGAAGTCCCGTTATAGTGCCGCTTACGAGGACACCTCCGTCTACCTCCGAGAATAGTATCCTGCCGTTTATAGTTGTTGTTTCGAGATGGGCTACTGCCACCTTTGGTTCACCCTTACTGTAAATTGCTAAACTCAGCGTAACTAAAAAAAACAACCAACGAGAAAACATATTTACGAACTACGCTCGAGAAGTCGAGAGCTCTAGGTTGTTTTACTACGTTCTCGCGAACACTGCATGCTCATAAGTGAGTGCCTAATTTATAATTCCCCTCTCTTATCTTACGGCATGATAAGGCGAGAGGGGTTCGTTATCAGTAAGAGATTATAGGATTTAGCAATTTTGTTCTTATCACAGAACAATATTGCTAAATCTTCGACTTGTTTTTTTTTTGAGTATAATCAAATAAGGATGTGAAAACTACTCATTGAATCTACAACGTAGTTTCCTACAATGTTGGAATACTTTCTTACGTATGTACCTAATTTTAGAATACTTTATAATTATAACGTATCTACTGATCAATTATTTTCGATTTTAGTCACTGATAAAGTTCTTGGCGGAAGCCCACCGTGGCGCGCACGGGTTCGTGATGGACGAGAACGGCAACCCGGTGGAGCACGCCGCCATTCGAGTAAAGGGACGTGACGTTACATATCACACCACCAAGTACGGCGAGTTCTGGAGAATCCTACTGCCTGGGACCTACCGCCTTGATGTAAGATTCTTACTATTATTTCGCTAATACTTTCCAAAAATATGCAGGGCCTAACAAAATATACTGATACTATTTTAAGGGCGAATTCAGTCCATGATATTGAACAATTTTCTCCAAGGAACCCATATCGAAATATAAAAAATATTTTTTTGCCTCCCATACAAGTTAACCTATCAGCTGAAGTTGGTATGTAAAGCCAAAAAATATTTTTCATATTTCGGTATATGTTCCTTGGGGAAAGTTGTTCAGTAGATATCATGGACTGAATTCACACTTAAAGTAGTTTCAGTATATTTTGTTAGACGTTATATAGCACAATCAAGTCTTCGCCGATAAAACAGTTGTAATACATTTGCTTCATTTCAGGTATCCGCCGATGGATATTTGCCCCAAGAGGTGGAGTTCATTGTCATAGAGAGCCATCCCACTCTACTAAACGTAACGTTACATTCAGCCAAAGTAAGTACCATCATATGTACCCGTTCACAATTAGATACCTACGTAGTTACCTTGTAAATAAAGTAGGTATACATGTACATAACTAGTGGGAACCACAACATCAGCACGGAGATGACTCAGGCACTGAAAGTGGCAATGACGAGTAGCTATTTTTGTTATTCTTACAAGTCAAATCTGTCCATAGGGTGCTTCATGTTTTTTGTTTATTTCATGAAAATAGGTACTTACTTACCTACACTACGTAAATAAGATACACAAGCTGACTGGCAAATCACTTGACACACTTTTTGTAATGCTGAACAACAACTTTCCACAAGGACTTACAGTAAAATAAGCAAAGGCTGATCGCTCCTCACTCTGCAATAGTATTGCATGGTTAATTTGGTGCACTGACCTTAGTGAGGATTGTTGAATGAACTAAAAGTTAACCCTATCTAATCTAAAATACAGAGGGTACACTAGCTAATTTTTAGAGCAACTTCAGTCCATGAGTGGACTGAATTGCGGTATTGACTGATTTTTGTGGGTCTTATGGGACAAAGGTACGCATAAAGACCTTAGATCAATGATCTAAGTTGACGACCGATGAGCGGTTAAGACTATTATAGAAATAAATAAATAATATATGGAAAACTAAAAAAAATGTTAACGCCAACATGTAAATACTTACTTGTAATACTTATTGGTGCCTAATTGTTTTGTACATAGTTCTTCACATTTCTATATGTTATAGTTAGTTATGGGTGGTGTGGTATTATGTTTTCCTCACTCCATAGGGTTACGTGCCGAGCCGTACGAGCACCCGCAAGCCGGGCCGTGTGAGGGTCACCACGGCCGCACCCACCTCACACTCACAAGACGCCTTAGTATTTCCCGAAGACTAATGCCCCCAATATGTAAATGTTATTGAATAGCTTATTAACATATGTACAACAGTTCCATTTTAAAGTTTAAATGTAAGTACAAATGTATTTAGAAGCATAGTTATGATTGATCTCTTTAGAAATTCTGGCTTGCTTGATGGAAGTGGTGAAGGTCAAATGTAAATTAATGTGTATTTTGCTGACTGCATGCAACGAGACCTGAATGTCGAAGTACCATGTAAATATTTTGACGAACTGTGTTTAATAGTTCAAATCAACAGCAGTTATATTTTTGTAGAATAACATTGATCAAACGTGTAAAATAAACGAATGCAGAATACAAACGTACGTACGTACAGTATTATTTTTTTACTATTTTATCTTTATATAAGTACTAATCCGCTGACTAATGTAACATTTCTCAACTTCAACAACCCTAATTTGGACGAGCAGGTAAGAACCAAATATTTTTATATGTTGAAAATACAATAGGCATGATGACTGAAAAAATATTTTAGGCCCATCGGTTAGATTATTAAAAAATATTGTACACATATTTTTTCTTTTCTCTGAGAAACCATAAATGACGAAGATACGGCGCATTTAAATTTCGCATGACGTCACGCTTTCGTACGATTTTTACACATCGGTGACGTCACAAGCCCCCACTCTGGAACTTAGATACTCTGTATCTGTGAATTTTTACTTTTTTGATAAACTAAAAAATATGAGTTCATTATTTTTGGATATTCTAACTAACGGACTAATTAGAATAATACTTTTCTGACTCAGTCATTATCCCTATTACATCTTATCTATTTAGGTATACGTAGGCCTTTTGGCCAAATCAATGTCATTGATCATTTTAATTTTACTTATTTTTTCCTAACATCGTGTCGTAAATTTAAACGAAAAATTATTATCAATTTAAATATTGTTTACTTTAAGTGATTAAAACAATGTCAATAAAAGATGGTCAATCTAATATAAAATAAAGATAGAATATCTTTATTTGGAGCTGTTATTTGTGTGCGCAGCGCATCGACGGAGGTCCGTACTACCGGCCGCTGCCGGCGCGCGCGCCGCCCTCGCCGCCGCCGCCGCCCGGCATTTTCGCGTCGCTCAGCAACTCCCTCAACAGCTTCGTCTCCAACATCTTCGGATAGACTACAACTAGATCGATCAAGGACAAACTTTAAAAAAAATATAATATTGAAGACCGCAACAACATTGTCTGCAAGTCCAAAACGAAGTGAATCGCTAGAATTTATGTGTCAGCTTGTAGATCATCAAGTAAACCTTAGATTTATTTAACAAAGTGCATAATGTCTATTAAGACGTCCTTATAATGTTTTGGTAATGGCTACATGTACTTATTGAAAGCTACGCCTAAGCATTAATTTTACCTAAATAACGTAAATTGCTGATGGCCCCGCCCAAGGGTTTTTCCGGTGACAAAGACAGACTGCTTTCCAGTTTGCAGCATCGCGATCCAGCGAGGCAACGCAGACAGCGCTTATGCTACATGCCTGACATTGGATTGTACCTATGGGTTTGTATCAAAAGTATTTTTAGTATTTTGTTTTTTGTATAGCCCATTTTTAATGTCTGTAATTAGGAAAACAAGTATTACAATATTTTAAGATCTCTAAATATATTTTTTTGTATAATAGGTACCTACTTAATTAAGTACATTATTGTTATGAACATAATGAATTAATGAGTGCCTGCAAACATAATTTGAACATGTCCCAGCTTCTGACATTTGATACAAGTGATTACTTACTTGATAATATCTTAGGTTAATTTTAGTCATAAATTGTAAATACAGACCTTAATTTTAGTATTTATTTATTTTTAAGTGGATAATTATACATTTACATAATAAAATTGAAATTTCATTCAGTCATCAAACCAAGGCTCGACAGGCGATCGCAGTCCAATAACGCCGCAGGCCACCCGCGACCCGGCATTTCCAGTCGTAAGCGAATTTTCAGAACCACCTAAACCTAAGTCGTCTTCTTGTTCGTGTAGCACCAACGCGCGTCCCAGAACGCTATTTTGGCCACGAAGTGCAATCACAAAATCCACAAAGTCAACTTCGGCGACTCCCTCGTCTCCAACAAACTGTATGTTCCCGAGGTCTCCGACATGCCTCAAGGTATGGTCACGACCTCCGTGAATAGTATTGTCAGGATTAAAGTGACTGCCGGTTGAATCGCAAGTAGTTGTGTCACCAAGCTCGTGGATATGGAAACCATAGTTCCCAGCAGCGAGGCCGACGACTGTACCGTTTACGCGAATTCCTACATCGGTCTCCGTAAACCAAATGGTACCCGTGACGTCAGAAGTTACTAACTGTGCTATGGCCACTCGAAAATCACATGTTACCGTTACCACTGTAATAGTCAAACAAATTGCTAATTGAAATATCATTTTTTACTAGGCAGGTGAGAAGTTGTTACAATGAAAGACATGTAGGCACTGAGTGGATATTTATGAGACTACTTTTAAGTATAAATGTAGAGTGGCACTCATATGCATATCTTTAGAAATTTGCCAAAATCTTTATCTAAAGATAAATTATCTTTGGTAGCGTTGGGATCTATTGAATAAAATGGCATTCTGTAGAATTGGGAAAAATTCGTTATGTTCAGAGTATTATCAAAATATATTTTGCATTTTTAGCTGTTCGTCTCTGTCATTTGTCTGCATAATACTTCTAATCTAACCCTCGTTTGTTGCAATTTTCCTTAAAAAATAGAGCAGTTCCTTCGCATGGAAATTTATATATTTTACCTACTTATTGTTGTGCCTATAAATATCCATTGAGACTAAAACAGCTAATCAAATACCATTCCACCAAAAAAACATAAGTACCTTTAATAAGAATACTTGTGACGTTATTCATTTTATACATTTGTATACTTAGTTGTTCTATACCATCGATTCTATACTAATATGTACAAAAATGTCACTTGCCTTATTCACATAAGTACTCGTATACATTAGGTACTCCCGATTTATTCTTTGAACCCAAAGTACTTGATTTTATTTTTTTAATAGAAATATGATCGACAACAACAACAGTACTTGCATTAATAATAATCTGGTTAAAGACATTTATTCTCATAAAAGAATCTACAAAAAAAAAATCAGTTATAATGAGAATTTTCAAATTTACATTTAGTGGACTCGTACAAAAAGTTGGTAGGTAAACAATGAATATAGTAAGTCATTTATAAATCTCCATTTATAATAACAAGATAGGTAAGCATATTAGCGATAACTTAAGGGCCTAGTCCTTATTTTTAGTGATTTTTACTGCTTTTTCGGAGCTAATTGGAGCCAAACTATCTTAGCAACAATATGTTAAGATATGTTAAATTGAAGTTTATTTAAGTATTAAAAAGGTGAATGAGACAATTTATTGATTTTCATTGTAATAGTTTCTTTAATTCCAAATAACCTGAGACGTGTTTCAATTTTTTGCGGTGCGCGACGTTCATGTCTTTGTTGTTTACACGAAATTTAAAACATGAAGTTGTATATAAATTACAGAGAAATTAAGACAAAGGAAAATCCTAAAAAGTGAATAAAAATGATTTTAGTAATTTTTTTTTTAATTCATTCAAAAATTAGTTTAAAAGGTTAAACTTTGAAGAAAATATAAGCGAATACGTCGTCGGATTTCTTGCGCATACGACTGAGTTAAAAATAAAAAATACACATATGTAAAAGTATGAAGATTGATTCATGCTTAAACACGTACAATAAATAAATAAAAATAATATGTATTTTGCAAAAAGATAGAAAAATTTAAAGTTCTCCGAAATTCTCAAATAAATATGGGGATGAAAACGCTGATAAATAGTTGTAGATAGAAAATATAGATTTGGGTGTTCAGTAAAAAATTCCCACGGTCGAAGACTGCAGTCTTAACAACTTAATTAGTTAACATGTCTATTGTATGTACCATAACACATCTAAGCTGTTTATAAGTGAGAGGTGAATCTGAGAGGAAGATCTACATTTTGGAGAATGCAGGCCAGAGACAAACCAAAATGGCAAGAAATCGTAAAGGACCCATAATAAACATCAGCTGATAAAATATAGTGCGGGAGGTTTGACATTATTTTATTTATTTATTTAACTTCATACACAAATACAAGTGTAATGGCGGACTTAAAGCCTAAGGCCTACAAGTCAACCAACCGGGTGATGTCGAGAAAGACAAGGGTAGTGCAAAAACTCAAATAGAAATGTAAAAAATGAACTAAGTATGCTTAGGTAAATATGTATTATTAAAAAATTAAATACATACAAATAATACACACTTTTATTTCGTGTTGCACTTATAACACAATACTTACATGAAAAATTCACCTTTGTCACGCTCATGCCTCGAGCCCAGACACATGTATACTTACTCGTAGGTACGAGTAAGTATACCTACATGTGGCAAGAAGGCAGGTGCCTTCTTCATGAAATATTGGTATCACCCGACGGCCGGCCGTCCTCATATGTCATAAATAGATAGGGCACACACAGGACAAGATACGAGTAGGTTCAGTACCAGATATCTGTAAGTCTGTCATTCACAAAAATTGAAATGCTGATTATATTTTGTCGTTGACTGTACAAAGACAGCTTAGGCTCTTGTCACACTGACTGAATGTTAAGACTTTTGTTTTAATTCCGGTTTCTCAGTCCCAAATAACTTCTTTACTTCATGAGGAAATCGATGGGCTTATTTTCATACAAGCGTAGTCCCCCGATTCCTCGCTGGATAGTGCCAGTACTAAATACTTTTTTTTTTGAAAATAAAATAATTAAAAGGTTTTTAAAGGTAAATTTAAGAGGTATATTTCAGATTTTTTTTTATAGAGCCAAAAATGCTCAATCGTGCTTTAGATATTGTGGGTGTCTGTAGAAACGAGATTATCACGAGATTATGAGTAGTCATAATAAATTCAATACCCCATCCATAACAAGAATCTGAAAGTAAGTCAGTGTGAGCCCGTCCTTAATCATCGTACTGATATTTACATAATATGTCAATAACAAAACTATAGAAGTACGTAAAGTACATATATATATACCAACAGTAGTATTCAATTATTATCAGTCTACTTTGAAACTTATACTGGTAGATAAGTAATTGGTCGCTCGTGATTTTTACAAACGTTTAAACTTAAATAAGTGTTTTACATATAATTTAAATGTTATTACTAGCAGTAATATGTTTATTTCCAATAATGCAAACGGACGGTTCCATTATCGTCACTACTACGGGTCCAGTGAGAGGAAAACTTAACCATGACCACGATCTGTATTACTACTCGTATCAGGGTATACCATATGCAGAGAATCCGGGAGGTGCACTGCGATTCAAGGTGAAGTATAATACATACCTAATATCTATAGGTATTTACCTAATATTATAAATGTAGTGTGTTTGTTCGTCCGTCCTTTACGTCAATACGGACGAATCAGTTCCATATAAGTAGGTACGTAGACCTGAAAAATATGTAAGTACTATACTTGGCAAAAATAATTGTTAATACTGTAGATAGTGAAACCACATAGTTCTGTACAGGATCCAAACAAACAAAGGGAAGCGGAAGAAACATAGGCAGTGAACGTAGTGAATTTGAGCATTAAGTAGCTATATAATTTCCTCTCAATTTTGAGTACTATATAAAGTTGCAAGATTGGACCCAAGAAACAAATAAACAACACCAAACATGGCAAGCTAAATAAAAGCTTGTAAACATTAAAAACATCGAACTTGAGTACTAAAACATTACAGGCTCCCGTCCCAAAAAAACCTTGGACCGAGATATTTGACGCGACGCAACCAGGGCCAGTATGTCCGCAGACTGAAGGAAACTACAATAAATCGCAAATGTCGGAAGACTGCTTGGTAGTAAATGTGTACATGCCTGCAAATAATTCAGAACAGCCACTACCCGTTTTTGTATTCGTACATGGCGGCGGCTACAAGATGCTCTCTGGAAACGCGGATGTGTTGTATGGACCACAGTTTTATCTAAAACGTGATGTTATTTACGTATCTTTGAATTACAGGTGAGACGTTCATATCTAATCAATTATAGTCACAATCTATATTATTACGTAAAGTTATACTACAAAGGCACTTTACCTTTCTACAAGTTATTGAAATTCTAATCTTCGCTATATTTATTCAGTCTACTGCTCGATTTTTAAATAATTCTATTTTAAACAGGTTGGGAGCTTTAGGGTTTCTTTCCCTAGAAAATAAAGAAGTACCGGGAAACGCAGGTTTGAAAGACGTGCTATTAGCATTAAAGTGGATCAAAGCAAACATTGACCGATTCGGTGGCGACAGCAACATGATAACGATCGGAGGAAGCAGCTCTGGTTCCTCCGCCTCCCATTACTTGATGTTAACAGATAAGACAACGGGGCTTTTCAACCAGGCTTTTCTTACAAGTGGTAGTGCCGTCAGCTTTAGATTTATACAGAAGAAACCAAGAGAGAGGGCATTGGCATTGGTAGATCAACTAGGACTAAGAACAGGAGATACTAATGAACTAATTAAAAACCTTACTGAAGTAGACGCGTTTGATATAGTCGAGGCTCAGGAAAATATCCTAGAAGACGACAGAAGCGAGATGAGACCATTTGGGCCATTTGTTCCATGCGTTGAACCTGAATCTGAGGAAGCAATTATAACTAAGAATCCATTGGACATAATAAAATCAGGGATACCTCATAAAGTTCCAACTCTGGTTGGAATAAACTCTTTAGAAGGCATATATTACTGGGCAACTATTAAGAAAAACGAGACATTGGTAGAAAATTTGCCAAGACTATTTGCAGATTGCATTCCACCAGACGTGGAGTATCCAAAAGACTCTGAGTCGTATCAAAATTTGGTTGATTCTATCAGTCAATTTTACTTCGGCGGTCCTACTTTACCGAACTTTACACTGCACAATTTTCTTGAATTACTTTCAGATACACAATATACTTTTAATATTGACCGCTGGATTAGAATATATAAAGACGAAGTTCCGAGCGATGTTTTGTATTACTACTTCTTCGATTTTGACGGCGATCTAAATTGGGCCAAGATAAACTATAACGTGACAGAAGTGCCGGGAACGGCGCACTCTGATGATTTAGGTTACCAATTCGTCACGAAAATAACTGACCACTTATTGAACAACATAGATTCAAGAACACAGCGCATGATGGATGTGATGTTGACACTATTTACTAATTTTATTAAATACGGGTAAGGTACTTTTTGAACAGTGTGAAAAAATTTACATGTAATAAATCATAGTTAATAAATTCCGATGTTACTTTGCGGAAGTCAAAGTTACATCCGCCACCACCAGCTGGTGGCGGAAGCATACAAAGTAATCTAGATCAAATAGCACATAATAAATCTTTGTATAGAAATCTTACATCTAGACCATATACTACAGTGGCTAGTACGCATTATTATATAGATAAACATCCAAGGCCCAGGTCAATCTGAAAAAGATAATTTTCCATCTTGACCTGACTGGGGATCGAACCCGGGAGCTACAGTAACAGCCTGGCATGATGACCACTAGGCCACAGAGGTCGTCATATAAAAGTCCTTACTTAGAATTATCATATTTCTATTGTTTTCACTTCTGTCAATAATTGCAGAAATCCAACTCCTGATGGCTATACAGGCACCAAATGGCTGCCGTACGACACAGAAGGAAACTACTTACTGCTTACAGACAACCCCTCGATCGGAAGACAGGGCCCGAACCCACGTCGTTTCAATTTCTGGCACAATGTCTACCAAGAGTACGACGAGTATGTCAGGGATGGAGGACCAGTGGCAGATAATGATTTCGTTTGAAAACTATATAGGTAACGTCTAAATTCGGATAAATATGCGTGTTTTATTATGTCAGTGTTCTAAAAACTGTGATTTTATAAATAGCTGTGCAAAACCTTGAAGTTATTCTTTGCTACGCAGTACTTGCATCTACTATAACTACTGGAAAACGTTTTATAAAAAGAAAAACAAGGACAAAATGTACCGTGCATATGAACTACCATGCCATATTCATAAAAAAATCTGCCCGCCTAAATCAGTCATATAGTGAGAGACTTTCAATAAATTTTACAGAAAAATCAACACTCCTATAATCGGTAGCATTGTACTATATGTATAACTGATTTATTTATTTAACTTTATTAAAAAACAATACATTTAAATAGCGGACTTAAGGCCAGGCGGATTTAAGGTGTGTGATTTTTATGAAAACGGCGGCAAAAGTCTAGCTCAAGTTCTGATCTACGGTGCAATCCAGCGCAATCACTCCACAAAGTAGCTTGTTAACACGCAGGATGATAATGTGACGTTAGCTCTATTTATTAATTTTGTAAAGGATCTATATAGTTAATAAAAAACCAATTTTAATCTTATAATTATAATTTATTAAAATATCACGATCGCAATCAAATTGATGACGTTTCGACAATATACAATTACGTCAGTACATACGATACACTTCTCGAAATGTTATTCAATTTAGAAACGGAAGATCCTCGGCCACGTGAGTTGAGGTGGGAAAATTATTTGGACCTTACTTGGTTACCGCTTATTCACAAAGAGATGATTCGATAACTAGTATCAAACACATTTTTGGTGAACTGCACAAACAGTTCTCCCGTAGCAGGAAACTGCTCTCAAACCACCAGTTTACAGTGCCAGACTGTTTTAGCGATTATTCCTAGCTCACGTATGTAATCGTTCAAATATTTATAAGACTCTGTGCAATGTGCAGACCGAGAAGGTAGGATTTGGGGGCGCTGCTGTTTTCCTCGTAGAACTGTATGAGGCTTTTACCCTTTTTCGACATAATTTTTCAGAAAAATCACAAGAAAACAACATGATGCTCGAAGAGATACAACACGAGATAGTATTTAATCAAAATACATTCCAATCGGGTGGCTATGTAAAAAACGTAGTGATAGTTCCTTTTGACGTGACAACGTCTTAAATTAGGTTGCGGCTGGGAGTCACTTATGAAAAAGTGTAACGCTCGGTAACGTTACGATGAGTCACCGAACGAGAGAGAGGCCCGCCGAATGCCTTGCGTCTCTCTCCCACTCAACTATGATCGGTCTGCCGCCGTTGTCACGTAAAATCTTCGCCCGTAAAACCGACTTTACAGGCAACCATTTTTTACTAGTAGCTAGGGGGTGGTGAGTCGAGTGACACCCGAGTCTCCCTGCACCCCCCTGGACATGATGCGGCATATTTAGATTTTGCCCCTCCTAAAAAAGTCTACATCAGGTACTGTTGGATATTGTATCACCGCACCGGGTGCCACCCATGCTAGCTACGCCACTGCTCGCCACGCCCTTTTTTTTCGCAGAGTGTAAGCATATTCACGTGACTATGAGGAAGCGTCCACTTGGAGCTGGTCGCGGGCCTGCTGGAAGGCGGCGATGAGCGCGGCCAGCTCGATGCGCTCGCTGCAGCCGCTGGCCAGCCGCGCCTCCGAGTCCGCCATCTTGATAAGCAGCGACATTAGCGCTTGCGGCGGAAGTTTCACTGCAACAATCATCATCATCATTCGAGCGTATTCCCGGTTGCATTCTCAACGGTAACGCTTCAGAGTCCGCTACCTAACCTAGGTGATTTGACGAGGTTACTGGTTTTTCGGGTTCCGTACCCGAAGGGTGCAAACGGGACCCTATTACTGAGACTCCGCTGTCCGTCCGTCTGTCACAGGGCTCTATCTCTTGAACCGTAATAGCTAGACACCTGAAATTTTCACCTATTATGTATTACTGTGGCCGCTATAACAACAAATCCTAAAAATTAAAAAAAGTTGAAAATTAAAAGGGGTCGTCATACAAAAATCGTGTTTTTTTCAGCGTTTTTAACTCGATCTCTTAAACCGTAATAGCTAAACATCTGAAATTTTCACCAAATATGTATTACTATAACCACTATAACAACAAATACTAAAAATAAGATAAAGTTCATAATTAAAGGGGGTCGTCATACAAGAAACATGTTTCTTCAGCGTTTTAGAACATTGTACGGTGGTACGGAACCCTTCATGTACTAGTCCGACTCGCACTTGCCCGTTTATTATACAGAGCGACTGCCGTCTGACCTCCGCAACCCAAAAGGACCAACTTTTTACAAAGTATGCTTCCAATGGGATTTGAACTCACGACCTAGATCACAAGACAAACACCTTGACAATTACGAGTAGAACACGGAGGCAGTCGAGTCACTATAACAATCATAACGAGATATTAATGTTTGTTGATGGTCTATCTCTTTAAATATACTGACCTAAACTATTAAAGATAAGTACATTACCATGTTCTAAGCAGTTCTCAATCACGTAAACCAAAAATAAAACCTAATGTTTGTCGTTCATTCAAATAGAAACGTGACTGTCTGGCGTTAATAAATTACCGTGTGCAAAAAAATCAACAACAAAATTACAACAGTTATTTTGTATCAGTACTTACTTCTGTGTAGTATCGTGTGCGTCTCTGTCAGTATATCACTCAGAGCTAAACCTTTAGCAAGTTTGACATCTTGTATATCTGAAAATATACTGTTCAGGAAAATCATTTTAATTACATAAGAAAGAGTCTGTTCTCATTTGGGCCCTCTTTGTTGCAGTGTCATGTCGCAAAATGTGTACAGCGGCCTTAAATTAATTTAAACAAGCATAGCACTATAATTGGTAATAACATTTTATAAAAACATATTTTACCATTAAGGCGACGTAGGTTCACAATTTGCAATACTGTCCGTGTTTTTAAAAAATCACTGTTATTAAACTACTACAGTTTATTCCTCAAGAAATGTACATAAATCTTCTAAGGATTTTCTACAGACACCCACAATAGCCAAAACACGATTGATAATTTTAATTAAATAAATAAATTAAGCTCGATAGAAAAAAATCACAAACATACCTCTAATTTACCTAAATTTCCCTTTATAATATGTCTTACTATTTTATACAATCACCTTTTTATATGAAAATTATACCAAAAAATGTATTATCTAAATATCTATCCGTTTTGGCTACAGAAAAAATTATAAATATAATTTTAAAAAAAATTATAAATAAAACAGTGAAATATTCATCGAGAGCGAAGGGAAGGTCGGAGCCGTGCTCGACGAGATTTCGCAGTGTTTTATTTATTTATTTTCTTTGTATTATATTTATAATTTTTTCTGTAGCCAAAACGGATAGATATTTAGATAATACATTTTTTGGTATAATTTTCGCATAAATAGATGGTTGTATAAAATAGTAATACGTATTATAAAGCAAATTTAGAGGTATGTTTGTGATTTTTTTCTATCGAGCCAAAAATGCTCAATCGTGTTTTGGCTATTGTAGGTGTCTGTAGAAAATCCTTAAGATTTTTATGTAAATTTTTCGAAAATGAAACTGTAGTAGTTTAATAACAGTGATTTTTCAAAAACATGCACAGTATTGCAAATTGTGAACCCACGTCACCTTAAAAAACTACAAAATCCTTACGTTTTCTATACTTGGGTTTTTTTATAAACCCAAGCATCCCATATGATAATCCATTTTTTATACCGCCATACTTACTGAACGAAGGAGATGTCATTAATCATTCCATCCATGCCTATGAAACTTAGAACATAGCAGAATTTTGATAAACAATTTCAATAAAACGCCATCTAGTCAACAAGTTCTGACCTAACTCTTAATGCGTGTTATAGAATAGGAATATCAAATGGTGGAGGAATTCAACATTCAAGGTTAATCACATAATAGCTCAGTTGTTTAGAACGTGGTCGTATTTGAACTAAGATCGCAAGTTTAAGTCCAAGTTCTTATATTTCTTTGGTGTTGCGAAACTTTGCTACCAGATGGCGCCACTGGTTTGAACTCATGGTAAAGCTACAGTTTCTTATACAATATGAATCATTCATGTTAGTAATTCGCGTTTTGTTTTACTGTCTGTCACCAAACCTCTTAACAGCAAATCACTTTATATGAATGCATGATGCAAGACGTGAAGTTGTTGATTTGTCTTTATTATATTTTTATGAGATTTTATACCATACACTTTTTATCGTATTGTAAAAAAAATTTCAGTGCACAACTGCAGTGAACAAAACGCTCCGTCAAATATGGATTACCCATCGTGTTGCCATTGTTGCGAGATAGCGTCACTGCTATTTTCCAATGTAGAAAAAGTAGAATACTTTTTATATAGTGTACAAACGTCCATACAATTTTTAAAAAATCTTTTTGTAATCTAAGGATTTTTTCCTACAAAATGACGTAAAAATACTTGCTGCGACACGTAGTGCAACAATGAGGGCCCAAAATGTATGATGCGATCTAACACATTATTTCAGTATATAATATTAGGTCCTTACATATGAAATTGCCGATTTTCAATACTGGCAACTTTAAAATCAAATATCTTGCGTTTCATTAGGAATTCCAAATTCAAATTTATTTCGAAATAAAGCCATAAAAATATTGTTTTAAAATTCGTATTTCATTTGTTTTAACATCATTTGTTTGAGTTTCAACATTGCTATAACAACAACTATGGACAAATTCAAAATTCGCGGTATTTACGAGTACGAGTTCCACCGTGGCACCAGTGCTGCAGAAACGACTCGAAGAATTAACGACGTGTATGGACCAGGCACCGCTAACGAATGAACGGTGCGTTTTTGGTTTCAACGTTTCCGTTCTGAAAATTTCGATTTACACAATGAGCCTCGTGGACGACCGGATACTCAAGTGAATAACGAAGAATTGAAGGCGATAGTGGAAGCGGATCCATCTCAAACCACTTCTGAATTAGCAGCAGCCTTCGGCGTAAGTGACAAAACGATACTTATTCACTTGCGCCAAATCGGAAAAATTAAAAAACTCGAAAAGTGGGTACCGCACGAATTGACTGAAGCAAACCAACAAACACGCGTTGCTTGCTGCGTTTCTTTGCTTAATCGCCACAATAATGAGGGGATTTTGAACCGTATCGTGACTTGTGATGAGAAATGGATCCTGTACGACAATCGGAAGCAATCATCACAATGGCTTGACCCTGGAGAACCGGCAAAACCTTGCCCTAAGCGAAAACTGACCAAAAAGAAGATTCTGGTTAGTGTTTGGTGGACCAGTGCTGGTGTTATCCACTACAGCTTCTTGAGATCAGGCCAGACGATTACTGCAGACTTGTATTGCCAACAATTGTAAACAATGATGGAAAAGCTCGCCATTAATCAACCGAGACTGATGAATTGCTCTAGCCCACTGCTCCTTCAGGATAACGCTAGACCAAACACTGCACATCAAACGATCGCCAAGTTAGAGGAGCTGCGACTGGAACCTCTGCGTCACCCACCATACTCTCCAGATCTTGCCCCAACCGATTACCACTTTTTTCAAAATTTGGATAACTTTTTACAAGGAAAAAATTTCAAATCTGATGAGGCAGTCAAAACCGCCTTCAAACAGTTCATAGACTCTCGCTCCCAGGATTTTTTTTCCAAAGGTATCAATGATCTGCCTATAAAATGGCGGAAGTGTATCGATAACAACGGCGGATACTTCGATTGATTAAATAATAATTTCATTAAAAAAAACTTGTTTCACTTTTTTGATACTGAACGGCAATTTCATATGTAAGGACCTAATATAATTATTCTATAGCTGACTATTTATCCACCTGCAAATTTTTTTAAATTTTTTAGAAAAAGTTATTAAAAATTGATAAAAAATTTTCGTCCTCCCATACAAAATCCGTTTTGGCTGAGCGTTGATTCGTATGGGAGGTCGAAATTTTTTTATCGATTTTTAATAACTTTTTTATAGAAAGTTGTTGAGTATCATGGATTGAACTTGCTCCAAACATTTTGCAGGTGGATAAAAATTTAGCCTGTATACATAAGGCTTTTCTTAAAAGTTTTCATTTCAAAGCTAGTTTCCAACGAGTCATAATTAAGTAGGTAGTTAAAATTTTTTTCTCTCATGCATCAACTTCCCACCCTTTAACCAACGAACTGTTAGCGACGCCCTAGCTTATTTGCCATACTCGTAACCTATTGACAAAAAACAAAGGCTTTCGATCTAGACGATTTATTTTGCCAGTTCCGAATGGATCAAAGAAACCTTACAAAAATACGTCTTTTGGCGTTGAATATATCAATAAATAGACCATTGGATTATAAAACTAAATAAAATATACGTTACGTGTATTTAGTACTAAGAAGCAAAGGTTTTACGGTTTGTTATGAAAGGATACTTTTAAAACAGGTCGCGAAATCGTTCTCATTGAGCAGCCAGTTGAGGATGGAGTTGATGTCGGAGCGCAGCGGGTGGCCCACGCACGTGTACACGTTGTCCTCCGTGACGTCACGGTACGCCAGCCATGTGCTCTGCAGAGTATTCAGCACTTTCCGCATGTCGCCGCCCGACAACGTGAGCAATGCCTTCACGCCATCTTCCGATATCGTCACGCTAAAACAAAATATACCTACTCGTTACGACACTTGCTTTTACCAGCGACATCATCGTTCGCATCCTTCGGAAGCTTATACCCAAAAAAAATTTGATATGATATTGTTACGAAACTGGGGTTCGAGATTTGGAGTAAAACGCCAACACTCTTCTATAGGTGAATACTAAGCAGAAGTGGCGCCCTCATTTGAAAAAAAATGTTAACTCGTAAATATGGCGAAAATTTCCATATTGCTAAATGTAAGGCACTAGATTGCCCTTTAAATTATTTTATGAACCACCGTTAATAGTATTACATTAGTCCGTCCAGCTTTAAAACCAATAATACCAATCATAGTTTCAACGGAAGTTTATCAATCCAGTGCCTAACATTTAGCAATATGGAAAATTTTCACCATATTAACAAGTTAACGTTTTTTTTTAAATGAGGGCGCTACTTCTGCTTGGTCTCACCTTAAGGAATTTATTCAGTAGAGAACTCAAGATTGACACACAAAAATTGTCTTTATGTTATATTATAAGACATCATAAGGCCTAGTTTTGCATGCAACATCTTGATGTAATTCTCTGGATTCCTGCTCGCCAAACTTCTGCGCATATCTCGTACGCGACAATATTCACCTTGACACTTGCTTGATTTTTTTGCCTGGCGATCTTACGAGCAACAGCCTCGATGTCGGTTTAGATAATAACACTCAAAACGGTCCACACTAAGCTTGTATTGTGGAGCTGATACACCCGGAACGATATAGTTACATACATATAACCACTGACGAGCGATGTAATGTAACCAATTTAATTTACCTTGGCTTGGAGGACGTACTAAAGATAATAGACATACCCTTCAGCGGCAGCGATCTCCTTGAGCCTGGGCACGATCTGCGTCTTGTTGAGCGGCGCGAACCGGAAGCGCGTGCAGCGCGACTGCAGTGCAGGGATGATCTTGCCCAGGTAGTTGCAGATTATGCAGAAACGGACGTTTTCCGTGTATTTCTCTATTACTGAAAAATATTAATCATTTGTAACTCTTATCGTCAATGTACTTCAAATTAGAACGTTAAGTAGCTCCAATCAAATGTTAATCTAGTTTTGATTTTACACAATCAAAACATTCATAGGAAATGGCCTACCTATTGTCATCTAAGAAATAGGGAAAATAATGGACCATTTGGAGTAGGGTTTTTTTTTTTCATAATACCCATTGCCATATAATGTTCGTTATTCGTTCTTCCTACATGTAGGTATGGAATGCAGATCAACAAATAATAAAACAGATAAATAGCTCAAGATTTCCTTGGAATTGAAATTATAATTGATTAGAAAATGAACAGGTAGGTGTGTTTTATTTTATAGTGTCTGCTTCTTTTCTTTTTTGTATATTTTTGTATGTGGTATAGCAGCAAATAAATGAGTTTATCTATCTATCTAATTGAATATCAAATAGCATGCAAATAGCTTCACGGTAACACCCGATAACGTCACGTTATAAATATGTATGTGATAATAAGTACACACAAGAGATTGTGTTTACAGCTGAACATACCTAAGTTTATAACAATAAAATAACTTTTTAATGGGAGTCGAACTCTTGCAAGGAATGTTTCGAACCATTTTTAATGCAACTTTAAACTATGCACTTTATAGTTTTTGGTTTTAAACAAACCCCAGGGTGGAATTTTATTTGATTATCATTTAGTCCGTCCATAGAGCACCCACGAAGGCAAAAAAAAACAGAAGGCGAACTGCCTTGTCTTTAACGAAGGAGTTGAATGGGTGGACAATAAAAGTAGACATAAAGAAAATAGTTTTATTGAAGTGTACAAATAGACGAGGAGGCTCCCCAATGCAGCCGCCTTAGCGCCTTCCTGTTCATGATGAGCGAGTGTTCGGACGGGCGGCCGTTGAGCGCGGGCGAGCGCGGCGCGGGCGGCTTGCCGTTGGTAGCGCCGAACGAATTACCGTTGGTGGCGCCGGGCGAGAGCCGCGCCGCGCACCCTACCACTCGCGACACGAGATGCGTGAATGCGTTGTTTACCTGAAACCACGAGAACCACTGTTGGTTGATTTCTTTTTTTACGGTGTGGAACGGTCTAACAAGCTAATCAGGACATATTTAGGACGAAAGGAAATCTTTATGTTATAAAAAGTAAATACCTACTTAAAAAAAAAAAATACCTCTTCGAAATTCTCTAGCAGATGATTAGGGGCATATGTCTGAACGCACATGAAAGCCGTACGGCGCATTGGTACTCCAATCCTGGTTTCCCAAACAAAGGGCTCAGCAACTGCTTGGATTTTCTCAAAGATCTGCTATAAACCAGTATATGTTACCGTTTCGCCAGTCCTCGCCGACCCTTTGAAACTCTCCAGCAGATGTTCTGAAGCAAACTTCTGCACGCAGGACAGCCGCACGGCTCGCTGATGCTCCAGGTCCGACTTATTCCCAAACAAAGCCAGCAGCGGCTTCTTTTCGCCTTCGAAAATCTCCTGTACCCTGTCCAGCCATATGGTCAGCCTGTCGAAGCTTTGGAGGTTTGTGAGATCGTAAACAAATAACACTACCTGAAATAAGTATTCAACCAGTTAAAATTAGAAAACTAAAATGACGACTATATTACAGGGAGACAAGCAGTTTAGTTATTAGAGCGTAAAATGCAAGATACCTGTGATATTTAATTTGAAACCAGATAAGCAATCTGTAGTGTGAACGATAGACTAATATGTTAGGTTATATACTGCGAAACTAACATCTAACTGCTTGATTGTGCACAAGTAACGACAGCATTTAAAATAATATGGACCTGTCTATATATTAATATGTTATTACAAAAAATAGAAACGGGCTAATCTTAAAGCTATATCAAACGCAGGAGAGATATATAAGACCCGCGTTAACTGTGTTATGATAGGCGTTGCCTCCACGGCAGAGAATAGCGACGATATAATCGTTGTGCCACCTAATTCTATACTGACTCTATAAAATGTCTCCACACGGCGATATTATCGCAGGGATTTCATGTATTGACTTATGTCCACTTGTCGCGATTCCATCGCCCGTGAAGGCAACGCCTTATAGTTCCTCTACATACACGATGGGTCAACATTGCACAGATTTTTGGTTCATTGCCGCGGCTCAACGTGCAAAAGCCATTAAGTACATACATCAGAAGAATACAAATAGTTGGCCAGCATGGCAGTGTGGATGGCGGAGCCGGCGACGTCGCACAGCTGTACGGGCACGGGCGGGCGCAGGCCGAAGCACTGGCCGGCCATCACCTCAGCGCCCTGCGTGCTGCCGGTCGCCACGCCGGCGCCCAGGTAGCGCGAGCAGAGACTGCTCTACAATAATACTTTATCGTTACCTAAAAGCCCGCCGCGACTTCGTTTAGGTATGTATTACACATTTAAGATAAATAACTGCTCTTGTTATGTAGTGAAAAATCGCTCCAGTCGAAGTTTGACTTTATCTAGTGGAACAGATAGATATATTGGTTGGGGATGTCAATCTTATCTTGGTATCTATTATTCTCGGCAGTTAAGCTTATTATGATTTTAATGAAAGTTAACTGTCCTGCCCTATGCGGCAGACGTGCCCCGCCCAGTCCCATTTCAGCTGTGCTGTAGGCAAAACTGATCACATCGTGGGTACCAGATGGTCGTCGAAATCGAGGCAGACCTAGGCGGAGATGGCGGAATAACTTGGATACATATATGTTAGACTGGCGGGCTGTAGCGCTAAATAGAGATGAGTGAAAGGAAGAAGGGGAGGCATTTGCCCAACAGTGGGACACCAATATAGGCTAAAAAAAATAAAGTTAACTAGAAATATTGCATGGTGAATTAGCTAGATAAAACTATAGATTTAAATATTCAGAGGTACAATTTAGGCATTTATGGCACTTGTATATGATAACGACGATAACCTACATAATGGAAAGACAACTATTTTACAACAACTTAACAAATATAGGACTAAAATAGGACCATGGAACATGGAAAATGGTACTCCTTCTTTACCAATGCTTAGCTATAATTTGCAATTTATAATAAGAAAACACAACATTGCTTACCTTTCCGGTGGCTGGCTCACCCACAACAGTAATTTTGATTGTTTTGCTTTGCACATCATCATCTTCTGTATCCGACATCTGATTCCGATTTCTTGAGGTAGTTTTAGATACATTTAACAACACTAAGCCAACTTTTTGTACTATCATAAATTTAGAGCTTTTAAAAGGTTAAAAATTATATTCACAAGAGCCGCATTGCAAAGTTATTTGTTGTGGTGTTTATATCCATGGTAACCCAATATTTTTATGGTGATTCAGAGATTCATGAGGTTAATTAAATAGGATATGTACTTATGCTTATTATCACTTATTACACAATTTTTTTGAGTGTTAAGTTATTGTATAAAAATTTAAATATTACGGCGACCCGCCTGGCGGCCCGCGTGGTAGCCCGCGCCGCGTGTCTGTGGACGCGCACTTATAAGACCACTTGTGTGTCCTGTTTGTTTCAAGAAATAAAACATCTCAGTACAAAATAGTAAGCAGTAATTTGATATTTAAAATCAAAAGGTAAAAAGTGCATGGAATAATTTAATACAAATATGGTATGAAACCACCTCCCACCCCTGTTAGTGCAACTTGCATCTTGATTTAATGGGATATATATAAAAAAGAACATATACTTAAATAAATGCAAGTGAGAGACAGATTAAATACTTACTTCTTCTGAGAGCATTTTGTGCATCATTAGTCATGGCGTCCGCTTCGTCAAGTATAATCAGTTTCGGCCCGGCTTTGAATATTGTCCTAGTCGAAGCAAAACTTAGGATTTGTCCGCGCACAATCCCAATACCACGATCATCTGATGCATTTAATTCTAGTACCTGTAACAGAATATGAATAGGTACTACAATTCAACTTACTCATTACATATTCAGCCTATATTAGTAAATAGTTTAGACTAGGTACTTCTTTTCCCCAAAATTTTAGAACCATTTTCCAAGGAAGGAAATCATCATATCAGCCGCAGAAAGTCCACTGCTGGACATAGGTCTCCCCCAAGGAAGGAAATAGTAGTGTCTATTTTGCATTATGAGAGAATAAAGAGGAGAATAGGAGAATATAAGATATGAATATCACAAAGAAAATCAAATTAAATTATAAGTCTCTTTTATTGAATACAAACCATGGAATTAAATTGTTGTGGAGTGTACATTTGTTGTGCACAAGCTAGTATTGTTGATGTCTTTCCTGTGCCTGGTGGTCCATAAAACAGCAGATGGGGCAGCTGATTCTCCTTCATAAACTGGTTAACTAAATAGAATAAAAAAATAATATACAGAATAATTACACAAGTAAATCACAAGACTTAAAGTTGAGAAATGTTTAGAGGCACTTCTTAGCAGTCTTCTACTGTGGTGGTCTAGTAGTTTGAGTGCAACCTATGACCGAAAGGTCCCTGTTTCAATCCCTGCCCTTCCTGAATTGTAACTATGTTTCTAGTATAATCTAATTCATGTGCTGTCATTTTCATCAACCATTACATGTTCAGTGAAGAAAAACATGAGAAAACCTGCAGAATAGTTCACTAGTGTGTAAAAATGACTTGTCTATAGATGATACTCATTGAGCTAAGTCAAATAAGATGACTATAGGCAGCTTGAAAAGTCTGGCTCCAATCAGCCATTCTAATACACTGTATAAGAAGAGGAACATAACCTATTGATCCTGGCTGTTTTTGTTTTTATAAAAAATTGTGTTGTCGGACACCAATAGACAGCTTGAAAACTTTGACACCCACCAGGGGTGTTGTGGAGTAGCTTTATCAATAAGCTTTAAGCAAGTAGCTTTATCAAAACAATAACCTCATTTTTTTAATAAAGAATACTTACTTGTT
The DNA here is from genome assembly GCA_963576875.1 of Acrobasis repandana. Taxonomy (NCBI): domain Eukaryota; kingdom Metazoa; phylum Arthropoda; class Insecta; order Lepidoptera; family Pyralidae; genus Acrobasis; species Acrobasis repandana. The sequence goes on from OY756227.1 coordinate 7,658,812, forward strand.
TTAATAATATCATCATGAGATACAAGGTCCTCTAGCTTAGATGGCCGGTACTTCTCTACCCTAAGACAAATATTGCAAAATGAGTAAGAAGTGTGATTTTTGTGAATATCTTTATTCCACGAATTCCTTTTAAAACTTACCAAGGAAGATTTTTATGGGTCTCTCCTAAAGTCATTGCTAAAATTTATTTATCGAATACTCACAGAGATGCTACAATACACTACAAGTCACAAATTACTTAGAAAGATATGCTACAAATAAAGAACCTTATATTTTTTCGAAATATATTTATTAAATAACCAAAATAACCGGCGCGCCAAAACTTGTCAATTGCACATCAAATGTGAACCACAAACTATATAGCTCTCGTCAGAGAGTATTATTTTCTTTGCTATATAGGGAGGGATCACTCACTGCGAACACAGAACAATTTACTCCTTTTCGAAGAAGAATAACAACCGCATACAATGAAAGTGTAGATAAAATGCAGTGCAGATGACATTTTTACTTTTTTTATATTTCATTGGTCGGTAAAATTATCCCACGCATGGATATTAGTTCCCAAGAATTAAATAAACCAATGAGATCGGCACTGCTGTCGTCGTAGTAGGTAGGTAGGTATTATACATATATTCCGTGGTAGTAAGTTAATTTATTATTATATATGTAGGTACCTAACATAAGAAATAAAACAAATAAAAAATACTGACAAGGATTTATTAATAAAATGTACAAATAATTTAAAACACTGTAGACTAATCATGATATGACCGGCGACAATAAAGGTTTCTTTTTCCTTAGACTTCAAAACACGGAACAGTTTGATTAACAAGTTGAACTTTGATGCCATCTTATATAGCCGCACTTAAAATCATTTCTGCCTGTTTTCTTTATCTGACATTATTTATGGCACTAATTACGAGTATTTTCTCACTAACTAAGCGTCACACACAGGCTCACAGGAATATTTTTTCTTGGAACTTCCTAAAAACGGAGGAACAGCTGTTCAACAACGTTCTCTTACAAGATAATTAATATCTCATCAGCACAGTTTGCAACGCAACGCAACACAGCAAATTTAAAGTCGGAGTAATTTCTTAATGGAACGAAAACTTAACTCGACGAAAAACACACCACAAAGTCCAAAACTCCGGTTCATTATGAAAAAATCGCCATTTTGGTTTGACATTGACATTGATTAGTGATGCCAGTACTTATGAAAAAATGTTACTACGACATTTGTTTTATCTGCTGCAATAGTAGTAAGTATAACTTGTTTTGTATACAGCCACACTGGTTTTATCCCTCGTAGTTAGTTTTCGAGGGCCCGTACTAACTTGACCAGGGCTGTGTACTGACAATGCGAAGCGAAACTGAGAGTAAACTGACTGACTGACAGTGACAGTAAAGCACAGGAATGGAAATAACACAGCCAAGCACAGACCTTACTATTTAGGTCTGTGCAGCCAAGTCAATAGTCATATTGAACAAATTATTTTGAATTCTCCTGATTGTAAAAGGAGGGTTATATTCTTAGAGCGTACTATTCTGTATATCGCATGCATGTGTGATGTGTGAGGTTTGTGTTATAGCGGTTCATACTATAACCAAGCTATAACCGCTATAACACCAACCACACACACATAAGCGATATACATGCTATCTTATAAACAGTCATCTAACCAAAAAACAAATTTGACTAGATTATATTTAAAAAAACTCCATACTTAAGGCGACGTGGGTTCACAATTTGCAATACTGTGCGTGTTTTTGAAAAATCACTGTTATTAAACTCATCATCATCATATCAGCCACAGGAAGTCCACTGCTGGACATAGGCCTCCCCCAAGGATTTCCAAAAACGACCGATCGAAAGCGGCCTGCATCCAGCGCTTTCCTGCAACCTTGCTCAGGTCGTCTGACCACCTAGCAGGTGGGTGTCCTACGCTGCGCTTGCCGGTACGTGGCCGCCATTCGAGAACCTTTCTGCCCCATCGGCCATCGGTTCTTCGCGCTACGTGCCCCGCCCACTGCCACTTCAATGAGCTAATCCGATGGGCTATGTCTGTGACCTTAGTTCTTCTACGAATCTTTACGATCACGTAAAGAAACACCTAGCATAGCCCGTTGAGCGACCTTGAGCCTTCTTATGAGACCCATAGTAAGGGACCACGTTTCAGAGCCATAAGTCATCACTGGTAATACACATTGATTAAGCACTTTCGTCTTGAGGCACTGAGGTATTTTGGACGAGAAGACACTGCCACAGGCCGGAATCTCCTAAGGTACGCGCAATATGCGTCCCCGTTCCCCGTCCCCGCACCTCTCCTCCTTTTTCGCCTCGATGACTCACGTTGGCTCACAAGAACCGGGGGAGGTGCGGGTGCGGGAAACGGGGACGCATATTGCGCGTACCTTAGGAGATTCCGTTCTGTTTACTCTTACTGTATTCTGTGACACTGCGTAACTTCCCGAACGCTGCCCAGCCGAGTCGGATTCGTCGAAAGACCTCTTCCTCGAAGCTGGAACTTCCTGCCTGGATCAATTGACCCAGGTAGATATACTGGTCTACAACTTCGAGGGTGGAGCTCCCAACAGAAACAGGTAAAAGCGTTACGTGCATGTTCGACCTTCGTCTTGTCAATGTTCATTTTCAGGCCAACCTGTTGGGAAACTCGATTTAGGTCTTCAAGCATTGTACTTAAGTCCTCCATCGATTCTGCCATGACAACGATATCGTCGGCAAATCGAAGGTGAGTGAAGTGATATACTCGCCTCGCCATTGATGTTAATGCCCAGTCCTTTCCATTCTAGAAGCTTGAAGGCATCTTCCAGAGCAGCGGTGAACAGTTTTGGAGATATGACATCTCCCTGTCTCACGCCTCTTTGCAATGGAATAGCCTTCGTACTGAGCTCCTGTACTTGGACCGACATAGTGGGTTTGTTGTATAAACACTTCAACATATACCGATAGTCAATACGGCACCGCTGGAGAGACTGAAGCACGGCCCATGCTTCGATCGAATCGAAGGCTTTCTCATAGTCCACGAACCCCAAGCACAACGGCTGGTTATACTCCCTCGTCTTTTCTATAACCTGCCGCAGCGTATGGATGTGGTCCATGGTACTATAGCCTTTTCGGAACCCGTCTTGTTTGGGAGTTGGAAGGCATCAAATCTGTTAGCGAGACGGTTCGTGATGACTCTCGAAAACAACTTATAGACATGATTAGAAGTGTGGTGGGCCTTAGTTCTTCAAGAGTGTTGTCACCCTTTTTGAAGAACAGAACCACCACACCCCTGTTCCACGTCTCTGGCGTCACTCCCTCGAGTAGAACGGAATTAAAGAGCCTTTGAAGGACTTTCAGTACCGGCGTTCCGCCCGCTTGCAAAAGCTCTGCTGTGATTCCGTCCTCGCCCGGCGCCTTGTTGTTTTAAGCTGTTTGAGAGCCGGAGCCGGATGTCCGGGATATCTTCGGTATAGTGTCGGGTTAACTTGGCTCTTGGATCTTTTGCCGTATTTATTTTAGGTTTTGCAACGGATGTATATATAGCGTAGACTTCATAAGCCTTGACCTTTCAAGTCGGAGGTCGATATTCAAGATGCCTCTTACAATTCGGTGATCGCTGCCGGTTTTAATCATATTGATCACAGAGACATCATTAAATATCTGCCTCTTCGCTGTCAAAAAGAAGTCTATCTCGTTCTTGACTGGGGGCTGGTTATTCTTACTAGGACCCATCCTGGTCCACTTCCTCTGTGGCGGCTTCTTGAAGAAAGAGTTCATCGCAAAGAGTCCCTCTTCCTCCAGAAAATCAGCCAGCTTGTGCCCCCTGTCATTGCGCTTACCATATCCAAATTGCCCCACCCAGATCTCTCCATCGCGTCCCTTGCCCAGTTTTGTATTAAAGTCCCCCATAATAACCGTGAAATGGGTTTTGGAGGCGTGTCTGGCTCTACTAATTTCCTCATACACTACCTCAACCTCGGCATCTGAGTGTGTTCCGGTCGGCATGTATACCTGTATGAACGAGTATCTTTTGGATACTCTGAGTATTAGGTATATTATATATATACTAGCTTTTGCCCGCGGCTTCGCCTGCGTAGATTAGGGGTATGAAAAATAGATGTTGGCCGATTCTCAGACCTACTCAATATGCTCACAAAATTTCATGAGAATCGGTCAACCCGTTTCGGAGGAGTACGGGAACGAACATTGTGACACTAGAATCTATACTAATATTATAAAGCGGAAGAGTTTGTTTGTTTGTTTGTTTGTTTAAACGCGCTAATCTCAGGAACTAATGGTCCGATTTGAAAAATTCTTTTTTTGTTGGGTAGTCCATTTATAGAGGAAGGCTTTAGGCTATATAACATTCCGACAACCACGCGAACGAAGTCACGGGCACAGCTAGTTTTATATATAAGATATATCCCTGCTGGAAACACTGTCGATGGTCACTACGTTATTTATGAGGGACCTGTGAACGAGAAACCCGACACCATGCTGGGACTTCTTTTCGTCTCCCTCCCGGTGATAGAGTAGGTTACTGGACTCTAAGGTTGTCGTGCCCTCACCCTCTCTTCGGACTTCAGACAACCCCACTATGTCCCACCGTAACCTACTTATCTCCTCTTCCACCTCAGCCAGTTTCTCGTCTGTCCTCAAAGTTCAGACGTTGTGTGTTACCAGGGCCAGTTTTCGCCGGTGGTGGTAGCCGGATCCCATCCGGGGATTCTAAGCACCCCCTGCCCTGCCGTTACCATGCCCGCTACCGGAGTCAGGAATAGCAGGGCTGCCGGGTAATGGGGGCCTGGTCGTATTTTGTACCTTCATTGAGGGGTTTTGCCATACTCGCCACGCTTGGCAGGCGGGTTGGCGAGCGCAGTGGGGGGGGTCACTATCGCACTTCCGACGCTGATGATGCAGATTTTGACAAGAAAGCCAATTTCCCTAACTGTTTAGGAGCCATTGACGGCAAACATATTCGTATCCGTAGTCCCGCAAATAGTGGATCACTGTTTTACAATTACAAAGGTTATAATTCAATTGTTTTGTTGGCTATTACTGACTCTAAATACAGATTCATCTACGTGGATATAGGAGCATATGGAAAGGAAAGCGATTCCACGATTTTCCATAACTCGAAACTTTATGACTCACTGATGAAAGGTAGCTTGCCCATACCAATATCGAAGCCGTTGCCAGGCTTTCAAGAACCGGTCCCGTTTGTTTTCATAGGAGACGAAGCTTTTTCTATTTCAAATAACGTTATGCGCCCTTATTCTGGCAAGCATTTAACCGTTAAACAAAGAATATTTAACTACCGTTTGAGTAGGGCGAGGCGATATGTCGAGTGTGCTTTCGGCATACTAGCCAACAAATGGCGAGTATTTCATCGACCCCTTAACGTCTCAATTGATTTTGCAGTCGATATTGTCAAAGCTTGTTGTATATTACACAACTTTGTACTAAACCGCGATGGATTACAATCCCCCGTAGAAATGATCATAGATGATTCTGAACTACAAAGCCTACAGACGTTGAATGCAAGAATAATGAGTGCAAATGTAATAAGAGACAAGTTTTCGAATTATTTTTCTAGTGTCTTTGGAGCCTTGAAGTGGCAATTAAAAAAAATTGAAATTATAGAAGTACTTGCTTAGTTCTAAATACAGTACGTCCGAAATAACTTGGCAAGCTTAAACATAGGCTCTGCGAACTTTAGCGCATGTACACTCGTAAAAAAACTGTTATTGACATTTATTTTTTTAAACCAAAAAACGAATAAATATGTACTAATACAGGGACCAAGTACCAATAAAATAAATATTTAAACACTTTGAGACAGAAAGCTACAAAAATAACTTCTTAATTAAAGAAAAAAACCTAACACTACACAAAAAACTTAACAATTTAATAATAACAACCAACGAAAACTTTTGTCACCGTCTGTGCTCAAGACAGAGATAGCAAAACGAAAATGACACCAATGCTAACGTGTGAGTGAGATATATTACCGGGACCCGAACATTGCCGAATAAGCACGAAGCTTTACGAAGTTACTAAAGAGAGATGTCCAATACGCGTGTCTGAGGGTGTTGTTTAATCGATTTTTCTTCAAATCGATTGAAATTAAGTAATAAAAATATATTTATATTCAATTTTCTATGGAGGTTTAAAATATTCTCAAACAGTCGTTATTTGTATAGAAGCTTATAAATAACTAGCTGTTGCCCGCGGCTCCGCCCGCGGCAAAAAGTAGCCTATGTCAGTCTCCAGGCCTCCAACTATCTCCACACAAAAAATCACATCAATCCGTTGCTCCGTTTTGACGTGAAAGAAGGACAAACAAACAAACAAACAAACACACTTTCACATTTATAATATTAGTATGGATTGATTTTAACTAAATCATGTTTTTCAACCAAGAAAATAAAATTTTATTAGTTTTTTTTTTATTAAAGTCGAAATCTCGTTTACTAACGATAACATTAACTATGTTTGTAAATCGATTTCGTTCAATATCTCGTATAAACAAAAATTAATAAATTCCAAATCGATTAAAATTGATTGCGATATTTGATTGAATAAAGGGTATGCCACCATTTGGTTCCAAAAAAACGTTCGTGCGCAGCCTTCTGCGCGTAGTTCGGGCTTACCAAGTTATTTCGGACGTACTGTAGATATACAGTACTTCAAGATAAATAATGGGCATAGGAAAACATCAGAAATAAGTAATAACAATTTTAAAACGTTATTAAAAAAAAACATAATTCAACTTTATAAGCAAACAAAATAATTGTCAGTCATTTATAAGAAAATCAAAATAGGTCAGAAACACGACATTAGTCGATGCTCATTATTTACCTTGTCGTACACTTTATTCCACTGAATTACATTTATTCATAGAAGTACGAATAGCGCGCCAGATTCTGGAAGCCCTCTTACAAGCGCGCACGCTATTTAATTCATACTTATATGCATTGATTGTATTGTTGTAGAAATAAAAGTACTTACCAAGTTTTGTTTTTTCACTGTTTTCTTTGTCTTGGAAATTTGGAAACAAACTTTCACAGACGCTCTTCCACGCATCTTGCTTAATAAATTTATTTTTATAATGTTCATCACTTGTGTCCCAAAGGACGGGACGCTCCTCAATTAAAGATATTAAAAAATCTATATCATATTCCGCCATTTTTTTATAAACAAAGGCGGCGCAGGCGCCGCGCGTCTTTCTCTAAAGCTGTCTCAGAGCGGACCAAAGAAAATAATACTCTCTGACGAGCGGACTAAAATGGCGTCACCAAGGATGACGTAATATCGCAGGAATGTGCGATGCGAAGCAGATCGGAAATTCTTGCGGTGCGTTCGTGCGAATTCGCAGATATTTGCGATGCGATGCGAATTCGCGGTTTTGTGTGGGAGCCCTTATTCCGCTCTAGGACAGCGTCACAAACTATACAGGGTTACTGGTAACGCATAACCTTTTTGGTGCAAGTTCAGTTCGTGAAACTGAACTACTCTCCATAAAAACCAATATCGAAAAGCGAAAAAAAAAAAATTTTTGTTGAAATGATAAGAAAACCATTGACAAAATGATATTTTCTGTGTAACACAATATTACTTATACTGCTTCATATTTTAATATTACATAAACTGCTTCATATTTTAGAAGAAAATAGTTCCCACCGGGATTCATAATAGTAATAAATGGATGAACCCAAAATCCTCTTTGTTTCTTTTTCCGCAATAACAAAAGTGCACACTTCTTTTTATGATCCATGTCAGGACTTAGTTTTCAAAAGACGTTCAGTACGGTTGACGGTCGTCGAAAGAATGGTCACCCTGGGAGACGTCTTGCCGCACGAAATCGCATCGCAGCAATTCGTGTCGCAATTTTCTGCGTTGCGAATTCGCATCGCAGCAATTCGTGTCGCAATTTTCTGCGTTGCGAATTCGCATCGCGTCGCTTCGCAGTTTTGTGTTCAAACCCTAAGGGTCGGAGCCGTGCTCGACGATAATTTGCAGTTTAAATTTTTTTTTTTTTATATTCTTTTCTCCTCTTTACGTCCTCCCAACCCAAAAAGTGGCTCTACTTTAGAGCCTGCTACATGTGCGAACAACACGTACCTATGCCATTCTTTACACAGGTGACTTTTTAACCACCAGCCATTGGAGCAAGTTCGCAGTCCATGATACCTTCTGATCTACTTTCCATAAAATCAAGCAGAGATATTGGATATTTGCTCTTTGAAATCAGTGCTCATGTACCTATGTTATTTTGTATGGGAGGATTTTTTTTATCGTTTTTCAATATTTTTTTATAGAAAATAGTTTAGTATCATGAACTGAACTTGCTCCAAAACTTTGGCTGGTGGTTAAAAAGTCACCCTGTACGTAAATTCTTTTAACCCTGTGCTGTTAGGTAACTCACAATGGGGGCAGTTCCCAGTATACATACATATAGCAAGAGGTAAATAGGTACAGTACCACTCGTCGGAAATATCAGCGGACCTGGCTAGTATGGAACCGCCTTCCAGCGAGTTCCGCAGATATTTCCGACGGGTCTCTGTTGGCTCCCCTAATTTTTTGTGTTCCTAATTTTGGTTGGTGCACAAACTTGTAGCACAAAATTTTTTCGTACATTTTTATTATTCCTAATTTACTATGGCCTATTTTTGATTTCCCTAAGATTTTATCGCCGTTGATTTACTTCCCAAATTAGTCATTAGGCCCAATAATTAAAAACTTCTAATATTCACAATTACTAATCAATATTTCGCACAAAAAGATTAGGCACAAAACTGTAACGCCTTATCAAGCATGCAGCAAGGGTGTCTATTAGAATACAGATTTTTCTGTCATCGAATTTCATTTCCCAGAAAACTATTCCACGATTTTTTAATATATTTTTCTTAAGAAATCGAATAGTATATCATCGCAGTTTTATATTGTTTTTGTTACTAATAGAAAAACGGTAAGTACCTATATCGAATTAACATATCATACAAACTATTAAGTTATCGATAAAACTGTTCAAAAAAACATGTTTCAATATGTAACCTAGTAAAATTGATAGAACTTTCATAGTTTGTCGCAGTCTAACATAACCTAACCTATAGGTTTTCCCTAACCTAGTAGAATGGATAGAATTTTCCTAGCACTCGCCGGCCGCTACCGCAGCGCGCTCGCTTCGCTCGTGTGTTGGTCGCAGTTCTAACCTAACCTAACCGATAGGTTTGTCCTAACCTAGTAATATGGATAGAACTATCACCACCGCAGCCTCAGTCCGCCGCCGGCCACCTTGCCCCTCCGCACCTACGCGGGTTGGGATTACACTCTAGGCGTACGGCAGACCAGACTACGTGGAGTCGGTTTTGCAGCGATTCGTTTCTGTAACTGACTGTTATAACACAAAATTTAGCTATTTGAGCATTTTTTTGAAAATTCCACCATATTTGTAGTCGCATAAATAATTGTCTCAAACATAGTTATACGAGGTTATCGTTACGTCTGTGGTTAGTAACCACAGACGTAACGATAACTCTTACGTAAACTTACTCTAACGTAATCTTTACACGTAACCACTGGTTACGTGTAAAGAAATAAAACCCAAACTATTTTAGGACAACTAATATTAGAGATTAAAAAATTAGAGCTAACAATTTTTAGGCTTTACTATTATTATGCAAAAATATCAATGAAGAAGAAAACCATTTTTTGTTTTATATGCCAAAAAATTCTACAAAAAATTACGATAGTTAATGTGTTTTTATTATCTTTAACCGCGAACGTCGGATTAATCCGACAAACATTTTCGTGCCCATTTCGCGAGCGTCGGGTTTATCCGACCAAAAACGATGGATATTTACAATTCCTCGCGCTGGGAGCACGACAACTGATATAAATTCTCGCGGTGAAAGGGTTAAAACTGACCGAGATATAAAAGTGCATAGTTAACACTTTCGGTTATGCCGCGGAGCGAGCGCGATATCGTCGATGACGTCACGGTTCCCAACTCGAGCGCGAGCGACTTACCCAAGTCGCTCGCGCGGTGTTGGGGACCGGGCACATTCGGGAAAATCGATGGATTTTCCCGAATGTGCCCGTCGCACGCGGAACTACTTTGTTTATTTTAAATAGGAATCAACAAAAACAACATGAGTCCATCTATTAAATATTGTAATGTGCCTCAGTGTAAAAATACGGCCACAAAAACACCCGAAAAGTTATTTTTTCACGTTCCTAAGGATCCAAAAATCAGGAAAAAATGGACAAATGCGATGAGAAAAGCACATCGATTAGGACCAAAAACGACAGCATATTGTTGTGAGGATCATTTTGATTTAAATATTCAAATACATAACCTTGCCATGTGAAATAGGTACTAACTAGGTATATAGGTACTCGACTCGCAATGTCTAATCACTTTATATTGAAACTAACGATCTATTGAACCTTTCCATGGTTAACTAATGATCATTATAATTTCAAGAAGAAACAGTGCAAATAAACACCCAAACTTGGGTTACAAGTAGATAGGTCGTTCTTCAAGATTGACGTAGAGTTCGAAAGTTTGCGAAAAGGTCTGATGTTATCAAAATAATATTTTTATATTTATTTATATATTACTAGTAGTATAGGATTTAATTTCTTTTAAAATAAACATAAAGTACACAAAAAGGTTGGGGTGCACTTATGACGGCTGAATAAGAAAACAAAACTAAAGAAGTTAGATATCTTATAGTTTTATTTTAACCCTTTCACCGCGAGACTTTATATCAGTTGTCGTGCTCCCCAGTGCCAGGAATTGTGAATATCCTAGTTTTTGAGACGCTCTAGTTGTGCATGCACAAAAAAGGCATCGAGGCCGCGTAGAGGTACTCCCAGCTTATGTTATTTTTTAAGGGAACTAATTTTTTGAGCTGTTATTTAAATATTTAAGATGTTATTATGATCAGTTGGAGAACATATTGAGCAGTTATTTAATTTAATGGCGGTTGATTAATTATTGCGACAGTAAAACATGAAGAGTAATAAAAAATCAATTAGTCGGTTATTATATCATATTACTAGTTCTATTCATTTTACTAGGTTAGGGAAAACCTCTTAGAATAAGGAAAACCTATAGGTTGGTTAGGTTACAACTGCGACCAACACACGGACTAGGTCGGTTTTATCCATTTTACTAGGTTAGGGAAAACCTATAGAACCGCTCGTTCAATTTTTTTTACCGCCCATTTAATTATTTTCCTGCTCAATTATATATTCACTGATCCAGTTCATTACTTTTATTACTCATTTTTGTTTACTTTACTGCGCTTAGTTTTATTTATTTATTTTATTTTTAACTTTATTGTTTAACAATGAAATTGTCTTACAATTGGCGGACATAACGCTAAAAGCGTTCTCTCCTAGTCAACCATAGGGATAAACAGATAATTCGTTGCGGCGCAAAATAATTAAATAATTACATACTTATAACATACCAAATAATACTATGTGTATTATTTGGTATGTTATAAGTATGCATGCATATATACTCATAATAAAGATATATATACGCATACATATAAAATATATATACGTATATATAAATAATTAAATAAATACAAATAACGCTAAAAGCGTTCTCTCCTAGTCAACCATAAGGATAAACAGATAATTCGTTGCGGCGCAAAATAATTAAATAATTACATACTTATAACATACCAAATAATACTATGTGTATTATTTGGTATGTTATAAGTATGCATGCATATATACTCATAATAAAGATATATATACGCATACATATAAAATATATATACGTATATATAAATAATTAAATAAATACAAATACATACGTACCTACAATTAATGATGATGTAGATAAGAAAATGAGACTAATTTAGAAGATGACAGTGTACTCTTCTCTTGAAGGAAAATTTTGTGGAAATTTCTTTGATGTCAAGTTTTAACTGCTGAACTAGTTATTAAACATGTTATTTATAATTTTCAACTTACCAAAACTGCTATTTACAACTGCCTCTTTAAATCAGTGCCTTTTTTAATAGCGTGGGTGAGGAATAAGAAATAGTTTTGGCATTCGTATGGTTACAATGTGCTACAGAGAATTAACACATTTTTGAAAATCGTTCGTTTTTCGGAGCTCATAGCTATGCAACGATTGGAGATAGATAAAAAGTGTGAAACGCAAAGTTGTAGAGAACTTTATCAGGTTTCATAATGTTCATTATTATGTCGTGCGACGCACAGTTTTCGAAATGTAAGCAAAAACACAAAGAACGGGACAGAGAATTGAACACATTTTTGAACAAAATTTTGTGCGACGCACCGTTTTCTAAATGTAAGCAAAAAACTAAAAAACGGAACCTTTTTTGGGCCCCTCCCCCCCTCAGGCTCACTTCCGAGGGGTAAGGACTTTTAGTATGTTTGTATTGTTTATCACCTAACTAGTCCAAACAAAGTTCATAAGTAAAATTTTCTACTTTCGACTTTTCCATCCACAAATATTTATTCATTGCCCAGGCTATATGCCCGCGCCCGCGCCCGCCGTGCCGTATAGGAGCGATGACGTCACGCGCTACTCGCGAACACTGACGAGATTTAAAACACCTAAGTACGTAAACTTCCCAAGCTTATAACTTCGGTAATATTGCACTGATCGATGTAAAATAAAAACTAGAATAATGTGTACGGTCTAGGCTTTTACTCTACATACTTAAAAGTGTAATAATGTAACCGTGTTATCTCCTCCATTAGGCTAAACAATAATTTTGCATTACAAGTTTAGTCCAATAAGGTTCGGCGAAGTTAAATAAGAAACAAAAATTTTGAACGAATCGAAGGGCACCCATTTCCGACAAGTTGTAGGTAAGTATAAAAATGAAAACAATTATATTTAAAAAAAATAAAATTCATGTTTAATATGAGTGAATATCACGTAACTTATACAGTCTGTTATACATACTCATATCATATCTGTTTCTGCAATTTGTGGACCGTTGGCAATCAATAATTTGTCAAATTACCCTTACATAGTTAACTTATATGTAATTCATTTACAAACGTTATTATATTATATATAAGACCCTAATTTAAACAAAGAAATTAACATAGTATAACCACGTTATTGTGACCCGATTCATTTGAATAAGTAATGTGGCGGGAATCGAGGAAGAGACGAGTGTGGTTAGCGCTCGGACTGTACTCGCCGCCTACATTACTGTTACTTATTCTTATACATGTAGGCTATTATTGTGCGCGTTTCATATACATTGAAAGTTTTATAATAAAAAATCTAAATATCATCTTTACAAAATAAGCAATCTTTATGAAAACAGACACTGAAGGGAGACAAAATAGCGGCTTGAATCAAAAAGTGGAAAATAAAGACCAAACCACAGAATAAATAATACTAACGTACAGAAGTCTCACTCAGCAAAGAAATTCAAAGAAATATCTACTCAATGTGACTAGCGATATGGTTTAATTTAGCTGACGTCAGAACTCAGCACCTTTTCGCATAGAACCTAGACATCCATTGCAAGCCAATTTCATTCTTATTACTCTGGACAAACGATTCGTATAACTGAATTTACCACCCGGAGGAGCCGCCTGCGCGCTTAGTAATAATGTAGGTACATTTTCGATACCTAAACGGGGAGTGGCATTGGCCTGCCCAAACAACACAAGATCATAGAGATGGGGAGCATACTGAACGCGAAGTTGTCAGTATTTTATAAGGACTGATTGAAAATAATCCTAAATCAAAAAAATATCTCATACGACCGGCGTTGTTGACTCTATGGAGAACATACTGAAGAAACCACAGACCAAGGATCAAGAGATATACAGTAGAGAGATATACAGTATCAAGAGATATACTGATATAAAGTAGATATATCAGATCTTTGGAAGAAACTAATTAAATGTTATCATTTTACAACAATTTTCTAAATCAGTCAATCAGTAAAATATGCATATTTTATCAGTATTATATTTACAGCCTTAGTTTTTTAAGCAGCCCATATCAACTTTTATGGAAACGCACTCTAAAATTAGAGAACTTTACTTAAAAGTAACTGAGTAGACTCTAGATATGGATCTTAATGGTTTAACAAATGCCTGAGTCGAGCTTTTGAAAAGTAGTTATAAAATTTTTATGAATCCCCTTCTGTGTTACTTGAACTTAGCTACGCGGAGAAGGGCTTTATATAAAACAAACAAACACACAACCAAACATGAATGACAATCAATTTAGAGGTATTTTACCTTTGGCAGCAAATCTGGTCACAAGCCTTACCTAAGAATTTTCGAAATGAACGGTTGCAAGCACCTGCGTTCAGTCAGCGTTTTCCTGCGATTACAAACAGGGCGTCAAGGCAAAAGGTAAATGTCCTACGCTGCGCTTGGTGGGTGGTCACCATTCAAGATTTTTTTTAACGAGTTGAATACTTGGACCCCACTCGTATTTAGTGGTTATTAAATAAGTTAATCTGTCAGAGATAAATTAAACAGACTTTAATAACAATATTACTTTGCTTATTTGTAGAAAAAAAAAATATTTTGCCTCATAACATAAGTACATAACGAACTCTGCAATAGTTATCATAAAATATAGTGAATATTTTATAACGTTGAGGATTCAACACTGGATTGGGTCCTTCCAATCCAATGTTGAATCCTCAATGACGTAGTCATAATGAGAACATTTTTACACACAGTCTAGGTAATAAGACGTCTAAAAACGGAACCAAAATTAGAAACACTAAAGACGGCGCATTGTCAAACGGCCATGTTTTATTGTCTTTTTTGTCTTAATAAAATACTAAATAAAGATGGCGATAAAAAAGACAAGTGTGAAAATGTCGGCAATAGAAAACGGCCGCTTAACGTTTCTTCACTTCGCTCGGTATCCTTGGATCACCATTGACATAATGTATATTATCTTTGAAGAAAAAGCCGAAAAGCGCACCCTGGCTCTAAAGCAGCACTGCTAAGGATGCACCCGGAAGCAAGCTAAGATGAGAAGTGTGCATTAATTCCTGCGACACTAAGCCCTGTTTGTATTCTTAGTGACGTAATTTTCGACATCTTGCCGCGACACTTGTATTCCTGGCCCGCTTCTGCCTTCCAGAATCGCACATGCTTGCTGATCCCAAGACCACATGATCCTGCCCATGTATGCTCTGATCATGTCGAGTCTCGCATCTTCAGGAATGATATACTCACTTCGAACTTTCTTGTCCTTACCTACGCTAAAATAATATTTGCACTTGTAGGTCTTGGACATGTGCGCTATCCAGGGTTCTGGAAATATTTTTTAAATCTATTAGTTGCATTGTCAAAGTCTGGTGTTGAAATTTCTAGTCTTATGAGGTCATCCATTCATAAATTACGCTTGTGTCGTAATTTATGGATGGATTTATTAATGAGGGAGTGACAAGGTATCACAAAATCTATATCTAAGCAATAAAACACTAAACAATAATAAAAAAAATCCAGGTCTGTTAGCATAATAAGGCCTCGCCCGCTTGTTCAATATTTTTTAAATTAAATAATAATTAAAATAAATTCGGATCTTTTGTTTTAATTTAATTATTGTCAAGCAGTGGTATTGTCGCGAACGAGATAGAATCTTCCCAAACAATATTCGCGAACTACAAACTACTACGATATAATAGTGCGAGCTAAATTGTCCCATATGTCTTGTGTCATAAAGTCTAGAGTTGCTTGGTCATGTTACACTTACACACGTCGACTATGTAGAATATTCGAGATTAATGTGGACCTTTTCGATTGCGCATATGAAAAGCGAACCGTGGGTGCGCCAAGCAGTTCAATACGAGCTTGCAAAGTCATCACTTCGAAGCGAAGGAAACCTACCTTAGTGCGACAAGTGAAAGTACCTGCGACTACCTTGGCGAGATACCTGGACCTCAGCTGCTACGCGACTTGAACCTTGGACGTTTGGAAGACCATCTTCACGTGTCAACCTAGGGTTCCGTAATGAATAAAAACCCTCATACGAAGTTTGGCGTTTTTCTCCAAATTCGAACCCCAGTTTCGTAACAGTATAATTATAAAAAATAGATGTAAATAATAGGGACGTGACACTAGGCGGTGGGAGTCTTAAAATTGTGACCAACTGTGACAATTAGGGGAAGTAAAAAAATCATAAAATTCGTGTGACATAAGTACCCCTAAGGGTTCGAATTCTTTGATTGGGTATTGAAAAGATTGGATTGGATATGGTATAAGATACTAACCCTTAGTTTCCTTTAGGAACAGAACTGAACCCACGGTATAGAACATGCCATTTACATTAATTCTGTTTGGAGTGGCCATAGTCACAGCCTTTTTGATTCGCTTCATGTCATGCATTTGCAAGTGATTGACATAAGTGGAGAATTCTTCCATGTTGAAAAACCTTTTACATCTTATTGGTAGAAAATTGCTAAAAGGCTTATTGAGGGCGGTACAAAATAAGTCGCATTGGTTTATCCTGTAAAATAATAATGCATTATAATTTGCTCTTCAATGCCCTGCGGTAGGGTGCCCAAAACGCTGGCTGCATTGCCACGTTGGATAGCAATTGCTTTTTTATAACATAACTTATTTAATCATGTTTTAGAATCCCAACAGAATAAATACTGTTTTTATTTATGGTTTTTAATACCCACCTCTCGGACAAAGGTAAATGTGAAATATCAATTCCTCCAAGCACCATGCCGTCGACGACATGCAAAGCTTTTGTGTGCATTTGTTGATTTCCTTCCCCTGTGTACTCCTTTACAATCTGAAAATTCAATAAAAAGCCGTTAAATCTACATTCACGAGCATACAAAAACAGCTTACAAAAAATAATGTCATTTGGTACAAAAATTGCCGAAAAACTGATATAAGTGCGCGTCCACGGACACGCGGCCTTAAGAGCCCTAAGGGCTGACTCCAAAAAACTATTACGTCACGCCGCCGTGAGTTTTTCATAGGAATCCCATAGAAAATATTTGATTTGACGTTTAGAAAAAAAGTATCTGTTTTAACTTGTTGGCAACTAGCGGATTATCACATAGCCTGTGACATAGCTTTCTTTGTTTAACCTGTACAACGTCAAGTTTTAAAATATTGTTTAAAATTTTAAGTCGAAGCAAGAATTGTATGTTCCTATAAAAACGTACAACCGACAAATCAAAATTTGTATAAAATAAATAGTAGATTGTGCTACAATGCGTAAAGGTTTTAACGCGAGAGCGCTACTTTGAATCCAGAGCCAAACGAAGGATGCCTGATGGATTCTACGGTGGAATCCTGAGTGAAGCGAGGGATTCAAGTATATCGCCCGAGATAAAACTATTACCGTACACCGTGTAGCAAATTCTTCTTTTCATCTCTATCTATGCGAAAAAGCAAATATATACCTATAACGAAAGTAGAATACCTACGTATACCTAATCAGAGTTTATTAACAGTCAGTTACTAACCTTTATTTGATGGCGTTTTCACTGAAGAAGTACTATGAAAATATTTTTTTAGGACCACCACATCTTATACATTTTCCAGTCATTAGAATCGTTTCATTACTTTTTCCTTGTGTGTCAATTCTTTATATATTTAAATATGTATATTATACGTTAACTTCATATTTATTTAATTACTATCGGCCTCATCAAGAAGTTAGTTACATTTAAAATAGTTGTAAAAATAACCTAATAGTTCCTTAATAAAATTACTATATAAATCAAAGACAACAATTGCGCGTTTTTATTGGTTGTTAATAAATTATTATTTTGAAGCAAGAGAACCAAAACATTTTGACCTACAGCACAGAATACATAAGAGTCAAACAGAATGGTCTCTCACAGCGTCTCCCGCAAATTGGCGTCCCCGCACCTCTCCCCCGCACTTTGTGAGCTTTGACAGCTCCAAACCAGGGTTTAATTACTAGCCGCACGCAATACGCGACGTGTGTTGTCTTGAGAACTGTCAACCAATAGTAACCATCATGGTGAAAATGTGCGCGTATAATATTTGTTTATCCACCAAATACTCTAAAGAACGTATATTTCATACATTTCCAAATGATGAAAACAGGTAAGCAAAGCAACAATATAATTTCACGTTATTAGTATTACCCAGCAACCATCTTGATTACCCTTCTCGCTCTCTCGCATTGGCGGGAGATACACAATGACAAGAGCGAGATTGTTACATTACCGGATTGCTAATAAGCAATCCGGTAATGTTACATAGGCTCCTCGCTCACAGGTAATCACATACATGCAGATGCCAACTAGATTTGCGCGGGTTATAGTGCTAAATGCCATTGTTGACAATGACAACTTGACATGCTGTGCGTGTCAATTTGTCATCATCATCAAGCGTGATAAACAATTGTTTATTTTTATTGAATTTATTCATATAATTAGCGTATAGTTTTGCGCCGAATATGCAAATTACTATATTACAATAGTGAATTAGTGAAATTAGTGCGTTACATTATAAATGACTCATAATAATCAGTAAAGTGAACTAATGGTGAAATGGACAATGGACATAATGAAAAATATTTGTGAAGTGATATTATGTAGCTGTTTCCGACTTTCCTGTAACATTTAATACATATAAAACAGAATATTTTTTACGTCATAGTGTTCGCAAATCTTCCGGTATGGAAAAATATAATCGTAAATATGTCGAACTCGTTAGTAGGTAAGTATTAAAATAATTCTGCGGTGCGACCCTAAGTATAAAACTCACACATCGACGTGTGTACAGATAAATTGTTTCGTTTGTAGTAGTAGTAGGTATATATGTTACTCTGAATCAATGGAGAGTCATACCAGTGCCTACAGTCATCCACGTAAGACGTGTTGTATTCGACGACGCCCTTGCCTATATTTTATAATTTTAAAACTAAATTCTTCTTTTTTAGCTGACTGCCAATATTATTTTTGATTCTACATTCGTGTTCGGTTTTCAAATGCGTTTTAACGCCTAGGGAATTTACTTTTTACTTTTCAGTGTCTAGAGAATTACCAGTGACTTTAGCCCCAAATATTTGGGATCAAATCATCGTTTTTCGAATAGATGAGATGAAAACAAATATCCAATGTTAAGATGGTTTGGGCATGTAGAAGGGATGGGTAAAAAGAGATTAACAAAAAATATTTATAAGGCAAATGTGAATGGAAGAGCGGGACAGGGTCGGCCTCGGCGAACGTTCTGCGACCAGATTGCAGACGTTCTGGAAAAAGGAGAGGTTAGAAGTACCCGTAACTGGGGGGCATGTATGAAGAGAGTGATGTGATGAGTGTAGGTAAAGCGAAGGTCTGTCTGGATAGTAGCAAGTGGAGGTCTATAGTCTCTGCTAGCCCTGGGGGAAACAGGCGTGATAATATGTGGGCGTCCAAGCAAAAAGGTACAGTTGTCGACATTTAGTTTCAAAGATATACGCAGTTTTGTAAAATTGGATGAAAAATTGTATTTCGCGATTTTAATTCATTAGTAATTAATGTAAATAATTGTGTGCATGTAAAAGACTATATGATGTTTCTAAGTACCAAAACATTTTAATTCATTTAATTTGAATATAAGTAATTTTAAACTAAAAATGGTTTTTCTTGAATCAAGTTATTTCAGTTTCAAAATCAAATGTGTGATAAATAAAATGTGCCAGATTTTGAATATTTTTTTAAATCCTTATTATCAATTGACTATTCTATAGATACCGAATCTAGTCCCCCACAACTGGACCCTTTTTGCTAGGACACCCACATATGCACTCGTTTGTATTAACAAATATCAGACCTCTCCATAGATAAGGGTTTTAGCCGGTATTGCTCGTTGTAATTCAGTGACGGGACGCCACCCGTTGTCGTCCAATTGGTACACTTGTCTACCCCCACATCCTGAAACAACTCCCAGTTAATGTTAATAGGCCCTATGCTGTGTTCAACTTTCTAGGTCGAGTAACGTTAAATTACTATCATGTGAAAAAATAAATCTTACCTATGAATACCTTCAGACATGATTCAGATTTACTACTGCTCAAAAATGTAAAGTGCCAGTCGTAAACACTCTTAAAAACTTCCAAGTCGGACGGCTTTTCTAAGTACGTTGGTTTCTTGTTGAGCACATTGGTCCTGAAACCCTGACTGGTGTGGGATTCCGGCGGCGGAGTCTTCGTTAGCGTCAGGATACATTTTAAGGTGTCTTCGGCCCCGTGTCTATCGGGTTGGGTCCGAACTTTATCTGGCAACTAAAAACAGATATTTCGTGTAAAGATCAGATAAGTTTCGGATAATTAAAGACTAAAAACAGATTTTTCGTCAACATACAATTTTTTTGTGTGTTTGTGGCCAATACTGGCGTCAATTTTTTTAAACTGCAAGGCATTTGACGTAGCGTGACGACTGCCATATACCATTACGACAGCCGGGACAAACGGTTAATGTGCCTTCCTTCAAGTGCGGACCACGCCCGGGGTTGCTTAACTTGCTTAGCTAGCAATGCGTACTCGCACCGAGCCAGCCGAGTTCCAAAATAGTAATAATTTCGAATAATTAAAACGGTCTGAACGGGCTTAAAATATAACAGTGAATTACATTAACATAACATTTTATAAAGATTTATAAAAATTACACTGTTCTACAATCTGTAGAAAAGGCCCTAGGCCTTAAGTCCGCCTGTAAAATTTTTTGTAATAAAGTTAAATAAATAAAAAATAATCTGTAATTGACTTTCAGTTGCAAATCGATTTCCAACCTTCAGTCTTAATTTTTGTAGATGCATAGTTACATGCAAAAGCACACAAAATATTGTCCCCGCGTCAATACGAACAAAGGTTCTAAAGTTTCTAATTTAAAGTCAGGTAATTAATTAACTGAGTTACATATTATTTTCTGGTTTGATTAAAGGATAAGGCAATAAAATTATATGACAGTAAAATTAGTTTGACTCTACCATTATCAGTGCATCTACAGAAATATATGATCGAAGATTTCAACTCCATAGCATTACGAGTATAAAAGATTTAACTGATGCTACTTACTTGCCATAACTTCAAACACTCCTCCCGCATTTTAGCTTGGTATGGTTCTTTTAAACTTTTATCTTTACTAAAAGCAGCTATTTTTAATAAATTCTTTATTTGTCTCTCACCAAGCCTGCAAAAAGTAATAGAAAATTAGTTTTCCTTTAAAGTGAACTAAAATCACAACACCACAAAACTATAAGGCTCAATCAATTCACTCTAAAGTTGCAGGCGGCAGGCAGCGCACTTTTACTGTCAAACCATATTCACCTTTATTTCTATATTGAAAATACATAGTTTGGCTTGAGAAAAACTTGGCCATTTATTGACGCGGTCGGCCGCGCGACTTCTGCAAGTCTTGCAAGCATAGTATTAGGTCCTTACATATGAAATTGCCGTTCAGTATCAAAAAAGTGAAACAAGTTTTTTTTAATGAAATTATTATTTAATCAATCGAAGTATGCGCCGTTGTTATCGATACACTTCCGCCATTTTATAGGCAGATCATTGATACCTTTGGAAAAAAAATCCTGGGAGCGAGAGTCTATGAACTGTTTGAAGGCGGTTTTGACTGCCTCATCAGATTTGAAATTTTTTCCTTGTAAAAAGTTATCCAAATTTTAAAAAAAGTGGTAATCGGTTGGGGCAAGATCTGGAGAGTATGGTGGGTGACGCAGAGGTTCCAGTCGCAGCTCCTCTAACTTGGCGATCGTTTGATGTGCAGTGTGTGGTCTAGCGTTATCCTGAAGGAGCAGTGGGCTAGACCAATTCATCAGTCTCGGTTGTTTAATGGCGAGCTTTCCCATATTGTTTGCAATTGTTGGCAATACAAGTCTGCAGTAATCGTCTGGCCTGATCTCAAGCTGTAATGGATAACACCAGCACTGGTCCACCAAACACTAACCAGAATCTTCTTTTTGGTCAGTTTTCGCTTAGGGCAAGGTTTTGCCGGTTCTCCTGGGTCAAGCCATTGTGATGATCGCTTCCGATTGTCGTACAGGATCCATTTCTCATCACAAGTCACGATACGGTTCAAAATCCCCTCATTATTGTGGCGATTAAGCAAAGAAACGCAGCAAGCAACGCGTGTTTGTTGGTTTGCTTCAGTCAATTCGTGCGGTACCCACTTTTCGAGTTTTTTAATTTTTCCGATTTGGCGCAAGTGGATAAGTATCGTTTTGTCACTTACGCCGAAGGCTGCTGCTAATTCAGAAGTGGTTTGAGATGGATCCGCTTCCACTATCGCCTTCAATTATTCGTTATTCACTTGAGTATCAGGTCATCCACGAGGCTCATTGTGTAAATCGAAATTTCCAGAACGGAAACGTTCAAACCAAAAACGCACCGTTCGTTCGTTAGCGGTGCCTGGTCCATACACGTCGTTAATTCTTCGAGTCGTTTCTGCAGCACTGGTGCCACGGTGGAACTCGTATTCGTAAATACCGCGAATTTTCAATTTGTCCATAGTTGTTGTTATAGCAATGTTAAAACTTAAACAAATGATGTTAAAACAAATGAAATACGAATTTTAAAACAATATTTTTCTGGCTTTATTTCGAAATAAATTTGAATTTGGAATTCCTAATGAAACGCAAGATATTTGATTTTAAAGTTGCCAGTATTGAAAATCGGCAATTTCATATGTAAGGACCTAATATATGCATTCCGTAGATAGAAATAAAGTTGAATATGGCTTGACAGTAGTTGACAGTAACAGTGCGCTGCCGGCCTCTGCCAATTCAGTATGAATTAAACGTAATACATACACACAATTACTATTATAAATGTAGTCATAAAATCCAGTGTCCTCCTGAATGACACTCAATGGAACGAGTTGGGTGACATCTTCAGACCCACTTCCCTCCTCACTTGCCTTCCTCAGCATCTTGTTAACTTTGAACAGGTGATTCTCTGCAGGTTCCGTTCCTGTCCTTTTCCAAAAACAGACTAGGTATCTTTCAGAGTTAGCTGGTCGAGATGTCACCGGCTTGTGGAGACATACTGAAACATGTAATGAATATAAAAGATCAAAAGCATGCTTCATGGATTTAAGTGAAAAAAAAGTTAGCATAAAGAAAAAATCGGAAGCAACAGTAGTAGTTTTAAAGTAGAATAAAAAATAGTCATACATAAGTTACTCGGAAAGTTCAAATAATCTCTCGGAAATATGGTTTTTTTAGTCGTGTTACTGTGAAATGTTAACCAAACTGAATATAGAGCTGTCGGTCAAAATATTGAAATTATTATATAAGTAATAACCTCTATCAAAACATTTATACATAATATAAATGAGCCCAACACTGAACAGCGTGAACACGTCAAAGAGTTTCACTACAAAATGTCCGCCCGTGCGCACGAGCATCAACGCAGCGAGACACTGGCATAAGTAAAGCTGCTTCGATAAGATCTCCTGGATATTCTCCTGCCCTTCTACAGAGAAACCCTGAAAAACAATAATTAAACATATGCATCACAATCCACATCCTGTGATTAAAATGTAAGGGCCATAAGTCCCATTTAGACACAGGACAATCCACTAAGCCAATCCATAGTCTCAGTTGATTGTCATGTCAATGGCTTCGTATGAATAGAGCCATTCCACTATAATGGATTACCCTCAGGAAAATAATCAAGACAGTCCAATGAAAGGCTCCATTCACATAAAGCCATTAACAGGACAATCCATTAAAACTATGGATTGGCTTAGTGGATTGCCGTGTGTCCATTATTTTAATTTGAGTACTTTAGTACTGCATCTTGAATGCCTTAAAAACCCTATAAAAATACTCTATAATTATGTTTTTAAATTGGCTTGATTTCCAAGACATGCTAGGAAATTAAGTATTTCGTCCCTAGTTTTCGTATAAGTTGATATAGGTCCACGCATATACACCTAATATAAACACTTTAATGCTTTACTATCATACTTATCCAGTACCTATCTATCTTTTTCGGGAACAATTTGTGTAAAAAGCGATTGTTCAACTACTGTGCTTTGTGTCCCGGAATGCTTTAGTGACAGAAAAAGTTATCAATTTAACAAGTTTATTTGCTAGGCAAATTAAAAATACTCCCGACTATCAAGAACGCTATTTAGTGATGTGAACCGGAACTATTGATACGGACATCAAGTCGCGCTACATGCGCGCTACGGATATGAGTGGATTTGAAATCGTTGGCATCCTTTTAAATAGCCACTATACACATGATACAAAGTAATTTGAGAATAATAAAACGTCAATCAAACGTCGACATTTTCATATTAAAGTAAACCTCTAAACATGCGTTAGACTCCTTGATAGACACCATTACTGCAATTCTAAATAAAAAACTAATCGTCATAAAAGTTACGAAAAACAAAATAATTATAATAGTCTCAATTTCATCGCGTCGTCGTAGATTCCGTAGTACAGAATTACCTACTATTCTTAATCGGTCGCGTAACATCGCCTTTCCCCACTCGACTTTAAACCTTATCCACGCAACTTAATGTCTGTTTTTGTATGCCGGCTGGGCGCGCCAAGCTGGTGAGTGTACCTACCAGCGCAGCGCCGGGGTCATAATAGCACTCTCGTAAGCGCGGCGCGTAATGTTTTGATAGTTTGTTTATTTTTTACTTTTTGATACTTTTTAATTACTGCATTAAGAGTCCGTACTACCCTAAAGTTCTTAGAGCGATCTTAAATATTATCAATATTAACGAAATACTCACTTTGAAATAAAAAACACAGCAAAGTTCAGGACTAACTCTATACATAATATGTATCGATAACACGATTGCTTGAAATTTTCTCGATTAAAAAAATTGCGAAGTTGCCTCTAACTCACGTCAGAATTATACTAAAACGGAAATTATTAAAAAAATACAATAAATTAGCCCTTGTAACTTTGGATTATATAGGTAATTGTATTAAACATAAGGCAGTCATAGTATGTCTTACTTTTTAAATAACTCTTAAATATTCTTTGTAAAACGAAAAAACCTATAACCAAAACCAGCCTCATTGACCTACCATGATCTTTTTACCCCGCATGGTCTCGCTGTCTCGCTTCGGCTAGTATTTGTGTGCGTGGAAGCGGGAGCAAAACTTAAATTATCCACATCAGGCCCAGCCTTAATTGCAGTATTGTTACCCAAAAAAAATAATCTTTAAGTATGTTAACAAGTTAAATTAATGCCAATGATTTCAAATGCATTCTGTATATTTGCTAGAGAAAGCCCTGATTTTCAAGGGTTTATCATCAATAACTTTTAAACGGCGGGACCGATTTTCATCAAACATAGCTAAGAAAGGATAGCAAGGGAACTTGCTATCACGTAAAATAAACCGGCCAAGTGCGAGTTAAACTCGCGTGGAGAGGGTTCCGTACAATTGATTGAATTCTTATAGGTTTTCCTGTAATCTACAAGCAATGAAGTATATTTTGTATTTTTTTCAAAATTTTAGGCTCAGTAGTTTCGGATATCAGGGGGGAATGGTCAATTTTCGTCTTCTTTCATAAATTAAATCAAAACTATTCATTTTACAATAATAACAAATATATATTTGAGATCTTCATAACGAGCCCTTTCATTTGATATATGACACAGTAAGGTTTGCAAAACTTTTTTTTTTAATTTCCTAATTTATCCCCCGAAAATGACCCTTATTTAAAAAAAAATATTTATTTACTTTGCACTTATGTGTTTGGGTCATAAGATTACAACATTCTACCAAATTTCACCTGATACAGTCCCGTAGATTCAGAGCAAATTGGCTGTGACAGACGGACGGACAGACAGACGCACGAGTGATCCTATAAGGGTTCCGTTTTTTCATTTTTTGTACGTAACCCTAAAAACCGCATCGAAATCAGTTTATCCGTTCGAACGCTACGATGCCACAGACAGACAGACAGACAAACCGACATTAGCGTCAAACTTATAACACCCCTCTTTTTTTCAGGGGTTAAAAAAGTAGGACATTATGTGTAGCCGCAGCCTGTTATTAGTATTTGTTTGTTTCATGGAATAATAAATAAGATAATATTAATAACATACTCGTATAGGCGCACAAACTTTAACCTTATTATGACAATGTGTAAGAGTCAAACGTTCAAAGACATATTCCACGCCGCTCCGTCCATGATTGTAGGCCCGAAACCGAAGTATCTAATAATTCAAAAAGAGAGAATATGAAACTAGAGTGTTCATTTTGTTTGTCAACTTGAGTGTCTTAAAACAAGTGTTAATTGGATATTGGCAGGCTAGCCTGGGCATTCAAAAATCTGTCATCACATGTTTCATTCAGACTACTTCCCTATCCTGAATTAGGTGCGGCAGGTTGATTATGATTTTGTGGGAACAGTCAAGAGCACTTGATGGACAGGGCTTTTGGACCATCTAATATAGATATTGACTTATCAATGAATAAAAATGAACTTACTCCATCTGCCATCAAAAAGTGAACCCCTACTCCATCAGTCTGCTTCAAAACATGGTCTTTCAAGGATTCCAGGTTATCTGGATCAAATATGTTGCCGTCGTTATTCACGCCATAATATGGGTTGAATGTCTCAGGAGTGCCAGCGTAAAAATCAGACAGCTTAAAGTCATTTCCTCCTTTCAAAGTAAATCCAAAACCTGAAATAAGATGTTTTTTTTATACTTAGACATATAATAAGACATACATAAAAATAAGACTTGTTGTATCATAATCTATTTTTCAACACAATTGCTCGTAAAGTGGATCTAATTTCACTGGTTTTAGATATATAAAGCAGCTAATAAAACACGCGTGTGTTATAAACGCAAATAGTGAAGTTATATTCTATAACCGCACTATTTGCTATTATTATGCTTCAAATTGTTTTTTTTTTTTCAAATTTCGAACTGTCCCGCTGCGCGACGCCATCCAGAAGGCAGCGTGCCGCGCTGATTTTTAAAAGTATAACGGCGGGAAAGCAACAGTGTGCATCACAGTTTTATGATTGAGTTTATTTAAAATCAAAAAATTCCGTTTATCAGGTATTTTTCCTCGCAAGTGTGTTCAAAATAGTCGTACGATATACGTGCGTATATTGGTTAAACACACTCTGCTCTATTACGCCCTCGCCTTCGGCTCGGGGTAAAATTCCGCCTCGTGTGTTATAACCACCATAACGCACTTATATCGTAATGTACTATAAAGTAACCTGTTATACTTCTAAACTACTGAACTTTTTGTATAGATACACATTTCCACCTAAGATAGCACACACACACACACAGACACATAGCACTAAATTAATTCTCACAAGTAATTTTCAAATAGGCTGAGAGAATTCTTTTTTTACTAATATTGTTATTATTGTTTTGGTACCTTTTGCTTTCCACCCTCTACGGAACAAGACATATTCAGAGAAGCCTCCTGGACCAGCACATACATCAGCAAAAAATAGCAATTCTCTCTCATCTAATGCACTTTCATTAGTATCTTGTTTTTTTGGTTTTGTGAACATAAAATCAAAAACAGCATCCATGTTGGCCATCTTAACTGCAGCCCTGTTTAAAAATATTACTGCGCCAATTGTTTCATAAGGGTTACTTCGAAACCGAGCATGTCTCAAGTCTTCATCATCCAAGGTATCAAATATGGTCTACAACAAAAAAAACAAATTATCATAGTACTGTACATTATAATGTACTTATTTAAGTACTATACTTACCAGCTATAGCTAATGATTGCAAGATATGTGAATAAAAAAAATATTATTCAATGAAAAAGCCAGTCAAGTGCGAGTCGGACTTGTACATGAAGGGTACTGTACCTCCGTTCAATGTTTTAAAACTGTAGGGGACGCGACCCTAGTGTGGCTAAGATAAAGAGAGATTTAATGATAGTCATTTATTGCTGTCGAACTTATGATGCCAAATGATGATATCATCGAAATATATTGTTCGTAGGATGATATATTATTATGATAATGAGATGGGATCGTTCCAACGGATGGCGAGGCACTGAGAACCGTATGCATCGCCGCGCGGTACACCGCGGCAAATAGCTGGCTCAGCATACAAGCCCAGTGAGAGATGCAGTTGCATCTACTTTTAGTATTTGTTGTTATAGCAAAGTAGCCACAGTAATACATAATCAGTGAAAATTTCAAGTATCTCGCTATTACGGTTCAAGAGATAGAGCCCGGTAATGATGTTAATAATAAAATTACAAATTAAGTTTTACCTTTGCATCAAGTACTCCTTTCAATACTTGAACATCAACAAAATCCGTCTCATCATCTATAGTCAATTTCTTTGGTCCAATTTTTAGCCATTTTTCTAGAATATCTCTTGATAATGTTTCTGGAGTGGCTGTTGGCATCCAACTCTGTAAATAATCACATTGATTGAGCACATATGACAGTTGGTACTATGAAACTGTATAACTTACTAAAATAATTGAATAGAAAAAATAAAAAACATTAGTATGCCATCTCTTTTTCATCTTAGCGCATTCCTGGTTGCATCAACAGCTGTGCTGCTTCACTTTTTCAATGGTCATCCAAGGATGCAAAGACCTTGCGAAATGGTGATGAAATAACAGAAACAGATTAAATGATTTGACTAGTTTTAAGATCGGCCGCCGCTTGACTTTAATTCTTCTTGGTCATGCAGTTGTAGCTTGTAGCACTAGATGTTTGTGCTTAGTTTTAAGTCACCTCTTACGGCATCCACAGAAAGATATGGAGTAGTCCTATTCTAGGCCGGTAGCCACATGGCACCACAAGTGGAAGCTACAGTGAAACCATTTCGACTCGACCACAAGTGGAAATTTTATAAATTATTTTTTATTTTTTCTCATGTCATATAATACTAATATTATAAAGCGGAAGATTTTGTTTGTTTAAACGCGCTAATCTCAGGAACTCATGGTTCGATTTGAAAAATTATTTTTTTGTTGGGTAGTCCATTTATAGAGGAAGGCTAGGCTATATAACATTACGTTCCGACAACCACGCGAACGAAGTCGCGGGCACAGCTAGTGTATTATATTGATGTTAATATGGCAATATTTCTTTTCTGTGAAGTACATGTGTAAGAAGACTGCATCACATGCGAAACAACACCAGCAAATATAAATGATTTAGTCCAAAATATCTTAATTCACAAATTCACACTACAAATAGCTATGAAATAAATCAAAGCATGTGATACTGGACTGTCCGTGCGTTGCATCAACAAGAGAGGAGTACCTGGGATCTCCAAGTACGCTGACGGACGTGTACAGCTCACCCTCTGCATTGCTCGGCTTCCTCGACGATTTGGGCTGGCTCGAGTGACAACGCAAAACCAGCCCGCAAAAGGGGAGACAGAAAAATGTTGATCCTAGGCGCGGAAAAATGCCCATGGAACCGGTGAACCAGGTGAACAGCTATCAAATAAATTAATCCTATCATTGAACTTACAACTTCTTCCTTTGCTTCAGGTGCTGCCTCATCTGGGGACCATTTGAAGTCCCGTGGTACTTGACCTACTATTGAGGGTTTTAAACCTAGACCTCTTCTGCCCTTTTGAGTGGAAGCCTCAATGGGGGCAACACGTCCATGTTCAAATTTACCCAATCCTTTGCCAGGTTTGAAACCCATGTTGCTCATCATACGTTTCGACATTTCTGAATATCCACTGCCAAAGGGATCTTGGCCTTGGTCATGTTCAGTAGAATCTTTGCGATAAAACTTGTTTTCATTTGCATCTTGAAAGCTGGTTTTTATAGAAACTTCATCATTATCATCATTGTCATCCAGAGATGGACGGTAATTGTCATAGTGTTCTATAGGTGATGAACAATTTTCACTTAAACTACTCCTACTTCTTCTGCTGTCTTCGGGACTATGTTCTGTGTAACTCAACCTACTCCTTGTATGTTCTGCTCCTGAGTAATTAGCTTGTGGAGTGTCTGAAGGCTCCTCGTCTGATTCTTGTAAAACTACAACATTTTAAGATTTATCAATAAGTACCTAAGCAATTTGAATACCTAAATTAAGTCTGAGCATAAGTATAATAACCCTTTCATCATTTTATATATAAATACACTATAATACCTGAGCCATGAGAAGTAGTCGATGCGTAAGTATCGACGCGCGAACGTTTTCGGGCGACAGGCGAGGCATCACTGCCGGAATATGAGCGCTTGCTTGGTTGATGAGACTCATCACTGCCGGAATCTTCGTCGCCTGAAGGATCTGGACACAGTTTTAGTATCGGTTAATAATTCATTATCTTTAATATATATCCTCTCATTATCAAACGCCGCTGATAAACGGACTTCGTTGTAGTACCTACATAATTTTATTCATAGTTTAGAGCAAAATGCAGAATCACTAAAAAGGTTAAGCGACATGAAAACATAGATACCTGATAAATTCATATTAAATCTGTTTATAGGTAAAACAGTTTCGGAAACTTAAATACTCGCAACAAAATATATTAATCCAATTTAATCTAAAGCGAATTATTGAAGAAAAACATCTTATCATATCTCTCACTCACTGATGAGATGACATGACAGCTGTGAGTAGTGTTGCCAGGTTCTGTCAGTGAAAAGTTACAGCCTGGTTAATGCCTGTTTTTTGGTTCCGGCGGTGATCCCACTGCACGGACTTGCGGATTTTAACATTGTATGCAAGTATCTCAGTTTGTATAGAAAAAACGCCTAGTCCAACCCACTCACAACACACACAACCCAAGTCCGTCCCGCGCGCTGATTCTGCCAGTCTGCGCGTAAAGCGTAGCGGTTATATACTCTTTGCGCGAGGCCGCGGTGCTAGCCGCACGGAAACATCTAGCTCCGTCCGCAGTACCGGCCGTGTTTTTATGTATGTATAAAGGACAAAGAAAAAAGAACATTTAAGATGCTTTCTTGAATGAGTTCGGTATCCATTCTCCACGACGATCGACTCTAGTGTAAAGTGAATATTTGGCGCGTGGCCGCCGTTTTCTATACAAAATGAGATACTTGCATACAAGGAGACTGATCGCATAAGGGTCAGTTCAGAGTTTAGCATAATGTTAAAATCAGCGGTGCGGTGCAGTGGGATCACCGCCTAAAATTGAATTCCCACCGACTAAGATAGTAAAGTAAAATGTAGAAAAATCATTTCCACTCCCCGTTACATAAAGTGGGGTGGGGCTGGGCCGGGGATGCTTATTTGATGACAAAGAGAGCTGATCTCTATATTTAAAAAGTTATAAGATGTGTACAAATGAAATGTTAGCTACTAGCAACACTATTCATACAAAACTGGGGAAAATTCCAGCGATAGATAATGGGGTTAAATCACAGACCATGGGGTTAAATCGAAGGATTGATCACACACATACCATGGATCAATTCAAGATAGACACAGCCTATGAATGTACTTGCGTGTCCAACTGAAGTAAAATCGACTTAACTCAAAATTGTCTTCTTTAGTCCGTGTATGACAGCTTATTGCACCTAACCTAAAACGCTCTGCAGAAAAATGCCTATTTGTGCAGTTTTGAGCTGCAGAAACACGTCAACAAATGTTGGAGGGCGTTAAGAAAAAGTTTCCTTTCATCCGTAAGTAAGTTTCTTATTAAATAGTATTCAAGTTATTTTAAAATCAATTATTTCATGTTTTGTTTAACTTTTATACTGAAAACTGCTGACTGAGTGAATATCGCATATTCATAATCCATTGCTTACATTAGTAACAAAATGATGGCCTAGTATTTGTAACACGCAATGAAAATGAAACAATTAGATACTTTCTCATTCATTCGTTATCACACTTGTCATTTTTTTTTAATTAATGGCTTGACGGTACTGCGTATTTAGCCAGGAACAAGTCAATAAATTCTTTTTTCCTAACAAGTTACAATCAAAGGTTGGTGTAGGCCTTTCATTGCTTTCAGGGAGCTTCTGGTGACAAATCTATACGAATCTACTGGTTTTCATAGCCGATTGAGTGGCGGACGACGCCTGAAGACCTTAGATCATTTAACCTTTTCACCGCGAGACGTTATGTCAGTTGTCGTGCCCCCAGCGCGAAGCGTAGTGAATCGAAAATAAGTAGGTACCTACAAAAAATAGGGATGTGCAATACTTACGTATTAAGATATCGATAATGATTACAATAGGTATAAGTATAGCATAAACTTAAGTCTCCGCGCGTATATCCATTTATCTGGCTGTCTATATAGGCTTAGAAATGACTGGGGCGATCGTGATGACGTTTTTACTATTAAGAACATTTATCCGGATACGTTTTATTTAAGTACTTATAATACATAATAATCCGCGGTCGCAGCTCCCAGGTATAGCTGCGATATTATAGGTTGTAAATTACAATATCTAAGTATGTGCGAGTGTTTCCATCCCAACGATACTACCTAAACATATGACAAACAATCAATGTAGGCAACTTTCAACTGGCAAAAATGGAAATCTATCAAGGCGTGAATGGAAAACGATGATAATATATCATCATAGCGCACTCCCGATTCGCACTCCGGAGGTCGGGGTCGGCTACCTAACTTTTTGATGAAGTTATAAGTATTTAGATATTCAGTTCAGTGGTATTTAGGTACACAGAGCAACTGCCGAGTGACCTCCGCAGTCCAAAGTTAGTGAAAGATTTGTGTTATGTTTTAATTTTTCTTGTTTGTACACTTCACCTAGGTACCTATACCATTCACCATAATTTTTATACAAATAAATGAATTGTCCAGAAGCTGATTGATGGTGTACTAACTTTAAATACCCTTACCCATACTATAATTATGAGGCATTTTTCGAAAGCTATTAAAACAAAAAGCGTTTAAAGGTTTAAAATGATTTATTAATTTGTACTTGACTTAGGTACTTACAATCACATTTAATCGTATCATAATCATGACTCACTAATAAATGACAAAGCTTTCTACTGCTGAAAGAACTTAGTAAACGTGCCAAAGGTGCAAATCAGATCATCAAGATGAAAAACTTTTTGCATGGAACTGATGATGGCAACTCGAATAAGAATTGTGATATGTGAGCGTTATTTTGGTGGAGATCACTGCACTGATTCGAAACCAAGTGCACAGGGTTCCCACTCGCCGATGTTTAGGTATAGGCTCGAGCGACTAGCGTACCGTAGGTACGAACGAGCTGCTATAACAGCGGCGACATACATACCTACATACTGACAGCGGTAAACGACTTTGTTTTATACTATTTAGTGATACAGAAATTCGCAAACATACATGTACATTAACTTCTTAAATTACTCTACTTTTATAGCAGTTGGTAACTAAATTATAAGTCCGTAGGTATTTACTACTTTCGCAATTGAAATAGGTAAAAAAAACGATGTATTAAAAAACTTACCACATTATCAATATCAAATTCATCATCTGTATTGAGTTCTTCATTATCGTCGCCTTCAAGAATTCTTATCGTAGTCATCACCACCAAAGAGAATTTAACCACACGAACATAAACATAGTATCTCTAGACGCTTCATAAAAAATAGCAGCAGAATAACTATATCTGCTCTACTCGCACTAATTTGTCCGGCTCTTATGAACGAAGCGAGATAGCGCTAGAGTGCATCGCCATCTTGAAATGCCGCGCGCCGTCAGCCGACCGGTTGAAGTACTCACGTTGCCAGCTGGACGTATGCGAGTCAATTGTGTTTTTAACAAAAAATTGTAAATCAAGTTGTTTTATCGTTACTGTTTGTGTGGAAACAAGTGCTAAGATGCCTATCCTGTGTTCTGCTCTCGGTTGTTTCAGCCATCAAGGTATTTTGAGCGGAACAGGACAAAAAATATCCTTCCGTCGGTAAGTCGTATTAAATACATTCGAGGAAGAAAATGATATTAAGGCTTAATTCGAGTAAAACAGCATGTTGATTTGTAGTTGTATTCGTTGGTAATTGGCGTAACAAAGTTTCGAATTCATTATTAGTAAAATGAACTCATTTTTATGTTTGTATTCATTGACTGTACCATTTTTGACAACTGAAATACCCTTGAAATTTAATCGTAGTGCTGCCCCTAAATAGGTTGCTATCGATAAGTTTATAGGTACTTATTTCCCCATTCTGTGACTAATTTAATGAACGATATAACTATTTTATAATACATAAGTATTCTATTTTAGGTGTACCACATTAGGTATATTGTATTTTGTTTTTATTGCAGATTCCCAAAGGATAAAATTTTGAAAGAAAAGTGGGTCAGGAATATCAGACGTGGAGAATGGACTCCTTCTAAATATTCAAGATTGTGTTCACTGCATTTTGAACCCACTTGCTATCGTGAAGGATCAGATCAAAAACTGTTACATTCATATGCATATGTCGCACATTTAGATCTTTTTCATAGGCAGGCATTATTACTTAACCATTTAAACATTCCTTTGTTATTTGGATTAGATTAAATTGTGAACGAAGTCACGTGACAGCTGCTTTGTGAGTCGATTGGAGTTCATGCTGACGATATGTACAATGACAACCGACTTACCTGATGATTCATAAGAAACCCGACTACTCTGCGTGACCGTTCAAATTTAATCGCAATTCAAAGTTTACAGTGATATACATATTTACATAATTACTTCTATGTGTTTTTATACTTTTATGAACGTCTTTTTGTTATATTCTGTTTATTTTTTTTTTTTTCGTCTTATATGTGACAGATAAAAACGTCGGATGTAAGATAACACTGCTGTGGTAACATATTAATCTTCATCGCCGTATTTAATTAAGATTCTGACTATTTTTTTCAGATCATAACTACTTACGAAACTTTAATTTTGATTTAAAGTGCATTTAGTAAGTATTAGAAAATAGTAGCGTGTAATAGTTTTAATAAATACTCTTCTCTCACTCGCGAAGTTGGTTTTTGTAAAAAACATTTTTGGCAATAAATACAAGTATGAGAAATTCGAGATGTTTTTTTAACAACTAGGACCCATTTCCTTTGGGTTTCCCATAACAAACACCAACTTCGCGAGTGAGAGAAGAGTATTGTCTGCCATTAATTGTCATTATCGATAAATTGCAAATCCCATCATCCCTGCTCTGCCCATCACTAATAGTATACATTAATATAAACAAATTTGTATAACACAAATGGCGACATGAGGGTTTTAAGTAGTAAGTGTTGCAGTATATCGAACTCTGTCACTCTTATAACATTTCTTATTTGTAAAAAAGAAAAGGCTATAGTGTTTTCCGTTAATTTTTTTAAGTTTCCTCTATACATTATTGCTCTGAGCACACGAACGCAAGCCCAACACTAAAGAAGACGGCGCTCGCCTGTGACGTCACAAGCTGTCGCGTATTTGAGACGTTCGCGCTGGGGAACTACCAACATTATGTTCTAAACATCTAGGCTTAGGGATGGGAAAATCAAATCCATTGCTGACATTTCGATAGTTCATTTACTAAGTTTCAAGGACATTAAATAAAATATACACAAATATTAGTATCAAAATTATTTATTAATAATATATGTGATAATTTTAGATCTTTTTATGGTGATATAAGTCGGTATAAGAAAGAATATTTCAATTTACGTTTAATTTTTATCAGTAAATAAATCGTAAATGTCCCATCCCGCGTGTCACGTATATGCGACGTTCGCGGTGGACATTAATACAAAGTTATGAAAAATATATCTGATAATTCGTCAAACTTTTGAAATTATTTTTGAGTTTTCTAGTTATACGATTATAGTGAATGTTATTGTAAATGATTACTAGACTACTTATATATCTAATATGAATATTTTTTTAACCAGAATACAACAAAATAAAACAGAAAATTTGGATTTTACAAGGACTGGTTTTATGTCACGTATATGCGACGCTCGCGGAATGGGCTCGAAAATGTTTGTCACATATACGTGACGTTCGCGGCTAAAGGGTTAATACAGGATAAGTTACGCAGACAAATCTTACAAAACTTTCTACAAAACAAATTGACATACCATTGGAAGTATTGAAAGTGGAGAAAGAAGAATCTATACAATTAGCAAAAGGACAAAGACAGAACTAAGAGAAACAGAGAGGAGGACTTAGAATGGACAAGAGTCGATAACAGAAAAACAAAGAAAGTCAAAGAAAATACTGAAACCCAAATCTATATTACTGATAAAGAAAAATTGCCTAAACAATTTGCACTTGCCAAATTATTTAAGGAACAAGGAATTAAAGTTATAGCCAGACTAAAATATCTTAACCCATATAAAGTTCGGGCTGATTTTTCTAATGAGTTGAGCGCAGAAAAATTGGAAAGCTGCGAAGATTTTCTTAAAAAAGGGTGGAAATTCCAAAGGGCCATGGAGCGCAACTTTTCGTACGGCATCATAAAAAACGTCGATTTAGAATTATCTGAGGAAGAAATCGTTCGACTAGTTAAATGTCGTGCACCCGCGCAGCTGTCTTCTCTCATGCGACTTAAACGTCGTAGCGATAAGGGTTGGGTTTCTAGTGAGACCGTCAGACTATGTTTTGTTGGATCTGTATTACCTTCTCATGTTTTCGTAGACGGAATGAGTATAAAGGTTGAACCATACATATTCCCAGTCTCCCAATGCGCCCGTTGTTGGAAACTGGGTTATATGACTAAGAAGTGTACTTCAACCAAATTTATCTGTCCTAAATATGGCGAGAATCACGAAGACTGCGAAACAAGAGATTTTAAATGTATTAATTGCGGAGGTAATCATATGGCGCTTTTGAAATCGTGCCCCGCTTATTTGAAGGCAAAAAAGTTACGGGAGATTATGGCTGAAGCAAATTGCACATATCGGAAAGCATTACTTATATATAGAGAATCCACTTATTCTATTCAAGACAGACCTATACACGAATCCTTACAAGATGTTGATTTTTCAACTCAAAATATTGTCCATAAAATTCCAGAAGTACCTACATATACTCAGCCGTATACGCGTAAAATGCCTACATTTTCCGATGTTCTTAAATCTACAAAATTACCTCAAGAGGAGACTCCTAAAAGCCATGTTTTTCCCATCCGAATGCCCAGGAAAATTAAGAAGAAGAAGGAGGCTGATTTTTGGGAAGAGACCGGAAGTATCTACAGCGACACCTATAATAAAACAAAGGCGGAATCCTCCCCACAAAGAGACGTTAAATTTAGTGAACTGTTAGCAAGGTTGAAAGAAATAATTTTTTTGAGAAGCGATCCTATACATCTTAAAGTTAAAAGTATTTTGAAATGTTGCATTGAGTGGTGTATCTTGTTATTGGTTGATAATATATCTGACTGGCCCCTATTAAAAATGGTGCTAGATTATTTCAACACTAAAATTCAATCGTAAATTTAATATTTTGCAATGGAATGCTCAAAGCCTTAGGCCCAAGCTAATTGCTTTCGAATCTTTATTATTGCAGGAAAAGATCCACATTGCTGCACTATGCGAAACCTGGCTAGAACCCAATAGCAACTTAAATATAAGTAACTATAACGTGTTTCATAATGACCGAGATGATTCATACGGCGGCGTCGCGGTTATCACTCACAAATCTATCGACGCACACATGTGCAGCGTGCAAGGTATTTGTCCGGCGATGCAAGTTATTCACGTAAAAGTTAAAAATTGTGATAAACTTGAAAATATTTTGGTTATTTACTGCCCTGGATCAGAGCACACGACGAAACGGGATTGGGACATTCTTTTTTCTTTGGTAAGTACTAAAACCTTATTAATCGGCGATTTCAATGGTCATCACTCAAATTGGTCGACTAAAACTGACAATAGAGGTATACAAATTTTTGACTCATTAAATGATAACCCATACATCAGTTTAAATGACGGAACTCCGACTCGTGTTAAATTGGTTAATGGCAATTTACAAAAAACAGCTCCTGATATTTCTTTTGCTTCTTTGGATATCGCAATGATTTTTTCTTGGTCTGTATTGAATGAAACACTAGGAAGTGATCACCAAATCATTAAAATTTCTACGGACTTAAAAAAGACAATTGAACCATATTATAAAATAAATTTTAAAAAAGCTGATTGGGCGTCATATAATAAATTAGTTAAATCCTTGTTTTTAAACTTTTCTTTGTCTAATAACCTACAAGAAGCTTACGATAATTTTGTCAAATACATAAATATAGCAGCAGATACACATATTCCTTGTATAAAAATTAACAGAGACCCTAGTAGTTCGTTTGTCCCAAAACCTTACTGGAATCCCAACCTATCTAAAGCAGTAGCGGAGCGACGATTGGCTTTAGCACGATTTAGACGTAACTCTATTCCAAGTAACTTTGATATTTTGCAAGATAAAATAAAAACCGCTCAGAGATTGATACGTAGCGCCGCCAGTGAGTCTTGGTACTCGCTCTGTTCATCTCTGGATCAACATACTTCTTCATCTGATCTTTGGAAAAAAATGAGATGGTTCAAAGGTTATCGAGCAGGAAACACGAATAGGTTCGTAGATGAAAGTAGTTCATATAAATTACTCAAAAATCTTTCTCCAGATTATGTTCGACCAGATGACCCAAAATTCCAGTCCGCAAATAATAACCTCGATATACCTATTTCTATGCAAGAACTATATATATGTATTCGATCTACGGATACATGTCCAGGTGGAGACGGTATATCTTATTCTATGATAAAAAACCTCCCAGAAAATGCCAAACAAGTTTTTATTTACTTATACAACCAATTTTATCAAACTGGGTTTGTACCTAACCAATGGCGTGAGATTATTACTACACCGATACCGAAACCGGGAAGGGATCCACAGTTGGTAAATTCCTTACGGCCTATTTCCTTAATTTCTGTTTTATGTAAGATATTTCACAACATTTTGGGCAAAAGATTAGAGTGGTTTGTTGAAAAAAATAATTTATTTTCGGAATGTACGACCGGGTTTAGAAAATGCAGATCAATACTCGATAATCTCACTAGCCTTGTGACTAGAATACAGATAGGATTCTGTGAGAAACAATTCACATTGGCATGTTTCATAGATATTGATAATGCATATAATAATGTTGATGTAGTTTGCTTGATGAAAATTTTAGATAACATTGGAGTTGGTGCGAAAATGTGTTCCTATCTCTGGCAATTTTTAAGCGAAAGGTTGTTAAAAATACAAAGTGGTAATTCTTATCTTATCAGAAGCACTGGCCGTGGCCTTGCTCAAGGAGACCCGCTGTCTCCTCTATTGTTCAACTTAGCAACGATATACATAGGCATGTTTATAGAAAATGTTTTCTTCTCGCAATATGCGGATGATTATGTTCTATATGTCACTGATGAGAACATATATGTAGCATATGACATGTTGCAGTCGTCCTTGAGTGAAGTGGTCAAATTACTGTCCGAAATAGGGCTCGAAATTTCTCCTTCTAAAAGCCAAGTATGCTTATTCAAACGCGGTCGTATCCCAAATAATTCCGACTATATATTAAAAATAGAAAATCGCCCCATACCGACGGTAGATGTTGTTAAATACCTTGGAGTATGGTTGGATAAGTCATTGCGATGGGCAAAACATATTAATGAATGCAGAGAAAATGCTTCTAAGTTTGTGAATATTTTGAAAGTTTTAACAGGTCCTAGCTGGGAAATACATCCCACACATCTTCGCAGATTATATTTAGCTGTCGTTAGAAGTAGATTAGACTATGCTAGTTTCCTGTATGATGATAGTTGTAAAAGCCATTTAAACAAATTAGATAAGTTACAAAATCAATGTATGAGGGTTATAGGAGGTTATGTTAAATCGACTCCCATACCTTCATATCCAACCTTTACATGTACCTACGTAGGTACTATTTGGCGGGAAAATACTACTTAAAAACCAAGTCCATTAAGTATCATGAATCTAAGGAACTAGTAACAAACTTACATGACATGTGTAGTAGAAATCTTTGGAATCGCAAAAAACAGCCTTTGCTTACTAATATTCATGAAACTTTAAAATCAAAAGAGTTGGCAGAGAGCGAAAAAGTGGAGATGTTTACTTTAGATACGTGGATGAGCAATGTGGATCTTTCCAAGGTTATTCGAGTTGATATTCCAAATTTTTACAAACTATTTACGGATGGTTCTTTCATCGATGGAGAAAGTGGGGCAGCCTTATATGACCCGCAAAATGGTTGTCATGTTAAGTTGAAAATACAAAATAAAGTTGTAATTATGCATGCCGAATTAATAGGTATATACGAGGCTTTATCCTACATTGGAAGCATAGAACATGATAAATTTGTTATTTTTACGGACTCTAAAAGCGCCCTCCAACACTTGGCTCGAACCACCTCGAATTTTCGAGGTACACCGATAGCCTACTCGATTATTGACGCCATCCGTAAATTAAGTCTCAAAAATAAATTTGTTACTTTACAATGGATTCCTTCTCACGTAGGTTTAAGCGGAAATGAAGAGGCAGATTCCTACGCAAAACAGGCCTCTTCAGAAGGAATCCCATGTCAAAATCTTCCATATTATTCAGAATTATTATATATTATTAAAGATCGTTGCATTAAAATATGGAAAGATTTTTTTGATGAGAGATCCCGCACTAGGGGCATACGGTTCAGGACTATTCGGCCCAGCCTCTCTCGGGGCCCATGGTTCGTTGGGGCTGATATGAGTAGGTCTGAAATCTGTATGGCCTTAAAAATTCGTTCCGGACACATACCATTTAACAGTTTTGCCTATCTGATGGGTAAAACCGAAACCCCTTACTGTGAAGAATGTGGTCAAATAGAAGATGTGTACCACGCCTTGAATGAGTGCGTCCGAATCGAAAATGAAAGAAAAGATTTTATTACTGAATTTAATGTAAACCTCATAGATGTAGGAGTTTTTATTAGCATACTTGCCAGTCCCTCGTCAGAGGCAGCAAGGGTAATTTATAAAATCATTAAAAAATTAATTAGCCGGAGATGATATTTTTATTTTATTTCGATTCATCTATGAGGGTGGCATAGTCTTTGTAGATAAAACCCTCTATAATAAATAAAGATTAAAAAACAAAAAAAAAAACTTTCTGCCGTTTTTGGTGCGGGGGGAGAGTACTACTACATTTAAAAAACACACACAGTCACAAAAATAATTTGTGTCGTTATAAACGCACACTTACGTAAAATTGACACACTAGTTTATTTGCTGCACACTAGCAAGACTCACACTAAAACAAATGTGTATGTACACGTAATAATACACCCTAGTGCAAAAGGATTGAACAAAAAAAAATATCGACATCGATATTTCGGAAAAAAATTTACGTTCGTTTTAACTCTGGAATGTTTTTATATAATTATGTCGGAAATTCGGGATAGAAGTTAATACGTCACGTGAGGCACCACGTGAGCAGTTTAAATAATAGAACTTGTATAGTATCTATTTAGTTTTACAAGTTTTATTATTTATACTGCCCACGTGGCGCTTCACGAATACTATAAAACTTGTTAATTAGTTTAACAAGTTTTATTATTTAAACTGCCTACGTGGCGCTTCAAGCATACTACAATATAATACAAGTTTTTGAGTATTTATACTTGTATTATGGGACACTAACTCAACAATATATATTTTATCATCTTCTTCTTCTAAGCGCGTTCTCGGTTACATTCTTAGCTGTGACGCTTCCCCGCTTTTTATTCTTCAAATATAATATGGTCACCCAAGTAGGCCAAAGACCTTGCGAAGTGGAGAAGAAATAGCCGAAATAGAAAACTAAAAAACTTGTATTATGGGATACTAACTCAACGATTGTATATTTTATAATAAATACATATATAGATGGGGTTATGGGGTTATGTCGTTTAATCACGGAGTACCTATGGCCACCTTCCAGCTCCATCATCAGACCCTGGATACCATCTAAAGACAAAAAACCCGTCAAGATGAATCATACGAGCCCAAACTCGATGGGCTTATGTCGTTTAATCACGGAGTTCCAATGGCCACCTTTCAGCTCTATCATCAGACCCTGGATACCATCTAAAGACAAAATACTCGTCAAGACAAATCATACGAGCCCAAACTTGATGGGGTTATGTCGTTTAATCACGGAGTTCCTATGGCCACCTTCCAGCTCCATCATCAGATCAGATCCATGTTGTCATAATATTGCATTGTCACGCGACATACGTATGCGTGCAAAATTTCAGCTCAATCGGAAACCAGGAAGTGGGTCAAATTTAACTTGCAAGATTTGATTACAGACAGACAGACAACGGGGACAGGTAAAACTAAATAAAAGCTTGTAAAATAATTAAAGTATTTCGATATTAAAATTATATCACAAATAAAACTATATCAAGGAAATTTAATTTTTATCGACATCGATAATAATGCGATGTCTCGCCACTCATGGCAGGATGGCAGGAAAGCAGTTGCAAACTTGACTCGATTATTTTTGCCGTAATCTAAACTGAAAGATATTATATCGATTTTTAAGTAATTACATTTAAATAGAAATCAATGTTAATAAAATAAAAAAATACTTACAAATGAAAGGTTATTCCATCTTTACTAAGATTAGAAGTATTTGACCTCTTTTTACATGCGTTAACTGCACAATTTGGCATTTTTAATCGAGCACTTGTAGACGTCCTTTCGATACTTTACCGATGCACATAATGATCATAATCGATTACGCAACTAGTTTTTATGAACGTATTAGAGCATGCGATCTTATACTTCGGCAGAGGGGAACGCGCAGGTAAGGCTTATCCTGTATTAAATGATCTAAGCTGAAGACGCACACAGTCCGCGAAACAAATATCACTACAGCAGTACTATGACTGTCCACTTTAACTATTTCACATATTGTTCATAAGCATGAGCATTTATAACACCAAACAACACCAATTTCATATTATAAAGTCTATTAAAATCCATTTGCAAAATAATTTAAAGAAAACCCCAACCGAACCCCTTGACTTCCCGCCAAAAACTCTACACTTGTCATTAGTCGTTCAAATAAAGCGGTTTTTTAACGATAGTGGTGTACATGTTATGACTCTAAATTAGAGATGGGCAAATGCCCGGGCATTTTGGGCACATTGGGAATATTCCTAATAGATGCCCGATAAATTCCTTCCCTTGGGCATTTATCTGGGCATTTATTTTTTTATTCTATTTTGAAATTGAAAATAAACAATATTGTTAATAGAGCTAATAGATAAAGGAAGTTAAGTAATTTTCACGAAGTGAAGTAAGTTTAAGACCCCTCATTTTTAAAAAACTTTGCAAATTATATGCATTACTAGTCAGTGTGATAAAATTACCGT
Organism: Acrobasis repandana; assembly: GCA_963576875.1. Lineage (NCBI taxonomy): Eukaryota > Metazoa > Arthropoda > Insecta > Lepidoptera > Pyralidae > Acrobasis > Acrobasis repandana. The sequence goes on from OY756227.1 coordinate 7,702,119, forward strand.
ACAGGGGCCTTACCATGAATTTTATCAAACCATGATAGATTAGTTCCGTTTTGATTCAAGCTTATAATAATATTGTTTTGAAACAAGATTGTTTCATAGTGATGTAAGCGAATGAGTAAATGAGAGTAAGATAACATTATGAGTTTTGTATAGCGCCATCACGTTTGAAAATCCGATGAGCGTCTTGAAAACAATATTACTTTAGTTTTGTGTTTCATTCCTTAGCAATATTGTTTAACTGTCAAATTAGCAATCTTAAAAAGTTGGTCGGTTGCCGCGGAAACAATATACGAATAAACAATACGAATATCTTCTGTTCCGGGGCAAACACATTTCATTTCTGTTTGTATATTTTAACATATAATTAGGTCTACAAACTTATCAACGTTTTTATCTCAACTATTGACCTTAATCCGTGTGAAGCCGGGAAAGGGCCGCTAGTTTAATATAAGCAAAATTACCTATTTAATTTAAAGAGCGAATTTATTGTACTATAAGCTTTGCTCTTTTTTTTAGTATTAATTAGCAATTAAGTAGGCGTAAAAGCCATAAAAAAGAAAAAAATATACAACAAAAAAACTATAATTTATTCAAGCAATGTTACAAGACTTTCCGAAGGTATTAAATGAGTATTAAATAACAGAGTAGTTAATTTAATAAAATGATTAGTAGTTTTGTGGTAACAGCTTGATCCCGTCATCTTGATGCGTCAAAATAGCGGGATCAGTCTGGACCTTCAATGTGTTTCAGACTAAGGAGGTACCAAAATTATTATTATAGGTATCAAAAGGTACCAAATGAGTAATAAAAAACGATAGGAAAGGCTGTTTAAAACAAGCAGTGATCCCGTCATCTTGACGTTCATGGTTATTAGGTTGCTAATTTACGTAGGAAACCCGCAAGTATGAAACGGCCGCTTTTTCGTAGCCTCCGTTATTTAGTCGGTTTATAGGAGAATTGGTGATATTTTCTTATTTTTTTTAATAACTTATTTCATCCGAGATTAGAAGCCAAATTTTTCAGGCATGTTTTGTAACAAAATTAACACCAATGTTTACTATAGTTTATCTTTTTGTATTCAGAGAGAACTGCGTATTCGATGGCCAAAGTCACACCGCTAGAAATTCGATGAAATGCCTTTATATCTTCATATCGCGTAATGTTTGTTTATCCGAATTTGTACACGTTAGAAGGCTATATCATACGTATATGTAACTGCTTTTGATTTGTTAGTAAATGTACTAGTTTACGAGTAAACCGGAATTTTCAGATTTTTTAAAATAATAAATTACTTCGATATTTGTTGATGAAACGAAATACTTATATTTGAACACATTTGAACAAATGAAGGCCGTACCTGAATTTTCCGGGGTCCAGTGCTGCCCCCATTTAAAATAAATCATTTCAAAGAAAACGGAGATATTATTTAAAATTTTGCTACTATCAAGTGCTAGATAACACTTCAAAGTATTTTATGAACTACTGTTTACAGTTTATAATGAGAACGTTAAGCTTTACTACGCACATTTGCCAAAAGTGGCCGTTTTTCGCAAATGTGCGTAGTAAAGCTTAACGCTGTCACTTTAAACTGTATACAGTAGTTCATAAACACTTCATAAAATACTTTGAAGGGTTATCTAGATCTTGGTGGTAGCAGAATTTTAATAACATTTAACTTTCATGAAGTTTCGTATTAACCCTTTAACCGCGAACGTCGGATTAATCCGACAAACATTTTCGTGCCCATTTCGCGAGCGTCGTCGCGTCGGATTTATCCGACCAAAAACTATGGATATTCACAATTCCTCGCCGCTCTGGGAGCACGACAACTGATATAAAGTCTCGCGGTGAAAGGGTTAAGCTACATCATTCTCAAGTATTTTATGATACTTTATGTTGTGTCATATCATAGTGATTGAAATTGTTTATGTCGATAATAACTGTTAATGTAAAGAAATGAATTATTTTAGTTAAACGATAAAAAGTATGTTTAATGTTAGCAAACACTTTAGACATCTGACAAGAATCTTTATGAAAACAAATAAAATAAAAAGAAAACGTTGCAGTGGGTATTACTTGAAGAAACGCGAAGAATATTTGAGATGGAGGAAAGAAGCTGAAAAAAGGCTAAAATGGTATCAACTGAGTGTACTGTATGTAAAATTTCATATTTCTAATATTGCCATAATAAGGAATATGCATGTAATACCAATCCGGCTCATATTTTTATTTTACAATTTCTATTAATACGTTACCAAGCCTAGTTAATTATTTTTCTTATTGACTCTTATTTGGATTGAAAATAAATTATTGAAAATATGCAAATATTGCGCGGGAACTTTTGACAAACAAAAGGGAAATGACGACAAAGTTCACAAAAAGGAAATGACAAGTTTGGGTGCGTTCGGTAGGACTGTCCGTCCATGTAGTTTGACTATCGATGACGTTCAAAATGTATGTACTTTTATATAGAGGTTTAACAAACATCACTGGCTGATAATATCGAAAGTACCCAAAAGATAAAAACATGCGTTGGCAGCTTCTGTCTCTAGCGGATATTGCAGACTTTGGCGTCATATTTTAAAATGGCGTGTTTTAGTTGTTATAATCTACTTGCTATTTTTAATATTTATTTTCTACACCATATAGGTACATGTTTTTCGGCACCGATTTATTTTTTGCGGCTATTTCTCGACGAGGACTATCGATTAAAAATATAAAAAAAATGCATGCATACTCTCTATTCAAATCATCGAAAGATCGATTGCAATATCTACATCACTGGCCATGAGGCACATATGCCTCATGGACATACCAGTGAAGTCACCCATGAGGCACATGTCTCATCGGACTGCCAACCTGTTAACCTTTTCACCGCGAGACGTTATGTCAGTTGTCGTGCCCCCAGCGCAAAGCGTAGTGAATCGAAAATAAGTACCTACAAAAAATAGGGATGTGCAATACTTACGTATTAAGATATCGATAATGATTACAATAGGTATAAGTATAGCATAAACTTAAGTCTCCGCGCGTATATCCATTTATCTGGCTGTCTATATAGGCTTAGAAATGACTGGGGCGATCTTGATGACGTTTTTACTATTAAGAACATTTATCCGGATACGTTTTATTTAAGTACTTATAATACATAATAATCCGCGGTCGCAGCTCCCAGGTATAGCTGCGATATTATAGGTTGTAAATTACAATATCTAAGTATGTGCAAGTGTTTCCATCCCAACGATACTACCTAAACATATGACAAACAATCAATGTAGGCAACTTTCAACAGGCAAAAATGGAAATCTATCAAGGCGTTAATGGAAAACGATGATAATATATCATCATAGCGCACTCCCGATTCGCACTCCGGAGGTCGGGGTCGGCTACCTAGCTTTTTGATGAAGTTATTAGTATTTAGATATTCAGTTCAGTGGTATTTAGGTACACAGAGCAACTGCCGAGTGACCTCCGCAGTCCAAAGTTAGTGAAAGATTTGTGTTATGTTTTAATTTTTCTTGTTTGTACACTTCACCTAGGTACCTATACCATTCACCATAATTTTTATACAAATAAATGAATTGTCCAGAAGCTGATTGATGGTGTACTTACTTTAAATACCCTTACCCATACTATAATTATAAGGCATTTTTCGTAAGCTATTAAAACAAAAAGCGTATAAAGGTTTAAAATGATTTATTAATTTGTACTTGACTTAGGTACTAACAATCACATTTAATCGTATCATAATCATGACTCACTAATAAATGACAAAGCTTTCTACTGCTGAAAGAACTTAGTAAACGTGCCAAAGGTGCAAATCAGATCATCAAGATGAAAAACTTTTTGCATGGAACTGATGATGGCAACTCGAAAAAGAAAATTGACATCAAGAAGTTCTCCATATTGACGAGCGACTAGCGTACCGTAGGTACGAACGAGCTGCTATAACAGCGGCGACATACATACCTACATACTGACAGCGGTAAACGACTTTGTTTTATACTATTTAGTGATAAAGAAATTCGCAAACATACATGTACATTAACTTCTTAAATTACTCTACTTTTATAGCAGTTGGTAACAAAATTATAAGTCCGTAGGTATTTACTACTCTCGCAATTGGAATAGGTAAAAAAAAACGATGTATTAAAAAACTTACCTCATTATCAATATCAAATTCATCATCTGTATTGAGTTCTTCATTATCGTCGCCTTCAAGAATTCTTATCAATTCCTCCGCAGTAGTCATCACCACCAAAGAGAATTTAACCACACGAACGCAAGCCCAACACTAGAGACGGCGCTCGCCTGTGACGTCACAAGCTGTCGCGTATATGAGACGTTCGCGCTGGGGAACTACCAACATTATGTTCTAAACATCTAGGCTTAGGGATGGGAAAATCAAATCCATTGCTGACATTTCGATAGTTCATTTACTAAGTTTCAAGGACATTAAATAAGATATACACAAATATTAGTATCAAAATTATTAATTAATAATATATGTGATAATTTTTTTATGGTGATATAGTCGGTATAAGAAAGACTATTTCAATTTACGTTTAATTTTTATCAGTAAATAAATCGTAAATATCCCGTCCCGCGTGTCACGTATATGTGACGTTCGCGGTGGACATTAATACAAAGTTATGAAAAATATATCTGATAATTCGTCAAACTTTTGAAATTATTTTTGAGTCTTCTAATTATACGATTATAGTGAATGTTATTGTAAATGATTACTAGACTACTTATATATCTAATATGAATATTTTTTTATCCGAATACAACAAAATGAAACAGAAAATTTGGATTTTACAAGGACTGGTTTTATGTCACGTATATGCGACGCTCGCGGAATGGGCTCGAAAATGTTTGTCACATATATGTGACGTTCGCGGCTAAAGGGTTAATAAGTGTGACTTATCCTTATATATATATATATTTATTTATTTATGCATTTAAATCAAATAAAGTATGTTTACCAATTTACTATTTATTAAAAATTGAATATTACAACAAGTCTTGTTCTAACTTTTCAATGATGTCAAAAAATATTCCATTTACAAACTTTATAGTCTGTTTCATTATTTTTATTACATTGTACCAAACACAAGAGTTCTTTACACAAGAATGTAAAAGTGTCCTTTCACTTCACTAATGGCTTCTTCTCATTTTCACTTAATTTCTTTAACATATGCATCTAACTCTGCATCAAGTTGTTCTGCGGTGGGCACAGGACGCCTACCCCGGCCCGCACCGCCAGCCCCGCGACCTCGACGTGCGCCGCCACGGCCGCCACCTCCAACTCCACTGCTTTGGTTTCGGGTTGATCCACCTAGAAAGTATACATATTGAGTTGAAACATAGGACCTAACTGAAAAACTAACAAATGTCTGGCAGAATAATATACTCAGTGTAGTTGGAGTAAAGATAAGATTATCTTATCTTTTGAAAAAAATAAAGGGAATAACTAAATTTAAACAAGACCTGACATCTGTTAAGGTGAAGATATAGGCAAATGACCTTGAAGTGGCGCCCTCATATGAAATAAATTGTTAACTCGTAAATATGGAGATAATTTCCATATTACTCTTCGTCATGCACTAGATAGCCCTTTAAATTATTTTATAAACCACCGTTGAAAGTATTTACATAAGTCCGTCTAGCTTTAAAACTTGCCTCCGCCATAAGTGGCCACGGCAAGTTTTAAAGCTAGACGGATCACCAATAATAGTTTTAACGGCAGTTAGGCTATCTAGTGCATGACGTAGAGCAATATGGAAATTATCACCATATTTACGAGTTAACAATTTATTTTACACTTCAAGGTCATTTGCCTATATCTTCGCCTTAAGAAAAAAATTTATAACAGAATGGTATTCAAACTTGTATGTACAGCAATAAAGGCTTACTTTTGATTTACATATAGTTAAATTGATTACCTCTATTTAAATTGCGTCGCATGGGTCCACCACCACCGCCTCCTCCCCCAAGACGACCTCTGTCATCCGGTCTCAGAGAACTGATTTCTGAAGTGGCAAGTTGAATGTTCATTGCACGTCCATCAAGAGGAACTCCATTATATTGTTTCATAGCTTTCAATGCATCAGATCTTCTTTCAAAAACTACATCTGCAGTACCTGAAAATTAGAAAAATATGTAAGATCTATTTCAAACACTAACAGAATTATAAATATAGAATGGCACAAAATCATGTCAATACTAAAAGAGTATTTTGACATTTCCTTTTTAGGGTTCCGTAGCCAAATGGCAAAAAAAGGGACCCTTATGGATTCGTCATGTCTGTCTGTCCGTCCGTATGTCACAGGCACTTTTTTCCGAAACTATAAGAACTATACTGTTGAAACTTGGAAAGTAGATATATTCTGGGAACTGCATTAAGATTTTCACACAAAAATAGAAAATAACAATAAATTTTGGGGGTTCCCAATACTTATAACTGAAACTCAACATTTTTTTTTCATCAAACCCATACGTTTGGGGTATCTTTGGATAGGTCTTTAATAAAGGATATTGAGGTGTCTATTATCATTTTTTTCTAAACTGAATAGTTTGCACGAGAGACACTTTCAAATTGGTAAAATGTGTGTACAGGGGGGCCCCTGTAACTTCTAAAATAAGAGAATGATAAAACCAGAAAAAAATATATGATGTACATTACCATGCAAACTACCACCGAAAATTGGTTTGACCAAGATCTAGAAAGTAGTTTTTTTTAAGATGTCAAAAATTCTAAACCGCAATAGAACTTTTATATTATGTTACTTGCTGCTACGGAACCCTTCATGGGTGAGTCCGACTCGCACTTGGCCTTAAATAGTGGGAAGAGTTAATACATTAAAAATTTATGCTTACCTAAGGATCTTCCAGATCTATCATAATGTACAGCAGCACTCTTAAGAATGCCAAATTCTGAAAATAGTTCTTGAATATCAGAATCTGAAACTCCAAAGTCCAGGTTGGAGACCAATAGTTTTGTGGGCCCTGTTGAAATTGGGCCACTGCGCTGAATCTTCCGGTCCCCAAAATCATTGAACATGTCATGTTTCCATGTGCTGTTTACATCACCCTGAAATAGTCGTCCTTCATAGAGCATGCCACCTGGCTGCTCCAAACCGCTTTGAGCATAGATACACTCAAAATGCACACCATAATGCACTGGTTTACAAGCTTTGTATGTTAGAAAATACAGATTACAATTTCATTTATAATACATTATCAACAACTTGTACAATTCTTAATAAGATAAATCCCTTTTTTGTTAACTTTCACACTATAACACAACACTTGTAACATTTGTTTTGACACAGAGAAAGTTCCAGGTCTCACAGTGATGACAAGTTACACATGTAATGTCCCCAACACTAGCTAGCGCAGTGCAATGAGAGATGACACTGATTGCTCCATTTTCCTCAAATGGATCACTCAAGTGGCACTGCCGCCTCTTCAGCAATGCTCAGCTGCTATTCTTCAGGGATACTATTTTGAAGACTTGATGGTGCAATGAATGGGTTTGAATATAGGTAGGTAGTTGTAAATGTTTCGGCGGTCATTCCATTTTAGCAAGTTCCTGTCAATTACAGGTTACAATACTGTCACCACCCATGATGGAAACTGATACATTTCAAAAGCTGCAAAAATATATGGTAAACAATTTTTTTGACTAAACAGATATTGTGACAAGCAGTGTCAAAAATATATTGCGTGGGGCTGAAACGCTCCACAGCTTGACAAATTTTCCCAACAAAAACTGCCAGCGCGACTTCTCAGCAGCGACATAGAAGTCTGAACTTATTTTTTTGGTGCGTCACAACGACCCGTCCGCCATTTGCAATTTTAATCATCTAATTATTGGATTTACCCTTGTGTAACTCGCGGGCTTGGATATCCCACCGCGATTTCTACCGCGTAATACGCCACCCGTTCGGCCATTACGAAATCCACCTCCTCCTCCTCGTCCAGGTCTTCTGTTACCATCGAATTTTCTTCCAGCTCCACCACCTCTACCACCCTTTTTACTTGCTTTAATGATATCATCTAACGCCATATCAATTCGGTCAACCATTTTCACCAATTTAAATTATTGTATGAGTAATTAGTTAATTTATTACAAAAAACCAGACACGTTCCACAAAACCCCAGCCCAGCACCAGCTTACAAAACAAGATGGCCGGCTTGGCCCAATGTTACCAAGTCTCAAAAATATTTATCCCTAAAGTTTGTGTCAAAAGCCTACGAACAATAATTCTCTAGAATCGTACGTAAGTAATCCCGTAAAATCATTCCACGCGATACATCCGCGCGGTACATCGGCGGGCGGTGTTTAAAATATGAACAGCGTGGCGCGACAGTTCGCCGTGACACTCGAGTCGTGCGGTAGCGTCGCAAAAAGTTTTCTTTGAGATTATTGCTGTGTTTTTGCGATAATAGATTCATTAAAAATGCCGTCATGTGCCGTGAAGTGGTGTAGAAGCCATACAGACATGAAAATTAGTTATTTAAAAAAAAAGTAACACAAAAATAAGGTTATTTATTTTAGCGTAGCGTATTGCGTAATAGGTACCATCCGCGCGTTGTATCTCACCGCACATTGCGTTGACTGCCCCACGCGTGACCTTGTCGCGACCAATAGCATGCATCTTTGTCTATGTGTGCGTTCGAGTGTTTTGTTGTAATTACTGTTCGTTTGTTTGCATAAATGGAATCAGAATCGAAGCGGTGAATGATTTCAAATCACGTGATTTGAAATTGAAGCTACAGTGTAACCATTTCGACTCGATAAAAAGAAGCGGTGAATGTTAGCGTTAGGTTTCTAGAGAATTATATTTCGATGCAAAAACCCCTAAAATCGCCTTGATTATTTATTTATTTATTTTTAAACTTTATTGTTTAACAATGAAATTGTGTTACAATTGGCGGACTTAACGCTAAAAGCGTTCTCTCCCAGTCAACCATAGGGATAAACAGATAATTCGTTGCGGCGCAAAATAATTAAATAATTACATACTTATACCAAATAATATATATAATAATCACATACAAGCAAATATACTCATAATAAAGTAAATATACGCATAATAAAGATATATTTGTCCCCCTAAAAAATAAATGACCGCCAGTGATGCCAGTATTGCCGCCAGTCACCACAGAGTGATTGTAGAATTACGTCCTAGATGTCGTTATAAGGCCAGGCAAGGTCAAGAAATAAATATAAATATTATCAATTTAAAAATATTATTAGCTCTAGATAGAAGTGATTGGAAAGAAAGAGGGGAGGCTTTTGCTCAACTGTGGGACATAAATGGGTAAAAAAAAAATATTAGAGTCAAAAAATCCCTGAAAACACCCCTAAAAATTTCAGACCCCAAAAAAATCCTATCTCACTTATTTACCCCCTAAATCTGGGGGGAAATCCCTTAAGTTGGTAACACTGGCCTGGCCTGGCCGATACCTAACCAATGATGGATGATTAATCAGCATTAGATGACACCAATTACGATATCCGGATCCGGGCCGCTCAGAAAACGGCCCGGATGATGATGGCAATGGAGTAAAAATAGAAGAAAAAATAATAATCATACGACACTGGTCATCTCTGAGCACAGACCTAGAATCGCGCCTTAATTCTATGTCTCTGAGGGTCATCTGTCATTTGTGACGTTCCTAGGTAATCTGTCATGTCATGATTCCGTGGTTTGTTTGTGTCTGGTTTGTGTCACATAAAACCTCATAAAACGTACCTACCTAGTGATTATATTCTCCAAAGATAATATAATCTGATATTCTCTTTGGTGTCACACACAAATGTGTCCGTTCGTTGGAAGTTGGAAGCATGGTTATTAATTAATTTGGGCATGGAAGGAAACTATTACTAAAAATAAATATTATTTGTGTGTGTGTATAATATTTACTATACTTCCTGAAAATAGCAGATTTTTTAGTATTGAAAATCGAAAATTCCTAACCCTTTTCGATGGCTGTCAATAGATTCATGCACCCACGAAACATTTATAAACAACCACCTGACTTCGGAATGTTAGCCAAAAAATACCCAGAATTTGCTTCTATCGCGAAAATGGTAAGCAAAACATCGTACCTTTAATAAATTGCTAAAAAAATATTCATCTTAATGAGCCTAGGATGTACTTACTAGACGAGGTACCTACTTTTACTCGAAAACATTGACCTCAGGTAACTGTTATTATAAATAACTGTTGTTTCAGGATATTACGGGCAAAGTGAACATTGACTTCAAAGATCCTCGTTCTCTAAGAATCCTAACAAGGTGTTTGCTGATGTCAGACTTTAATCTCAATGTTGATATACCTGAAGATAGGTTAGTTCCAACTTTACCACTCCGACTCAATTATGTCTTATGGATCGAAGATATTCTAAAAGCAATCGATAAGCAAGAGGAAGTTTGGGGATTAGATATTGGTGAGTTTCAATCATACATGTGTTTATCAAAACATATTTATTTTATGTTAAATTCATCTATTTATTTTAATTGTTATCTAAATAGGTACAGGTGCATGTGCAGTGTACCCTCTGTTAGCTGCTACAAAGAATAAGTGGCACATGGTTGGGACAGAGACTGATGAAGCCAGTCTGCTTAAAGCTCAAGAGAATATTCAAAAGAACAACCTCCAAACTTGCATAGTGGGTATGGCTTTGTATGTTATTTGTGAATTTTAAGTTATGCTTCATTGTCTGATTTTTATAAGTACCTAATATTATTTTCCAGTGAGAAAGAATTCTACATCAACTGTGGTTGAAAACATATTGTCTGAGGAATCAGATAAAATATTTTATTTCTCTATGTGTAATCCACCATTTTATAGCAGTTTTCAAGAACTTTGTGAATCTCGAAGTCCAGCAAGGTTTGTAGTTATACCATTATACTATGATTTTAAAAACCTTTATGTATTTTCATGAATTAAATTTAAACAATAGAGAATATGCATGCATTTTTTTTACATTTTTAATCGATATTCCTTGTCGAAAAATAGCTGCAAAAAATAAATCAGTGCCGAAAAACATGTATATGGTGTAGAAAATAAATATTAAAAATAGCAAGTAGATTATAACAACTAAAACACGTCATTTTAAAATATGACGTCAAAGTCTGCAATATCCGCTAGAGACAGAAGCTGTCAACGCATGTTTTTCTTTTTTGGGTACTTTCGATATTATCAGCCAGTGATGTTTGTTAAACCTCTATATAAAGTACATACATTTCGAATGTCATCGATAATCAAACTACATGGGCGGACAGTCCTACCGAACGCACCCAAACTTGTCATTTCCTTTTTGTGAACTTTGTCGTCACTTCCCTTTTGTTTGTCAAAAGTTCCCGCGCAATATTTGCATATTTTCAATAATTTATTTCTAATCCAAATAAGAGTCAGTAAGAAAAATAATTAACTAGGCGTGGTAACGTATTAATAGAAATGGTAAAATATAAATATGAGCCGGATTGGTATTACATGCATATTCCTTATTGTCAAAAGGAAATATTTAGTTTAAGAAGAGGAAGAGAAGTTTAATGAAATTTTTACAGGTTACCACCTAAAAACGGATTTACAGGATCTCCCCAGGAGCTGATAACTGAAGGTGGTGAATTAGAATTTTGCAAAAAGTATATAAATGAAAGTAAAAGTTACAAAAACAAAGTTTTGTAAGTATGCTTATTTATATTTTATGATTCTAATTATTGCTAGCCCAAAATTTAAATGACTTATTATATTCTTATTTTCAGAGTTTTTACCACAATGGTTGGTCACAAATATAATTTGAAAGTATTGGTGGAGTTTTTAAAATCTGAAGGAATAAAACATACACATACTGAATTCTGCCAGGGCCGTGTTACACGTTGGGGCCTGGCTTGGACCTATCAAGATGATGACATTTATCAATTAGGTAAGTATGTTGTCAATGTTAACTTTATTGATGATAATAGTAAATGAAAAAAATAATATAAAATATTAATAAATCTTACAGTGCCACCGAGGGAACAACTGCGCAAGAAGAATTTACCAATAGCTTATTTGCTGCCTCAATTACCTGATAGTCCATATGATGTCGAGACTATTTCAAATAAGCTGAAGGTTATGATGAAAGATCTACAAATGACTTACAAAGTAGTAACTAGAAGAGGAAATAATGTTACACTAGATATTGTAGCACCTACAAATACTTGGTCCAATCAGAGACGAAAAAGAAGGCTCATGGAGAGACTGGTTACAGAAGACACAAAGAGACCTAAAATTGAAGGTGTAGATGAATCTCATTGTAGTCAGACAACTATGGATGAAGATAACCATGATACTATACAAAAAGAAACCCTGTGCAAACCAGAAGAAATGAGTAGCATAAATAATGACAGAAACAATACTGATATTAATATCAATCCAATGGTACATGCAACAATGAAAATTGGAAAGAAAGAAAATGACATAATCATGGAAATGGAATTCTTGCATGGAAGCGCAGGAAAAGAAGGTTTACATCAAATAGTTCAATACATTAAAAATAACTGGAAATAATAATATAATAATAATAAATGTTTATTTATTTTTCTCCACAATTTATCTTAAAACTAAGTTAAGAACTAAGACAATGTATAAAAAGGTAAAAAGTCATATGTTAAAAGGTATCGAAAATAAGTAAAAGTGGAGTGCTGGTGCCTGTGCTAGGTTTCCGAAGAACCTGTATTACAGGTCACCAGGACTCGTCATTGGCAAATATAGTAAATGCAGACATTACATAAAGTGAAAAAAAGCAACTGTATGTATCTTACAAAACATATATATTATTTATAACTTATATAATTTTATTTATTTTATTTAGATAGTTTGTCACTTTACGCTTATTAATAAACTTTCTGTCTCGTCATACGTCAGCTCTTTCAACCATGCATCAATACTTTTCTTGCATTCATATTTATTTAATGGATATATTAAAATTTTATGATTGATTTCCTTATAAAGGTACGGACCAAGAAAACAGAAAAATCTATTTATAAACTCTGTGTTAAAAGAGGGCAGAGAGAAGATTAGTCTATTATTTCTATTCAGGAGTGGAGTGAGGACGGTAAGAAAGTTGAGCATGCTGTGCATCATTGTAGCAAGTATAAAAAGTTGTCGAACCGTTAGTACTTGACAATGTTTGTATAGATCTGTTGTAGGATACCTGTACGTACGGCTTAAAGGTACATACGTTTAGGATGGCTCTTTGAGCTCTTTCTAGAACAATTAGATGAGATTTAGAAGCACCACCCCAGGACGTGATACAATATATAAAAATAGATTGACATAGGGCTATGTATGTCATGTGTAGGATATTAGCATCCGCTATGTAGCGTAATTTTTTGAAAATATAAAGCAATTTTCTTACTCGGGCAGAGAGTTGCGTGATATGTGCTGCAAAGTTAAGATTTGAATCTATTATGACACCTAGATATCTATTAAGATGTGTTATCTCTAGTGAAGTACAGTCACAAGATTCCTCAGCGCAACTAATTGAAGAATGGGTGTGTGCAAACAATTTGAAGTGATCAGGGCTAGGGCGATTGACATTACGGATACTAAAAGCCATGTATTTTGTCTTGTTAACATTTAGTGTTAAATAATTTTCATTTAACCACCCTTTCACCCTGTCAAAACCTAATTGGGCTGACTTATAGGTTTCGGCCCAGTTTTTTTCCTGTAAATATTAGTGCAGTATCATCCGCAAAGGACACTATTTTACATCGACATAAATGTACGTAAGTACATAGATCTCGTTGCTATTTTACAATTTTTAAGGGCCAGGTTACATAAATCGTTTACATAGACCAGAAACAGATTTGGTCCCAAAATACTTCCTTGGGGGACCCCAAATTCTACATTTTGGTCCGTACTTGTGTAAGAACCAATCTTCACACGTTGTTTACGACCTGTTAGGAACTGTGTCCCTCTTATACCAATTTTCTCTAACTTCAAGACAAGCGGGGAAATTGAGACTGTCAAGGGCTTTACTGAGGTAAAGATATATAACTAGGCACTTTGTGTTGGAGTCAAGAGCTATAGCTGCTTTTTCAACAAGTACATTGACAGCTTGAGCAGTAGATCTACCGGGACGGAAACCATATTGATTTTCGGAAAGCAGAGAATTATTTTCGAGGTATTTAATAAAGCTTTTGGAAATTATTCGTTCAAGAATTTTGGAAAGTGCTGGTAGTATGGATATTGGACGGTAATTGTCAACATGAGCGCTATCGCCAGCTTTATGTATTGGATGGACAACAGCAATTTTAAAGACCATGCAGTCTGCATGGTCGACCATCAAATTCGGACGTGCACTCAATTTTGCAATGTATTGTATGGTATTACAAGTCATAAGATTCATTTTTCAGTAGTCTAGTCTCAGAAATTGTTCTGCTCTAGGTGTGTGCTGACTGCTGACCCTTAGGAATAATGAAAAAAAAAACTAAAGACAGGCTCTAAAGTTCTCGTAGTACCTAAGGCCATAAAAAAATTCTTTAAAAAAAAAAACACTAATGTAATGTCAATGTCAATTTTATTTTTATCCTTCCATGTCCGTGATCCTTAGATAGTTTGTGGCATAGATTAATATTGTATATACTGAAATAGATAAGAACCTGTGGCCTTAACATTAGATCAAACCAGTGGCGCCATCTGGTAACATGCTTTCGCAACACCAAAGGACTAAAAGATGAAATAAAACGGTGAAAAAATTACTCCGTGAGCTGGGACTTGAACTCGAGATCTCAGTTCGAATACGACTATGTTCCATAACCTAAACAATGGAGCTATTAATTGATTAACCGCACATGTCGAATTTATCCATCATTTAATATTCCTATCAAATAAAAAAATGGTGTGAAAAATATATTGCGTGAGTGGGACTTGAACTCGCAACGTTGCTCATAATTTTACCATGCTCTAATCAACTGAGCTATCACGTGTTCTACTTCGTATGGCGAATTTCTGCAACATTTGATATTCCTATTCTATAACACCTTAGATAATTTAATACTATATATAATAGTATTAAATGATCTAAGTATAACACGCATTAGGAGTTAGGTCAGCTGATTCGTGACTAGATGGCGTTTTAATTATTTTTTTTTATCAAAATTCTGCAATGTTCTAAGTTTCATAGGCATGGTTTGTGGTTGTGATGATGAAATTGTGAATAAAAAATTGTGCTTTTGTTTGCGCTGATGCGGTACATAGTCGATTATATATTGATTTTCCATATTTATGGATAGAAAAGTGGTTTCTACTTAAATATATTATGGATATCGAAACTAACACACCAGATGCTCCTGAAACTCAATCTGACGACGTAGCAAAACCTGCTACAGAGCAAGAAGCTCTTGCAATAGCCACTGCGCCGGCTGATAACATTACTGAAAACAATAAATTAGCGTCGTCTGCACCTACGAAGGATAATGTACAAAAACCGTCGCCGAAGAAGCCAAAAAAACGAAAACCTAAAGTGCCCCGTGATGTTACGGCGCCCAGGCAGCCTTTGACAGGTTATCTTCCTCTTCTTCTTCGTCTAAGCTCATTCCCGGTTGCATCCTCAGATGAGCTGATTCCGGGATGAGCCCGGGGTGCGCTTTCCCGCTTTTTCTTCTCCAAATATAACATGCATGTTAATGGTCACCCAAGGATACTGTCATAGAGTTCATGATTTAAAAGAAAATCATCTATCAAGTCCTTATGTCATACTTCTCACTACTCTTGTAATATGTAGAATTTATACTTGAATAAAGCCTAATATTTCATGCAACAATCTCTTATTCACTTGAATTTATTCAACTATAAAATGGAAAAGTATCTGAAGCCTGAACGGTTCGAAACTGACCCTTTGGGTAAACAAAACACGGCGTTGTGGTCTCACTGGAAGAAGACATTCCTAAATTTTCTAGATGCCGCAAAGGCTACAGAAGAGAAGGTAAAGCATAAATTACTAATAAATCTGGTATCACCGACTATATACGAGTACATAGCTCAAGCAAAAACATATACGACGGCTATATCTACATTAGACAGTCTATTTATTAAACCAAAAAGTGAAATAATCGCCCGACACAACTTAGCTTCTCGAAAACAGCAACCGAATGAGACATCGATCAAAACCTCCGATCACTGAAACTCCTATCAAAAGAATGTAGTTTTACAACGGTTACTGCAAGTCAGTATGAAAATGAATACATACGAGATTCCTTCATAGCTGGCTTTGGCTGGCTTCGCCTGCGATTCGACAGAGACTACTGGAAAATATGTCACTCACTCTAGATGAAGCTCATAGTCAAGCTCGCACTCTGGAATCTGCTCATATCCAGGCGCAAAGTTTTAACTTTCCACAAATTGCCGCTACACAGATTTCAAAATTACAAAGTCGTAAAACTATAGACAACTCTAAATTGCAGGCATATTATTTTTGTGGCAATCCACGACATCCACGTCGGTCATGTCCGGCATCGGAGACCACCTGCCTAAAGTGTGGGAAAAGTGGTCACTTTGCAAAGGTGTGCCAAAGTGGTAATGTTTCTAATGCCGCCGTGTACACTGCGACAGAAGAAGGCGGAGAAGCAGCTTCGTGTTTGATATTAGCAGCATTTAATAGAGGGATTAAGAAATGCACTACTTACATAACCATCGATGGAATATTAGTGCAAGCTTTAGTTGATACTGGAAGTACAGGTAGTTTTGTCGACGAAGAAGTCATAAAACAGTATGGCTTACAAACTAGACCATGGAGGCAAGAAGTGTCAATGGCATCTTTATCACACACATCTGAAATAACAGAAGTCTGTTCAGCTACACTAAAGTTGGATAATCAAGTCATACCTGGAATAATACTTCGTGTCATGAAAAATCTTTGCTGTAATGTGATACTAGGACACAATTTCTTAGAACAGTATTCTGCTCTAAAAATTTAATTTGATGGGCAAAATCCTCCACTTAGATTATCTGCACTAGAAGAAGCTAGTATAGAACCTGTTGATCTATTTCGCAATATGTCAAAAGATTGCAGACCGATTGTTGTAAAATGGCGTAGATTTGCATATGATGATAACAAATTCATTCAAGAAGAATTCAAGAAATTACTCGCTGATGTAATTATTGAAGAGAGTACCTCTCCCTGGCGTGCTCAAGTTCTAGTTACATCCAATACAAATCATAAGAAGAGGATGTGCATTGATTATTCACAAACGGTAAACAAATTCACCTACCTCGATGCATATCCATTGCCAAACATTGAAGATATTGTAACAAAAGTAGCAAACTATAAAGTATTTAGCAAAATTGATTTGAAATCTGCGTACCACCAAATTCCAATTATTCCAGAAAATAAACCACTCACTGCCTTTGAAGCTGTAGGTAATTTATACCAATTTCGTTAAATTCCTTTTGGTGTGACCAATGGAGTGGCCTGCTTTCAACGAGCTATAGATTCAATCATTCGTAAGGCGGATATTGAAGGTATTTATACTTATTTAGATGATATTACCGTATGCGGCCTTGATCAGGAAGATCATGATGAAAAGCTCGAAAAATTCATGAAAATTGCAGAAAAATTCCATCTCACTATAAATAAAAAAAAAACGATTTTTCTCTTACTGACATAAGCATTCTTGGGTATAATATCAATAATGGAATTATTAAGCCTGATCCAGAACGCCTATGACCACTAAATGATCTGCCGTTACCTACTGATTCTTCTCTTAGACATGCTATAGGTTTATTTTCACATTATTCAAAGTGGGTACCCGACTTTCCAAACAAATTACACGCCTTGACAGAAGTAGAGGCATACTCACTTAACGCTAATCAAGTGGCAGTTTTTCAAGTTATAAAAAGAATAATTTCAAAATCATCGTTAGCGGCAGTGGATCCTAAAGAAATCTTCACTGTAGAAACAGACGCCTCTGACTATTCCATAGCTGCGTCTCTCACGCAGCACGGGCGTCCAGTAGCATTCTTTTCTAAGTCTCTAAATGATAGCGAAAGAAAGTATCCTATTATAGAAAAAGAAGCATATGCTATAATAGAAAGCCTAAAGAAATGGAGACATTATTTACTCGGACGTTCATTTTATTTGATAACTGATCAAAAATCGGTAGCTTATATGCTCCAAGGCCATGCTAGTAAAATAAAAAATTACAAAATCCAAAGATGGCGTATAGAGCTCTCAAATTACAAATTTGACATAAAATATAGACCTGGCCATTTAAATACAGTAGCAGATGCTTTGTCAAGACAAGTATGTGGAGCAACAAATGACAATCGCCTTATGGAATTACACCAATCCCTTTGTCACCCTGGCATATCACGTCTTACTCATTGGATAAGGTCTAAAAATCTACCTTTTTCAAGTGATGATGTTAAGAAAATTATAATGACTTGTCCTACATGTGCTGAAATAAAGCCAAGGTTCAATAAATATAATGGGTCATTAATCAAAGCGACTATGCCTTTAGAGAGATTGTCCTTGGATTTTAAGGGACCTTTACCGTCATCTACTAAGAACAAATATATTTTGACTGTAATTGATGAATATTCGAGATTCCCGTTTGCTTTTGCGTGTCCAGATATGAGCACCGAAACAGTCATAAAAAATCTTACCGAAATCTTTGCCATTTTCGGAAAGCCAGCGACAATTCACACAGATCAGGGAGCAACTTTTATGTCAGCAGGAGTCAAAGAGTCCATGCACAGTAAGGGCATATCTACCAGCAGATCTTCACCATATAATCCTCAAGGTAATGGACAGGTTGAGCGCCTAAATGGGACTCTCTGGCAAACTATACGTCTTGCTTTGAAAGATAAAAATCTATCTATCGATATATGGGAGACTGTACTCACCCAAGCACTTCATTAAAAGGTTCTCCTAAAGAAATTCGTCCGAAGTAGCTAATATGACCCCATTGTAGAAGAAGTTGACCTACTGGAACCAAACCCTCACTATAGTTCCGTGCGACTATCTAATGACAGGGAATTTATTGTTTCAAATCGCCACCTTGCTCCTAGGGGTAATGTATTACCAGATCATCATCTTGATCTTGCAAAAAATATGTCTCCTGGCGAAAACAATATAGTTAGTCGAGATAGTGATGTGGTACCTGTAAGCCTGGAACAGTGTTCAGAGCCGATTGTAGATCAAGCGCCGGATTTGGAATACTTTACGCCACCCGCGTCTCCTCGTCCGGTTGCTGAGGTACCGCGTCGTTCAGCGAGGCAACGACGACCGCCTGCCTACCTTAATGACTACAAGACTTAGGACTTAGAAGGGAAGAATGTCGATTATTCCCAGTAGTCCCCTCTAGCACCGTCCCCCGGGGTGACAACTGTGAATTTTCTTCCCAGTTGTTACCGGGATGACAAATTTTCCCACTTGTTCCCTTCTTTTGTCACCCCTCCCGGTGTTACAGGTGACAATTAAGAAAAATTAAATACCAGTTGTCCCCTCTGGTTCAGATCGGAAGGGAACAAGTGGGAAAATTTGTCATCCCGGTAACAACTGGGAAGAAAATTCACAGTTGTCACCCCGGGGACAGTGCTAGAGGGGACTATTGGGAATAATCCAAGAATGTCATAGAGTTCATGATTTAAAAGAAAATCATCTATCAAGTCCTTATGTCATACTTCTCACTACTCTTGTAATTTGTAGAATTTATAATTGAATAAAGCCTAATATTTCAGGCAACAATCTCTTATTCACTTCAGATACCAAAAACCAAATGCCAAATTGGAGAAGAAATAGCCAAAACACTTTAAATGATTTGGCTATAGTTTTACAACCGGCCGCCTGCATGACGTCAACCCAGGTTGACAGGTTATCTTCCTTGTCTTTAATTTCTGTTATCATTATTTTCCGGCTGAAAACCAAAGACATTGCAACTACAGACTGGAAATCATCAGGAAAAAGGCGAGACCAAAAATCAGCTGCATTAGTGTGCGTGCATCTGCATGTGTTGTAAGCCGGCTAGGGTAGGAACCAAAGGTCAATAATTGGCGGAAATACACGTATTTTTAAGTTATATTCAAATCTTAGGAATTACTAATTAATAAGCGGGTCACTCATGTAAAAGGTCAGCTACTGGCCGACATGTATTAATTAGTAATGTCTGTGTCTCACGTTAGTTTTTACCAAATCTTAGGAAGTTTATTTATTCATAATAAAAACATAATGACAAATGAAACTAAATTATAAGCAATAAATTAAACTAACTAAAATTTAACTACATAATTTAAACTAAAAGGAATCAAAAATTCTGCCTCGGATAGTACCTGGTTCGAAGGTGCTGCATGTCCTCCCTGTACAGCGATCGCAATTCTTAGAACCAGATACCATCCAAAGCGGGGGTGAAAATATACAAATCTTAGATATTCAGTACATAATATGAGACAATTTTTGCCAAATCAGTAAACTTATCCGTGAAAATAAAAACATTGTGAATATTTCTTTAAAGATGTGTAGCCCGGCACAACACAGTAAATCATCCTAGTTGCAGCTATTTGTGTCCTTATCACTAGATTGTTTGCACTAAACATTAAAGAAATTTTTATTAAAATTGGTTTTACAATTCTCTTTCCTGCCGCACCGGAGTCTAAAAGTAACTCATTCTATAGACAATGTGTAAACAACATTCGAAAATGGTTTCGATTTTTTTGCTTGTTAATATAGGAGTTGCAGCTCTATGTACCTATAGGTACAAAAATCCTACCTTTATGCCGAAAACGAAATAAAATTATTTTTATTACGTTTTTGGCCCGAAAAGAACACATTTACTCTTATTTCAATGATGGTTTTCTTCAGGTTATGTGCGGTACTTAAATGAACGTCGCGACCAGCTCCGTGCTGAACAGCCAGATCTAGGTTTCGCAGAACTTACTCGCCAGTTAGCCAGTGAGTGGAGTAAGTTGCCAGCAGAGGAGAAACAACAGTACTTGGATGCCGCAGATCAAGACAAAGAAAGGTTTGTGTTATTTCAAAAAAGTTATTTTTATTTTAAAAAAAGAGAAAACTACAATTCATCGTCATCATTATATCAGCCACAGGTAATCCACTGCTGGACATAGGCCTCCCCCAAGGATTTCCAAAATAACCTATCGGAAGCGGCCTGCATCCAGTGTTTCCCTGCCAACTAAAAAACTACAATTGATAAATATAAATATGGTATATGTCACTTAATGTGATGACGTGTGTGTGTGATACATCTAAAGCTGTTCAGACATTTCCAAGTTATGGTGGAATTAAGAAATTCATATCCTTTTTACATAAATACCCTGAAATCATTACACTCCTTTTTTGGGGAAGTAGTGTAATTAGGCAAACTAGAATTATTAGTTCACCAGCTGGTGCATTGTGATCCATAACTGTCATGTTGAGGATACGAGTGCTAACTAAAAGGATATGAGGGCTAATAATTAAAACTGTCCCTACCTAGTATCAATAACACACTTGATAAGAAGTTTAATCAAATATTATC
Source organism: Acrobasis repandana (assembly GCA_963576875.1). Lineage (NCBI taxonomy): Eukaryota > Metazoa > Arthropoda > Insecta > Lepidoptera > Pyralidae > Acrobasis > Acrobasis repandana. The sequence goes on from OY756227.1 coordinate 7,723,657, forward strand.
AAAATCCCATGTTTATGTTGTATATCCAGAATTATTTTTTTTATCAAAATTTTGACAATTTATTACTACTAAATTTTTTAATGTATTTTAAGATTTAAAAAAAAAAAAATTTTTACAGATATATTAGAGAATGGGCAGAGTACAAGAAAACAGATTCATACAAAGAATTCAGAAGACAGCAGATGGAACAAAAGGATTTAAGCATTCCTTCTAAGAAAATAAAGCATAATTTACAAGACACCACAGCTGTTACCAACCAAAGTAAGAATACTTATAAATATAATGCATGCAAGGTTACTTGGTGATTCATATTTGGCCAATAAAATTTTTCAGTCAACCCCTAATACTGATTTAATCTCCTACAAAACCCACCACAACTTTTAATTAATTTTTCAAAAGACCCTACAGATTTTGTAAATGGTTTTATCACAATCAGAATACAGTTTTATAATTGAAAATACTAAGAAATAATGAAAAAGCCCTTTTTCTTTATAAAACTAGAAGTTTTATGGGGTTTTTCAGTCTATTTCTTAAATAAGAACAATTAAGTACACCTGCTAACTATCTGACCGAATGTTCGGTTTCGGTCGAGTTTCGGCAAAAAAACTGGTTTCGGTTTAGGAGGCAAACCCGCCGAAACTTCGACCGAAACCGAAACTGCATTTGGGAGTTCTCACGCTGTGCTCGGTCATGTTGGGCGCGGTAAATTCCATCCAAGCGTGAAGCGACGAAGACATTTTGCCGCGTCCACGTGCCTAATCATATCGTGTCGTGCGTGAATGGCTTGTGTTTGCAGCTCGTTTTGTTTGTTGTGAGTTTTCGTGTGATTTAGCATAAGAGTAGGTAGTAAACATTTATAATAACGTTTTCTTTATTTTTCCCTAAAAACATGATCCTTGTAAGGAAGTTTCGGTTTTGGCCGAAACTGAGACCGTTGCCGGAATTCGGTTTATGTTTCGGTCGGACACTACTGCTAACTATTTTTGCTCTTTATTATTCGTTTATAATTTATTCGGAAAAGGCTCATAACTATACTAATTCGTGCCGTTCCGTATTCTTTGCATGAAACTCCCCACTGTAAAGCACACTAATTGAAATCATACAAACGACAATCGCTTCTGGACAAGCTCACGAACCGCGCTGCGGCGCGTTATCAACACTAGTCCTCACGCTTACGGCTCGTCGTCCACGCACTTACGGCTTACCATCTCCGCGCTTGCGTCTTCTTGTCAACACGCTTGCCCTTCAAAGTCTTTACCCTCTTATTCACTGTGAGAACAGTACCACTAGTGCCAAGAACTATGCAATAACCGACACTTTTCCCTTTCTTCTGGCTTAGCAAAGCCATCAAGGGGCCGGTCCTTATTTTTAGTGATTTTGACTTCTTTTTTGGAGCAGATTGGAGCCAAACTAAATCGAAATTTAAAAAATGAAGTGGTGTATAAATTACATAGAAATAAAGACAAAGGAACATCCTAAAAAGTGGCCGAGGAGTTTTAAGTACTCTTTTTTTATTAAAAGAAATATTAGTTAAAAAGGTTAAACTTTGAAGAAAATATAAGCGAATACGTCGTTGGATTTTTTGCGCATATGACTGAGTTAAAAAATAAAAAATACACATATATGAATATTGATTCATGGTTGTGTACACGTACAATAAATTAAAAAAAATATTGTCTTGTAAAAAGATTGAAAAATTTAGTTCTCCGAAATTCTTAAATAAATATGGGAACGCAAACGCTGATAAGGGAGACCGCGCGCTGCGCTTCTGAATTCATCTAAATTCGTCTCCAGGGTGCATGTACACAGCGCAATGCGTATCTGTAGATAGAAAATATAGATTCGGGTGTTCAATCAAAAATTCCCACAGTTGAAGACCGCAGTCTTAATGCATTAAAATAACGCAAATACATGTCCAAAAAGTAATTTGAAAAGCAATTAAGCCGTGGTCAATTTGTATGGGAAGAATATTCAATATTTTTAAGTTATTTTTAAAAGAAAATGAAATTTAAGAAAATTTAAAAAAAATCGATTATATTAAATCATACTTTTTTTCAAAAATAAGCATTCTAAACCGAGAAAATTTTTTGAGGTCATCACTTATGCTAAAAAAAAGAAAGTCCTTTAGGGATAACCATAAATTTGAATTTTTGTGGAAATGGTGAAGGTTTTATTTTTGGGTTTTTCCAAAAAAAATCGAAAATGTCATCTTATTTTTATCATAACTTGCTCAATTTTGATGCTATTGAGAAAAAAAATGATGATGACTTAGATTTAAGTACTCGCCGAAAAAAAAAGCAGCCAAGTGCGAGTCGGACTCGCCCATGAAGGGTTTCGTATCAGTCATTAACATAATATAAAAGTTCTTGTAGTTCGTTGTTTTTATTTTTATATTTGAGTTGATTAAATGAAAGGTAAATTGCAGTTAACGATTTATGACGTATTAAAAAAAAACTACTTACTAGATCTCGTTCAAACCAATTTTCGGTGGAAGTTTGCATAGTAATGTATATCATATATTTTTTTTAGTTTTATCATTCTCTTATTTTAGAAGTTACAGGGGAGGAGGGACACACTTTTACCACTTTGGAAGTGTCTCTCGCGCAAACTGTTCAGTTTAGAAAAAAATTATATTAGAAACCTCAATATCATTTACATTACCTATCCATAGATACCCCAAACGTATGAGTTTAATGAAAAAAAAAATTGAGTTTCAGTTCTAAGTATGGGGAACCCCCAAAATTTATTGTTTTTTTTAATATATTTTTGTATGAAAATCTTAATGCGGTTCACAAAATACATCTACTTACCAAGTTTCAACAATATAGTTATAGTTTCGGAAAAAAGTGGCTGTGACATACGGTCGGACAGACAGACATGACGAATCCATGAGGGTTCCGTTTTTTGCCATTTGGCTACGGAACCCTAAAAATATACATACACGATATATAAATAATATATATATACAAATATATATATAAACGAGTCTATCTTCCTGAAAGGCCAGTAACGCTCTTGTTACACCCCTGGTGTTGCAGTTGTCCATGGACAGTGGTGATCACTTACCATCAGGTGACCCGCTTGTTCGTTTGCCGCCCTACAACATAAAAAAAAATTACCTATAATAGCTTACTTTTAATTAATATTAGAAGGTTTGTCAAAGAAGGGATTTGTTTGTTTTTTTATTAGCTTCAATTTTGGTAATGACAATTTTTTTGTAAAAACTTGAGTTATTTATGAAAATATGTATTTTTATCACGAAAAATCACAATCTTTGATTTTTAATAACTCAGAAACTCACTATTTAAATTATTTTCACCCCCGAGAAGGGATGGCATCCACTCCCAGGGAAAAGCGCAAGTTGGCACTATGTCACTTTTGTTTCTTAAGGTATCCCCCACCTACTCACCAATTTTCATGAAAATCGATGGAGATTCAACGATATCGGAGGTGAAAACCTTCATTGACTGTACTATTACAGGTGTAGTCAAAACCATAGATGTGGCTCAAAAATAAATCAAATATAGCTTGACCTCTATAGAGAAAGGGGTCTGCTGATTTATAGATTATTGCGACATTAATGAGAATTAATAAAATTTGGTAATTTATTTACAGCAAGTGCACAACAACCCACAGAGCAAAATGCTGTATCAGTCAATTTCAATGGCAACAGTGTAGCACCGTCGACACAGGTGATGCGGCAGCAAACGCCGCCCAGACCAAGACCTTGTATAACTCCTGCTTCAGTAAGTATACCTACCTATGTCCCACCCACCCCTGTTACTATCACTCTCTCTCACTTAGCGTGTTTATGGTTACATCCTCTGCTCTGAGCTCAGGCTCTATTTATTTTACACTTCTCATGGTTTTCGGCAAACTTGTTTTGTTTGTGCGACCATTAACACATTAAGAATCTTTGACAACGTCAAGACTTGATGTAGCTTAGTTAAACTAGTAGTTCGCCACGAGCTGAGAAAGTTTGAACGCGCTATGGTTTCGTTTGCTACATAATCGCGGACATTTTTATTAATATTTCAAAAACTACTGAACCGATTTTGATGCCCAACGAACTTGATATTTCTATTGATATTTCCTACATGCCTACCAAATTTCATCAAAATCGGACCATCGGTTCGGCAGTTATCGCGGAACAAACATACATACCTGTTGCCTGCATATACACATCCCACTAGAAAGGAAGCATGTCTGGACCACATTATATTGAAATCAAAAGCCCACTCCACATCTTTAGTTATTGACTCATATGTGACAGATCATCAACCTTCCCTGATAGCAATATCTAGTTCTGGAAAAACCGTACGGAAGAATCATTTACACACCAAATATGATTACCCATCGATACACAACGATTTAGCAAAAACAGATTTTACACCAGTTTTACAAGCTCAAGATGCGAACGTAGCTGCAAATTATTTAAATGAAATTTGAAACCTTGGATCACACCAGGTCTACTACGTTATATACGTAATAGGGACAATATGCACCTAAAAGTTAAATGCGACCCAGACAACCTCACTCTAAAGATAACCTATTTAAGATACAGAAATTATATAAACAAACTTCTAAGAAAACTTAAAAACACATACAATACAAATTTATTACAGAACACGAAAAATAACACAAAAGCAACATGGAAAGCTATTAAGGAAATAACCAATGTCCAACCTCAAAAAACCCCATCTAGCTCCCTTCTCAAGCTTAAATCAGACCCAGGTGATTCAATCAACCATATTAACAATTACTTCAGGGACTTAGGCAAAACCCTAGCAGACAAGATAGATGGACAACATAGTTCTAAGTCCAAATATACACCAAAGTACGCTCCACCTCTATGCGAGATTCCTTTGTTTTGTTGGATGTTGACGAAGACGAAATCAACAACTTAATTTTAGGACTTCGTAAGGACTGCGCTACTGGATGGGACAATATTTCTTCTAAAATATTACAATCATCTAGATAAATCTTCGTCCCTCTAATAACACATATATGCCGTCTATCTCTAGCAACAGGTGTGATTCCCAACGTGTTTCAGAAAGCTATTATATCCTCCCTAAAAATGGAGATGGCGACAACATCAGTAACTATCGACCCATTTCCGTTCTCTCTGCCATATCTAAAATATTAGAGCGAGTCCTCAATTTCCGTCTCACGAAATATTTAAAACAAAAAAACATAATTTCTGATAACCAATATGGTTTTCGGGAGGGCAAGTCCACAGAAGATGCTGTTTCAGCTCTGGTGGATAATATAGTAAAACACCTAGATGAAAAATCTAAATATTTAGTTTTTTTCCTGGATCTGTCAAAGGCTTTTGACACGGTCTGTATTCCCAGACTAATACGTAAATTAGAGGCAATAGGTGTTAGAGGTATTGCACTTGAGCTGTTTTGAGACTATCTCTCCAACCGAACACAGATCACTAAGATTGATAACTATGTAAGTGAAGAGGCGATAGTATCATTTGGCGTACCACAAGGTAGTATACTTGGCCCCACTCTCTTTACCATATATATTAATGAGATCTGTGAACTACAACTTCCGAACTGTCGCATTTACTCGTATGCCGACAACACTGCACTTCTTATTCATGGACGCAAATGGCCTGAAGTTCATACTCTTGCCGAGACTGCTCTAAAAGAAGTAATGACGTGTCTAAAAAGTAATATATTAACTTTGAACCTCTCAAAAACTAATTATATTGCATTTGGCTTGAGAGCTCCCTCACGACCCTGTTCTAATAACTTTGTCCTGAAAGCACATAACTGCTTCAATCCCACCCCAAACTGTACCTGCCTTATTGTGACTAGAGTCACACACACAAAGTATCTTGGAATACACCTTGACCAAGCACTTAACTGGCAGCAACATATTAAAACACTTACTTCCCGTGCTAGAAAACTTATTTATATTTTCAAAAACCTGAGATATGCAGCTGACCTTCCAACAATCAGAATGACATATTTAGCTCTATGCCAATCTCTTTTGACATATTGCATTACGGTATGGGGTGGCGCTGCTAAGACCACACTACTGCCACTAGAGAGGTCACAACGTGCTGTTCTTAAAGTCATGACCCGGAAGCCATATCGTTATCCGATTTTCCAACTTTACTCTGACATTTCAGTCCTAACAGTCAGGCAGGTCTTTATACTCCAGACAATTCTCAGAAAACACTGCCTAATCGGTTTCGATCCTACACTTCGCAAAGGCAAACGAGTGAAGTACACGGTCTGTAAAACCATAGCTCACAGAACTACAACGGCAACACGTAACTTTAGAGTACTAAGTTGCTCTCTTTACAATGAAATAAATAAAACCCTTAATATATATTCTTGCACGAAATATAACTGTAAAACAATTGTCCAAAACTGGTTAAAACGTTTGGACTATGATGAGACAGAATCGCTCCTACCTAAAAGCACTGATTAAAAATCTAAAATGCTTCTATACTTATCATCATCATTATCATATCAGCCACAGGAAATCCACTGCTGGACATGGGCCTCACCCAAGAATTTCCAAAAAGACCGATCATTACTTGTACTTAATTATCCCTTAATATAAAATGTGACACTCTTTCCACTGACGGTGACACTGTGATTTTTCCATATCTATCTATCTATACTTATTTATATACCATTCAACAACACACATTACTTCATAAGCTTCACATTCATTCATTCATTTATTCATTCATACATACTTGCGTACTTCCACGATATACAAACAAACACACACACCCATACTTCACTATAGCATAAATATTTCACTCCATTCCCTCTCACCTCTAATATAGGTACATTACATAATATGTAAAATAGGCACCAGTAATAATTTTATTTTGTTTTTAAATTTATGTATGTATAGCTGCGACAAAACTCTAAATGTACACTTAGGCCCAATCACAGTTATGACTAGCTGGGCCTAAGTATAACTATAACCTCATTTTAATTTGAGTAGCCTTGCGTCGATGGTGTAATGTGGGTATGCTCGATTCTTAAAAATGTACCGCGCTCTTTTCATCAACCGACCGGTTGTGCATTACCCGAGATACAGACCAACGTCTAGTTCGGGGATGGACTTCCGGACGGGGCATGGACTGGGCGCCTTTAGTACCTACCTACTACGATTTATTTTTACGTGTTAGTTACCTACATTGCAACACTGTAATACTTTTTGTTGTTAAACGTTTTTGGCAAATAAAGAAAGATTATTTATTTATTTATTTATACATACAAATAATGTGTTTTCGCCCCAACTTGAATTATAGCCCTCGCTCGGTCAAAAAAAATTTATTAAAAATCGATAAAAATTTTTCGTCCTCCCATACAAAATCCGTTCGGCTGAGCGTTGATTCGTATGGGAGGTCGAAAAATTTTGACTGAACTTGCTCAAAAATTTTGCAGGTGGATAAAATTCATATAATAAACCATAATCAAATATATTTTATATTGTTTAGGAGGAGTTTGGAGGGGGTGACACAGACATTCCAATATTCACGGATCAGTTTCTGCAGCATAACAAGCTTAGGGAGTCTGAACTTCGCCAGCTGAGGAAAGCAAATGCTGATTATGAGCAACAGGTTTGCCGATTACTTATTTCGTATATAGACAGGTATTTGTAAATGTTTCTGTATCTTGGACTTGGTGTAAGTGAGGGGGGGGGGGGGGGACGCTCCGGGTGATACCCACCCGTGAATGTGTGTTCACAAAAAATCATACATCAGAGGCAGCAAGCTTAAAAGACTTGTGGGGTGGCATATTTGGATTAAGCCTCTAAAAAAGGCTATATCCGGTACTGGTACCACCCATGCCCCTACGACACTGACTATCCCCATATCCTGCCTTACGCATTCTATCCACCTCTTATTGGGTCTGACCCTTCCCCTATTACCAATAACCGTCATATTTAAAATTCTTTTGTTGTATGTGGAAGATCAAAATGAAATATGACAAATAGATTGCTAATCACTTTCTAATTTCATAGCTTGGTTACTAAAGTTTTCTTTTAATGTTGGACTCCAAATTAGATTAGATTTTTTAACCCAAAAATGTAGATACTTTCCTATAACAGACTTGTCTTCCATTGTACTTTAAAATAATAATGTAATGTTCCAGAATGCTATCCTACAAAGACACGCCGAGGAAGTGAGTGGGGCAACGTCGCGGCTGCGCGCCGAGACCGCCGCCGCCGTGGAGCGCACTGCGGCGCTGCACGCGCACCGCCGAGCGCTCGTCGCCGTCCTGGTGCAGGGCCTGAAGTCGATAGCATTGCCAGGTACTAAGGCTTGAAACTTCGTTTTTTTATGTAATAGGGCGGCAAACGAACAAGCGGGTCACCTGATGGTAAGCGTTATGCCTCATCCAGAATCACGCCGAGAACCCCCGTGAACACCCGAGCAGCGTGAATGTGATCTGTTGCTCGCCCGTCTCGCTCTCGCGCTCGCCTGTTCTCCGATCGGTGGCGGTATTTTGGCGTCAAAGGGTGTCTCGGGTGAGAAAAGAGAAGGATATCACATTCTCGTTCAGTCTCAGTGCAATGCAAGGTCGTGTCGTGTGTAGTTCATACGATCAGTGCAGTGCAGTTTTTTTTTTAATTTTGCAGTTTATTCGCTTCTCGGCATGAGTCTGGATGAGGCATTAAGCGGACGCCCCGGACGGGTTCAGTCAGTCTCTGTCACAAACTGTACGTACGTGTACGTCTGCTTGACGTAGTTTTAAGCCCAAGAGTTCTAGATTTTTTTATAGCTTTTCATTATCATCCGAGCGTATTCCCGGTTGCATCGTCAGCGGTTACGCTTCAGAGCCCGGGGTCTGCTACCTTACCTAGGCGATTTGACGAGGTTACTGGTTTTTACACAGAGCGACTGCCGTCTGTCCTCCGCAACCCAAAGGGTAGACCAGAGAACCAATCCTAGGATAGGTACAAACGCTAGATGGCTTTGGGACCAACAGCTTTACGTGCCTTCCGAAGCACGGAATCATCTTTCTTTTCGGATAATCAGGTGATTCAAGCCTGCAATATCCTAACAAGACTGGAAACAACTTTTTCACAAAGTATGCTTCCTAGTGGGATTTGAACCCATGACAAGGCAAACGCCTTGACCACTGGACCTCGGAGGCAGTCGCTTTATTATAGCTTTTATTATCATCATCATCATCATTGGCAGCCTTCTATATCCCACTGTTGGGAATAGGCCTCCCTCAATGTATGCCAACAATTTTTTTTATATGTCTCAGTTGACTTCATTTGTTCGTTGGGATTCGTCGCTTTTCGTCAGATACCTTAGATCATTTAATACAGGATAAGCCTTACCTGCGCGTTCCCCTCTGCCGAAGTATAAGATCGCATGCTCTAATGCGTTCATAAAAACTAGTTGCGTAATCGATTATCATCATTACGTGCATCGGTAAAGTATCGAAAGGACGTCTACAAGTGCTCGATTAAAAATGCCAAGTTGTGCGGTTCTCATGTAAAAAGAGGTCAAATACTTCTAATCTTCGTAAAGATGGAAAAACCTTTCATTTGTTAGTATTTTTTTAACGTTGATTTCTATTGAAATGTAATTACTTAAAAATCGATATAATATCTTTCAGTATCGGTTACGGAAAAATAATCGAGTCAAGCTTGCAACTGATTTCGTTCTATCCCAAGCGATTTTTTATCTTATTTACTGCCATAACCATATCAAAAAGATCTATAATCACTTATCACAACGTTGAAATACTTCATTTTTCATATATACATGAATATTCAGTGGTGGATCCAGGGTTTTGCTTTGGGGGGGGGGGGGGGGACCTACCCATAAAGGTAGGTAAAGCACTAGCACTTTCTCGCGAGTGACATATACATACACTAGCTGTGCCCGCGACTTCGTTCGCGTGGTTATCGGAACGTAATGTTATATAGCCTAAAGCCTTCCTCTATAAATGGACTACCCAACAAAAAAATAATTTTTCAAATCGGACCATTAGTTCCTGAGATAAGCGCGTTTAAACAAACAAACAAACTCTTCCGCTTTATAATATTAGTATAGATAACACAGAGCTTTTCAATCGAGGGACTCGGATGCTTCTCTGTATACGCGTGAAATTCACGCTGTTTCTTCGTGCTATTTTATACTTAATTCTCCTAGAGTATAGAAGTAAATATTCTGTGAATTTCATAAAATTCGCCTAGATTTCGCGATGTATTGTGGGTCTGTAAATACCAATAGATTGAGTATTCGAGAAAACTCTGTCACTATCACATTTCTGTTAGTGGTTGTTGGACTACCAGGTGTTTTTCTCAGGATTGAAATGTTGTATTACAGGTGGTCTAGCTGGTGCAACTGAGGCAAATATTGATGAATACATGGAAAAACTTCAAGCTCATGCTACAGACAACAAAACTCATGCAGCAGTCAAGCAAGCCCGGGATGTATTGACCAAAATTGAACTGCCCATAAATTGAATAGGATAGTGTGAATTAAAACTTACTATATTCTATAATTTTTATTAATATGTCAATCCTTATTGAATAAACAAAGTACAATTAGTATTCTAGTCTTTCTTTAATTACCTATTTTGAAATTACTATTTCATAAATAGGCGGACGAAAACAAGGTGCAAACCACACTGAAATAATCACTGGTGCTGATATGACAAAGCATTTCCATTTTGATACCTATCAAACGATATAAAATTATTTATTTTGTTAGAAAACAGAAACCTGGGAATACGCTAAGATGAGGGAGAGAGAGAAAACAGAAACTATTAAATGTCAAAACACCCAGATGGCATTTCAGTGAAGCTTCTTATGAATACCACTACTGATACTAAAATCGCATCAATCCGAATTCTTTATTGAAGAATCTTCATTATCAGAATCAGACTCGGATGATCCTTCTGTTTTAATGGGTGCACCGGTGTCATCATATTCGTGTAGCTGTTTCCGCCATATCTTGATGAGAGTATCCCATGACCTTCTACTGTATTTGGCGTATTTGTCAGGAGTCTTCGGATGTTCTTTTGTGCGTTGATCTCTGAGAAACATTTTAAAACTAAATACTGATATGTTTTAATACAATATTTTAAGTTAAAGAAACAAGTACAAATTTAAATAATGAACCCCCAAGTGTGTAAGCAGAGCATGAGGCCAAAGGCCAAGCTCTCCCGCAAGGCCATGCCATTTCCACCAAGAGCTGAGCGTTTTTACTGGAACTGGAACATTTAATGGGTCTGAAATTTAAAAAAGCAGTAAAGCACCCCGCGGAACTCGAAACTGAAATCAGATTTTGGATCCAAGATGGCCGCCCACACATTTTTAATGTTTCCTTTATTGACTGTAGTTTTTACTCATTTTTTTAACTAGAAATAGATTCTAACCAACTCCAACAGCTGCACGAAAAACCGCGCAACGCCCGAAAAGCTAGTATTTATATGTACTTACATTGCCACTTGTTTGGTGTAGTTGTAATATCCAACTGTGTTTTTTCCATAGTCAATTTGTTTTTGACGTCTACTGAGAACAGTCAAGTCTGTTTCAATTTCCAGTGGTTTCTTTGGAGGTCGACTGCAGAAATAAGGAATGGATTAAAAACAGAAAATAAGGTACTTGAAAAAGGATCCCAAATCGCTGCGCTCGCAGGGTAGGGTACCCAAGAGGCTGGCGGCATTACAGTGTTGAATGGCTAGGCTCAGCCTTTAGCCAAATGCGCGCCAGCCCTTGGATCCCCAGAGGCATCGATTAAGCGTGTGGAAATTCCCTTATATGTATAACTGACGGTCCATCTAGGTTAGTTGCAAAAAGTTCATGAAGGGTTCTGTACCTTTGGATACGGAACCCTTAATGTACGAGTCCGACTTGCACTTGCCCGTTTATTTATAAATACATGTAGTTTAATTTTGTTGTTTTTGTTTTTTTAATATATAAATAAGGTAATAAAAAAAATGTTCTTTTTAAATTAGGTTAACTTGAAGCGCTACCGCTGAAGATGCAACCAGGAATACCCTCGGATGATGATTACATTCATTTATGCACACCACATCTTTTATACATACATATATATATTGTTTGCAGTCTTAGAATTCCTGTTCACTTCAGCTACTTTTTCTCATGTTCTTTCTCTGTTTGAGATGTATGTCTGTGAAACTCACTACCACTTACTATCCGATGCACCCAAACGCTTACCAGCTACAAATCCCAAGTAAAATCTTATTTTTATCCTTATTCCTTAAGAAAGGTAAATCGCCTCCCCTTGTTTTCAATTATATCTGCATTTTGAGAGCGACTGCCATGCCGGCCCGTCTGACCTCTGCAAACCAAAGGGAAGACCAAAACCAGTCCTAGGATAGGTTTAAACAAACGCTAGATAGAATCAGGACCCACAGCTTTACGTGCTTTGCGAAGCACGGAATCATCTTTCTTTTCGGATATGCAGGTGATTCAAGCTTACAATATCCTAACCAGACTGAAAACAACTTTTTACAAAGTATGCTTCCCAGTGGGATCACAAGGCGAACGCCTTGACCACTGGACCACGGAGGCAGTCAATTATTGTATATATGTATGCTTATTATATTCACCGCCTGACAAATAGCCGTGTGGTTCTCGCCCGGCAGAGTAGAATAGGCACACTAAGTCTTCCCGACTAGAAGGCGACTAAACAAAGTTTATAAACATCAATGAAACCACTCCAACCCATCTGGCCAGTGTGGAGAGTGTAGGCCAAATCCTCTGGCTGCTCTGGTTATAAAAGGCCCTGGTAATACAGAGAGGGTTGTGCTCCTGCAGTGGAGACTAAAAAAGACCTGATGGTGATTTTATTGACCACCCTGCAAAGCACAACCTTATTTTTTCTACATAGACAAGATTGTCTGGAAGATATTTCTTAGCGCAATAAGGTTGCCTTATATATTTTTTTGTGCAATAACTAGGGTTTGATCTCATCTATCAGCACAGAACTGCACTTTCCTATGCTGCTATCCTTTTCAGAACAGTAATTTGCTAGAGCTAGAGAGCGACGGAACGCTGCAGCACGGCCGGTGCTAAAGCGTTCTGTCGCTCTCTCTCACTCTAGCAAATGACGCTTCTGAGTGACAGAAAAGGATAGCAGCATAGGAAAGTGCAGTTCTGTGCTGATACTTTACAAATAACACTTTACAGATCTTTACAAATACAATATCCTTATATTGTATTGTATTTGCCTCACAAATATTACCTTGGTTTCTTTTCTGATTCACTTTTGCTGTTGCTGTTTGGTCTCGGTCTTTTTCTACTCCTTGACTTTTCCTGGGCATCAGTCCTCTGTTTGTCTTTATAAGAAATACCTTAAAATTTGCAAGAATTTGTGTGAATAGATAAATAAGGACAAACTCACTTAGATATCAAAATTTATTTATTAACCTCTCAGTAACGAACAGGTATGAACGAATGTGTAGAACACAGACAAATCTCGACCTTATTAGTACACTATCATACTGGCATCAGTCAGGTCCATCAGTCTGGAATGACGTGACTGTCACCAGAATGATGGATGTTTTTCATGGTTACACGGTCAATCCAGAATGACAGCAGACTGATAAAAAGTATGTGTACGGCAAGAGCTATAATGAACTTATTTACATTGGCGTACGGTGTGTAGTAAAGTAACTAAAGTACGGTGACTGACGCGAGAATGATACGAGCGGGTTACACTATCAGTCTCCCATCAGTCTTTCATCATTCAAAACAATTTTAATTTTCAACAGTCAGAACCATCAGTCTGTCATTCAGTGGGTTACACGATCATTCTCAGATCATTCCAATCAGACTGATGGACTTGACTGATGCCAGACTGATCGTGTAACCTAACTCTTACATTGAAATAAAAATATTGGTTCCTTGACAAAAAAACAATATCTTGGAAAGAGGGGTTAAAACGTTATAATAATAATAATAGCCTTTATTCAGAAAAGAGATACATTGATAAATGTTATGAGTTTTCACTGCACTTTTTTTTATATCTCCTCGTCTCCCGTCTGCCCTGCCCCTATTGGCAAAGGCCTCCTCCAAAAATTTCCACTCCTCCCTTTTCATTGCCGTTCTGGACCAATTTCCACCTGCTGCCTCTCTTATGTCATCTGACCATCTAAAACGGTCTTAAACGGTCTACCTCTTTTCCGTTTTTTATCTCTTGGATACCAAAACATCATTTGCTGGCTCAACTTGTCTCTGCCTCTCACCGTATGCCCTGTCCATCACCATTTGAGTTTATTTACTATTTTTGAGACTTTTTTACTCTTTGTTAGTTTTTTAAGATTTGAGATTTAGACTTTATCTCTCAGTTTCAATCCTAGCATACTTCGTTCTATAGAATTTTGACATACTTCCAGTTTTCTTACATGTGCTTTGGTGAGGCCCCATGTTTGGCATCCGTAGGTTAGAATGGGTAGAATACTGATATTGTATTGTTTGCTTTTAATGGCTATATTTGTGGTCCTGTTCTTCATTATCTCCTTTATGCTCCAGTATTTATTTATTTATTTATTTATTAAATCTTTATTGACCACAATGGTACAACAGTATCTCTTCCAAGCATTGCCAATTCTTGACTCTATTTCTTTTGTTGTTGTATCTGTTGGGGAGATTATTTGGCCAAGGTAGCTGTATCTATCGGATTGCCTTTGATGGCGATTAGTTTCTGAGTTCCATTTGTCATTAATTTCGTTTTTTCGGCGTTCATGGCTAATCCCGCATTTTTGCTATCCCTGTCTAGGTCATTAAGCATTGTTTGTAGGTTTTTGTCTGATGAAGAAAATAAAATCAGATCATCTGCGAATCTTAGATGTGACAGTAACACGCCATTGATCTTCAGCCCATAAAATTCCCAGTTCATGCTTTTAAATATCTCTTCTAGAACTGCAGTGAAGAGTTTGAGTGATATAGGGTCACCTTGGCGGACACCTTTGCCTATCTTTATTTCCTTGCCTTCTCTTTCTACCAATACCTTTGCTTTGCTGCTTTCGTATATATTCTTTATTGTTCTGGTATATATCTTCAACTCCCTGATTTTTAAGTGCTTGCCATATGGTTTGTTGTTCGAGTGAATCAAACGCCTTGCTATAATCTACGAAGCAGCAGTAGAAGATTATGTTGTATTCCTGGCATCTCTCAAAAAGTTGCCTTACGACACGACGAAGATGTGGTCCAGAGTCGAGAAACCGCTTCTAAATCTAGCCTGTTCTTTGAGCTGGTTTTCATCAAGTGTCTTTTCGATTCGACACAATATCACCTTCACAAAAACTTTGTAGATATTCGACATTCGGTTAAAACGTTATAACACAAGTAAATTATATGTACCTATACTAATGATGCACCTAATGCCAATAAACATTCTCTACCAGTCTACTTATGTGCTAAAACAAATTAAACCAAATATACAAGTCTCAAGGCAGAGTATTTACTTCCAAAGTTGAGTTGATAGTAAATATCATTCAAGTCATCAGTATAGTCATCACTGCTTGTGTTTGGTATTGCAATATTATCTATATACCGGGCATACACTATGTAGGTACCTACTTTTAATAATAACGAAAAATATTTAAAATTATTATTGTAACATAGCTGCTCAAATTACCTATAAATAAATCGAATATAGGTAGGTGCATACCTTTTACAGATGCTTTCTCTGTTTCTTCATTTGAGTGTTGTGATTCAGTGGCCCAATTCATGCTTCCCAATAAAAAAAGCCCGTGCTGTCTGTTCTCTGTAAAGGAATACGAGTAACGACTGATGATTTGAAGAAGTAAAATTAAATGCATTGCATGTTGCAGTTTGCAGAGGCAGCTTCAAAAAATTTTTGCGTGCACAGCGTGATAAAGGTATTTTACTCACTTTGAATGTCACTCGAAAGGAAACAGATGCTCAATACTGTTAGAAATCTAGAAATACTATTCTAAACAAAAAATAAGGTCACTTTGTGTAGGTATATAGAATCTGAAACAAAATAACAATCTACAAAATTTTTTGGTGGATTCCTTGCATCAAGCGTCGCGCGCGAAAATGTCACTCACTAATGTCAAAATTGTCATATAAATTTTTTTTTTTTTAATTAAATAATTTTACGGCTCTGGATACAAGTCCTTTAGAGCCTATCTTTAATTTTGTTCTTTATTCCTAATCCTAACAAGACAATCAAAGGGTGGTGTAGGCCTTTGACTGCTGCAAGGAAGCTTCTGGCGACAAATCTATACGAGTCCACTGGTTTACATAGACGATTGAGTGGCGGACGACGCCCGAAGACGCCCACACAGTCCGCATAATGAATATCACTACAGCCGTACTATGCCTGATAATGCCTGTCCACTTTAACTATTTCACACATTGTTCATGTCATTAGCATTTATAACACCAAACAACACCAATTTCATATCATAAAGCCCACTAAAATCAATTTGTAAAATAATTTAAAGCAAACCCCAACCGAACCCCTTAACTTCCCGCCAAAAAAAAACGTCATATAACATTTGTCAAGCAATTTTTTTTTTAAATAATTTAACGAACCTGGATACAAGTCCTTTAGAGCGCTTATCTTTCATTTTGTTCTGTTTTATTCCTACCTATCCTTTTCCTAACCTAACCTAATCCTAACAAATTACAATCAAAGGGTGGTGTAGTGTAAGCCTTTGGGAGCTTCTGGCGACAATTTGTCAAGCTAATGAAAAATAAATATTTTTTTTCGATGGCTTTCATTTGCATTGCAATGTTAAAAATTAAGTAGGTACATTCTCTACTATATAATATACTAGCAGTCCACCCCGGCTTCGCCCGTGGTACACACATAGCCTATGTCACTCGGGAATAGTGTAGCTTTCCAACGGTGAAAGAATTTTTTAAATCGGCCCAGTACTTTTTGAGCCTATTCATTACAAACATACAAACATACAAAAATAGGTACAAATCTTTCCTCTTTATAATATTATATAAGTATATAAGTATAGATATAAATATAATTATATAATACTATATAATATATAGTAGAGAATGTACTTAATTTTCTGGATGGTAGGTTATGTAGTTTTCTATAAGTAACCCGCATTCCCGCAATATTCTAATAAACATATTGCAGGAATGTGGGTTACTTAGAGAAAACTACATAACATAACCTACCATCCAGTTTCTTTGGCACAAGATGGGCACGATGGCGATGGGAGGGAGGACCGATGAAACAATACTGTCAAAATGTAATCTGTCGCTGTCAGCTGACTCTCAAATCTTGAAACGGCTGAACCAATTATTCCATGATTAATTCTAAATATTCTGATCATAAATTAAATAGAATGATCCTAATATTATTCTAATAAAGTGGATAAAATACTGGATTTTATTTCAGACAACATTTTTTCCTGCATTTTCCAGTAAATTGCATATAAGCAAAAATTATGTGATCCTGCCTGAATATCAAAGAAAACTATTTTCATCATGGTACGATGAAATTATAAACCGCAATTCCATTTCAGTCGAACATTGCATGAAAGTCTTACCGTTTTAGACCAACATTAAAACAGACACATTTTTTTGTATGCTCATAATTTTATTTGATTTTACAGGGTGATATGGACATAAATGAGGCCTTGGCCTCTTTAGAGGTTTTGATGTCAGAGTTCTTTGCACCAAGCACAACTAATTACAGAAAGAGAGAAATAGAGAGCATGCTAGAGAATTTTTCAAATAGAAGAGACTCATGGAAACATTGCTTATTATTTTTGCAAAAGTCTCAGAATCACTATGTCCTGATGTTCACTTTAACAACTTTAGAGGTAAAGTATTATGATGTCCTCCGTGGCGCAATGGTTAACACGCTAGACCGCTAATCCGGAGGTTCTGGGTTCGATCCCCAGCCAGGGCAAGTTGGAAAATGGCCTTTTTCAAGTTGTCCTGTGTCTTGGGTGTTTATCTATATATGTATTTATCATAAAATATAGTATCGTTGAGTTAGTATCCCATAACACAAGTTTAAAACTTACTTTGGGTCTAGCTTAATCAGTGTGATTTGTCCCTATATATTTATTTATTTATTTATGTCTTTTGTGTTTACTGGTTTTACTATCTGACAGAAGTAAACTTATAAGATGTAACTACAACTGTAACTTATTATAACTATAAGTGACAGATAAATAGTTTATTCTGATCAGTTATTATTTTTATTAGTTAACAGACAGTTAACTTAATAGGCTCAACTTTACAATGTGGGACATATAGATAGAACTCATTAATAGAAACCCCTTAATAAACCCCTACGCGTGGAAACATGTAGTTTTTTGTATGAATTTTTAAATATTAATAAAAACAATGATGTCATTGACATATACACATTGAGGTTGTGGAGGTGTCTTGGGGTTTCGCCTGAAATGTTTTAAAGCAAATTTAAAACCCCTATAACTCTAAAATTATTACAAAAATGTATAAGTCGTCATAACTTTTTCCTGTGTTTTTGCACTTTTCCGATTTCAGAAATACGATAGGGACCCTCCTACATTCCACAAAAAATTGTTTTGAAAAATTTGTTCTGTCCCATATTTTACAGTCCTTCCCAGTGACTCCTTAAATATTTATTATGAAATGTTTTTTCCAGAATATTATAAATAGACAGTGGATAAGTTTGTCAAACAATGAGAAGACCGAGATACGGCTTACACTATGGAATGAGTTGATGACTAAGCATGAAATTATGGTGTACTTTATCCGTAATAAACTTGCAGCACTCATGGTCTCAATAGCAAGATATGACTGGCCAGATTTATATCCAGATTTTTTTTGTAACATAGTTGAGGTAAGTACATATACCTTATATGGGAAACTAAGTTCACTTGACATGGAAGGCACTTCACCGACAAGAGTGCAGCTGTTAAATATAAGAAGAAGTTGACTTGTGTTGATCCACAACATTTCTGAAGCAAATAGTTAACTGCTGGACATTTCAATATATTTTTGATCGTAGAAAAGTCAATTATTCATTTGATATAGCTAGTTCAGACAGTGTTGAGAGGCAAAAGTGTTCATTATTCAAAGAAACAAATTAAGAAAAAGGTTCTAAAACTGCAAAACAATCCATCATTATCAAGCCGATAATGGATTGTTTTGCAGAATTTTAAATTTTCTAAGATGAAAAATACAAGATAGAAAAATTTCAAAGCACTTAGCACTGAATTTGATTAGTCACTTTGGGATAATATCCTTCAGCAGTAGGACTTAAATGGGTTGTAATGTAATAAGAAAACTGTCTCTTGCAGTTGATAAAGTGTGAAGGACGTCAATGCATACTTGGTTTAGTGTTGGCTCAAGCTGCTAGTGAAGAGCTAGGCGTTGCTCGAGATACGGGAGTGTTGCTGCCTTCACAGAGGAGGAACCAGCTGGAGAGACTGATGTTGAAGGGAATGCCTCAGCTGCTAGGAGCATTAAGTGGTGAGTATTGTATAAAAATACAATATCCATTTAACATGAGATCCATATAACATTTTGATAATTCTTTGACCTTAAACAAAAAATAATAGATATCAACATATTTGTCACTTTAGATGGTAAAAATTTTAACTGCAACATTTTACACCCTCATTTGCATATTTGCTTGTTGTCCTTTATATCCTGTTACAAAGAAAACAGTAGGTACCAAAAGTGTTTACTAAGTGGTGGCTTTTCGTTTCTTTGTAGGAATATTAGAAAAAAATTCTCAGGAAGGCCAATCCAACCCACCGCCGTCGCCTACAAGTGGAATACCGCAGATGTCTGCCCTTCCTGACCTATTGGCGAGTGCTCGTGAAGAACAATCTGCGGATAAGTGAGTACATCATGATAAAAAGAGGGGAAAAGGACAATTAAGTGAATGTAAATAACCTATAAAGCATTAAGCTGAAACAAGTAACTTTGATTTTTTACTATGGGTCTCTATTGGTGGCATCTTTTATACATGTATAGTGGTTTTTTACTTCATGGTAGTGTCCGACCGCAACTAGTTTTTACGACCGAAACCGAAACTTTCTTACAAGGATCATGTTTTAAGGAAAAAATAAAAAAACATAATCAGTCTTTTTTATCTTTAAATCACATAGCTATGCTACTAGTATATATTTCTAAGTAATCAACATAACAACCTCTCATTTAAGAAAAAAATATTGACCGAAATGCAGTTTCGGTCGTAGTTTCGGCCTGTTTTCCGCCGAAACCGAAACTAAACCGAAACCCGTTTTTTTTGCCGAAACTCGACCGAAACCATACTTTCGGTCGAACACTACTCCATAGTGCTGCTCCTGTTATCCTGGTTTAGTAATTATATTATCTCTGTCCTGGTCAACCTTGAAATAAACATAAATATGAATAATCCTTGAAGTCTACTAGCAAAATAAAGAACTGACTATGCTGTTAGAAATCGTATATTTTTATAAAGGTTTATATTTTTAAAAGTATAGGTAGAGTTGGTATGTTGCAAACAAATGAGATTGAGTTTTACACATAAATTCTCTCAATTTACAGGGCTCAAAATATGGAGATAGTAGTGAAGTGCCTAAGTACGCTGCAGCACTTGTTCTCGTGGTTGCCGCTGTCCTCACATGTGCCGCCTTCGCTTGTCACTACGGTGTTCTTTTGGGGTAGCATAGCCACTCAGCCACATGTATGTTAAACTTATCTTTTACTACTTGTTTAATTTTTGACCGTAATTAAAAATTACATCAAAAATACAGTTGCACTAAACAAAATTATATTAACCGTGTGGTTCCCGGCAGAGTAGACTAGGACCACTCCAAGTCTTTCTATGGATGTCGTAGAAGGCGACTTAGTTAACACAAGCTAAACATAGCTTCTAAACATCAATGAGACCTCTCCAATAGTCTCCAACCCGTCTGGCCAGCAAGTGTAGGCCAAATCCTCTGACTGCTTTGGCTAATATATCTGGTAGTACAGAGAGGGTCGTACTTCTGCAGTGGAGACTAAAACAGACCTGATCATGATGAAACAAAATTCATCATCATCATCATTGGCAGCCTTCTATATCCCACTGTTAGGAATAGGCCTCCCTCAATGTATAAAAAGAAACAAGATTATATATTATTATTCATACATAACATACTTTCTTTCAATTCAACATTCAATGAAAGGTGTTCCAAATGCTACGTCTCAAAATTCCCAGTTGACCTTATGTTTTTGGCAATGGTCGTCCAGTTGACAATCACACTTGTTGCAGAGTGTCGAAGCGGCTCTGGCAGGGCTGGGTGGAGTGTGCGAGTTGCTGTACCGGCGGTACGCGCCGCCGTCGTCGGCCACCACGGCGTTGCGGCTGCACCACTGCGCGCTGCGGCTGCTGCGGCATCTCACGCACAACCCTAACCACATGCTGCAGGCGCACCATGAGTAAGTGGCTCATAGCACACCAGTGGCGGATTTACCAGTAGACTGAATGGCCTGGAGCTAAGGGCGGCAAAATCGAATGTATATCCTCCCATATACCCATCCCACCCTCGCTACACCGCTAACGATACAGAATTGGGGTGGCAAAATCAAGCCCTACCTTTACTTTACCAACCAAGCCTGGTTTTATTCCCTGGTTTAGGGCAGCGAACTGATAAATTTGCCTATTTTCTGGATATGAGCAATCCAAAAAAGTGTAGGGTAGTGTGGGTAGGGGCGGTGAAATATGGTTAGCCTAGCGGCGGGAGTCTATAAGCTGCTTTGGCAGGGTTGGGTGGAGTGGACCAGTTGCACGATTTACATATACTTTCTTAGATTTGAGAGTGACATATAATTTTGGAGACTGGATGACTGAAGCTTACATTATTGCCTCAAAAAGATAACGTAAAAAATCCACTCAACGAGCCTGAATAATTGCAGGTCTATTTGAAAAGGCTCTAAGGTTTAAAATAAAATGTTGTTTTCAGTTACCTCAACAAGCTAGCAGAACTTCTGAAACTGTTTGTGTCGTTGCATTTCAAGAGGCTAGAGGCCGAACCTGAATTCGATGCGATCGAATTCTTGTCGTATCTATTCCAGTACACATTCCAGGTATGTAGTAATATTTGTAGAATCCATTTTTCACCCGACTACAGCCAAAGCCTACAGAAGGATAATGATTTTAGCAGACTATGTATGTATATGGATATGTTTGTATGTCTGCTCACCGTAGCATTCCAACTGGGCATGGCTGGCTGTGACATGGGCTACATTTTTTGTAATTGAATTGAATTGAATTGAATTGAAAGACATTTATTTGTTGCTATAACACACATACAAAAAACAGACAAACATAGTAGAAAAATTACACAAAAACATAATAATTTAAATGTGTGTGCTACAGCAATAAATAGGACACAGCTCAGTGGTAATATTGCCCGGGAGCAATACACTGATTTTCAGCTGTGTCCTGAAGATGCGTGGTGCGGATTTATTTTTTATTTGTAATGTATAATAGAAATATGAATGTTACATAAGTTAACTCCACCGGCAAGAGCACGCTCTTAAATTACATACAAAAAAGTGTGGCTTTAAAAATAAAGCTATCGATAAGCGTATTTTAAAAATACATATATACATTGTTAGCCGTAAATGGCTGCCGAGCTTGCATTAATGGGGTAATTCATACTTTTCAGTTAGAATTTTTCTGTAGTCGGGTTTTATTTTTGGAATGTATATCTTGTTTGTTAAGCCTTCTTACATGAATGTTTTTCTTTTAGGTGCCCACGTGCGCAATATTTGTTAACTGCTTAGATATATGGATACAGTTTATTGATATATTGAAACCCGAAGATACACCCAAGTAAGTACAACAAGTAATCTCTAATATAATTGAAATCTAATGTTGTCATTTCTTTTTTACCTGTCCCATACTATTAATAGGAAATCGGATAATGTTGTCTGTTGTTATTGTCAACTAATTAAATACCTACTTATAAATAAGTGTTTATGTTTTAGATATTGGGAGGCATTACAAGCTCTAGTCACGGGTGTGCTCAACAAAATACAGTTTCAACACAACAAAGCTCAATTACAACATTTAGACAATGAAGTTTGTGATGATGATGTATGTATCTAAAAATGTCACCCAATAAAAGCGTTTACTAATGCAATGACATTTTGACTGCTGAATGTACATAAGATTTTTAAAATATTATATTTTGTGGATCTACGGTTGTCAACATATTTTTTCTGGTTTTTAGGGTGAAACAGAATGGCACACATTCCTGAAACATTGCATTGAATGCGTTGCGCGGGTGGCGGATTTGGCTCCTCTTGATGTCTTCACGTCGGTGGTAAGTGGGGTCATATGTTTAAGGATTCATTGGATTCTTGCTAGCACTTACGATTTAAACGCATTGACGTAAATGTATGGGTAAACGCACGAAGAATATTGATTATCGCCGTATATAGTAAGTATACGTACGCTCTGTATAAGGCGTAAGCTCTGTATAAGGCATGCCAATAAAGAAATCAAACGAAACGGCAAAAATCATTCTCTGTCGCTCGTGCGTATTACATCGCATATATTTGTTGTTTAATTAGATTCGTTTCTTTATAACTTTCGGCTCAGAATGATAGGCAAGTTTGGCGAGACACTTTTTTACGACGATAATGTTGAAACAAAATATTGTAAAGAGTTTTGTTTGCTGCGGTAGTTGGAGCGCTGGCAGTGCCTGGCGGGTGTGTATGCGCGAGCGGCGGGTCGGTCCGGCGGGCCGGTGCCGGAGGCGGACCGGCTGCTGGCCGCGCTGCTCGACCTCGCCACGCTCACCAGGCTGCTCGGACGACTGGCGCCTGCGCTCATGGCAGGTATGTGTCTAACATGACATGAACGAGTACGATTACTCTGAGAGCAACGGGTCGTTCCGGTTTGGCTCACTAGGCTGCTCGGCCGATTGGCGCCTGCGCTGAGGTCAGGTACGTGCACATGCCATATATGATTGCTCTGAAGATTCTTTCATTAACAAGTATTTTTCTATATTTTCTAGCAGGGATGTTGCGAATACTCGCATCCGCATCCGCAAATGCGGAGCTTCCGCAAAGATTTGGACATCTGCATCTGCATTCGCATCCGCAATAAATCAATGCAGATTTTCATGCGGATGCGAATGTCATACGAATTGCGACAAGAAAGAAAAGGGGCGGGGCCTGTGAATGGCGTGTGCCGTTCGCGCGTTACAATGACCAATGGGAGCAATGACCTTCCATTGAATGGGAGCGAAAAAAATGGTGACAAGATCCGACGCGTTTGTTGTGGTGCATCAATTGTTTCGTGTAAATAAATCATTACGTGTTTGTTTGTGCTGTGGAATTGTGGATTACACATCGTAGTACGATGATCGTGAGTGAAGATGAGAGTCAAGAAATACCAGAACACGGTAGCACTGAAGCTGTGCTCAAAAAGGAATTACTTTCTTACCGCACTAAAAAAAGGATCAACGTGGATGAAAATCCACTTAAATGGTGGAACGTACATCGAGCGGAATTTAAAATACTATCACCGATAGCACGAAGATTTTTATCCAGTCCTCCAGGCAGTGTTCCCAGTGAACAATTATTTAGTAGCGCGGGTTTAATTTATGAACCTCTGCGTAATCGCCTTGAATAAGAAAAAGCGGCATTATTGCTATTTATTAAGTATAATGCTCCTATTTTTAACTTCGAGTACTAATTTAAAAAAATGAGTGTAGTTAGAAATAAGGGAATTAATTTGATTTAAAAATAATTTCAGTCACAAATTATTATTTCTGTAATACAAAAGTACTATAATACAAATTTGTAATACGTCAATAAAAATGATTATAATACTTTTTCATTGTTTTAATTCTGCGTTTATATACTATATTTATATAGGATCCGAAACATCCGCATCCGCATCTGCATCCGCGGATGTGAGCCTCTTAAAATCCGCATCCGCATTCGCATCCGCGGATGTGAAAAAAATCGGGATCCGCAACATCCCTGTAATTTCTAGATATTACTGCGCGAAACTCTATTAATTGTAAGAATTTTCAACCAATGGCGACTGTACAGCTTCTTTACGTGTCCTATTCTCAGTGCTACTTTTTCTGAACTACTTTGAAAGCGTCACTAAACTTAACTGTAAGTAAATGATCTACAACAAAATTAATATCAAGAGATCGAAGTATAATATTAATTGATAAATAAAATATGTTGAGTTTGAGTGTGCCGTGTGTTGTAGAGCCGGAGCCCAGTCGTCGCGGCGGTCTGTGCGCGGGCGGCACGCTGGTGGAGCGCGTGTACTGCGCGCTGGGCGCCGCCGCGCGCGCGCGCCCGCACCGCGCCGCGCACAACCAGGCGCATGCGCAAGCACTCGTGCAAGTGTAAGTACAAGTGCACTAAATTATTAATAAACAAATGCATTGATTTCTTTACCCTTAAGCACCTTAAGCTGAACATTGTATGCAAAATTGAAATGGATAAGGTTTTAATGTTGCATAATATTTTCAGCTTTGTCTAAATGGATTAAGGTTGATATTTAATTACCACTTAAAAACTGCTCGATTATTTTTCTGACCATAAGGAGCTTGGTGGCCCGGCGGGAGTACGCATTACTAGCGCTTTTGCAAGTTAAGTGACACCGATCCGCACTTGGATGGGTGACCTCAAGTGACAAAAATTTTTAAGATTCTCCATGGTTTAAAAGGCACGTTGAGTCGTTGGTACCGGCTGTCAACATTGTATGGCAGTCGCCAAGCTGTGTCAAAATCTGACGCCATATGCACACAGGGAAGAAAAAAAGATGGCCATTAGGCGCAAATACCAAATTATGGTGGACGAAAAGAGAATCGAAATAGTAACCGGTGCTAGCCACATTGACTACTAACAATTCCTTATATTTTGGCCCATTCCTCCGATAGGATTCTTTTTAATATTAATTTTCTGTTGGCAGGCACGCGGAAATGTTCGCGTGCATGGGCGCGTGGTGTTGCTACGCCAGCGACTGCGGCGTGCCCGTGCACATCATGGAGGGGCTGTTCACCTCTGCCGTGCCCTTTCTGATGCCTCATGACTCTCCAGTAAGTATTGACACATATTAATTTTCTATTCGTGTATAGTCCACGGGTGACGGGTCCTCGATCGCCGTTCAATAGTAACTAAATTGATTGTTATAATTTGACTCAAAATGTAAAAAGAAATTAGCTGCGTGCAGCCGAAATGTGCGAGCTTGGCTCGTACACACATCATGTAGGGGCTGTTCATCTTTGCCATGTTCTTCCTGATGCCCCACGACTCTCCCTTATGTGATTACACGTAATACAATCTCAGCTAAACTATTATTTATCAATACAACTTCTTTCTATTTATCTCTATTGCTGTTGTTTACCTACCACGCTGGAAGGTCAAGGTCGTGCCATCTCTTTCTTGGCCTACCTCTGTACGAGTAAAATAGAAAATCGTCGAGTATCCTTGGAGTTACTTTATCCGCGCATTTCTCAGGAGGAATCCTACTCGTACTGAGCTCACATATGTCCATTGCTCTTTGGCAGACTTTCAATTTGGACCACAGATTTGTATATCTTTGGACTCATCAGACGCAACGCACTCGCACTCATACGTTAAAAAATGGATATCAAGACAGTAGCTGCCGCAGCTATTTCTTTATTTAATACTTATAACTACTACTGGGTGTGCATCGCAGTAGAGTTATTAAAAAGAAATGGCGAAGAAGAAGGTGGTGGATAAACTACGCATCAAACTGATGCATCGGCAGACGTGGGGACAAAACGCCAAACGTTCGCGCCAAAACCTGTTCGGTTTTTGTGGCACGCATCAAATGATGCGTGCCACAAAAACCGACAACAAACGGATTCGAGGCGGACGTATCTGGCGACGTTAAATACCTACCACAGACGCACAAATCACCCTCTCTACACGTTGGCGGACGCATCCGCAGATGATGTCCGCCGACGCAATATTTTTCGGTTCAAATAGGAGATATTACTGCAATGTTCGGCCGCCAAAGTGCAGCATTAGCGCAGACCATAAACAAACGTTTGACAATGACATGTACATCAAAGTCACAATACATTTGTAATTATATAGGTATTTAAATAGCCGTAGGAAGCCATAACACCACAGCGCAGGTTTTGAATGACTGAATAATAATAAAACTATTAATAATTCTTTGTTGTGAAAAAATATGACATGTAGAATGTCAGTAGATTGTTTACTGTATGTGCTAGTACCGCCATCTTCGCCTAGTTTTGCGTAATATGTCCTATTGGTTGATTGTTCCAGGAGCCGCCACTATTATGTCACGCTGCGGCGCATCTGCTGCTAAGTTTGTCGATGAACGTGAAGTTTACGCACGACCCGGTGTCACTAGTCGGAGACCTGTATCATCACGCTCAAGTTTCATTGCGTTTTTTGGAGACAAAGGTTGTGTGGGATACTGTGCATAATTTTAATGAAAATTTTGGATGTTACTGTTAAAACCAACGTGCGAAAAATTTATTATAAATATTTTATGTGGTTTCTTTACGTTGTAAGCAGACTAGTTTCAGTCGATTTAGATTACCATTATTTTGATTGTCCAATAAAACAATATTACGTGTAACTGGAATTTTCCATAAGCACACCGAACGCAGACACGAGGCGGGCTCCTATAGCAGGGTCGCTACGAAGGTGCGGAACGACAGTCTCAAAGGAACAACTGTATGCTACTAAGTATCCACTATAATTGTCTCAAATGTGTTACATTATATAAGTATATGATGTATGAGTACATAGTTAGGGTGTGTTCACACTATACCACAATTAAGGTGAAAGATGATGATGAATTCGTTTAAATAAAATCGACTGAAACTAGTTAGCTTATAACGCAAAGACACTACGTGACTAGGTATGCAATACACACTTTTCATAATGATTTTGGGTACTTTGCGCCTTGACAGTTTATTTTTTGTTATGTACAGACAGCAGCAGTAGTACGGGAAGCGTTGCTGTCTCTGTGCCTGCCGCGTGGCTCAGGCAGCGCTGCCAATACTCCGGGCGCAGGCGGCGAAGCAGCGCGGGTATTGTTGAACGCGTGGACAGCGGAGCTGGCGACGTGCGGGCCTAAGGCTGCCTTGCCGCCGCTAACTGAGCTGCTGCATTCGTTCGCGGCCGCGCCCACTCTCGCCAAGAAGGTACTTATTACAGCGACCCATCAGGATAGTGTGAGGCCGGAAATTGGGTATTTGACTGTGTTTGTTTTTGTACAATAATTTTTACGAAACAACAAATAACACTAAAAAGACATCTTTTCTGAAAACAGCAAGAAAACTGTTTATTAACTGAAGCAGTAATTAGCATTTCAAATATAAGTATCAAGAACAAAGAGAGCAAGGTGGGGGGACATCTCGCTATTAAGAGATAGCGAGATGTCCCCCACCATGCTCCCTTTGTTCTTGATTTTACGATTTTGTCCGATTTTTCGTACGCGCGAATCCTAATGGTAGTGACGTTTCTATACGTGCATCCTTTCTCTGTTACTTGACTTTCCCTTTTCACCAGGTTTAAAAGGTTTATAACTTACTTATTTTAGAGCGGATTTAAAACTTTTTTTTTGTTTTCGGTTTCAGATTTGGTTACCTTTTGATATCTAATATATAAAATTCTCGTGTCACAGTTTTCGTTGCCATACTCCTCCGAAACGGCTTGACCGATTTTGATGAAATTTTTTGTGCTTATCCGGTATCTATGAGAATCGGCCAACATCTATTTTTCATCCCCCTAAATGTTAGGGGTAGTCTTTATATGGCAAAACAACGTTTGCCGGGTCAGCTAGTAAATAATAAAAAAATGAGTAAGTACCGAATTGTATGGCGACTGATTTTTCATTTTGCTTTTTATTTTGTAAGTGTTTGATATATTTTCTTTTATTTTGCTAGATAATAGCAGAAAGCATGCATCAAGCAGCAGAAGCATCACTGCGTATGCTACGCGAGCCCCAGTACGCGGCGGAGGAGGCCGACATCACGGAGTTCTTCCTGGCGCTGTTCACCGCGCTGTTGCCGCAGCTCGGCAACTTCGCCTACACCGCCATTGACGTGTTCCTCGAACAAGCGCAGAGGTAACTTAGAGCAAGGTTACACGCTCAGTTTGGCGTCAGTTCAGTCTATACTGATAGATGATGGATTGGAATGATGGATGATTTTCACGGTTACACGGTCAATCTAGACTGACAGCAGACTGATAAAAAGTACGTGTACGGTGTGTAGTAAAGTACGGTGACTGACTCGAGAATGATACGAACGGGTTCAGTCTGTCATCATTCAAAACGGACAAAATTATAATTTTAATCCGTCCGAACCATCAGTCTGTCAATCCGTGGGTTACACGATCATTCTGACCAGACTGATAGACTGGACTGATGCCAAACTGAGCGTGTAACCTTGCTCTTAGGAACTTTAATATCACCACAGAAATTAATACAAGTATTTCATACAGAATGGAATCTTCTAAGGTCCCGCGCAATATGCATCCAGCGGGCTAACCCACACGCATTGACGTGTGCACGGATGTATAGTTTCGTTTGTAGTAGTGTAGGCATAAATTTTACTCCGCTTCTATGAAGTTAGTACCTGTGATATTACGTAATTTTTGGTCTCAGAAATAAAATATAAATCCAATTTCTTATTACGCTTTCTCATATGATATAGAGATTTAGATTAGCTTATTTACTTTTTTGCGCTTATTTTGATTTCTTGAAATATGGTAACTAAGTATTGTTTTTTAGTACTTTTATTCTACTGTTGTTACACTAAAAATAATTTTTAACCTTTTGCATGGATTTAGAGCTAACTCAATCTGTGTGATTTGTCCCTATTTTTTATTATTATATTTCATTTAGTTATTTGTTGTTGTTGTTCAAGCAGGCTATTACAATACAATGCCAACAGCTATTACAATACAAAACAAAAATTTAAATAAAAGTTTCCCACGGATAGCAATAGAACCAAAAACTATTAGACAGAGCACATATTAAAATCAGTTATTAGTCAGTCTTATCTATGTGTGATGTGTACTCATTCTTGTAACGATGCTGCACATTTCATTCATTCTGCATGTTATTATTCATCTGTCCATCATCATCCTGTGCAGGGGCGGCGACGACAGCAGCCTGGAGCGGCTGGTGGCGTGCGTGCGGCTGGGCGTGGAGGCGGGCGGCGGCGGCGTGCGCGTGCGCGCCGTGCTCGAGCTGCTGCACCAGCACGCGCTACCGCGCTCGCAGCCGCATACGCCCGACCTCGCTCGGGCTTCTCTCAGGCTGCTCGCTAGGTATTACCAACTTGCTACTCTTTTTATTATTTGTAAAATTCGTCATAATATTATAACCTCACATAATGTATTTGAACCTAATTTTATTTCTCATTATTTATTATACATATTTTTGTATAACATATCGATAAACACCCTAAATCATAATATTATTCAAATGTAAGAAATGTTTTAGATAAATAAAAATAAACATGTTCCCGGCCGCTGCACTTTAACCTATACTATAGTTTCTGTCATATCATGTCATGTGTTGAAGACTCAAAATTATGAGTTAGGTAACTAATGTCTTTATTGAAAAATTACGAAGTATAAAAATGCCGATTTTACATACATAAAAAAGTCAAAGTATAAAAATATCGAGTAATAATATTGACGACATAAAAAAATGACGAGGTATGATAATGCTGATTTTCAAACTGATGTTCACTGACATCGGAAGATTGCCTCTAGGGTTTATTGTTCTAAGATTTAATGCCTCTAGGGTTTATCGTTCTAAGATTTAATGCCTCTAGGGTTTATTGTTCTAAGATTGAATGCCTCTAGGGTTTATTGTTCTTAGATTGAAGCAAAACATGGCAACTTTCAAAGGTATAAAAGGATGTGTTCACTGACGTCGCAACTGTTACCCACAGACATTAAAAATTCACAGATATTTTAGCAAATCGAATCAAAACGCGGGCGAAACCGCGGGTAGCTAGTATGCTTATATTCTGCGACAGTCATCAGGTGGGAATTTTTGTCGTCATTTTTATACATCGACAAAAAACAGGAGGTCATTGTTATGTCATTTTTATACGAGTACATCGGCAATGGTCATTATTATATGTCGACATTTTTCTACATCTACAAAAATCATTCTGGTCTTTGCTATTATTGGACATTTTATGAGTTGTTGACATTTTTCTACATCTACAAAAATCATTCTGGTCTTTGGTATTATTGGACATTTTATGAGTTGTCGACATTTTTATACCTAGTAATATTTCAATAAAGACATAATAAAGATTAAGGGTCGGCACCATGTAAACTGGGTTTGCGCGGGCAACAAGTTTGTACAGAAAGCGTTTGATTTAAGTCAAATAAATACATTATTTGACACATAGATAGAGGAAGAGTTAAGACAGTAGACGAAAAAAGGATTTTTTTAAATATTTTGTAGTTTTCCTATAAACAAGCATTGAATTTACCCAAAAACATGCAAAACGCACTTTGCGCGGGCAATAGTTATGGCTTAAGTAGAAAAGACCACTAGGAAAATTACATACCTAGTTATAGGTGAATAGACTAGCCAGTAGACGAAAACCGTATTTTTTTAATTTTCATTCAGAAAAGTAAGATAATTGTATAGAAACCTGAAAAAAATATTTTAGAAAATCTTGCTACAAACTGGCTTGTTTTTCTGCGTAGACAAATATTCTAACAAGGGATTGCATATATTTTATAAAAATAAAGGCTATTTTGAAACATTATTCTTAATATTTGCTTACAATGCAATCACGCAATAATAAAAAAAAAAAATTTAAAAATGGATGTTTTGCAACGTTTTTGACAGAATTCTCTGAAATGACGGCCATGTTTCTTCCATACAAATTCAGTTGCCCGCCGGGCGTTCAGGAAGGAGGCCGTGTCGAATTTTTCAAAAAATCCATTTTCGAATTACGTAAAATTGCATTAAAGTCAAAAATATTTCAATAAAAAACTATGTACAAACTGCCAAATTATGTCATACTTTTGCTACACTATGGTACAGTTTTGACATTTTGTTGACGTTCAATCAAAGATGTAATGCTATCGCAGATACGGCATCGCACATTTTTTTGGACTCGGACATGACAAAAGGTGGTCCATCGTCTGAATGGCACCGCAGTCGCAAAGGTTTTTATCAGCGTGACGCCACCTAATTCGGTTTTCCCGACACCTCCCAACACCAGCCCGGAGTCTATTGAGAGACTTCCAGACTGACCAGGGGAGGTCTCTACCCGGTGGGAGTTTTTCAGCAGAAGGGATATTTGACTCGTAAGGTGGAATCATATTAACTGTTTTTGTAATAAAAGGTGCTGTTTAATTAGGGTTTTACAATTATTTTGGGGTGTGATTCAGTCTGAAATTTTGAACAACTTTTGCCCATTAATGTATATCAAAATACGAATTGACATTATGCGTAATATATCGAACCACAGGCTATGCTAGATCTATACTTGGCTAGGCAGGTAGGCTATAGTAGGCTATTTATCTATACTAATATTATAAAGAGGAAAGATTTGGTTGTTTGTTTGTTTGCATTACATGGCTCCGAAACTACTGGACCGATTTAAAAAAAACTTTAACCGTTGGAAAGGTACACTATCCCCGAGTGACATAGGCTTTGTATGTACCAAGGGCGAAGCCGGGGTGGACTGCTAGTATAGTATAATGATATTAAAATAACAGTCAAAAAACAAAAAAAGCTGCATTTTCATACAAAAGTGTGCAGCCGCCCGGGAAATTTGTATAGGAACCGATTTTTTTGGTGTTTTTACTGTTTTTAGGGTTTCGCAAAAGTCAAAGTCAAAAGTCAAAATTATTTATTGCTTAACTGTGTATAAAAAGATGATACATAATGTGGTATGTTTCAACAGTTTGCCCTTTCAGGCATGCAATAGTTATAAATATAACAATAAAATTGTAATAATTGGAAGCAAAACAGTTTACACTTATAACCAATACTAAATTGCTACCTTAATATTATTTACATACCGACTTTCACTATTTTTGAAATGAAAAAATACAATGTTTATATTTTAATAATAATTTACACCAAGTAATTACTTATTTAACCTAAACTATATGTTTCTTCCTCTTTGAGTATTAAAATTAAAATATTCTCTTAAGTCATAAAATATATGCTCAAGTAGCTATGTCTTTAATTTTTTCTTAAATAGCTTACAGTTATATATGCTTTTAATCTCAGTCGGTAAGTGGTTAAATACTTTTATGCCAGAGATAAAAGCGCTTTTGTTAAACATTTCATTATTTACAGTTGGTAAGAACAAATCATGCAAATATATTTCTCTTAGGTTACTTCTAAATTCTACTTTTCTTTGAAAGTAGAACATATTATTTTTAACAAATACACAGAGTTCAAGAATATAAATATTAGTCAGTGTAAGGTAACCATTGTCTGTCTGTCCGTAAATCACAGTCAATTTGCTACGAAACTATTAGAATGATTTAGTTGAGATTTAGTACCTACATTTATGTAACTTAGTGACCCAAAGATAGACGTATAACGTAAATAAATGAAATTTAAAAAAGGGGGCCACTTATGGTGGATAAATTAGACATTAAAAAAAAGTTTTGATAACAAAATCGTGTGACATATCAAATGAAAGAACTTTTTATGACAATTTTAAATATATATATTTTTTATTATTTCTTAGATCGGTATTTTTAAGTTATTTAAGAAAATGGGCGAAAATTGACCCCCCTACTAAACTACTGGACCGATTCAGTTGAAATGTGGTGCACATAATGTAAATTTGTGACCCAAAGACAGAACTAAAATGTAGGTAAATGAATATATTAAAAGAAAATGGGGCCACTTATGGGAGATAAATGAGACATTAAAAAAAGGGTTTTGTGAACTATATCGCGTAAAATATCAAATGAAATGCAAATATATTTCTCTTAGGTTACTTCTAAATTCTACTTTTCTTTAAAAGTAGAACATATTATTTTTAACAAATACACAGAGTTCAAGAATATAAATATTAGTCAGTGTAAGGTAACCATTGTCTGTCTGTCCGTAAATCACAGTCAATTTGCTACGAAACTATTAGAATGATTTAGTTGAGATTTAGTACCTACATTTATGTAACTTAGTGACCCAAAGATAGACGTATAACGTAAATAAATGAAATTTAAAAAAGGGGGCCACTTATGGTGGATAAATTAGACATTAAAAAAAAGTTTTGATAACAAAATCGTGTGACATATCAAATGAAAGAACTTTTTATGACAATTTTAAATATATATATTTTTTATTATTTCTTAGATCGGTATTTTTAAGTTATTTAAGAAAATGGGCGAAAATTGACCCCCCTACTAAACTACTGGACCGATTCAGTTGAAATGTGGTGCACATAATGTAAATTTGTGACCCAAAGACAGAAGTAAAATGTAGGTAAATGAATATATTAAAAGAAAATGGGGCCACTTATGGGAGATAAATGAGACATTAAAAAAAGGGTTTTGTGAACTATATCGCGTAAAATATCAAATGAAAGAGCATTTTATGATAATATTAAATATATTTTTCTATATTTTTTAAGTTGGTGTTTTTGAAGTTATTTTTGAAAATAAATAATAAAAATACCCTTATCTCCGAAACCACTGAACCCAAACTTTCAAAAATATACAGTTAAT
Organism: Acrobasis repandana; assembly: GCA_963576875.1. Taxonomy (NCBI): domain Eukaryota; kingdom Metazoa; phylum Arthropoda; class Insecta; order Lepidoptera; family Pyralidae; genus Acrobasis; species Acrobasis repandana. The sequence continues at coordinate 7,758,334 of OY756227.1, forward strand.
AGTTATGCTTCATTAATCAACCAATTTTTTTAGCTGTTTTCAGGAAAAGATTTCTTTTTAGTGCTCTTTGTTGATTCGTTAAAAATATTGTACAAAATCAAACAGTCAAGTCATTGATTGAGCACATACAGCTGCTAAACCAAGACTGTTGATCTGTTCAACGTGCAATCCTTTTTTACCCTCCGTACTTACATAATAAGGTAAATAGAAGTGAAAGGTGTTACGATTGCAGATGGTCGCTAAACGTATTGTTTCACAAAGAAAATTCCAATATGTACATTTTCTGTCAGTGGAACACGAAACGAGTAGTTTTCCAAGTCACCGCCCGCGTAAAATAGAAAGAAGAAATATCATAAATTTGTCTATGGTTCCCTAAAATTTCAACTTAACCAAAATAAACAGGACACGTGCCGTGACGGGCCACGTGCAGTGTAGGGTTCTGTAGTCAGTACCTACTTGTTTTATGTAACTAACAACTGCCTAACTTTAGGTCTGAATTCAGTCCATGATACTGAACAACTTTCACCAAGGAACAAACGAAATACAAAAATTATTTTTGATCTCTTACACACAAGATTTGGCAAAATGTAATATATATAATTATGTAATATATGTATGGAATATGTAAGGACAAATCACACTAATTAAGCTAGCCCCAAAGTAAGTTTTAAACTTGTATTATGGGATACTAACTCAATGATACTATATTTTATGATAAATACATACATAGATAAACACCCAAGAAACAGGACAATTTAAAAAAGACCATTTTATAACTTACCCTGGCTGGGGCTCGAACCCAGAACCTCCGGATTAGCGGTCTAGCGTGTTAACAATTACGCCACGGAGGTCGAATGGAAAGCAAACATTTTCTTTTCATATTTAATTATGTGTTCCTCACCTTAAATTAGTTTTAGTACAGGGAGACGTTATATACTACTGCCGTGAATTTTTTTAAGTGTCCATATACAACCGTTTAATTGACAGAGAGGGGAGACACATGATTCTAACAAAAATTTGCAATCAAAAACCAAATATTTCACAAACGGAATGCTAAAACGAAAAAGGGTGTTCATAATCTTACAATATTTTTGAAAGACCTATTCAACGACGTCTCACACCACACATTTTTTTTTCAAGTTTTTATTACCACATATCCATGCGCATGCCCAATTACAGCTTTCTAGTATTAATAGTCTATGAGTAAAACTGGGGACAGATAGACAGACAGACATGACGAAACTATAAGGTTTTCTTGTTTACTACGGAACCCTAAAAAGCTGCGTGAAACGAAACAGATTCTCTATTCTAAGGGTTCTTTGTCATTTGCGCTTTAACAAATTTCAAAATACGAGTTATCAAAACCACTTGGGCAAATATTTCGCTCCACTGCGCATACGATAAATTCAAAAATTGATGGATGAATAACCGTGCTTTTACAGGTTAAGCTTGGTCACAGTTAGGATGGGTGACCGTGATTTCAATTTTAATGTTGTCCAAGTCAAATGTTGAGATTCTTATGAATAAATTTCAGTTTTCTCTATCTACATAACTTGGCAGCTATTTAAATTTCAATTGTTTTGTCGGAATTTCAACTTGGCATTTTTACATTTATGTTTTTGATGGGATAAAATAAACACCCAAGAACCAGGACAAATTAAAAAAGGCCATTTACCAACTTGCCCTGGCTGGAAATCGAACCCAGAACCTCCGAGTGACGGACTAGCGTGTTAAGGAATCGCCACGGAGGTCGACTAATAAATTGAAAAAGTAATAAATTTTACGCAAGATTCGAATAACTATAACTTGGATTTTTTAGAAAATGCTATATGAATTTCACATATATTTAAACTCGCTTTTTAAATAAACGTCTTGCATTCACGCACACTACTGTATTTTCGACTTTACTTTTTCTACTGATAGCCTGTCTACTAAAGTGTTAAGTACATTATAATGACGTCTGCCAAGGCCTTAATGCAGAAATAATAATTCAAACAAAATAATTCTTTGATTTGAAAATTTTAATACGAGTAAGTATCGCGGACTGAAAGTCTTGACGAAAAGAAAAAAGTAAGCTGCATACTAATTCTACGTTACAATTTATGATTACCTACATGTATTGTCCTGTTTACACATAAACGTAGTATCTCTAGACGCTTCATAAAAAATAGCAGCAGAATAACTATATCTGCTCTACTCGCACTAATTTGTCCGGCTCATATGAACGAAGCGAGATAGCACTAGAGTGCATCGCCATCTTGAAATGCCGCGCGCCGTCAGCCGACCGGTTGAAGTACTCACGTTGCCAGCTGGACGTATGCGAGTCAATTGTGTTTTTAACAAAAATTTATAAATCAAGTAGTTTTATCGTTACTGTTTGTGTGGAAACAAGTGCTAAGATGCCTATCCTGTGTTCTGCTCTCGGTTGTTTCAGCCAACAAGGTATTTTGAGCGGAACAGGACAAAAAATATCCTTCCATCGGTAAGTCGTATTAAATACATTCGAGGAAGAAAATGATATTAAGGCTTAATTCGAGTAAAACAGCATGTTGACTTGTAGTTGTGTTCGTTGGTAATTGGCGTAACAAAGTTTCGAATTCATTATTAGTAAAATGAACTCATTTTTATGTTTGTATTCATTGACTGTACCATTTTTGACAACTGAAATACCCTTGAAATTTAATCGTAGTGCTGCCCCTAAATAGGTTGCTATCGATAAGTTTATAGGTACTTATTTCCCCATTCTGTGACTAATTTAATGAACGACATAACTATTTTGTAATACATAAGTATTCTATTTTAGGTGTACCACATTAGGTATATTGTATTTTGTTTTTATTGCAGATTCCCAAAGGATAAAATTTTGAAAGAAAAATGGGTCAGGAATATCAGACGTGGAGAATGGACTCCTTCTAAATATTTAAGATTGTGTTCACTGCATTTTGAACCCACTTGCTATCGTGAAGGATCAGATCAAAAACTGTTACATTCATATGCATATGTCGCACATTTAGATCTTTTTCATAGGCAGGCATTATTACTTAACCATTTAAACATTCCTTTGTTATTTGGATTAGATTAACTTGTAAACGAAGTCACGTGACAGCTGCTTTGTGAGTCGATTGGAGTTCATGCTGACGATATGTACAATGACAACCGACTTACCCGATGATTCATAAGAAACCCGACTACTCTGCGTGACCGTTCAAATTTAATCGCAATTCAAAGTTTACAGTGATATACATATTTACATAATTACTTCTATGTGTTTTTATACTTTTATGAACGTCTTTTTGTTATATTCTGTTTTTATATATTTTTTTAGTCTTATATGTCTGACAGATAAAAATGTCGGATGTAAGATAACAGTGCTGTGGTAACATATTAATCTTCATCGCCGTATTTAATTAAGATTCTGACTATTTTTTTCAGATCATAACTACTTACGAAACTTTAATTTTGATTTAAAGTGCATTTAGTAAGTATTAGAAAATAGTAGCGTGTAATAGTTTTAATAAATACTCTCCTCTCACTCGCGAAGTTGGTGTTTGTAAAAAACATTTTTGGCAATAAATACAAGTATGAGAAATTCGAGATGTTTTTTTAACAACTAGGACCCGTTTCCTTTGGGTTTCCCATAACAAACACCAACTTCGCGAGTGAGTGAAGAGTATTGTCTGCCATTAATTGTCATTATCGATAAATTGCAAATCCCATCATCCCTGCTCTGCCCATCACTAATAGTATACATTAATATAAACAAATTTGTATAGCACAAATGGCGACATGAGGGTTTTAAGTAGTAAGTGTTGCAGTATATCGAACTCTGTCACTCTTATAACATTTCTTATTTGTAAAAAAGAAAAGGCTATAGTGTTTTCCGTTCATTTTTTTAAGTTTCCTCTATACATTATTGCTCTGTGTGTTTACACATTATTAACTCTATGCAACTTCATCTTGACATTTTTATCCCCCTAGCGGGAAAATTTTGCATATTTCAGAGCCAAATCCGACCACGTGGCTGTGTGCATACAGTCCTTAAGACTACAGAAGCATTATTAGAAAAAAAACATTACGTCAAACTATAGTTATGACAAAAAAAATACTATGACAAACAATATTATGACTCGCATACAGTTATTTGAATGCTGATAATGCATTGATAACTTTTAACTGTTTATTAAAGTCAATCTATTTATCTCATTGTCTATAGCGTTCTAATACACCGGTGGCGATACTTCTTTATGCACAAATGCGACGGGGAAGAAAGCGCACGAAGAACAAATGAGTTGCGTTCGGCGCTGGCGGCACTCGGGCGCGCCCTGCTGCAGCCCGACATTGAGCTCCTGCGCATCAACATCGACACGCTCGACGTGCTCAACACTAAGTGGAAGCTCTATCACAAGGTACACCTGTAGCTGAAGGCACACTATATTGCTAAGCAGGCCATGCTTACTTCTTACTTTTAAGCTCTTGGCTCATTCTGTATAAAATAATAAAAGCGGCCAAGTGCAAGTCGGACTTGCTTACGAAGGGTACGACTAGTCAAGCAAAAAAAGATAGATCGAAACGCTAATATTTGCGCTCTTTCTTTGTTACTAAGCAAATGTGGTTGGTAGGTTGGCGTTAGTAAATGTTTGATATTCGGCTAATAGTGTGACCGTAACATTCTTATCAAGAGCTAAGCTCTTGTCTGTGGAGCAACCAATGCCTTCCATCTCTCTCTGTTCACTCTCTCCTTTACATCTATGATGGTTGAAACATGGATTTAATCTGTCAGTTTTTTTATAAAACAGTCTCTAGGTCTTCCTTTTCCTCTTTTTCCTTCTATTTTCCCCCCTCCAATATTACTTTTAAAAACTCATTCACCTTAACATAACAAGGTAAAAACATTTTCTCTCCTAGAATTTATAGTTTTAATTACTATATTTTGATGATGTCCGTGAGGTCATCCGTGGGTCATTCAATTGGGTGCTTGACTGTGTTTGATATCTCTTTCGTACGCTCAAAACAGTGACGTCACATTTTTATACGTGCATCCTTTTTATGTTCTTGTAATTTAAGAGTTTGCTTTTGTCGGTGGAGTTAAGTAAAGATTTAACTCCTTTTTTTTAGGGAATGTAGTACGGTTTCCCTATTTTCTCGTTTTCTGTTACTTAGCAGTTTTTCTTTCCCCTAGATTTTAAAGGTTTTTAACTTATTTCTAAGCGCATAAAAAATAACCTTTTGTTTTTGGATTCAGACGTTTTGTAATTATTAATAAAAAAAATTGAGTCAAGTACCGAATTCTCTTTCGAAATTGACCTTTATTACTTCGAATTGCAGGTGATCTTCCGCACCGAGTTCCTATCACAGTTCCTATCGGTGCTGCTCGCGACGCTGGCCGAAGGCGGGGCCCGCGCGCTGCTCCGCGAAGAGGTGCTGGGGGCTTTACACGCGATGGCCGTGGTGGACTTCAACGCGTTCCGCCACGCCTTCCTGCCGCACTTCCTGGCCTCGCTCGACGGCCTCGCGCCCCACCACGTGCACGAGTTGGCACAGTTCCCTCCGGATACGGTAACGTCACAAGATTCTATTATGCATAGCTAAGGCACAGAATTAATATAATTACCAACGTACAGAACTGAAACTCAGCGTCCCCCGCAATATGGCGTCCCCGCTCCTCCCCCTGTTCTCGGGTGCGTTTAATGGGGATGAACACAAACTCACACTTAAACTGTGAATACTGTGATGTAGCTTAAATAATAAATATTTGTTACAGGACCTGCCTACGTTCACTCAGAACATCCAGCGACTGATGAACGACGTGAACTGTTACCGCGCGTACAACTCGCTCATGCCGAGCGGCATGTCGTAGCGACAGCACCAAGACTCGTTGGACATTTGTGATATAGACTGAAGTAAGGTGGTTGCGTGTTGGTTGGTGGGCATGGTTTGGTTGACAGTTAAATTCTTAAGAACGTTCAGCAAGGTTATTGAGCTTTTTGATTTCGCCACGTGGGTGTAATGTTCACCGCATAAGGAGAGTTAATCTTGAGAAACATTGAACACGGTCCAATTGCATTCTCATAATGCTGGTTATATTATATGATAGATGTTGAGAAAATTAAATGAGGATTAGCTATGGCTGACGAGAGGAATTACTAATGTTTATCATATAAAGTATAAGTTTGTACATAAAGTTAAAATAGACTATACTATCAAGTTTATGTAGCGCGACGGGGTAGTGCCATCCCGCTCGTTATTATTACGTAGAGCGAGATAGGGATAGATGATAGCGCTCGATAATCACTGTCGCCGGTGCCACGCTACGGGGGCTGGGACCGTTTTGTCGAACACTATTTTATCAATAGTCACTTGGTTGACCTTAAAACGAGCGACATGGTGCCGTAACGCAATATAAACATTGCTGGTGATACCGTGCTGAGGACGATTTTATACAGTTTAATCCTAATTGGTTAAAATTTAGTGGAGACATCATAAAAAGTCGAATATTTTTTTGTAAAGTTTGTGTTATGTATTTGGGTACAGGGTGGTATCAGCTTTCAGTACAGTAAGTTTGCATTTACCGAGCATTTTCAAACTCGTTTAGATTTTTTTTTATTTGCAACATAAATTTATGACATAGGTATAATTTAGAAGTTCCTATCAATGTGTCCATCAACACTGTCTGTGTCATGTATGATTTTATTGTAGTATTTGGAATGGCGCGAAATAACCTTTAAGGGCAAAGGTGTCCGATAGCTCGTGTTTTACGTCGTGGTCACACATGATGCGTACGACCAAGATAGATAAGCGAAAGTTTGCGTATGAGTAAGTAGGTATACCGTTCACCCTTATCACCTGTAGTTTAAGAACCAAAACAAGAAAATGTGGTAATATTTTTAAGCAGAAATAGCATTCCGCCTTACCATTTTGTAAATATACATGACTAGTCATTGTAATGTTATAATAGTGTAATTTTGACGATACATTCTAAAATATATTAAGGACAACTGAAATTTCAAGACCAACAACATTATTTATGCCGGCACAATAACCGTATTTTTCAGACAGTCTAACCAATGCAAACAAGTCACATTGGAAAGCATTTTAACAATATTAACTGTTAACTGTAAATGTCAACACTTGGTAACATAAGAAATTATTTTAATACAAGTCCCCTTTTAGACTAAAATTTCAGGAAAATTGCGTTACGAGATTGATTATGCATTTGTATATTATGTATATGAATGGGTGCAATGCAATATTAGTCCAGTCAAATTAGCAAAACCTGGACATAATTCATACACTCGTTATTTTTATTATTTTATCGGATATAAATATTAAGTATCAAATATTAATTAGATATACTAAGTAAAAAATCCGCGGTCGTAACCTTATTATATAAAAATCTTGAGATTTTATACACTACCTAACTTTTTTCTAAAAGCAAAATAGGTAACCTAATACATTGTTAGTTTAATTTTGATGTGCATTCAAATGCGATCACTTAATAGCAAAATTAAACTGACACCAAATTTGCATGTACTTTTTTTATTACAGTTTTCATCTGATCTCAATATCTAGATAAGCCAAAATGGTAACTATAATGGCTATATCTGTTTAAACTATAATGCGTCTTTTTAGACGTTTAATACCAAAATTAAACATTTATTTTTAACGTTTTAATAATAATGTTTTGTTTTCAGTACTTAAAAATAGAAACCGTGTAATTTTTGTTTAACTAGAGCTTTTCGTGTACTATAATCATGTTTTCATCCAAATTAAACATCTTAATGTCACACTTAAGGCGAAGATATAGGCAAATGGCCTTGAAGTGTGAAATAAATTGTTTACTCGTAAATATGGTGATAATTTCCATATTTCTCTTCGTCATGCACTAGATAGCCCTTTAAATTATTTTATGAACTGCCATTGAAACTATTATTGGTGATCCGCCTAGCTTTAAAACTTGCCGTGGCCACTTTTGGCGGAGGCAAGTTTTGAAGCTAGACGGACTAATGTAAATACTTTCAACGGTGGTTCATAAAATAATTTAAAGGGCTATCTAGTGCATGACGAAGAGCAATATGGAAATTATCTCCATATTTACGAGTTAACAATTTATTTCAAATGAGGGCGCCACTTCAAGGCCATTTGCCTATACCTTCACCTTAAGAAATTAAATATTAAATTGAAAATACGTGAGAGCGGGATGCTTTCGGGGTGAGTGCGGTGCAGTGCGGAAAGGGAGAGCGGGGCGTGCGGCTACTCACTATACACGAGAATCACTCACGAAGTTAGGGCACAAACAAATAGCGACCGATAGTAAGCTGCAAGAAATAACGTTCACATTAAAACGTAAGTAAGAAAATATATCAAATAAATTATAATCGACAATATTTTTTGTTTAATTTGTTTCTTATAGTACTAATAATATGTTGACGGCATAAATTAAACACTTTCAAAATAGTTGTTTTTTAGTTTTTCAAAAAATACCAATATTTGTAAATGTAGAAATCTGCAAAGTGAATTTGTTTAATATTTAATTAAATTTAAATTTATCAGCACACATAATATACTTTTCAGAATAAATTATTGAAATACAGTTACGAGTATCTATAATTTCTGATAAGATAAGCCAGATAATGTGTAACATACTGAATCTTATTTAATTAATGATAGTCCTGATTGATTGATTAGTTTAATTTTGATTTATCTAACTGGAATGCAAACGTAATATCACGTAAGAGGTATTTTTACAAAGTTATTTATTATGCTGTACTTATAAAATCAAAATAAGTTAAAAATTTAGTTTTTTGACATTGACGCGGGGCCCTAAAATGTTTAATTCTTTTTATTTTAACTATAACTAACAATACTTTATATCATAAAAAAGGAAATTACGGTTATTTTATAGGATTGTGTCCAGGTTAAGCTAATTTGATTGATATTGATAGATTCAGATAGATCATCAACATAGCTTTTATAAACGACAAAATTCAACATTGTTATATTTTTTACACATTAAGTGTATTTGCTATATTGGTATCTGAGTAAATTATATATTATGACTTTTAAATAAACTGCGTTTCATTTTTAATGTTGCTTTTACTATTTATTTGTAATATCACAATGAACTTAAAATGCATATGTTATAAAACCATAGTGTCGCAAACGAGATAGAACCTTCCCGAAAATGTTTGCAAGCAATCCAGAGCCCAGCCGAGTGAAATAAATCAGAATGGTGCAAGCTATTCAGCATAATAGTAAAAGGAAAAATAAAAGGGAGACGAAAAAGGGGAAGACCAAGGATGAAGTTTTTCCAACAAATGAAGGAAGGGATAGGAGTAAGGTCCTACCAAGACATTAAAAAGATAGCAGAGAGAAGAGAGGAATGGAGGCATCTTCACTTAACTCTACCGACAAGAGCAAGCTCTTAAATTAAAGAAGAGAGAAGAAGGTGCAAGCTAAATTGGGCCATATACTGGACATATGGCATATATCATAAGGTCTAGAGTTGTTTGACCATGTTACACTCACACATACATACCCGGGGCCTCGATGATTCGACGTCGACTTTCTTGCGACATGACTTCGAAGCGAAGGGTATGAATGTGTGAGTGTAACATGGTCAAACATCTCTAGACCTTATGACACTGGACATATGGCCTATTAAGCTTGCACCATTTAGATTTATTTCTCTCAGCTGGGCTCTGGTTGCTTGCGAATATTATTCGGGAAGGTTCTATCTCGTTCGTGACAATATAACACTAAAAATATTTTTTGTACAAATGTGGCGACACTATTTGCTACCAATCCCTAAACGCTTTTTAACAACCTCTTTCAATATATCATTATGGCTAGCATATAAGCTGACGTGTGGGGTGGCATCTACCCATCTGACACCTACTGCATCATCCCCAGCATGTAAATTCAGAGCTCCAACAACAGAACCATTATCATCATGAAAATTGTAGGCCACTGTCTCCATCCATGCATTGTCAGTGTTGCGACGGTCATCTACATAACCCTCATAAACTTTTTCTCCTTCACTGAAGAACTTCTTAAATAGTTTTGTCCACTCTTCCCTTTCCTCTGAAAATACATAATACTCTTTAGAAAATATATCTCTACATGATCTCTACCTATTTTTGTAGAGTATTAGTAACCATGCTAGTCCACCACTTGGAGGTTCTAGGTTCGATACCCAGCAGAGCAAGTTGGAAAATGGCCCTTTTCAAATTGTCCTAGGTCTTCGGTGTTTATCTATACATCAAGTATCTATTATAAAATATAGTATTGTTGAGTAAGTATCCCATAACACAAAACTGGGGCTAGCTCAATCAGTGTAATTTGTCCTTATACGAGTATATTATAATATCTAATAAGACTGGGCAAATTAAATATCACTCATAAATTATTGCTGCAGTGCTAAATAATATTTTTCTAATTAGTGGTCTTCTAATCATCCTAGGTATTTTTAAAATAAATTTCACCTTTAGTCATCACCAATGCATTAGTTGCTTCTTCTTGGAATTCCCTAACCGCAGTAGTAGTTACTTTCTCTCCAGGGTCCACCATGCCTCCAGGTAAAGCCCACTCTCCTGTATCCCCACGTTTTATAGCCACAAACTGAAGTATTGGTCTAAAAAAATTGGAATATAAAAAATAATATCAAATTGTGAGACAATATATTTTAATATAAAATGAAATTTATTTATACTATTATAAATTTGCAAATAAATAACATATAATTTAATTTAAAAAGATTAAATGTTGCCTTGCTGAAAGTAAATATGTATCCTGTCATAGTTACGTAAGTAGAGCAAATAAAATAGAACAAATAAATTGTTAGATATTTACTTATTAAAGTTCAAACTAAGAGATATTCCCTGGCCCAACTAAAGTGAAATGTAGATAGGATTGCTATTTATAGTGTGAACAAATTAAGATCATGCTAAACATTACGATTGATGAAAATGCTATGCAGAAAAACAGAATTGATATAGCAAATCAAATAAAGTGAAAACTTACTTGTCACTTTTGTCATGAGCTAGCTCTCCAGACTCCAACCTTTTCCATCGCGTTACAACTGGATCTGCCGCGTGATTCGGTCCCCACCGACCAAGGATTCCACGTCCACACATACCAGTACGACCAACAGGATTTAGAGGGTAACCATTCACCACTTGGTACTCTCCCATGTAACTTTTTCTGCTTATTTTGCCATCAACATTATTCCATTGGGGTTGGAAGGTGGAATTTCCTACAAATAAAGTATTTTGTATTGAACAGATTAGAGTTATTATAGAATTATGTTTGTAAATTACACTATTCAGGAGCTATTCTTACCAATATCAGGATCCGCCCATGGTTTCCCTTTGAGGGAAGGTTCAGTATAATTTGGAGGTTTGTAATCACTATATTCAGTAGACCAGCTAACTTTGTCGTCAGGCACAAAAAATCTTTGTACAGTTGACCGAGGGTAAATGCCACCCCGGCACTTGAAATGCGTTGATATCATAGCGACCTCGGGTCTGGCCATTAACGCTCTGGAACTCGATAGTAAAACGAGGAACAATTTGAAATTCATTAATGTTTGGCTTACTGATTTATAACCAGTAGAAAATACTTGCTACAAGTAGATAGGTACTTATCAAGGTAAACAAACCACAAATTAGTTATCAAACGGAAAAAGAAAGAAAATCGCTTGAAAAGAAAACAAACGTTTTGACATTGACATCTGACATCCACTCATATTTCATACCTATCAATGGGAGCTTTTGGCAGGAAGTTAAGGGGTTCGGTTGGGGTTTACTTTAAATTATTTTACAAATTGATTTTAGTGGGCTTTATAATATGAAATTGGTGTTGTTTGGTGTTATAAATGCTAATGACATGAACAATGTGTGAAATAGTTAGTTGACAGGCATAGTACGGCTGTAGTGATATTTATTATGCGGACTGTGTGGGCGTCTTTGGGCGTCGTCCGCCACTCAATCGTCTATGTAAACCAGTGGACTCGTATAGATTTGTCGCCAGAAGCTCCCTTGCAGCAGTCAAAGGCCTACAACACCCTTTGATTGTCTTGTTAGCATTAGGAATAAAGAACAAAATTAAAGATAGGCTCTAAAGGACTTGTATCCAGAGCCGTAAAATTATTTAATAAAAAAAAAATACCTACCAATGATGATTTTTTGCCCGCCGACTGTAAATGGGATGTAATGTTTTTAGAGAACTTCTAAATATTCTTAAAATAATTGCAAGTGTATTATTCACAAAATCATCAACGTATACCGTAATAAAAAACGGTTTTTCATGTTTAGACAGTTTCTTAGGGTCAGTTCACACTAGACATGGGTAACTCCGGAACTTTTTCAAAAACACGCACAGTATTGCAAATTGTGAACCCACGTCGCCTTAAGGCCGTTCATGCATCTGAGCCAGGTGTCCCGCCCAGTTCCACTAACAAGAAATAACTCTGGAGAAAATAGGGGCCGTATGACTTTTGGCCTAGATCAGGACCAGCTCTTCCTGTAATTGTAAGAGGCGAGTTAAGGCCGCCGTTCATCCGTTAGAATGCGCGCTGGCGTCAAAATTTATGCGTGAAGATAAAACAATGTAAAGTTTAGTTTTCAAACAAGATATTAACATCATATTACGCACACTTTCATAATCTACTTTTAGGTTTTAAAATATTTCAAAATATTAGGAGTTTTCCAATTACAATGCTAATGTAAATTTTGACGCCAGCGCGCATTCTAACGGATGAACGGCCTTAAGTCGCCTCTTACATCTACAGGAAGGGCTGGTGGTCCTGTTCTAGGCCGAAAGCCATACGGCCCCTATTTTCTCCAGGATTATTTCTTGTTAGTGGAACTGGGCGGGACACCTGGCTCGAAGGAACGATGGTAGGTGGAGTAAGGCTATCACCGGGTGGTTAATGGGAAACGTTGTGTAGGACATCCGGCGGCTAGGGAGGTTGACAATGTCAGGCAAGTTGTAGGAAAGAACAACTGGATTGCGATAGGACATAAGATGGCGCAGACAGAAGGAGGCTTATGTACCCAGGTTTATGAAAGCTAACGATGATGATGATGAAAAGCCAACCTGTAGCTAAATTACCTAAGTTACATTGTTCTTGTTATGAAAACATACTCTTAAACAACATAGAGCGTCGTACAAACTTTTGTTGTTTCAAAAGTCAATTACTTTTCTCCAAAGTAATAACGTTCATGCTGTTATTTCTGTACATTTTCAGAAAATAATATATGATTGGCAGTTTAAAAAATATTATAATCTTACTTAAAATTTAAACTTAACATTAAATCTATTTCTTCCTACGAGTCGTTTTCCTGGCAGCGGGTTTTTTGAAAACGTCGTCTTCTTCCTTATTTTGCTCCTCATCATCTGAAAGTGCAACAACAGAAATAAAGTCGTGGGCCACAAATATGCCTTTGTGATACAATATACATAGGTGTATATTGTATTATAAGTGACGGATAACATATGTAAATTATAAAAAATGGCAAAGAAAGACATTACTATATGTTACATACGGGTAACTCACGTGAAAAATCAGCTTCTGGCCGACATGTTTCGACCTCATCACGGCAGACAAAGAAATCAATCATAACTTTATGCATGTATACATACCTGATTCATCAGAGTCATATGTCACTGGTTTCCTGGCTCTGGCTGGTTTTCTGCTAGATTTTCTTACAGACAGCGGAGTACCATCATTGGCTGGAGGTTCATTCTACAAAAAAAGTTTCATTAGGCTTCACTATTCAGCTAATATAACTTGGTAATAATTAATTCAGCTTCATCGAATTATAATTCTCTAGAAATCTACATTCACCGCTTCGATTCTGATTCCATGTACGCAAACAAACGAACAGTAATTACAACGAAACACTCGAACGCACACATAGACAAAGATGCATGCGATTGGTCGCGACAAGGTCACGCGTCGTCGTCGGTCGGGTGGGGCAGTCAACGCAACGAGCGGTGAGGTACAACGCGCGGATGGTACCTATTATGCAGTACGCTACGCTAAAATAAATAAACTTGTTTACGTGTTACTTTTTTTTTTAATAACTAATTTTCATGTCTGTATGTCTTCTACACCACTTCACGGCACATGTCGGTATTTTTAATGAATCGACGGAGCGTGGAATGATTTTTCGGGATTAGTTACGATTCTAGAGAATTATTGTTCGTAGTTCAGCTTATAAGTTTTAGTGACGACCTCCGTGGCGTAGTGGTTGCACGCCAGTCTACCACTCCGGGGTTCGATTCACAGCTGGGGCAAGTTGGAAAATGGCCTTTTTCAAATTGACCTGGGTCTTGGATTTTTATCATCATCGTCATCCGAGCGTATTCCCGGTTGCATCGTCAGCGGTTACGCTTCAGAGCCCGGGGTCCACTACCTAACCTAGGTGATTGTACGAGGTTACTGGTCTTGGATTTTTATATACGATCTGCGCAGGAAGAGAAACAGCTGGTACATTCTTAGTTTTTTCTTTTCTCCCAGACCAGCATGGATGGCTTGATAAGGGAACACGTAGCTCTAAATTGCACACGTTGCGCAGTAGCACTATACCACAGAAGACAGTAAGAGTATTTCATACAGAATGGAAATTCGCAGCATCCTCTGCCAATTGGCTTCCCCACACCTCACACCCCCGTTCTTGCGCCGCCATGTGCCACCGTGCACACGTCAACGGGTGTGTTCGCGCGCTCTCGCCCCTGACAAGGCGAGCACGGGGGAGAGGTGCGGGAACAGGGACGCATATTTGCTCGGGACCTTAGGAGATTCCGTTCTGTATGAAATACTCTGTCTTCTGTGAGTTCTGTGACTATACTATACCTCATCTGGGCTATCCGAAGATCGTCGTCTCGCTCGTCTCGCTTGCGGCTTGCGCCGCGGCGTGGCCTTGGCGGGCTCACCGTCGGCCGCAGGCCTAGTCGGCGCGCCGGGCGGACCTTCGCCCTCTCCGCCTTCGTTGTCCCGGACAGCGAAACATTCCTCGATCTTATCACCCAGTTCAGTGACTAGTGTCTAAATAAAAAGATAAATGTTTTACACTATAGCTCACTTGTAGTTCTTTTTTCTTGTATTGATAGAGTTTAAATAAATTAATTTCTGTTTTTCCTAAAGGTTGACTGGTGGAGAATGCATTAGCGTTAAGTTCACCTTTTGTATCATTGTGGTCAATAAAGATTTTAATAAATAAATAAATAAATAGAGTGTAATATTGTATTTATTATAAAAAGTAAACATTTGATTTTCCGTGCGAAGCTTGTATTGCTAATACATACATATAAATAAAATTGAATTGTCTGTTTGTAACACCAAAATAAGAGATTTTTAGTGTCCCGAAATCCAGTCAAGGCACTACGGCTAGATTTCTAGATCCGTCTATCCGACGCATACCCTTTACATAAGGGACTATATACACCGCACAGACGGACATAGCGAAACTTTAAAGTGTATATGGTACGCGGCTTAGCTAAGACACACAAAAACATAATTTATATTTTTTTTGTCTATCTGTATTTTCCAGCTAATCTCCAAACGACTGGACCGATCGTGACGGGACTTTCACTGGCAGATAGCTAACGATATAAGGAGTAGCTTAGGCTACTTAAACACGCGGACAAGTCGCGGGCACAGCTATTTTAGTATAAAGTAAAAGCACTCACCTTAATTTCATTCTTGGCCATTTTCGACGTGTTATTCATAAGCGTAGTGAAAGACTCCATCACTCCATTGCAATGCAATTTATCCTTATAGCAGTCCAGATTCTCAATGAGCTTCCTCAAAGATCTCTCGTTGTATGTGAACAAGGAGAGACAGTACGCTAGGTCGCGCCACTGTCGCTCTTCGGTGGACAGCTTAAAACGCTGGCAGAGCTTCTCTACTAGCGCCTCCATTTGACGATCCTTTTGAATAAGTGATGTTATATACCTGTGTTACACAAGAAAAAATAATAAAAAAAAAAAACTTAATCTTACAAGATGGAGATATAAAGTTTTATTATTTTTACGTCACTGGTAGTCAGTGGCGTAATTTTAGATTTAGCATTTTTAAGTGATAATAAAATAAATCTTATCCACTTTAATGTTGCATACTATTTCCAGCTTTGTCTGAATGGAATAAGGTTGATATTTAATTACCACTTACTTGAGCATTTTTCCGCCTTATGAGAATTGACCCTTAATGTTCAGGGCCTGTTGTTTACTGCTCTAAAAGGATAATACACACAGGATAATAAACTAATTACTTCATGATGACCCTGTAGTGGTCTTCCGGCACGTTGAGCTCCGGGTCGCTCAGCCTCGATATGATGTCCGGCATCACATTGTACAGCGCATTGCCCTTCTGCGATAACTGCTTGAAGAACAATCTTGTCATGTTGGCAACGCGCCGGTCTTTGTCCGCGCAACAGAGAGCCATGTCTGCGATTTGCCCTTTCACTCGCACCATCTCGTGAAGGACCAGGAATGACAGCATCTTAACGGCGCATTGGCGGACTTCTAGCTCTTCGTCGCTTAGACTGGGGAAAATGACAATATTGAGAAATAATAGTAAGTAATTAATAGCAATGTGTGTTCAGCTTAAGCTGCTTTTATTAGTCTAATTTTCTAAGAAACGTGAAAGTCTAAATTTATGGAAACACATAAGTGCATCTTTTGGTGTTTGACGTTTCACGATCAGAACTATCAAACCAAGAAACATGAAACAAAATATTTTAAGAGAGAGACAAAAACTATTGAGCGGGAAAAAATTACTGTCTTGTTTAGTACATCCAACACTGTTCGTATGTTATTCTGCAAAACACACGAAAATGAACAGATAAAAGGAAAAGTAAAATCTTACATATGATAAATATGGTGTGTCCAAGGCTGCGTGAGATTCGGGAACCGCAGAGTGAGATCGGCAAAGGCGATGGTCAGGTTGGTCCGCAAGGAGACGTTCTTAGACCTTTTCAGGACGGTCACCATCAACTGCAGGCCGTCTTCGCAAACAGCACTTGAGACCAGCATGAATCTGAACAGATTGCAATAAATTAAAGTTTGGTAGTTCTTGATGTTTCAAACCAGAATAAATTAAATAAAAAAAATCAAAAGCGAAGAATAGCACTCCAAGTATAGTGGTTCTGGAATCCGGAGGCATTGGCGGGGGGCAAAATTAAATTTAACAGGAATTTGACGACACCTAAAAAGCAATCCATTTGCCTGTATAAGGCAATACGAGTGTTTAAACGCGCGCCGCGCAAGCGGCACCGCAACCGCTTCGACGCCGCTCACATGTATTTTGTTTGTATTACACAGTGGTACCCTTACACACTCTTAACGAGTGGCGAGCGGGTGAAGATATAGGCAAATGACCTTGAAGTGTGAAATAAATTGTTAACTCGTAAATATGGTGATAATTTCCATATTGCTCTTCGTCATGCACTAGATAGCCCTTTAAATTATTTTATTAACTGCCGTTGAAACTATTATTGGTGATCCGTCTAGCTTTAAAACTTGCCGTGGCCACTTTTGGCGGAGGCAAGTTTTAAAGCTTGACGGACTAATGTAAATACTTTCAACGGTAGTTCATAAAATAATTTAAAGGGCTATCTAGTGCATGACGAAGAGCAATATGGAAATTATCCCCATATACGAGTTAACAATTTATTTCAAATGAGGGCGCTACTTCAAGGCCATTTGCCTATATCTTCACCTTAATATTAATATATACTAATGTATGAAGAAAAGTGGGTATATTATATTTACATCTCACTATCTCTTTCCGACGTGCGAAACCTAGGGGCAGTGACGTCACATTCCTATACATGCATTCTTATTCTGTTACTTGACTGTTTCCCTTTCCACCAGATTTTAAAGGCTCATAACTTACTTATTTTTAAGCGGATTAAAAAAATCTTTTTGTTTTCGGTCTCAGATTATGTAACTTTATGATGTGAATTATAAATAAAACCGGCCAAGTGCGAGTTAAACTCGCGTGGACAGGGTTCTGTACAATTGATTGAATTCTTATAGGTTTTCCTGTAATCTATAAGCAATGAACTATATTTCGTATTTTTTTCAAAATTTTAGGGTCAGTAATTTCAGAGATCAGGGGGGGGGGGGGGGAATGGTCAATTTTCGTCTTGTTTCATGAATAATTCCACAACTTTTTTTTTATAATTATAACATATATTTGAGATCCTCATAACGAGCCCTTTCATTTGATATTTGACACAGTAACTTTTTTTTTCAATTTCCTGTTTATCCCCCGAAAATGACCCTTACTTTAAAAAAATATTTATTTACTTTTCACATATGTGTTTGGGTCATAGGATTACATCATCCTACCAAATTACACCTGATTCGGTCCTGTAGATTCGGAGCAAATTGGCTGTGACAGACGGACGGACAGACAGACGCACGAGTGATCCTATAAGGGTTCCGTTTTTTAATTTTTTGTACGGAACCCTAAAAAAAGGAGTCAAGCAACGAATTGAAGTGCGCGGCGTGTGTAAGCAGCGTTACTAGTACCTGGTGAATGTAAGAGCAGCGGCGGCTTGCAGTTGCGTGGAGCAGCGCGCCGGGTTGGACAGCAGCCAGCGCAGCAGCGGCTCGTAACGAGCCAGCGCGGTCTCCGCACCCACTATGTCGCGCTCGCACACGCTGCGAACGTATTCTGCGTCCGCATCGTCCGCTACGGCGCCTTCTAAACCGACCTCGTCTTCGGTCATGGTGGTGTTCACCTAAAACCAAAACAATGAGGATCCATTATGAATTCAGTTGAGAACATAGATTTTTATATATGTAGGTATTTATCCTATTCAATTTTGTTTACGCATTCTATCGCACCACCCGAATTTATTTTTCTACTTGGTCTAATGGTTAACTGGCAGAGAACGCCTTATAGCACACTTTTCTGTTTCGAGTTGATTTATCGACCTCAAAATTATCCTCATTATCTTCTTCATCCAAGCGCGTTCCCGGTTGCATCCTCAGCTGTGCTGCTTCGGAGCGCGGGGTGCGCTTTCCCGCTTTTCTCCATATATTACATGCATGTCAATGGTCACCCAAGGATGCCAGAGAAATTGCATTAGAGAAGAAATAGCCGAGAGAGTTTAAATGATTTGGCTAGTTTTACGACCGGCCGCCGCCCGACGTTAACCCTCCTTGGGAATGCAATTGTAGCACAAGATGTTTGTGCTTAAGGCCGTACCTGAATTTTCCGTTCTCATTATAGACTGTAAACAGTAGTTCATAAAATACTTTGAAAGGTTATCTAGGATTTTATAGTAGCAAAATTTTAAATAATGTCTCCGTTTTCTTTGAAATGATTTATTTTAAATGGGGGCAGCACTGGACCCCGGAAAATTCAGGTACAGCCTTAAGTCCTTTAGTCGCCTTTTACGTCATCCATAGGAAGAGATGGAGTAGTCCTATTCTCACCCGGAACCACACGGGTAAAAATTATCCTCATTGTATTCAGTAGCGGCGTTAGGGTAGGGCGCGGTTGGGCGACCGCCCAGGGCGCCAGATACAAAGGGGCGACAGGGGGCGTTTTTGGGCAAGGGGGGTCACAGGTAATAATACATATATAAATAGCGGCTGGTTAATGGCGGCAACTCCTAGTCTTATTTGTATGCACCCCTCCCTCCCTCCGTTTACAATGGGGCGGCAAATTTGAAGAATCCTATATCGTACTTGTACCCCTCCCTCGTCGGCAGAAATAAATCCTATAAGATTGAAGCCTAAGTCAGAGTCTGCATTGCAGTTTGGGGGGGGGGGGGGAATCTCGCCCGGGGCGCTGGTAGAACTAAAACCGGCACTGATTGTATTTAATGTCAAATGAGGATAAGACCAGTGAAGTGAAATTTAATCTGACCAAAATCAAGAACTACACAGTAAAAAGAGGATGGGTCAAACATTACCCATATCTTTATCAATAATATTGAAATGGTTACCGAAGGAGTCTTGCTGACGCTGGCGGAGCGCTGCCCCCGCGACGATGCACTGGCGTTGCTGAGGTTCATGAGCGTCTGCCTTCGAAGGTCGTCGGCTCGCCCGCGCCGGCCCGGAGTAGCGAAGGCGCCGGCCTTTTTCTTTTTCTTCTCTTCTGCTTTACGTTCTTCGCGGACCTGCCAATTGTTAATTATTTAAGAAAATGTAACGAAATATTTGTTTAATATTAAATAATTAAAAAAAGCGACGTCAATAACTGATTTTCTTTATCAATTCCAAGTCACCAAAACCTCAATATTTCTATATGTGTGCATAGAATATTTACGGAGCTCCCTAGATTTCTCGGTGATCATTAGATCTTCACCTGGTGACAATGGGTAGTACCATTGTCACCAGGTGAAGATCTAACATGCATGATCTTGCATATATACCCTTTTAAAGAAGTCACTTAAAAAGGTTTATAACTGTTGTTTGTTTTTCGTGTATGTATGGCCAACACTGGTGTCAGATTTTTCAAGCTGCCTAAAAGCATCTGACATAGCTTGACGACTGCCATATAATGACAGCCGGGACCAACGGCTTTAAGTGCCTTCCGAATAACTGATACTGGTTTTCATTTAATTAATTATAATTACTTAATTATAAATTTAAAAAATCCTACTTAGAAGCAATGATACCTTAACTCTACAGTTGGCGATTTTATCATCATTTAGATTTGCAGTCCATTCCTGGACTTTTTGAATGTGAACAAGCATTGTAAAAGCAATAAATGTTTAAAAAATAAACTCATTCAAAATTATTCTCACCTGATTCCTCCTCCTTAGTTCACTGTACACACTTAAGTCCAAATAAATCAACTGCTGCAGCGCGATATGTCCCAACACGAAAACGAACCTCGTCAACAATTCGGAGGGCAAGCTGCCATCTTCCTCATTCTCCTTCACCATCGTCTCTTCTAACCTCTTGTACATCTCCGCTAAAATCTTCGCGCACAATATCTCAGGCGAATCGCACACAGCGTAAATAAAGTCTATCGTATTCGCCGCAAACGCCATAAACTTATTCATCTTTGAAAACGCTTCTAATAAACTGTCGAATATAGCGGTAAATATTGAATGATCGGCAGGATATCTTTGGTTCTTCTTAGCTAAAGATATGAGTAACTGGGCGCTCAAGTTTCTCGAGTTGTAGTCCCCGGTGAGACCATGAGTTTGGATGACCTCCAAGTTAGCGAGTGCTACGGAAGGCTTGGCTTTCGAGATCATCACGAGGAGCGACAATGCCGCGTAGCTGTCCATGTCGGTTGTCCCGTCGATCTTCTTCATAAACATTTCCCAGAACACCTGAAAGAATGATTACGATACAACATGTTTATTTTTATTCTAAAAAAGCTAGCAAATATTTAAATTAAAAAAAGGGATTTTTTTCTTTTTTGAGCCTGTTGTAAAGGCTGTGGTAACACGTTGGACGCCACTGTACCGTTTCAGTTAGTAAAACCTAGATTTAGGATCTAGGAAGATAGATGAGATAAAAGAAAGACCAGATATCGGCAAATGAGATAGGTATAATGAACAACTATTACAAGGTTAAAAAACTTGTGTTAGGAGTGAGACGTGGTCTAGTGACATAAAATTTTCTCCCAATAGTGGCGTGGATGTACATAATTTGAATGATATTTAGTTTAAAATTCTTGCTGAAAAGTGTGTTTATCCAGTTAATCAAGCGAGAAACAGCTAATAATTACGCGGACGCTATAATAAATTGAATTCTGTACGTTAGTAATTATATTAATTCTGTGGCCTTAGACCAACCTGTATGATAGCCGGCGTGATATCACCCTTCTCGACCCATTGGTGCACAAGATGGTCCAGCGCGAGTGCACTGCCGCGGTCGACGGCGGTCGCCAGGTCTGCGAGCCGGCGGGCGATGGCGAAAGCTCGCGCGCGATCATTCTTGTTGTCGCACTCCAAGTACATTTCGCGGTAGGCCCTTTCTACGGCTTCGCGCTTGTCCTAAAAACATAGCTTTGGGTATCATATCCAGAAAATTATTAATCTTCGTCATTATCATGTCTGTACTACCAGAGCTAGAGTAGCCAGAAGATTTGGCCTACATTCTCCACACTGGCCAGACGGGTTGGAGAGGTCTTATTGATGTTTATAAGCTTTGTTTAGCTTGTATTTTCCAAGTAATTTATTTATCTTACATTCAAATATTTACTCAGATTGTATCAGAATTCAATGAGAGGAGGAAAAGTGGTCGCAATTAATGATGAACTGGTTTACAAGTAACAGGAAAAGAAAACAAGACAGGCCATCTCGGAGATGGGTTGATGACATTAAAACTATTGCAGGCAGACATGGACCAGAATGGCTAAGGATAGAGAGAGCAATAGAGGCAGTTGGAGTAGGCCTTTGCCAACCTATGGCATACAGGCAGAAGAGGTGATGATAATAAATAAGTGGATATATTATTGTTGTGCACCATCTTTCCTCTCGCTTTCCTGCAATCTGTGAGAGATTTCGTGAAATGCGACGGGAGTGTGTAACAGGAAGTCGGGGAAGGGCGCGCTATTTCATTTGACCAATGAGCGCGGTTGCTTATTACAAATGTGAGATGTCTGATGTTACACATTATATGTGACTACTGTAAAGCTCGCTCGTGTTTTAGGATTCCGTACAAAAAATTAAAAAATGGAACCCTTATAGGATCACTTGTGCGTCTGTCTGTATGTCCGTCCGTCTGTCACAGCCAAGTTGCTCCGAACCTACTAGACCGAATCAGGTGAAATTTGGTAAGATGGTGTAATCCTATGACCCAGACGACAGATGTGCAAAGTAAATAATTTTTTTTTAAAATAAGGGTCATTTACATGGGACAAATTTGGAAATTTAAAAAAAAATGCGAACTTTACTGTGTCATATATTAAATGAAAGGGCTCGTTATGAGGATCTCAAATATATTTTTGCTTCTATTGTAAAATAAATAGTTTTGCTTTTATTCATGAAAGAAGACAAAAATCGACCATTCCCCCCCTGATCGCCGAAACCCAAAATTCCTCCTGAGCCTAAAATTAAAAAAAAAAATACAGATATAGTTCATTGCTTGTAGATTACAGGAAAAACTATAAGAATTCAATCAATTGAACCCTCCCCATGCGAGTTTAACTCGCACTTGCCCGGTTTTTTAATATATTTAAACATACAAAATGCTGATTAATTTTGAACTTACTTGATCCGGCGACCACACGAGCAGCAGCATATTAGCGACTCCCATTTTAGCCGACTCTATATTGAAGTGGTGTGCTGTAGTAAAGAAATCTATTGCCTCGCTCACATCCCCAGCTTGCTTCGACATAAGCAAAGAATTTATCAAAGGCACAGCTTCTGAGACCATTCGGCAGAAGTATACCGATTCTTGAAGGAAGGCGACTATGCTCTCTTTCTCTTCCATTCTTTTGTATAGCGCTATTTCGTTCTCGCATTGTTGCGTGTTGGATATCGACTTCCTACGGTCGGGTATTATAAAGATGTTGCGGAGTAAAGCCACGAAATAGTCAATCTGCAAAAGTACACATTCTATAAAACTTATTTTAGTAAATTATTTTAGGTTTGTAATAAATATGTACCTTACCTACTTCTCGTCAAAGCACTAGTCCTATTCTTTATAGTACAGGATGCTGTGCTGTGCTCTTCGGATCTTAGACAATTAGTTTGTGTTATGATGTAACTTAAAGAAATAGATATTAAATCACATTTAAAAAAAATTCTTCTTTGCTGGTCTGGGAGAAAAGAAAAAACATAGAATGTACCAGCTGCTTCTCTTCCCGTGCAGATCGTAAAAGCCGATCGAGGGAATGGGCGAGAATCTGAATCATATGAATAGGCAATGCGGTTAGCAACCCATCACTATTATGATTTCCCTTTTCCACCTTCATGCCTACCATTACGCTAAAAGTGGCCTGGGCTTTACCGCCCTTGGCTCTGTCTACCCCGTTAGGGATAAAGACGTGATAGTGTAGTGTATTTAAAAAAAAAAGTTGTACTCAAGTGATGGGACCTTAAACTTTCTTTCTCTGCCTCATCTCAACATATTCCCAGTTGCATCCTCAGCCATAAAGCTGTGAAGCCCGGGGTCCGCTTCCGGGGACCTTAAAATTTGTCTACAACAAAAATAGTATCATACCTGATCACTTTTCTCCATATCACACCTAAGCAATTTAGCATCAGGATATTGTCTTTCAGTGTGCTTTACAATCAAATAAGCTTTATGGTAATTCTTATCGCGCAGATGATTACGTATAGCATCATACAGGTTCTCCAATGACGCCTGAGACAGTTCCGGCTCGTCTTGCGTTAAAACATTCAAATTCTCTTTTATGGTTTTAACAACGTCTTTCTCGATTTTTTCCC
Organism: Acrobasis repandana; assembly: GCA_963576875.1. Taxonomy (NCBI): domain Eukaryota; kingdom Metazoa; phylum Arthropoda; class Insecta; order Lepidoptera; family Pyralidae; genus Acrobasis; species Acrobasis repandana. Next base: position 7,782,711 of record OY756227.1, read on the forward strand.
ATTTCTTCACAAGCTCAGGATCCGGCCCTGGATTCAGTTTCTTTTGTAGGTCATCCAGTATCTTATGTTCGGTTTCAAGTTGCTTCTCTAATATATTCAGTTTGAGTTGTGCGGAAAACGGGTTGCACTCGAGAAATACCTGTAGAGGTAGACAAATGATACCTTGGGTAAAATAAACTATTTCGTTAGACTCAATTTACAATGGGATAAGGGAAGAAATGTAAATGTAAAACTTAGAGAAATGGTGATTATTGTGATTTACATAGCCCATATGTATGCATATAGGTACTATGATAAAGTTTTTCCCAACATGCAACTTTCCTTATTTCTTTGCACCTAGGTTTTTCTTACTGTTACATTATATCTATGATTCAACGTGATAAATCCTACAGAATCTTACCTTCAGCAGTTGTATGGCAGCCTTTCTAACGAGAGCGGCCTTATCCCGCAAGCGACCGCTAGCACGCTCGAGCACCGTTCTTTGCCTGCTAACAGGAACACAATTCTCACGCTGTAGGCGCGACCAAAACTGCAGAACCTGTGACATATCAATACATTTTTATATAGGTTCTCTTTTTACATACATAATGTATTTTAAAGTAATATTTATTTCTCATAACATTAACAAAAAAATCTCACAACGATTTTTTTTTAAATATTTGTGTTTATCATAATGATTAACCTCCCTAAATCAAAATTTCATTGAAATATAATAATCAAACTTAAGATCAATAAAAAAATTAATATGTGCGCGTCTGAGCCTACGATTATACTAGTTTCTGTCAATCAAATCATGTGTTAAAGCAATTTGAGACTGAATATAATGTCAAAAAACTTTAGGTTGATGAAGATCATGACTGCAGAAACATTATAAGAATGAACATTATGTCTAACTATGGTTATGACAAAAAAAAATATGACGAAGTCATTATGACAAAAAAAAAATATAACAAAGTCATTATGACAAACAATATTATAAATTAAAAATTTAGAAGAATCAAGGGGGCCCCTTTTAGATATAACACCTTTACTGGTGTACTAGATAATAGACTGAAGAACAGAGCTTTGCATTAGATGCAATATCGACCTAATTCTCACATCTGGAAGAATATCTCTAGTATAATTAGGAGATGTGATTTCCGGAGTGATCACAGGATATTTTATATACATACAGATTACACAAACCTTATGTCTCACATAGGCAGACAGATCGTGCATATGTTCATAGAGGTCGTCGAGGAATTCATCCCGCTGCGCGCGCTGCTCATCTGTGAGGCCCTCGCCGCGGAGCTCCACGCTCAGAACCTCGCACATCATTCCCAGCACACTAATGCGAAGTGTGTAGGACTGGGGAAATCATTACCAATGATAAGTGACTGAGATTCGACATTGTGTCAAGTGAAATACGCGCATCAGATTTGACTATTAGCAATCAGATAAGAAGTAAGCAGTATGTATTTCATCTTGTTCTTTTCAAATTTAAAAAAAAAAACTACCTCATCACTCTCCAAGTATGGCTGTATGGTGGCTATAGCGTTGGTCATCTCCTTGGGTAATTCCTTGGTGAGTTCCAGTAGGAATGCACCACAATTCCGCGCCGCACCCTGTTCTGCACCTGCGCCCGCGTTCTCTTCGTCGCTGGATGCTAGTGCTTCTGCTATCTCACGGACCTACAAAAAATTATAATAGTATCTACCAAAAACATGTACTGTTGTTTTTGTTTACGTGTGTGTAAGTGGCCAACACTTGTCAGAATTTTTTTATCTGCCTTGAGGCATCTTACATAACTTAATGACTACAATGATGACAGACGGGACCAATGGCTTAACGTGGCTTCCACACCATGGAGGAGCTTGAGAAATTTTTATGTCACTTGGTCACCCATCCAAGTACGGACCACGCTCAGTGTCACTTTACTTGCGAAAGCACTCCGAGGTCCGAGCTCCTCAATTCTTATACTATTAGGATTAAAGATGTAATGGCTTAAGCAGCACAGCTAAAGGTGCATCCGGGAGTGAAGAAGAACAACATGAAGAAGAATATAAAATTATCAAATATAATAGAGGTAGTATAAAGTCTAGTATATTGTGGTAGTATAGAGTCTCGTAGTCGAAATACAAGTGTTTTTATTTACCATTTGAGGTCCAAATGTTCCAAGAGCAAAGTCTTTGGTCAGTTGAACAACACCTGCACAAATAGGCGATACTGCATGTTCCACCATTTGTAGGACCTGCAAAACAATTGAGATAAGGTGAGCATTGGTTGAAGCTGAAGGGCCTGTCGAAGCAAGTTGCTTCTAAGGCTCATGCAAACTAAAATACTATTTTTTATCAAGTCTTAATTAAAACAACTCACGGAAAATAACTCACCTGCACTAATTTGATAAGACAGGATGTGCCATGGTTATACTTTTTGATCAAAATCCCAAGAACTTGAAAGACTGTTTCTCTTATTGCTTTGTTCTTGATGATCTGTTCTTCTAACACCTTGTAACATGGATCTGCTACCATTCTGAAAATAGATTTTGTAGTGTTGAGCTAACTTTGTATGAGTTTTCTTAAATTGTTAAATAAAATCCATGAACACTTTAAACTAGGTTTTAATTGCATACTAAAGATAAGCGCAAGAGCGACTTGAGTGAGGGCATTGGACTTGCCTAAGAGCATTCCCGGTTGCATTCTCAGCTGTGCTGCTTCGGAGCCCGGGGTGCGCTTTCCCGCTTTTTCTTCTTTGAATATAATATGCATGTCAATCGAACCCGATTTTGCATCAGGCATTATGTTTTTGCACTGAGTTACTTCAGCACTAGTGTGCAGGTTTCTTCATGCTGTGTTCCTGTATCTCTGTCATTGACACTTATTTTGGCTTGTATTGACTAGTAGACAAATATTGAACCAATGTATTATTTTTTAACTCACGAAACAAAATTATCTTCAGCTAATGGGGGATCCCAGAGCCTGGAGAGTGGTTGCTGTACAATCAAGTGCAATGATACAAGAGCTGCCTGCTTGTCTGACTCTGTCCAACCACAAAACTCCTCATCATCTGTTGCTTTCTTGCCTTTCTTGCCCAGGGTTAACTTAGTAGAGTTCTAAAAATTATAGAAATAATATTGGAACATAGGCATGTAACTATAACATTTTGGAACTGGAGGTCCAAATCCAAATGAACTTAATCATGAAGGCAGGAACATAAAACAAGCTAATATATAACTTAAAAAAAGTGTTTAGTGCCCAAAAAGATATTTTCACTTCTCATGCTCCTAAAGTTGTTCTTTATGTGAGAAGGTTGCATAAAATGGGTTTTTATGCTCTTGTGCATAAAGTAATTTCTTCTTTCAAGACCAAGGCAATGCCTTACTTACAGCTACATACACAATAATCCTTCATTTAAGTGATATATTTTTACGAGATATTTAGTTAGGTATCTTAATTTAATTACGACATATGTATTACTATCTAAATACTAATTTACGATTTAACGGGCGTGCATTAACGTAAAAGAAATATAACGCAAATATTTATAATAACTTGGCATAAGTATGGCTCAGCAGACCATATTAAAACGTCAGTAAAAAAAAATAAAAAATTCTTGTATATGCTTAATCCTTATTTTATTTCCTTGCAATCGAAGTGAAAGCCAGAGTGTGAAACCCATTTTATCCTCGACGTGGCTATCTACCCTCGCCGTACCGGCTTGGGTGGCCATATGCATGTCTCGGGTAAAATGGCTTCTTAAATGCTCTTATTATACAATCTACTATTTCAACATCTGCTTATATCATAAATCCCTAGAGAGAGCAACAGGGGAAGACAATACATAAGATGGGAGAACGGACTTAAACTCACTGCTGGCCCCAATCGGAAAAAAGTTGCCATAGATAAAAAGCAGTAGAAATGGTCGGAGGATGCCCTTGCCATGAGGCACATTGAACTCAGAGACATCCTATAAAAAACACCAATATAACCCAAGAGTTCAGGATAAAGGGCTTATACAATACAATGCAATACAATATCATAAATAATTTTTCCTAAAGCTTTTCATAGGATACACTCCAGTGCCACAGTGTGAAGCTTTAACAAACAGTCATAGATACAATGATTGTACACATGCATACGTGTGTAAGTGAAACATAGGGCTCCATCATACCCAATGTCTAATTATTTTGTCTGTCAATTTTGTAAAGCAGTTGTCAAGCTATCCTCTTTATACCAATTTGTGGGTGACACTCAAGAATGTCATCTCACCATCTCATGAGGGGGTGAGCTTACATTCTTAGTATTAATAGTATTTATATAAATTATATGCCAGCGTAGGACATCCACCTGCTAGGTGGTCAGACGACCTGAGCAAGGTTGCAGCAAAACGCTGGATGCAGGCCGCTTCTGATTGGTTGTTTTGGAAATCCTTAGGGGAGGCCTATGTCCAGCAGTGGACTTCCTGTGGCTGATATGATGATATGCCAGTGCATAACCAGGGTCAATAGAAAGATCAGATATAGAAATATAAAAAGACACATCACTTGATTGAGCTAGTCAAAAAGTTTTAAGCTTGTTGATACTAACTTGTCCCTAATATCTTACCTGTCCTAATTCAGTCATATACTGAGTATGCAATACTAATCTAAGGTGCCCAGACTTTTGTATGCAATTTACAGAAAAAAATAGTGCTTCCCAAATCAGTAGAGTTATACTATACATCAGATTTTTTGTAAATACAGAGGTATAGTTTTCTTCTTTATCCTGATCCCACTATTGTGTAGTTTCAGCATCTAATAAGAAACAAATGGAACACTGTAGTAAACTTACATCAGCGGCCAGCTTAGCATCTTTGGTCTTCATTATTTGCGTAAACAGGTACAAGACCATTTTGACAATGTTCAGGTTCTTAGTGCGCAAATCTGTATCTATATCCTTATCTTGAAAGATAACTTCCAGGTGGTTGCAGAGGTTTTTGGCAGCTCTCACAATATGGTCGAATCCTTAAACAAGACAGAAATGCAATAATGTACAGTACAATAACACTGTCTTTTTTAAAGTCATTCTGATTTTTTTAATGAAGGTTGAGGACATACCTCTGTTGATAATATTCCATTCTAATTTATTTCCGTGCACTATAATAGAAAAGTATGTGTCGAAATGTTCCAAAATGTATTCGACTCCCTCGGAATTATAGGCGCGAGCGGCATCTGGAAAAGATATGCTTTATGCCACTTGGTAACACATTATTTTTTTATAACTTTGAGAATTGGAAGGAACACGTTGATTACCTTGTAGCTTTGATAATAGTACTCTTGGTTGAACTACATCTTCAACGTGATACTGTCCTGCGTGAGATTCCAATAATTCATCCTTTTGTAACGGTATGGCAAATTCAAAGTGACTCATGTTGAATGTCCTGTCGTTCTTATAGATATCATCAGACAATCTAATTTCTTCCCATTTATGAGCTTATGGACTAGGTACACTATTTTTATTTACGATTAATATTTATCCAGTTTCAAAACACAAACCCCGCGATCGTAAACGAATTCTTTTTGAAAAATGACAACTATAATTTCGTTCAGAAACTGGCAACTGACAGCACAAAGTGACTGACAGTTGACAGAAGACACTCCCTCGGTACTTGGTTTTATTGTTCTGAGCTCGGTACGGTACTTTGACTCTTATGTATTCTGTGACGGTACGGTCCTCAGAACAATAAATATCCCTTATGTAGAGATGGGCAAATGCCCGGGCATTTTGGGCACATTGGGAATATTCACAATAGATGCCCGATAAATTCCTTCCCTTGGGCATTTATCTGGGCATTTATTTTTTTATGTTGATATTATTTTTTTATTCTGTTTTGACATTGAAAATAAACAATATTGTTAATAGAGCTAATAGTTATAGGTAGTTAAGTAATTTTTACGATGTTAAGTAAGTTTATGACCCCTCACTTTTAAAAAACTTTGCAAATTATATGCATTACCCGTCAGTGTGGTAAAATTACCGTACAGATTTCATTATATTTAATGTCTGATTGCTTAATTTATCATATACGTTTTCCAGTTAAAAAATGTGAACATATACCTGTCAATTTGTTTGTTGCCTTTGACGGGCGTAAATACCCGGCATGCTATTTTAGGGGAAATGTTATAACAGGTTGATGGGGTATCAAAGAACTTGTCAATACGAATATCTCCTGTTCCGGGGCCAACTCCCAAATCAGTACCTAGTTTAGGCTCTTAGATGAGCAGTCAAAGAAGACTACTCTCGTATAATGTATGAGTGTGCTCATATGTTGACATCACATTTCATTTCTGTTTGCATATTTTAACATATAATTAGGTCTACAAACATTTGTCAGTAAAAAAAATGAACTAAGACCTGTCAATTCATATGTCCCCTTCCGACGACGGGTAAATTGGGGTAAATATTATGCCAGAGCATTACCTACCTATTTTTGGGAAATGTTATAACAAGTTGATAGGGAATCGAAGAACTCGTCAAAACGAATATATTTTGTTCCGTTGATATAATAGCCGTTTTATTCGGTTTTATCTCTCAATCAGTCTAAATGATGCTTGTAGCGTCAAAATCTGTCTGTGTTAAGTCCATACGAAATCTAATATGTATGAGACTGTCAAAAAAATTTACTACATATATCGAAAGTGCTCATTTGTTGATATCGCATTTGATGTCCGTTTGCTTATTTATATATATAATTACGTCTTTTCACACCTCCCAGCAAAGAAAAAGATAATAATTCAACGAAGCCTACTTTCAATGTATGATTAGTAGGTATGAGTGTAACGTTGAAGTTTTCATAAACTTTAACGTTTCACTTGTCGTATACCTGCATTTTAAGCATATCATTGCTTTTGCAGACACTTTGTGACAAGTAATACCAAGTCATTATTCATATAATTTACACAATATGTCGCACCACCTAAATTTATTTCTCTATGTACATAGATAACATCATCATCATCCAAGCGTATTCCTGTTGCATTCTCAGTGGTAACGCTTCAAAGCCCAGGCTTCCGTCCGCTACCTACCTAGGTGATTTGACGAGGTTACTGATTTTAACACAGAGTGACTGCTGTTTGACCTCTGCAACCCAAAGGGTATATCAATCCGAGGATAGGTTTAAACAAACACCAGATGCCTTCCAGGACCCGCAGCTTTACGTGCCTTCCCAAACATGGAATTATCATTATTTTCGAATAATCAGGTGATTCAAGCCTGCAATATCCTACGTCCCTAAGGTGAACTGGTAGACAATGCTTAGCATTAAGTAATACCTTTTGTATTATAATCGTTAGATTATTGTGCAATAAATATTAAATAAATAAACTTTAACCAAGTACCTATGCTTATATTTTTATTTATAAAAAGTTTATTGTTCCACAATAAAAAAATCGTACAATTGGCGGACTTAACGCTAAAAGGGTCCTCTCCCAGTCAACCATAAGGATAAACAGATACGAATCATGTTGCGGCTCAAAAAACTAGATACAAAATAAAGTATTAAAATATGTGCATAATATATATATGCCTACTTAACACTATATATTAAAATACAATATATAATATACAATTGAATAAAATATGCCTCATAGAATATACTTACATACGTACATAAGACTATCTTTAATACCCTAAATACATATAACAAATAAATATATACAAACATGCAATATATATAAATAATGAATGATGATGGTGAAAAATAAAGAATATAATAACATCAATCAAAAAGATAAGAAAGAACTCTTTTAAAAGAAAACAATGTAGAAGGAGACCTATAGCTTGTAAGGTAAAAGAGCTTGTCATAAAATTTGTGTGCTGAGGAGGAACAGAAAGGAGAAGATTATCAGTGGAACGAAGTTGCATGAGTGTCAGAAAGAAATTAAAATTTACATTTAGGTACTCAAAAGAATTGAAAAGAGAGTGCAAAGAATTCGCATTTGTCTGCGTTCATGGATAGGTGCCATTTAAGCTCAGAACGAAAAGATGATATATGATCATATTTGCGAAGGCAAAAAATGAAACTTATACAATTATTAACGAGACAGTCAAGCTTTCCAGTGGGATTTGAACCCACGACCTCTGGATCACAAGGCAAACGCCTTTGAACCACGAAGGCAGTTAATTCTCTATAAGTATAGATAACCTTCTACAAATTGTTTAATAAGGAGAAAATAAATAAATACAATTGAAACTAAACTACATTACTACAAACTAAACCTAATTTGATCTAGTGCGACATAGTGTCTAGAACGTTTCTACTATATTTTAAAGCATAGATGCCCTTCAGAATACTAAAAAACGCCGTTTAGTTTTTATTTTTTTCTGCCCTGTGTTTGGGCATTTATTCGGAAATTTATGGATTTATGCCCAAAATGCCAGGAATATTCCCAATATGCCCGTTTGGGCATAAACACTTTGCCCATCATTACTTATCAGTTATCTCAGGTACGGTCAAAGAGTTAAGGTGACGTGGGTTCACAATTTGCAAAACTGTGCGTGTTTTTGAAAAATCACTGTTAATAAACTACTACAGTTTATTCCTCAAAAAATTTACATAAAAATCTTAAGGATTTTATACAGATTCCCATAATAGCCAAAACACGATTGAGCATTTTTGGCTCGATAGAAAAAAAATCACAAACATACCTCTAAATTTGCCTAAATTTGCCTTTATAATACGTATTACTATTTTATACAATCACCTATTTATACGAAAATTATGCCAAAAAATGTATTATCTAAACATCTATCCGTTTTGGCTACAGAAAAAATTATAAATATATATCAAAGAAAATAAATAAATAAAACACTGCGAAATATCGTTGAGCACGGCTCCGACCCTTCCTTCGCTCTCGACGAATATTTCACTGTATTTTATTTATTATTTTCTTTGTATTATATTTATTATTTTTTCTGTAGCCAAAACGGATAGATATTTAGACAATACATTTTTTGGTATAATTTTCATATAAAAAGGTGATTGTATAAAATAGTAAGACGTATTATAAAGGCAAATTTAGGCAAATTAGAGGTATGTTTGTGATTTTTTTCTATCGAGCCAAAAATGCTCAATCGTGTTTTGGCTATTGTGGGATTTGTGGGTGTCTGTAGAAAATCATTAAAAGTTTTATGTAAATTTTTTGAGGAATAAACTGTAGTTGTTTAATAATAGTGATTTTTCAAAAACACGCTCAGTATTGCAAATTGTGAACCCACGTCGCCTTAATAAGTACCTCCAATATCTTTGGGTACGGTACGGTAATGTTAGGTCGGTACCTATGTAATCGGTATAACTCAAAAGCATGTACCACACTTTACATTAAAAAAAGGTTATGTTTTTTTGTAATGGCAATATTTTTGACACGTTGGTTACATGTCATTTGACGTTTCACTTTTCTGCTGCCAGCACAGAAACTTTCGTTTCGGCAATTTGGATTTTATTCTGTTTGATCGTGAACTTCGTGAAGTGTTAGTGAAATAGATTACTGACAAATATATCAAAATATGTCTGGTAAAAGTAACAAAGCCTTCACAAAGGAGGAGGAGCTGTTGTTACAGGATTTCAGCAGAAATGTGTCCACGAAGTCCTCTGCCTTATTTTACGGGAATGCCTTCATCGTTTCAGCGATCCCCATATGTAAATACATTATTTCTTATCTCTCTTTTGTTTCGTCAACTTAGTAGTTGATAAATATGCTAGTTTAATTCAGAAAAGTGGCTATAATTGGTGATTTATGTGTATCCTATTTGAGGATGAATGTTTGCGTTTCAGGGTTGTTCTGGAGGGTGCACGCTCTAGAGGTTAGCACCTCCTTGGTGTGGTTCGCGTTGGTAACCGGCGCTAGCACCTGGCTGCTGGCGTTGGCGTACCGCAACACTAAGTTCCAGCTGAAACACCGCGTCGCCGTCCGCCGCGAGGATGCCGTCGCCCGGGAGATGTCCAGGAAGCTCGCCGAAGACAAGAAGATGAGCAGGAAGGAGAAGGATGAGAGGTTTGTACTTTGATAACTTTTGTTGAAACAAGTATTTGTTATGTTACCTTTTATGATCAATAAAGATTTATTATTATTATGTCGGTACGCTTTTCAGCCACGGGTCCATGGGGACCCGGTCCTTTGAAGCATTCATGGGGCCAAAGCCAACATGAAGAGGCCTTATTATTATTATTCCTTCTACAACATATGCTTGATATTGGTGATAGCACTACCAAACTTGAATTGTTGTTATTATTTAGCATATTTGACTGAAATAGTTATAGTCATAATAAATATAGTCATACATATTTTTACATCACAAAGCTGGTCACAAGTCTAATATTACAAGAAAAGTGTATGTCTGTGTATGTTATCACTAACACGTTTATTATGTTTCCAATTAGATTATTATTCAAATATTTTTCTTAACTGCCCTGATTTACCACAAGATTATTAAAGTTAAGACACCTGAAGCTTGTTTTGAGTGCTGTGATTTTTTGTGACAACATAGTTCTATTAATTCCAGGATCCTGTGGAAGAAGAATGAAGTGGCTGATTATGAGGCGACCACCTACTCCATCTTCTACAACAATGCCCTGTTCCTGACCATCGTGATCCTCAGCAGCTTCTACCTATTGCGCTCGTTCACACCCACTGTGTATCCTTTTATATATTTTATTTTAATTTTCTTTTAGGTTTTGAATAATGATGCCGTGATTTCCATAAAGGTAATATCAAAATAATAGTTACTACTCCACAAGACAGTTCTGGCTCTACTTATATTGAATAGCCAGTTGCTGCTCTTTTCTCTATCCTATGCTACCACTATAGCTAATTAATTTATTACTTACTAATTTGACTTAATATTAGAAAATTTTATTTTTGAAACTGTTTAGTGAGTACTGAACATCAAAGATAGGGAGATGTAAATGACATTTCTAGGAATAAGTCTGAGCTTCAGTCTCAGGCATACGTAAATCCACTAAAATATAGCATTTTTAATAAGTAGACAATTAACATAGGGATCTTAAAACTGATACAAAATTTTGTGAAGAAATGAATATGAATAAGAATTTAAATTTAGTTGTGCATTTGCTGAATGAGTTTAAAAATAATGTAAGTATGTGTTTATATTTCGTTCTTTATAATTTTAGTAAAATATAAAGTGGTAGTACTGTCATATATGTAAAGGCTTATAATAGGTTATTCTGTAGTACAGGTTTACTGACCTAAACTATTTATGGGAGGATGATTTTCAATAATTATTTTTATTGCAAGTAGTTCCCTATAACGGATTGACCTATGCAAAATGGCAATGTCATAGGTAAAGACCTATTATTTTGCTACAGTTTTGCATGTTTAGTATTTCGGTTTATCATCAATTTCCTTAACAGCTTCTACAGTAACTACATTGTATCTCTGACCGTGGCCTCAGGACTACTGGCTCTGCTCTCCACTGGCACCAAGTGAACTGTTATGACGTGACTGAATCAGTGAGTGAGTGTGTAAGATCACATTAGATCAAACACTCAAGTTAACACAGGAGTGTTTGAACTAAGTATAATTTAAGTGTGCTTGTTGGGTTAAAACTGTTACTAGAATAATTTTATAAAAATAAATTAATGAACAATAAAACCATTTTTAAACAGTCTTCAGTTTTATTTACATTATCATAGTGACAGGAGACTTAAACATAAATGGTCCTTCTTACATCTACAAAATAAGTAATCATATAGCTGCTTTTCAATTCAGGGTGGGTTGAGTTCAATTTTAAATCACAAACAGCTTTTATGTCCTCATACTAAAAGTCTGTACATTCTCTTGCTGCTGAATAAAGTATCTGTTCTAGAACAATGCCCATTAATAAATTACTAGTGTCATTAGAACGTTAATTTAACAGTGCAAGTGCATTCATTTCGAATCATAATTTAATGACTAGAAAGTAGATGCATTAATTGTAAAGGAATCGTTGCACATGTAGTGTAAAGTTGGATACTTTACACAGCAGCAGAAAACTTCTTTGTCGTTATGGCTGTTGCCATGAGGCGGTGCTGCGTCAGCCCCTTTTCACATGTCCCGCGCGCCTAAAGCGCACTAGCAAGCAAGTCACATATGTTTATTTGTTACCACTTCGTTCACATTATTTACTATTAATATGTATAATTGCCGGGCGGAGAAAATTATATTTTGCGGGTATTTTTCGTATTAGGTATCTTATGAAGAACAAATTGTTATCACAATTTCATAAAGGACATTTTGTTTTTGATAAGTAAAAAACTCTTTTATGTGAAGGGAGGTATCTGAATCCTTATATATATTATATTCCCATAAAACTATACAGGCTGACTTTTTAACCACCAGCCAAATTTTTGGAGCAAGTTCAGTCCATGATACTGAACTACATTGCATAAAAATAATTGACGAAAAACTAAAATAAAAATTCGCCTTTTCGAAAACTTTTTACTGATTTTTAATAACTTTTTTATAGAAAGTTGTTCAGTATCATGGACTGAACTTGCTCCAAAAATTTGGCTGGTGTTTAAAAAGTCATTCTGTATTTGTAGTAAATTGACTACGTCCCCGAAATCAGTAAGTGACAGAAGATAGATATAGATCAATTTCACTCTCTCTATATAGCGTGTCAATACACGCTAACTGGCTTGCAGTGACATGTAAAAAGCAGCTCACGCAATTTGCTGGCGGTTTTTCAATCAGTGGCGCCAATGCGCTGCCAAATACCAGTTGTTCGCTGGGAACGCTGGTTTGTCAGGGGCTCAGTACATCATGCCGACGTGCAACGGCTCCGTGCGCTGGAAGTAGACGTTGGGGTTGCTGCTGAAGGTGGGCTCCACGCTCGTGTACACGTTGCCCTCCTCAGGACGCACCATCACGCCTGTAATTGCATTAAATCTTCATTAATACCTATCCGGATATCATACTGGGATACTCGTATTTGAGCAGTTTCTTTAAATTTTTAAGGTTAAGTATCGAAATCAAAAAGTAGTTGTAAAAAAACAGAAAGAGAAAATGACCAATAGTTGGCTATCTAGACGAATTCTAGAAGCAACTGACTAATGTAAGCTAGAATTGTCAGAAAAAAATAAAATAGATATTAAAGAAAAACCATAACATATGTATAACATAATAGTGCATGGTGCAAAGTAGTTTTGAATTAAACACCTATAAATAAGTCAAAGCGTGGTGTTTGTGCAATAATTACCTGGTGGTAGGAGGTAATGGAAGGGCGGGTAATTGTACTGGTAGTGCATTAGGGGGTGTAGAGGGTAGTGCGGTGGTGAGCATAGAGGGCGAGAGTGCAGGTGCGTTGAGCCCGCGAACAACACTCCGTACGGATCTGCGAACAGAACACGGGAAGATGCGGTCAAATCGAGTGCACGAAGCGCTAGTTCTTACTGTTAGCGCACTTTAGATACTTAACTAACCGGCTGGCTGAGCGGGCGGCTCCTTGCGGTCTAACACGGGCGGCGGGGCCGGCGCCGGCGCCGCGGCCGACACCATGCCGTATTTCACCGGCTTGAAGTGGAAGAACGACGGCGAGTAGCCCGAGCCCCCGGCGCCCAGCGAGCTCAGGCCCTCCTCGCGGTCCGCGTCCCAGCGCCCCTCGCGGCCCAGAGCCGCTAGGCGACGACCCTTCGGCGCGAACATGAGCGCGAACACCACAGCGCACGTGGCGAGTAAACCCGCTGCCACGCACGCGTCCTTGTGCCGTTCCGGCGCGCCCAGCGCCGCCGCGATCCAGCACACCCACACGGCTGCGGTCGCGCCTCCCGCTCCCGCAATGTGGGTCGCCTCGCGGTAGTTGTCGCGGATACCTCGCGATCTCAAAGCTATGCCGCACACCACTGTTATCAAGAACGCCGCGTATGACAATGATAATAAGAGATCAGATAACGCGGCGTCGCATCGTCCACCGCCGCTCACGACTCGGGGCGGTGAGCCGCCGAGCCACTGAGCACCGATTGCCACTTGTATCATCACTGCAAAAAATAATAAGAGTCCTTGATACGCTGCTGGTAGATACACGCCACCGTTTAAACTCAATAAGAACACACATTTAACTAGTAACGATGCGAACACAATCACATAGGCAACACCAGTTCCAAAACGTACAGCTCCGCAAGTGAACGTCGTCGGGGTGATCGCGAAGAGCGCCGCTGTTGCTGCACATGACAGCAATCCAAAGAGCAGCGTTTGTCCCAGCAGCAGATGACGTTGGCTCGGAGCTTTGCGGCTGGCACCCCATACAACGAAAGCTTCAAAGCCGCCGAGCGTTACCATTGTGACACAAGCTAACGCCAATATAGGTACTGCCCAAGATTCTAATCGGAGTATACCATGTGATGGTTGCGGTAACGCTGTTATTATAGTCGTGTTGAGTTGTGGGATTGGTGATGAGACAAGGGTTTTGGCCGATGTCGGTGGCTGGGTTGACGACGATGTGCGTTCGGGAACCACAAAGTATTCTGTGCTCATTTCAAGCCGATGCGCTTCAGTGCGGGCCGGCCGCCGCGGCGGTGGTTCAGTTTCTGCTTGAGCTTCTTCTTCGGAATCGGAAAGGTTTTGTTCCTCGTACTCCTGTTCATATACGTCATAGTCTGCTTCGGTGTAGTGTGCTTCTGACGGGGCGTTGCGCGGAGCGTATGCGGCGGGAACCCGCGGCGCGAGGCGGTCACCGAAGCGGGCGGCGTGCGCAGCGGCGAGCGCAGCCAGCGCCGCCGTGGCCAGCAGGGCGCGAACCGCGGCTGCAGCCATGAGCGCGCGGCCCTTAGCTGCCCGAGTCTCGCTGCGCACTCATCCGCGCGCGACTCGATATCTCTGAAACGATAAAGATGCGCGTCAGTCATACGATGAAGTCCCGCCGCGAAGCGCGACGTTTCGACAGCGATAACCGAACAAATAATCTCTCGGAAACCGGTTCAACGCCTCGGTCGCCCTCGCCTGCCTCCTCTAGGAACTCTAACTTAGCGAATCAGTATTCCTTCTTGTTTTATTTCTGGTCATAAAGAGCGAAATGGTCGAGTTGGGCTTTATGGCGATTTAACGTCCCCGCTTCAAAACGTGACTAGGAATATACTTAACTTTAAGGATCGTGCTTTACTCGAAAAGAAAACAAGAAAGAAACCCATCTTGTCCTTATCCCAGCGTGGTTGGCATTTTTACTACTTTGTCGCTATGTGAAAGAGACCAGACCATATTTCCCTACAAGACTAGGTATCTACTAAGCGTAGGGCTATTATAGAGACGAACGTTTGTTTTATTTCAACCCTTTTGATATCACTATCCTACGTACGATTCGAATTCTGTGTTGTCGTGGTGTAAGTCTTACATTCTCCATCTCTAAATACTACTGTAGAGAGCATTGGTAGAGTATTAAAATTTAGTAGAGTAGCAGGCACCGCTAGCAAGTTATTCTACCACTTTCTTTCTCCAATCTTCCACCCATGCAGCGTCCACTCTACTCAACCGTACACTTTACCAACTACTCAACCCATGTAAACGGTTCTCGATGAGTGACGTTCATCATGGTGTTCTCTGCTTTTATTTTGTTCTAGCGTTTCTAACCGAACGAAGCCGTTACTCTATCAACAAAATGTAAATTTACGTGTAGACAGTAACTCTCCTCTACTGGTAGAGTACTACTTATTTACTCTATCCGTGTACAAGTTACCTTTTCACCTTAGTTTTCCTCGGGCTCTGCAGGCATGTTTTGTTTAAATGAAAAAGAGAATCTCACTTTCTGAAGATCACAGAAACTCTACAGATTTTCTGTGATCTTCAAAAGACGAAGCAGAGTTACTCTGTATCATGGGCGCAAATCTCGAGGAGTCATGTTAATAAGCGATCCGGCAGGCAACCCTCACTATTGCTTGATTTAAGTATTTTTCTAACACGCCCACTATCACGCTAAAAAAGCAGCCTTTGGGTCTTATAGCCCTGGATTCTGTCTTTTGCCGTGACTCGTCATGGAAAAAGACGTCATTACCCGCGTGGTTCCGGGTTAGAGTAGGACCACTCCATCTCTTCCTGTGGATGTCGTAAGAGGCGATTAATGGACTAAGTACAAATAACTTGTGCTACAATTGCATTCCCTAGGAGGGTTAACGTCGGGCGGCGGCCGGTTTTAAAACTTTTCGCACAAATACATTCCCAAAGAGAGTTGACGTCAGGCAGGCGGTCGGTCGTAAAACTATAGCCAAATCATTTAAACTGTTCCGGTTATTTCTTCTCCATTTTGCAAGGTTTTGTGCATCCTTAGGTGACCATTGACATGCATGTTATATCTGGAGAAGAAAAAGCGGGAAAGCGCACCCCGGGCTCCGTAGCAAACGGGAACGCGCTTAGACGAAGAAGAAGAAAGACGTCATTAGTAGACATGTATGTGTTGCCCTGCCCACAATGACCCATCTAGACGAGATGGCCTGTCTGTACCCATCGCTTCGACGATCGATGACCCATCGTTAAAATTGGAATGTAGCCTGCCGTCTCGTGAAAACACTAGGGAGATAAGGGCAACGTTCGTATAATTTCGTCCCTAAGGCTTATAAGGCAGTGCCCACTATCTGCCTTGCGCTTTGCGCTGCATAATCGTCGTTACTTTACAAAGAACTTTATTCCAAAATAAATAATACTGACTCAAGTATTTCTACAAATTGAGTTTTTGTACAATTGACACTAACTACGAGTACAATGAAGTTCCACTCTTTACAGTTTTTTTTTGTGACAAGTAAAAAAGAAAAACGAGATGGAAATCTAAAAAAAGCGTAATATTTTACCCCTCTAAAATGCCGTACCTACTTTGTATTCTACCTACTGTATGTAAGTCTTTTGTTATAATTATGTGGTCGTTAGATAATAACAACTTCGAGATTTGAATAGAAAGTGGGATTAAATATATGACGGTGCTTTCAGTTACCTATTACTATGTTGCATAATTTTTAGACAAAAAGTAAAAATTTGTATGAGTCATATTGTGCAAAATCTCCAACGGAAACGGCGATACAAAAAATCTTATAAGTAGCCAGAGACGCGTCCCATCGAAGCAGTAGAGAACGTAGCAAAAAGACGTATCTAAGCTTCCTAAGTCTAAGTCTAAAGTGTAATTAACCTTTTAGTGTAAATAACCTCTGACCTCGGCTTATAAATCCCTCAAGATTTGACAGACAAACTAAAATTTATAGCTTATTTGTTTATGGCTAATAAATTATGCAAGTTTATTACTCCTAATTAGGACTAACACTTTCCGGGTAGACACAGGCTCCAATACTTTTGTCTCTGAGCGAGCGTAAATCATTTAAACGAGTTGAAAGTCACTTAGTACTGCACTCGGGTGTATTACCTGATATTACTGTAAAAGCGACGTTCACGCTCCGGTAATGCTCTCGCAATGCATTATCTCCTACCCTCCTATCACGCCGACATCATAACAAAATAAATCACCGTTGGCCGCAATCCGTCTTAGCGATACGAATATCTACGACCGCTCTAAATATCCAATATAAATATGCATTCGTTCCGTAAAAGGAAGCTTCTAATTCAGCGGGGAGATTACGTGGAAAGGTACAAGGAACCGGATCGTGACTCTAAACTTATTATCCGAAACTGTATACAGTACTTACAAAACGTACTGTAGGCAGATTTGGTGCTAAAGTAACGGTCTGCGCTGGCGCAGCACTTGGGGCGATCCGACAATCGCACGAGCGAACGATCTCGCCAACGGTACCGCCTTATCTGAGATCACTCCCAAATCTCTATCTTGCAGATACATACTGATGCCCATATTTACGTAATTGGTTCGGCTTAGCCTGCGATGTTTGTATACACTACCTAACTGTATTTTGACGGCGATGTCGATTGCTATGCTAGTCTGTTTTGTATGACAAAGCAGGCTTAGAATAGAATATTACAGATGATTATAATAGCACTGTGTAAATTGTTACTTGTTAGAATCTAATTGGTAATTGTGATGTGATTGACATATCGCCTCGCAATTGTAAGAGTAGATTTGTTCGATTGTGTCAATACGAGTATATGTGAATACTTAAAGTGATACAGAAAACATGTCATATAACTTATAAACATTATTGGGAGACATCTGGCAGTGGGCTCATAATAATAGGCTGATAAATGGTTCAAGTCGAGAGATAGAGCCCTAACTGTGACAGATTGACGGACAGACGGACAGACAGTAAATTAACTCAGTAATAGGGTTCCGTTGGCACTCTTTGGGTACGGAAACCTAAAAAATGTTTTTATAAAAAAACGAGTACTAAAAGCATAAATAAAAACGAAATCCCATGATGTTCTATGTATGAATAGATTTTTACATTATGAGTATTACCAAAGATAATATAATTACTAACGTAAGTATTACCTACGAACAACGTACGAGTATCCTATTTTATTTATTGCTCTATTTGTTTGTACATTCGTCTTTTTCTTCTTCATCATGTTAGTGCGTTCTCAGCTGCATCCTCAGCTGTGCTGTTTCGGTGCCCATGTGGCGGTTTTCTGCATTTTCTTCTCCAAGTATAATATGCATGTTAATGGTCACCCAAGGATACCAAAAACCTTGCGATGTGGAGAAGAAATAGCCGAAGCAGCCTATCGTCAACCCTCTTTGGGAATGCATATGTGCGAAATGTTTTACAACCAGCCGCCGTCCGACGTTAACCCTTCTTGGGTTAAATTTAAAGCACGAGATGGTTGTGCTTAGTCCTTTAGTCGCCTCTTACGACATTCACAAGGAGAGATGGAGTGATCCTACTCTAGGCCAGAAGTCACACAGCTCTATTTTCACATTGTTCCATACTATTACTTTGTATTAAGTAGAATTTATTGCAGACATTCAATAAACAGAAACTATAACTTCAACCATTTATCAATAAAAAACTAAAAAGAAATATTGGCGTAAGAGACGTTCATGATAAATAAATATTATGGAAGGTTGGTTAGTATTCGCTGGGCGCGCTGATCGTGAGTTGTGAGCAGCAGGACGCCGCCGGCGCATGCTCCCGTCGATCTCTTGACAAGGGCCTGCGCCTGCGCCGCTCGGAATAATAAATACCTGACGGATTATTTGTTTAAAACTATAGAGAAGATGGTTCAGCAGGATTTACTACAGCCTCTCTGATGGCATGAAAGAGCCTTGAGTAAGCAAGCACATTGAAAAAAAAATGTGGTTCCATATCTAGCTCTGTGCAGCGCAAGTCCGCATTTAAAAATAAGTAATTACTTACCTAATAAATGTGAGGTGTTATTTAAAAATATATATAAACTTTACGAAATAATAATCAAATTATTCCGATCGTTAGCTGCGAGTTAGATTTCTTTGTTCTGATCATATCTCACGACAAGGGCCTGCACGCGCTCTCCTTAGAATAATAAATACCTGACGGAGACTAGAGACCTGACTAACATTAAAAGTTTCTTGTGCAGCGCTTGCTGTAATAATAGATACTTTTTCAATTTGTTTAAGCATGTCTATTTCAGGATATTACATGATAATAACCTTCAGAAAATTTTGAATGTGAAAAAAATTGCTATAATTTTCTGAATACTTCTATATAATATATTCAGAAAATTATAGCAATTTATTAAATAAGTGTTAAAGGGAATGTATATTTTATATATTTTTAGTTCTTTTAATTGTTAAGGATATTTCTCCTGATCTTGTATAAATACATTAGTTAACATATGCCTTTGTAAATTATATTTAAGTTTTACAATTGTATGTACATGAAAATATGAAATAGATGAATATGAATATTTTATGCCAGCTTTAATGTGTAGATAGGTAGCTACCGAATAATACTTATAAGATTTGTTAATTGCTATGACGTTTTATATAAACGAACAGGCTGAATGAAATGAGATTACCTATGGATTACTTCTGTTTGCACGCATAATCTTATCAATATCTACATATTTTAAAGGGAGGTCCATGATTATGAACAACTTTCTCTGGGGAAAACATAACAAATTATGAAAAAAAAATTTGCTATCCATAGAAACAAGATAATTTAATCGGTCCGTTTGTAAACGAGGACATATTTTGATATATGTTCCTTGGGAAAGTGGTTCAGTATGATGGACTAAATTCAGCCGTAAATATAAATACTTAAATAAATAATAAATATATACGGACAAATCACACAAATTGTCAATCTGAGACTGAGTTAGCCCTAAAGTAAGTTCGAGACTTGTGTTACGGGATACTAACTCATTGATACTATATTTATGAAAAATACCTACATATATAGATAAACTTTTTAAGACCTAGGTCAATCTGAAAAAGATCATTTTCCATCTTGACCTGACCGGGGATCGAACCCGGGACCTCCGGTGTGACAGCCTGGCATGACGACCACTAGGCCACAGAGGTTTATAAATATAGTTTCATATATTTTGTTGTCGGTATAGCATAGCTCTTAAATATAGAAAGATAGATATATTTTGTTAGACCCTGTATAAGTTCTCAGTATACACTGATAGGAATAATAAATAATTGTCAATTTATTTGTTTTAAAAGTGAACCCAAAGAAGAAGGGACAGCTGAATGTACTTAATTGTATTTATTGCTCTGCTCTGCGCCAAACCTGCACTGCTTGGAAGTAAATAAATATGTGACGGATAACTTATTTCGAAAATACTTGAATAAATCTCGTAAGACTGATTTGTAGACTTATTTCTCTATCTACATGGAATACATATATTTTGAGAATATAGCCATTCACCAAGGTATTATGCCTTGCATCGAGGAAATATTGACGAAGTTGATTCACAGACATGATTTACAGAGTTTATAGAGCGATGAGACGAATGCAGAATCATAATAGTGATGGCGATCTGGGGCGATGATATCAACTAAATATTCAAATGAAGAAAAATAAATCTTGAATATACCTACCTTTTGTCTGCTGAAAAACGCACCTTGTGTATTTTTTGCAGTCGACGTATTAAGGCATTAAGATATGAATCATTTCAAAGGGAACGGAAATATCATTTAAAATGATATCTTTGTGATGCCCTAGATAACTCTTCAAACTATTTTATGAACTACTGTTTACAGTTTAAAATGAGAACGTTAAGCTTTTCTACGCATTTTTGCCAAAAGTGGCCGTTTTCCGCAAAAATGCGTAGAGTATATCTACACTTCTACACTAATATTATAAAGAGGAAAGATTTGTACCTATTTTTGTATGTTTGTAATGAATAGGCTCAAAAAGTACTGGGCCGATTTAAAAAATTCTTTCACCGTTGGAAAGCTACACTATCCCCAAGTGACATAGGCTATGTGTGTACCACGGGCGAAGCCGGGGTGGACTGCTAGTAGTTCATAAAATAGTTTGAAGGGTTATCTAGGGCTTTACAAAGACAACATTTTAAATGACATCTCCGTTTCCTTCAAAATGATTTATTTCAAATGGGGGCAGCACTGGACCCCGGGAAATTCATGTATGGCCTTGATGGAACAATCCGACCAACGGATAAGTGACTATTACAATTAGCATAGCATAAGAAAAGGTTAGTGTAGAACAGAAATCTTCGCCGTCTTCAACGGCGGCACCATTGTATCTACGATTATAAGCTACACCACATGAATGGAAAGTCAAAGTTATCTTCCGACAACGTGGTATATTGCAGACAATAAGTGTTAGGGAAACAGAGCGTTCGTGCGCGGCCGCGCGCGTAAAACTAACAACGCGAATACTCAGGGTGAAACTCGGCAGAACTGATTGTGAGTCTCCGTCGGTCTGCGCCGCTGCCACGTCACATTCCTGCATTGCCTATTGTTTCACTTGCATCGCGAACATCTCAGCGTGACGTCGATATTTCACACATCCTTGTATCGTGTCGTGTCGTGTTCCACTAACATTTTATCGCTCGGCGGTTGCGTACTTGCCTACCTATAACTTATGTTTTAAAGTCACTTTTTGCATTTTTTGTCTGCGTACTACCAGAGTTTGCCTACCAATTAGTCAAGAGAATTACGGCTGGCAATAAAATAGGAGATCTTGATATGTCGTTTATGGTTTGCTGTACAATAATTATTATTTTCTATTAAAACCCAAGATTAGGCATTACACAGGTAATATTTAACAACACTCATAAATAATTTTATGTTCAATTTTAATCAGCGTTTATTGTTTTATTTTGTGATTCACTAACAATAGAAATACATTAACATTCGCTGGTTGAAATATTTTTTTTCTTTTTAAGATACGAATGATCTGCCCTACGTATGTGCCTTAAAAAGACATCAACGCAACTATCTTTTCACAGCGGAAAAAAAACTGCATTCCGTTTGTTGCGAGAATGGCATTTCATTACAAGTACTCGTATTGTCTTTGAAGGGATAAAACTAAGGGTCAATTCACATCAGGCGGAATAATGCTCGAGCACACTGAAATGTGTGCAACATTAAAATCTTATCCATTTTAATGTTGCATACTCTTTTCAGCTTTGTCTGAATGAAATAAGGTTGGTCGAGCATTTTTCCCCTTGAAGTGAATTGACCCTTATCCGTATCTATTCACGCATATGATCGACACTTAAATATATCCTAATAAAAAAAAATGAAAATGAAAAAAAAATACACATCCTAATAAAGTAAAAAAAATGTGAAAGGTTTTTAGGTCAAAGTCAAAACTTTATTCAATGTTGGATAAATATATTACATAATGAAGGTATTATTTTTAAATTATTTTAGATCAAAGTTACAAACTACTAGCGTTTCGAAACTGGGAAGATACGCCAAAAGAAACCCAGTTCAGTGTAATGTCTTTCTAAATTCAATATTAATTAAACTTCATTAGATTTTTCTAATAATAAAATAATTTTAAAACATAAGTAACGAGACGCCATATTCGTGCAATACGCATCATCCCGCACGGCACATCGCTAGACGCGTTGTTAATCATGTATGATTTCCACGACTGCAGTGGTAATCAATCGTGCACGCTAGCGCGTTATTAAATTTCACTATCTAAACAATTTTATTTTATAATACTTGATATTTCATACGATAAATAAAAGATGGATAAAGACATTAGCGTTTGATTGGTGATCACAAGTGGCATAAACTGCCTCGAGCTCTACCATGCTTCGGAATGCATGTTCCGGCTATCATCATTAGATGTAGCGGCTTAAAAATCTGACACCAGAGAGCCATCTTACGCATATGATAAACGGGCAAGTGCGAGTCGGACTCGTACATGAAGGGTTCCGTAACACCGTACAATGTTTTAAAACGCTGAAGAAACACGTTTCTTGTATGACGACCCCCTTTAATTTTTAACTTTTTTTATTTTTAGTATTTGTTGTTATAGTGGCCGTAGTAATACATTATCTGTGAAAATTTCATGTATCTAGTTAAGTGCCCAGTCCTTATTTTTAGTGATTTTGACTGCTTTTTCGGAGCTGATTATATGTTAAGATATGTTAAATAGATATGTTAAATAGAGATAACAATATGTTAAGATATGTTAAACTGAAGTTTATTTAAGTATTAAAAAAGTGAATGAGACAATTTATTGATTTTCATTGTAATAGTTTGTTTAATTACAAATAACCTGAGACGTGTTTCAATTTTTTGCGGTGCGCGACGTTCATGTCATTGTTGTTTACACTAGACATGGATAACTCCGGATTCGAATATTTAAATGAGCCGATTCATCAACAGGAGCCGATACCCGTGCTGAATCCCGGTAATCGTTATCGGCTCCCGCGAGTTATTGAATCCGCACCGATCTTGGTCCCGCCGGGAACCGGCGGCGCCTGTCGGGTCGCGAGCGGTGAGCCGCATTTCGGCTCCACCGCGTCTCGGGAGGAGTCGGGAGTCAATATTATTCTGTATTGAAACCGGTACCAGAAAGGACATCTGTATTCTGTAGATTCAATAGCGAAACTTAGCGGATCTCGGAGCTGGAGCCGATAAGGGAGTAGGAATCATTAAGATGAGTCGGTACCGGATGCGGAGTAAGATTCAGTAAACCGAAACACTCCTCGGAGTCGAGATTACCCATGTCTAAAATACACATATATAAATATTGATTCATGCTTAAACACGTACAATAAATTAATAAAAATAATTTGTCTTTTGCAAAAAGATATAAAAATTTAAAGTTCTCCGAAATTCTCAAATAAATATGGGGACGAAAACGCTGATAAGGCAGACCGCTCGCTGCGCTTCTGAATTCGTCTAAATTCGTCTCCAGAGTGCATGTACAATACAGCGCAATGCGTATGTGTAGATAGAAAATATAGATTCGGGTGTTCAATAAAAAATTCCCACGGTCGAAGACTGCAGTCTTAATGCCATTATAAAGATCTAGTTAAAAACGCTGACAAAAACACGTTTTTTGTATGACGACTCCCTTTAATTTTCAACTTTTTTTAGGGTTCCGTACAAAAAATTAAAAACGGAACCCTTATAGGATCACTCGTGAGTCTGTCTGTCCGTCCGTCTGTCACAGCCAATTTGCTCCAATCTACTGAACCGAATCAGGTGAAATTTGGTAGGATGGTGTAATCCTATGACCCAAACACATATGTGCAAAGTAAATATTTTTTTTTTAAATAAGGGTCATTTTCGGGGGATAAATTAGGAAATTGAAAAAAAAAGTTTTTGCAAACCTTACTGTGTCATATACCAAGTGAAAGAGCTCGTTATGAGGATCTCAAACATAATTTTGTTATAATTATAAAATAAATAGTTTTGATTTTATTCATGAAAGAAGACGAAAATTGACCATTCCCCGCCTGATCTCCGAAACTACTGAGCCTAAAATTTTGAAAAAAATACGAAATATAGTTCATTGCTTGTAGATTACAGGAAAACATATAAGTATTCAATCAATTGTACAGAACCCTCTTCACGCGAGTTTAACTCGCACTTGGCCGGTTTTATTTATTTTTAGTATTTGTTGTTATAGGGGCTACAGTATTACATAATCGGTGAATTTCAAGTGTCTAGCTATTACGGTTCAAGAGATAGAGCCCTGTGATAGTCGGACAGACGGACAGACAGCGGAGTCTCAGTAATAGGGTCCCGTTTGCACCCTTCGGGTACGAAACCCTAATAATAGGCCTTCCTTATAACTTAAAAAACGTGCGGGAAATATTGACTAGTTAGTGACCCAATACGAGCAGAGTGCTGCTGTATCTAGAAGTAGACCAGGACAGTCTGAAAATTTCTACATAACATGCGTCCTAATATGTATCACTTATATTATTGCCTTTTATAATTTTTATAAGTTTTTTATAAGTTTTGCCAAAAAAGGTGTTCCCTGCTTGCATAAAGAATATATTGGTGCTTGACAACACTTCAACACACAAGTAGGTATTACAAATTGTATGCACATAACGCACATATTTCAGTATTCAGAAGATGAAATACGACTTTCGTGCCAGTTGCCGGCGTGCAATGTGCGAACACAAACAAGAGAGGTAACAGAGTATACACTTGATTGACTGTTAGTCTGTTATTAGTTAAAGTATATTTATCAAGCCCTACAAATCAAGCGGCAAGAAACGTCATCAATTCATCAATATACATATTTACTATAGGATCAACTCAACTTTGAATTTAAGTTCTTTTTTTTGTACATAAATAAAATATTTAACTTAATGCTAATTTCGCTTTATTTTGAACTAGTGGCCCGCCGCGGATCATGAGTTCATGACGCGTCGGTGCATGGTATGTATGTATACTTTGTTTTATACTATGTTTGATGATTTTACACTATGATGATAAAGTTACATATGCACTTAAGGCACTGTGGGTTCACAGCTCACAATAATGTGAGCTGTTCCCATGTAAATTTTTTGAAAAATAATTTGTGGTAGTTTAATTACAGCAATTTTTCAAAAATACAATATTGTGAGCTGTGAACCTACAGCACTTTAATGATTTTATCTATAAAAGAATAAATATTTATCAATCATTTTGTTTATCAAACATTCAATATTTTGATTTTATTTTCAAAAATAGCTAGTGTTCCAGTATTTCTATTTCTCACATCACGGAAGAATGCTGATTTGACAAATACAGTGTGGCTATTTGTTGCTCTCTCTAATTTGTGCTACTCGTATGCTACAGTCTAACAATTAAGCGATACCGGGCTAATGTTTATCGTGTGACTTAATAGTAGTCCGTTGCTGTGAAAAACCGTAATCGATACACATGCCACCGAAATTGGAAACGCGGCGAAAGTCACGAAACCAAAAAAACGATGACTGTGTACTGTGTAAACGACCTTTATGTCATTCTTAAAATATGAAACCGGATAGGTATGGTATGCTGCAACGTAGAGACATATACATATTTGTGATTTAGATTATAACAAGCATTTTTAAAAGCATTTATTTTTTGTAATACTTAGATAAAATATATTGCAAATTATTATGTGTCTGAAAAACAAGAATAAAATTACTTTATTTAAAGAATGAGACTATAAAATATAAAAGACATAAAAATGAGAACATAAAAAGTTCTGTCTCATTTATATGTATATATTTGTATATATGGGATATGTATGGAATATTCTTCAGTGTATTTGTTTATTTCATCGATTTCGTTATGGTCGATAAAACGCGTTTTAATTAATGATTTAATTTAAGTACAAGTAATTTACACGAGAGTGTAAATATTATATTAAGTAAAACTGACAAATATTCTTTTTTATATAAAATCTCCGGAGCATAAGATGTAAAAATGGAGATGAATGAAATGCAAAGAAAAAGACATCAACGTGTTTCCAGTGCATATTTTGTATAGTATAATTGTGTGTGTGTGTCGTTGCGCTGTGCGTCGATGTAGGAGACTGCAAACAGACGATTAAGGTTTAGTGAATTTTGAGCGGAAAATACATCACCAGAGTTTATACAGTACAACATACAGCACAACAAAGTTATTTCACAAGCCCGCTCATAAATTATCATTCAGGAGTTTTTTCAGCAAGTTAAGCTCCACTGTTTATATTAAAAATATGGCAAATATGAAAAAAAAAATATATATGTTCTATACAAATGCGTAGATAGTAGACCCGTACATAGGTGATCATGGACTGACTGGGTCTATAGTTATAAAAAAGTAAAGGGTGTATTATAGTTTTGAGTACTTACACGATGACAAAAACATAATTTATGTGTGATAAAATATTTATTAGTACAAAATCCGTTACTGGAATCATTAAATGTGACTTGGGTCTCACGGCCTTGGGCTCTGTCTACCCCATTATGGATTAAAATGTGATTATGGATCTAGACTTAGTCACTTATTGTACAATTATTTTTAAACAAAGTTGACAAAAAGAAAACATATTATAAAATTTAAAACAAAAAAAATATTTACTTGATATTTGACTCATTTCTCTCTCAAATTCATTGAACTCGCATGAGTTTTGCGTGTAACTGTTACGACACTGATTACCGCGAGTGACGTGACTTTGAAAGGCCATAAAATCACGATGGTATTATAGATTACATTACTGCCTATATTGTATGACTTTCTAAATTAATTAGCCATGTTCCACCGTGATACTCGTATCAGTAAGGGCTTAATGAAACGGAAACTTTAGTGTACCTATTACTTTTTAAATAAGTACAAAAATTGGAAGGGGTGATTTAGTCCATCATTTTGAGCAACTTTTCCCAATAAATGTAGTTATATCGAAACACGAAAAAATTTTGTTCGCTTTCCGTAGTAATAAATTTTTTTTTTTGGTATTTCGATATTTGATTGGGAAAAGTTTTTCAAAATAATGTACTGATTCATCCCTTAAAATATTTGTACTTAATTAAAAAGCAAATTGTACGTTGTTTTTTTATAAAAAAAGCATTTAATACAATAAAAGCAATTAGCACACCTAGCTTATCTATTCTGCTGTATGGCGTTGGTGGCGTTGGTGCACTAATGTATTTAAAAAAATATAAATTTTTCGGTCTTCATTCCAACCATAATGAAATGACCACGCTATCTATACTTAAAATAGTTTAAATGCATGAACTTGGTTTGTATGGAAGAAACAAATATTGGTACTTTCTTTTGATAAGTTTAATATACGAAATGTATACCACCACCAGTGTCACCACAAAATAAAAAGGTATTTAGGCGAAAATAATAGCATCAGACGAGCAAATTTTCTATGGTTCGTTTATTTTTATCGCCCAATTCGTGCTCATTTTGAGTAGATTACAGTTTAATGCAGATTTGAACGTTTTTACATATTGTACGCGTACTCGTATGTAGGTACTAAGAAGAATACATTTAGATCAAGTAAATGCTATGCCTAAACTAATGCAGAAAGATGTAAACGTAAGAGGAACAGTATTTTGCCAAAATTTTAAAGTATTAGGCTGGCCCAGTGTTTATATTTATTGTTGTATAATATTATGTTTACCCAATTTTTTTATTTGCCCTTGGTGTCCTATTGTTGGAGGCCTCTTTAATTTGCCAATTTTATGCATACCCTGATATACAATAGTTATTATATGCTCTCATTATGTTCTTGATTTCTACATAATAGGTATTTATACAGGGTTTAACGTAATATGTGACGTTACACGGGTAAAGGTACCTTGTGGACGGTGGCACTTACGACATTGTGTTTATTCAAGCTAAGTTAATTGTACGAATTGTTTTTCTAAATGTCCTAAGCGCCACCGTCCATAAGGTACCTTTACACGTGGACCGTCACATATACTGAAACTATGTTAAGGGTGGATTCAGTCCATGATACTGAACAACTTTCCCCAAGGAACATGTATCGAAATATGAAAAATATTTTTTTGCTTTCCATACAAACTCGGATCAGCTGATTGGTCAACTTGTATGGGAGGCCAAAAATATTTTATGTTCAGTTAGTTTCAGTATATTGTTGTTAGATGTTATACAGCGTGGAAGGGACATTAGAAAGTTGTTCAGAATCATGTACTGAATTCACCCATAAAATAGTTTCAGTATATTTTGTTAGACGTTATATAATCGCATCACAATTTAATACTTTTTATATGTCAGTAGAAACATAAAAAATTGTTTGCAGACTCATAAGTAGGCACTCACTAGCTTCCGAATGTTTTTACTATGTAGGTAGTCTTATTAACTCAAATGAATTTCATGACTAACAGTCGTTACAAAGATTCTACATATTCAATTTCATGTTCCAAAAAAGCGACTTCCTAAAACCTGCATGCGACGACCGCGAGTGTGACGTTATATTTGGAGTTATGTGAGAAATAGGATAACGATATATTCAACACTCTGTTATATAAAAAAAGAATCGTAATTCATTAATCATTAATAAAACTTAACACTTCTACTGCTGAAAAATGCAACGTGTGTGTTTTGCCAAAGAGGAAAACACATACGGTGCGTTTTCAGCAGGGGAAGTTTTTGACCCGAACTATGAGTACTTCAATACGTAGACCTTTAAGAAAAACTAAAGTGAAGTTGTTAGATCGTACGGTCATGTGAACCCTAGCATACGATACATATTATATTCTGTATATTCATTTTGTTATGTTATGCGTGTCCATCCATAGACGTATACCAAAGAAGGTGTGTGACAAATGTCACCGTTCATTGGTGCGCATAACGACTTCCTTTCCCTACATACGTGTGTATTAGCACCTTCACGAAGATTCCGGAATAGACAAAACCATGCACCTCGCTGGCACCTCGGAAAATATGTTGCGTAAAGATAGGTAAATGAAATTTAAGTTTTTTTTTAAATAAGTTAAAATTAACAACTACAATGAAAGACAAGCCATCAATATAAACATTGTTGGCATAAAACTTCTTTGTTGGCAAAATCAAAATGTTGTGCCTCTGTACATGTTCGCTTAGATATTTTAAACACTTATACTAGGACGCAACGGATTTTAGTGCTGTTTCGTCATAGATACTCGTACAGTGATTACAGAGGAAGGTTTACATAGATAATGCATACCCGTGCGAAGTCGGGGCGAGCCGCTAGTACTGTATCAGTTGGGAAAAATCTAAATACCAATCTTTGTCTCAAGTGAAATTAATAATATTATTAGAGGTAGAAGTTAACTGACCCAATCCTTAAATGACGACTAAAGAGCTATAATGTAAAACTAGAGATGACACCACTCATCACTGTTTCGTCCCGTTCAATTATAGCTATCTCCATAAAACTTCACTAAGTAACTTGATAGCTCTTATATGCCTAGTACTTTCAACAGTTTATAAGCGAAAACCGAAAACATGTGAAACATAATAATTAAAAATGCTTTAGTGTGTGTTAAAATACTGTAAGAACACGGCTAAGAAATAACTTTCCATTGGTAAGTAACCAGATTTATTCGTTTAAAAATTAAATTCGAATGATAAAATCCACAACACCATATGTAGAGTGTAAACTCTATATAGCGTCACTGAAGGGACTGCACATTTCACGACGTTATAGAGTTGTCGTAATATGGAGTGAAGAAAAAAATCTATATCATTTTAGTATTATAATATGTTTTTACTAATAAAGTATAAAGTTTAGAAGCTGCAAACATGAATACTACTATTAATAACAATACATACCTATTGCTGTAGTCCATCGATATAATAAAAAAGTCTTTTTCCTATATCCTCTTCGTGATGTTTTTTGTTGCCTGCCAAAACAACCTAACGACAGTCTAACGGCCGACGTTAACACGTGCAAGTAATCACAACAAACAAAAGAACAAAATTCTTAGAATCTCTGGTACGTTTTATGGGGTCGTCGTTGTAAATCCATGCTAGACAATAAAGCAACAAACAAAACATTTGAACAAAAAACGGTCACATCATCAAAGAAAGTGCTCTTTATTGCTTAATGATGACGTATTTTCGACGTTATTTGGAGTGGGTGCGACGCTACGAGTACATAGAGTGTATCATTGTATGGAAAACAAAGCAAACCAACCAGAGCCAAGGAATTTCGACGTTAAAAGGAATTGACCGTTAAATCGAGTGACGTTACATAGAGTTTACACTGTATATTCAAAAAATAGTATATCCCCGAATCTGGAGAGACGCGTTTCTTCCTTGGTCTGTGAGTCTACCGTCTACTTCTTTTGTCGACCCGGTGGAGGTGGCGAAAATAATATTCTTGATTAAAGTATGTACCAATTAGCTTTGTTTTACAACGTGCTCGTAATCACTTAAAACGAGATCGTAAAACAAAGCTTGTCTCATGTTAATTAAATGTAGTTAGGTAGGTCGTAAAAGTACAAGTGGATAATAATAGCTCAAAGCTTTTAGAGAAGCTGAAGCGATCCTATTCATAACTTTTCCCTTTTACAAACAGCATCAATTTCGCAGATTATTGTAGTACGTAAGTGTGCATTAAATTACAATGATTTATTGAAAGGCATTATTTTCTCTATTATGGAGGCTGCATTCCGCGGGGCGGCTTGACTGAGGCACAGGGTTGTAAACCCGAGGCTTTAGGTGCTTTAGTCGTAAACACTTTGATTTATTGAAGTGCAGCCATTTGCGGCTGGGCGTCCATTTTAGGCCCATTGTCAGTGGCGAGGCTTGCCCCCAGTGTCGCCGTACGATTTCTGCTATTTCAGGAAAATGCCGGTGCGGCTGATATGAATTCTAATGAATTTATTGCCAGGAAAGGGAATGTAAATTCATTGATTTTTTTTCATTGGATTTTGTTAAATTCAGAAATAATAGACCTCGAATTTTTTTTGAATAGCAGGATAAGGACTTAGTAGGTACAGATTTTCATTCAGTCTAAATTCCGTTTTTGACTTAAATATTTCTCTAAGAGTCATTAAGTTGAATTAATTATATCTATTCCTGTTATTTAAACGAAACAGTTTGGGATTGGCAAGACGTTTTCTAGAAATGGCAGTGCTCAGTGTCCACCATTGCTAGCTCTTAAGGCGAGATGGGTTCATAACTTGCAATACTGTGCGTGTTTTTAAAAAATCACTGTTTATTCCTCAAAAAAATTACATAAGAATCTTAAGGATTTTCTACAGATACCCACAATAGCTAAAACACGATTAAGCATTTTTGGCTTGATAGAAAATAAAACCGGCCAAGTGCATGTTAAACTCGCGTGGAGAGGGTTCCGTACAATTGATTGAATTCTTATAGGTTTTCCTTTAATCTACAAGCAATGAACTATATTTCGTATTTTTTTCAAAATTTTAGGCTTAGTAGTTTCGGAGATCAGGGGGGGAATGGTCAATTTTTGTCTTCTTTCATGAATAAAATTAAAACTATTTTTTTTATAATTATAACAAAAATATATTTGGATCCTCATAACAACTTTCGTTTGATATATGACACAGTAAGGTTTGCATACCTTTTTTTTTCAATTTCCTAATTTATCCCCCGAAAATGACCCTTATTTAAAAAAAAATATTTATTTACTTTGCACATATGTGTTTGGGTCATAGGATTACACCATCCTACCAAATTTCACCTGATTCGGTCCAGTAGATTCGGAGCAAATTGGCTGTGACAGACGGACGGACAGACAGACGCACGAGTGATCCTATATGGGTTCCGTAGTCCACAAGGAACCCTTATAGTTTCCTTATAGTCCGTCCGTCCGTCTGTCCGTCCGTCCGTCCATCTGTCTGTCCGTCTGTCTGTCCGTCCGGGCTCGCACTCCGCCGCTACGAGTAGCGGTTCCCCCCCTGATCTCCGAAACTACTGAGCCTAAAATTTTGAAAAAAATACGAAATATAGTTCATTGCTTGTAGATTAAAGGAAAACCTATAAGAATTAAATCAATTGTACGGAACCTTCTCCACGCGAGTTTAACTAGCACTTGGCCGGTTTTACGCACCGATTGTCACGAAAATTGGTGGAGATAGATATTGAAGTTCCAAAAGTTGGTTTTTAAAATTATGAAAAAATGTTTTTTTTTCAGCCCCCCCCCCCCCCTCCCATACAACGAAAAGTGAATTTAAAAAATTAAATTTGACTAACCCCAAAGTGTGGGGTATCGTTGAAAAGGTCTTTAAAAATGCAACAAAAACTGCTTTGAAACTATGTAGATCAAACCCCCCAGTCTTGAGATAATCTAATACAAAGATAAAATTGGAGGTGTCCCCCCACCGTAACTTTTGAAATATTACTAAAATAATTCTGAAAAAAATGTGGTACGAGTATATACCTCAAAATATGTACTTTCAATTAAAACTATAGCGGTCTCGTTATCATAGATAGTTATTTTTTAATACGTCATAAATCGTAAACCGCAATTTACCTTGAGAACTTTTATATTATGTTACTTGCTGCTACGGAACCCTTCATGGGCGACTCGCACTTGGCCGCTTTAAAAAAAAAAATGTACGGAACCCTAAAAATCACAAACATACCTCTAAATTTGCCTAAATTTACCTTTATAACACATATTACTATTTTATACAATCACCTTTTTATATGAAAATTATCTAAATATGAGTATCTAATCGATTTCGCTACAAAAAAAATATAAATACAATACAAAAAAGAATGATAAATAAAACATAGTGAAATATTCGCCGAGAGAGAACAAAGGCCCAGACCCGTGCTCGACGATATTTCGCTTTTTTTTTTGTATTATATTTATAATTTTTTTTGTAGAGAAATTGACTAGATATTTAGATTTTTTGGTATAATTTTCATTTATAAAGTTAATTGTATAAAATAGTAATATGACTTATAATTATATCCGGGTCACCCGTGTGGTTCCGGGTTCACCTGTGTGGTTCCGGGTTAGAATAGGACCACTCCATCTCTTCCTGTGGATGTCGTAAGAGGCGACTAAAGGACTGAGCACAAACATCTTGTGCTACAATTGAATTCCCAAGAAGGGTTAACGTCGGGCGGCAGCCGGTTGTAAAACCTTTCGCACAAATACATTCTTAAGGAGGGTTGACGTCAGGCCGGCGGCCGATTGTAAAACTATAGCCAAATCATTAAAAGTGTTCCGGCTATTTCTTCTCCATTTTACAAGGTCTTTGGCATCCTTGGGTGACCATTGACATGCATATTATATTTGGAAAAGAAAAAGCGGGAAAGTGCACCCGGGCTCCGAAGCAGCACAGCTGAGGATGCAACCGGGAACGCGCTTAGACGAAGAAGTAATATCTGTCTTATAAAGGTAAATTTAGGCAAATTTAGAGGTATGTTTGTGATTTTTTTCTATCGAGCCAAAATGCTCAATCGTAGTTTGGATATTTATGTTAAATTTTTGCGGAATAAACTGTAGAAGTTTAATTACAGTGATTTTTCAAAAACACTCACAGTTTTCTTGTGACTGAACTGACGGAGCCTTAAGCTATGCTCATTTTTATCAGATAATAAAATTAAATTTATTCTTGTAGGTATTTATAGATACTTTTAAATTTTGTTTACACACTCTGTCGCACCACCCAAATTATTTCTCCACTTGGTCCAATGGTTGACTGGCAGAGAACGCCATAAGGCGTTAAGTCCGCCATTTGTACACTTTTTTTTATGTGCAATAAAGTTTAAATAAATAAATAAATAAATAAAAATAATAAAATAACATTCGGCTTTTTATTTACTATCATTACTGCACTCTTATTCTTGTATCTTGTCTTTTTCGAGATGGTCATTATGTACACATCCTGTGATTAATGGTTGTAAATTGTAGTAGAATGAATGACTGTACGACAGCTCGTTTGCTCTCATTTCAAATATATACCTTCGCCTTTCAGTCCCTGTCCATCTTATTTTACAAAGTATTTGTAATTACAGCTTGTGCCGGTGGGAACACAAAAGTATCGCACTCCTAAGTGAAGGCCCGTCATTCCCTGGCAGTTAATAAAATAAGATGAATTGAGGCAGGTCCGAGCTAATTATAGAACTTTACGTCATTTACATATCGGGCCGCAGTAATGGGATAACTACCTATTATTAGGGCCCACAGTAGCTGTTTTTACCATCGCTTTAATATAAGCGTGGAATAAAGGATCGAAAGTACTTATATGGCCATATTATGTAAATGAAAGTAAAGTCGTCGGGTGGCTGCGGTGCCACCGGCACTGGATGCAGTCGATTATGCCCATTATTTTAACTGGTAATGGATTCTTCATCCTTCGCCTTGTTTTCCCGTTTAGAGCTCCCAGTATTAAGTTTATTTGCACATTAAATATGGAAATTATACCCGTTTTACGACTCCGTTCATTTCAACTCAAAATTGCTCAGTAAGTATCTAACGGATTGGAATAAGTACAGTAAAATATTTTCGTTGACATCTATTTATTATTGAATATTAAATTGTTATGTTGTAATAATTGACCAGAGTACACAACCAATATATTTATATTAAATAGTAGAGCAGACCCCAATATTGTTGAAATAAAATTTACGTATATAAGTGTAATTGGAAGAAAACGATTCTCCTGAAACGGCAGGCGACCATGGCGGCCATATATGGATGCCTGAAATAACAAGCTTGCATGACTGCATTTCATAAGAAACGACATTAAATACGAGTACAACTTATTTTAAAACAACTGCTAGCATTAATCTCGTAATTACTTGCATGCGGATGGATTATTAATTAATCGTTTATGATTTACTTATGTATGAATGTACATGAAGAATTTATAAATAAATGTTCGATTATTGATTTACGATTCTTCAGTTCAGCTCCAAAAATAATCAAGCCAAAGTTGTTCAATGTGACAGAGAAGTTTTGGTATTATGCGTATTTTTTATGGGGTTCTTTCAGCTATTCACTCAAAACTAAATTATACTTACTAGCTAGAACATATAATAAAATTTTTTTTAATGCAAGCAAAATTAAAACAATACCCCAAGAAAAATTATATACGATATGCTATCCATCACACTACTATTAGCAGGTCCATAAAACTTGTGATTTTAATTATATCTAATTTATAAACTTACCTACTAGACCCTGCTTTGATTTCAAAATACCTACATGCGGGACATAAGTATAAAATAAAAATTAATTTTTCCTCCTATAAGGAATTTAAGTACTAACCGCCGCAAGATTTTTTAATTGGACAGAAAAACCTGCAGATCATTCCAGCAAAAGTTCGTCGATCTTAACAAACAAGGTGAACAACAGGTTCAGTACAGATCGTCTCATTCTTATTTAGCCTGCAGCAGGACCCGCGCGCTGGCGACACGGTCAAAGCCCTATCTGGTCCTAAATCGAGGATACTCACGAAATAATTACTCCAGACCAGCTTCTGGTAGGCGAGCTTTCGGACGCACTGCAGCTAGACCCGTGGCATGAATATCACCAGCTTTATTTACCATAGTCACTAAACGCGGGAAAAGTGCCGGAATTCCATGCGTGCGACTAGCGCGGAGTCTAGGGACAAACTGAGCGAATTTCTGGGTGTCCGTGATGCGTGACGGGTGCACGTGCACGATGCGCAGACGCATCTTGACTAGACGACAACGAAGGCTTCGATGTATGCGCAGCCGGCACCGCGGCGCCCGCAGTGCAGGGCCAAAGGTGCTGCAGCGTTGAACCCTTACCGCAGTTACCACGGCTTCTTAGACTTGTTTCCAAGACAAGCTTGGTGGTTGCATAAGTCATCGTAAGCGTGAAGCAAGAGATCACATAGTTATCTCTTTACATGAATTAAACTATTCTTCTATAAGGTTCCTTTATGATGTAAGAGCAATGAATACATAATAGCTCATTGCAGTAGCGAATGGTGGGTGGTATATTTTTCACTACTATTAACTACTTTATTGTTAACGAAAGTCAAAAGAATTCACAGTCGTTCTCTGGTAATTTTCCGGATGAGAAACCCTTTTAATTTCATTTAATTGTGGCATATGAGAACTAAGAGTTATTTAACGAAGTACCGTCATTAATTTATGCCAACCATTAGAATGGAAAATCTGTGTCACACACAATGAACACCTCGAGAATATTACGTTTTCTCTTGTGTCGTAGATTTATACACGTCACGGCTAGTGATGTTATAACTTACTTATTGTTAATTTACTTAAAGATGGGAGTTTTACGTTTAATAACTTGGCAAATGTCTATCTCTCCATTGAATTGATGAATAGGTATCATAGGAATAGGTGTATCTATGTTAGGTCCTCATTATTCTTTGGAGAAAACGAGCAGTGCAGTTTGTTGCCGCTTCTTCTGCACTTGCGCCTAGGAAGCGGTATAAACTTAGCTGTTAGTAACGATTTGACGTCAACATTTGTGCAAAACAAAGTAACTATTATTAAGAGATATTATAAATATTCCATGATAATAAAGATATTTTGTTTTTTTTTTAATTTTAAATTTCTTATTCTCAAATATATACTCGTATATATATATGTATTATTATCCTTCTTGTCATTATAAATCTTTAAATATACAAAGTGGAAGGGACATACCACACACGGGCTACACTATATCATTATAGTATAATTAAATTAAAATAACAGTCGAAAAACAAAAAAAAAATTGACATTCCCATACATATTGCCCGAGCGGCTGCACACTTTTGTATGGAAATGCTGAAATTTTTTTTGTTCTTTGGCTGTTATTTTTATTTCATCATACTATAATGATCTAGTATAATAATATATATAATATGTATATAATATCTAGTATTACCGTGGTTCGATTTATTACGGGTATGTCCCTTCCACGTTGTATAATCACAAAATCTTGGTATGAGATTTTCCCGATCGTTGATGTCTTTTGTGTGACAGATATTATATAACGTATTTTTATGCAGCACTAAAGTAATCAACCTAAACAATGAAAAAAATACCTAATAAAGCGTAACGTGGTAGCTTAGTTGGAAGAGCATGGTCGTATAAAGACCAGGTCGTGAGTTTTAAGTCCCACTCACGTGGTATTTTTTCCCCATTTCTTATATAGATAAAATATACTTATACAAACAGAGTATAATTTAAGCATTTTTTAAGAAGTTATAAATAAGAACTAAGATGATGGATACCCTAGTGGGCATCCACTAGTCACTAGGGGTAGGCCCCTAGTGGATATTCATGTTCGACTCTATCTTAAATTCCTTATGTATGAAATATTTTAAGCTACAATAACACAAAATATTTACAAGTATTCGTGAGGCTTGGCGGCATGGCGGCACAATACCAGGGTAAAGAGATACGTAATGCAACTGTATCTACACTCTAGTAATTTCGTCATACGTTGGCCATAAATAAAGCCACCGTTCAATGTTCACAAGTTCCGTACCACCGTACAATGTTTTAAAACGCTGAAGAAACACGTTTCTTGTATGACAACCCCCTTTTATTTTCAAATTTATTTTATTTTTAGTATTTGTTGTTATTGTGGTCATAGTAATACATAATTGGTGAAAATTTCAAGTATCTAGTTAATGCCATTATGAAGATCAAGTTAAAAACGCTGAAAAAAAACACGTTTCTTGTATGACGACCCCCTTTAATTTTTAACTATTTTTTATTTTTAGTATTTGTTGTTATATCCGCCACAGTGATACATAATCGGTGAAAATTTCAAGTGTCTAGCTATTATGGTTCAAGAGGTAGAGCCCTGTGACTGACGGAGACAGACAGACAGACAGACGGACAGACAGCGGAGTCTCAGTAATAGGGTCCCGTTTGCACCCTTCGGGTACGGAACCCTAAAAAGGTGAGTTAACAGCTAGCGTGCACTATAAAATCTTACGGGTTTAGGACTATTATGTGTACGTAACACTGCAGTCCGCTATTTCTTCTCCGATGCGCATGGTTTAGCATCCTTGGGTGACCATTGACATGCATGTCATCTAACCCGGGAAGCATACTCGCGGTCTGAAGCAGCACAGCTGGGAATACAACCGGGTTTGCACTAAGATGACAATAAGATTGTGTATTAAGTATATGCCGTGTCTTTTCCGGCCTAGAATAAGACCACTCCATCTCTTCTTGTGGATGTCGTAAGAGGCGACTTAAGGACTAAGGAAAAAATCTTGTACTACAAGTTAAATAATGAAATAAGAAATGGTGAAAAAATTCCACGTGAGCAGGACTTGCATGCCTAAAAAAATCTTGAACTACATCTGCATTTCCAAGGCGGGTTGACATCAGGCGGCGGCCGGATGAAAAACTTTTTGCACAAATGCATTCCCAAAGAGGGTTGATGTCAGGCAGGCGGCCGGTCGTAAAACCATAGCCAAATCGTTTAAACTGTTACGGATATTTCTCTCCACTTCACAAGGTCTTTAGCATCCTTGGATGACCATTGACATTCACATTATATTTAAAGAAAAAGCGGGAAAAAGCAACCCGGGCTCTAAAGTAACACAGCTAAGGATGCAACCGGGAATGCGCTAAGATGAAAAGTTAATTGTATGATGATGCGATAAAATTTGCGACGACATCGATAGTGGTGGTGGTGGCTCTCGATCGCGCACCAGCGCGTCGCCTGACGAGCGTTTTCTTTGATGCGATAGAGTGGTCGCCGCGCCCGATTACTCTCATATGTGACCTCATTTGTTCATGCGTGATATAGCCTTCTTCATAATTACATTCCGACTTCTTCATATGTCTTAACAAATGGTCGCTACTGGGGACTTAGCAAGGTGCCATTAGCTTTCCCTTTCCACGAATGCACCTGTCCTAGCGCATTCTTTTCTCAGAATTGGTCAAAAACTTTTTTATAAATATGGCGAGATATAATAAAACACTGTTCAGGTAATAGTGCGTCAACATAGATAGATACTCGTACACGCGTACATATCTGTTAAATACCGTCGACACTAGTATAGCTCAGGCATCAACAGTGTTCATCCACGTTCATCCTAGTTTTAAAAACCAAAGACCAATGTCATCACATGGGACAAACCACAATACGAGTCTATTTCTATAATAAGTAACATTAAATAAAATCCGCTTTAAATAAATTACCTTTTATTTGCTTAAGAAACATCAGCTTAACGTAGCATAGAAGATAATGCATCCATCAACTTTAAAATTGTTGCTTTTATGCAACTTATAAAATAGGAATAATGAGCTACTTTTATTTCGTAGCCTCACTTACCAACTTTTAATGAGTAAACAACAAACTGTAACTCACAAGTATGAGTATTTATAGTAATTTAGACTATCATGCATGATTTAGAAACGGAAAACAGCTATTGCTATGCCAAAGGTAACAGAAAAATCTTTGACTGATATTTTATTTAGTTGGTCGAGAGTCGACACTGTTTTTTGAAACTAGCGTTTCCCGACTGCACAATTAAGAAGATATTATATACTGGGTGGCGCAAAAGTAAAGACCCTATTTGGTTCAGCTATAACATTTTTTCTAAATTAGAAAACTAGATTTAGGTTTTTTTAAATGTATATTTGTGCCATTAAATTTCGTACCATTAGGATTTAAAGATGATGTCTTTTAAATGGTGACCTCCAGAGTTGATACACATTTGAGCCCTATTTATGACATTTTGCATAACTTGCCGTAACACTTCCTGCGATATGTTCGTTATTTCTTGACGAATGTTTTCTTTTAGAGCTGCGAGAGTCTGTGGCTTGTTCACATACACCCGAGATTTCAAAAAAACCCCAAAGAAAGAAGTCTGGACTGGTCAGATCGGGTGATCTTGCAGGCCAAGGCAAATCGCCAAAACGAGAGATAACTCGGCCTGGAAAAGCGTCCCTCACTAAGTCCATAGTGTTTATTCCACGTTCTTGGGGAGTAAAACGGTCCATGTTTATTTTCAGTGTATTTTACATTTGTTCACTACACAATTTTCAACAACAGAATGACAGAAAATGTCATATAAAAAAAATAAAAGTATTTTCTTTAGTGCCAGTACTTTTGCGCCACCCAGTATATATAAACCTACATTACCACTGACTGACTCACTGATTGACATAGTTGTTTGACTGCTGCGTGGTTGAGCCCGAGCCCCTCCTTACCTCCCCGCAGAACCCCCCCCCCAGTCACTAAGCGAAGCCTGAGGCCGAAGGCCGAAGGCTGAGCTCTTCCGCGAGGCCGCAGGCCGAGCTGCGTGGCGAGGCCGTAGGCCGAGTCAATCCCACCAAGCGCTGAGCGTTTTTTTTAAATTTTCCAAGATGGCCGCCAATAGTCGACTGCTTCCGATTTGACTGAAATTCAGAATGCAAGGGTTTTCTGCGTCACGGAATCCAAATCTGACATTTTTGGAATACAAGATGGCGTCTGGATTTTAATTTTTTTAAATTTATTCGTTTTTAACGTCCTACTTAAGCAAAGATGGGGTCTGAAATTTTGTATGCTGGGGTAAAGCACCCCGCGGTATTCAAAACTGCAAACAAAATTTGATTCCAAGATGGCGGCCCGTATACGTTTTTATTTTTTTATACTGACTTTAGCACCTTACCTATTCTCTCAACTGGAAATAAGATTCCAACCAACTTCAACAGCTGCACGAAAAACCGCGGGCTGCTTGCAGCCCGCGCAGCGCCCGAAAAGCTAGTTATAATATATAAACCTACATTACCACTGACTCACTGACTGATTGACATAGTTGTTTGACCTGTTCCCGGGTGGGTGGGGTAATGATTGATGTACGGTCGTGTAGAGGGTGCTCCAGTGAGTACCAGAAAAATCGGACATGTTGAAGATCATCAGATCTTAATGTGGACGATGTACAGCCTG
Source organism: Acrobasis repandana (assembly GCA_963576875.1). NCBI lineage: Eukaryota > Metazoa > Arthropoda > Insecta > Lepidoptera > Pyralidae > Acrobasis > Acrobasis repandana. The sequence continues at coordinate 7,824,327 of OY756227.1, forward strand.
CAAAAACGGTTAGGGTTAGGGGTTTGATTTTTTTTCGAAAATGTAGGGGGTTGTAAGGAATTTGACGACTATCATTTGTTTTTTGATTTTTTTCAAAATCCAAGATGGCCGCCATACAAGGACAATTTCCGAGTGTGTACCGCGAGACCGTAGGTCGAGCGGAAAGCGAGGCCGCAGGCCGAGCTGCGTGGCCAGGGTGAAGGCCAAGCCCCTCTTGACCTCCCCCCTCCCCCCAGAATCTCCCCCCTCAAGTTTCTAAGCGAAGCCAGAGGCCAAAGGCCGAAAACTAAGCTCCCCGCGAGGCCGCAGGCCGAGCTGCGTGGCGAGGGCAAAGCCCGAGCCCCTCCTGACCCCCCCCCCCCCCCAAGTCACTAAGCGAAGCCTGAGGCCGAAGGCCGAAGGCTGTGCTCTCCCGCGAGGCCGCATGCCGAGCCGCGTGGCGAGGCCGTAGGCCGAGCCACTCCCACCAAGCGCTGAGCGTTTTTTTTTTAATTTTCGAAGATGGCCGCCAATACTCGACTGCTTCCGATTTGACTGAAATACAAAATGCAAGGGTTTTCTGCGTCACGGAATCCAAATCTGACATTTTTTTTGGAATCCAAGATGGCGTCTGGATTTTAATTTTTTTAACTTTATTCGTTCATACCGTCCTATTGAAACATCGAAGGGGTATAAAATTTTGTATGCTGGGGTAAAGCACCCCGCGGAACTCAAAACTGCAAACAAAATTTGATTCCAAGATGGCGGCCCGTATACGTTTTTATTTTTTTCATACTGACTTTAGCACCTTACCTATTCTCTCGACTGGAAATAAGATTTCAACCAACTTCAACAGCTGCACGAAAAACCGCGGGCTGCTTGCAGCCCGCGCAGCGCCCGAAAAGCTAGTATTTTACTAAACATCTATATATTAGTACTTAAAATAAAAAAATAGTTACTTATTTGCAAAAGAAATATGATTCAGTACCCAGTAAATGCCAGTTTGATTCGTGACGTTAACCAGTCGGCTGATTTTTATGATTCGTAATTATGCAAAAAATAAAGCTCTACAACATCATACATACGAATATTTTTGGACCTTAGGTAGGACTAGCTTAACATAGTAATAAAAAATAATGCTAAATCTTTGGTATTCTACAGTCTACAGTTTCTACAGTCTTGGAAATATTTTTTTATTTAGTTATTTACTAAGTATGAACTCGTAACCAAATCGATCGTAGGTATTATTATTCAGAAGAAAGTTTAAATCAGTAGATACCTAATCCTTCGAACAATTCGAAAAGCTGTTTTGCATTGCTCATTCGTATATGAAAACAACTACATAGAAGAAGATATTTAACAGGATAAAGATTGGATTTAACAGGATCGATAGCAATGCGGTTTGCGGTTAGGTCATTTCTGGAATGGTGTATGTGCAAATGGAACCTAATTTCATGGGCTTGCGTTTCCGGGGGATAATGGTGCATATCATTCTAAGTAGCAATCTGTAGTTGCGGGATCAGTCGGGCGAGATAACTAATGATCTTCTAACGGTATCTAAATTTAAAACAAAGCTACTTATTCAGAAGGTCTAGGCGTATAATGTCCGATTCGTAAAAACAACTTAAGTATTCTGCAAAAAGTTCGCGATAAAGGAAACCAGACTTGTACATGTAAAAATCAGGGTTAAACTATAATATAGGGTTGGCCTTTTATAAAGGGACAGCTCTTGTAATTATATTTAATAGATTATATTCGTAAAACTGGTTTTTATGATACGTCAATATTAGCACTCTCTAATTAAAGCATTTTTAAACGAAACGACTTCTGGAAATATGGTCAAAGCTTGACATGATCCGAAGCTTCCAGAAAAACGTTAATTACCATTTAAAAATGGTTTTGAGTTCGACTTTTTAAAAATCGGACATTTCGCGAATAAGCATATTTTATCGTCGCACATTTTGCGAATTTAATTCTGCGCCTTCAATTGAGACAACAATGTATTTACATTATCTAACTAAAACATAGACATTTATACAAATCTTTGTCAGCCTTGCTTTTCTATCGCTACGATCAGTATCGATACAATAGAGAACACCTCTGTGTCCTGAACCAATAATAACCGTATCCATTTTCTCTATACAAACCCAGTCTTATCCAAACCTTGTGGTGCTTCCTATTTCATAAGGCCCTATATAAGATAAGGCTCCCTCAGTCCTACTATAAATGTGGTATATCAATTTAGCAGTATCGCTTTGATAGACTGATCGATCATTCAAAATTACGTATACCAACGGCCTTTGGGTAAATCGCTCCCATACCATACCTTTTGACAAACAAAGTTTAATATAATTCCCTCTGTCACTTTAATACGGCCCTTGGGGGAATCACGCCCATTCCTTTCATTTGAGCCCCACTAATTCCAGTCACCTGAGCACTTGCACGCATGGTCGTTATATCTTGGTGTGCTGCTGCGGCCGGTCGTCATCATCGCTGTGCTCTTCCTGCAGCAGCAGGCTGTCTGGAGGGCCTCGAGGTGGCGCTCGCGCGTTGCCGGTCTTCCGCGAGCCCCCGCGGGAGAACATTCGGGAAAGTTGTGCGAATTTTTTGCGGGACACTGGAAAAGAAAGATAGCACAGCTGTACGGTCTTTACTCATGTGAAGATCTGAAAAATAATATATCTATATTTTTGTGGAGGTACTTCCTATCCATTTTCTTAGCGAATCAGCTCTGGTGGAATAAATCGTAGAAAAGTCACCTTTTCAACGCTGATCCACACCAGTACGACCAATGACGCTACTGCTAAGGCATTATCTGTACAGGACCTTGCGTTTAAAGACTCAATTTAAGCTATGAGTGTCGATCTGCTTTAAGTACTTTTGTCTCCTCATTCAAATATTAACTGTACGAGAGAGGCTTCAGTGTGAATATACACACAACAAAGTAAGGGCCGCCGCTCGGTATGGCGGTATCGGTATGTAAACACAAAATCGATACGTATTTTATTACTAAGCTGGAGAGGCATGCACGAACTTACTTTTGCCCATGTTTTTCAACCTTTCCTTGAATGCAGCCTCATCATCGTGGCTCTTGGTTTTGTGGCCCTGTTCACTGTCCAACGCTGCCATGAACTCTTGGTTCCACCGGAGTTCTGCCATAAACTCCTCGTTTTGGAGGAAAGTGGCAATTTTGTCGTCATCCATGTCTAGACTCAGGTCGATTCTGGCATCCGTGTTCGGAGGGATGCGCAGGAACATAGGCGGTAAGGGCCCAAGCATACGCGGGACCCATTTTCTCCTGACCGCGAGGGGAATGGAATCGTCGTCTACATCTCTGTAATAATAAAGACAATATTTTTCTTTACTTCTTTGTATCAATTGAATGCAGTCCATGAGTAAGGTAAATGAGTCAACGTCAACGTTAATGTTCAAAACACCACATCCCAATGTGTTTGGTGACTCAATGAACGAGCTCGGCGAATATCAAATGGCACGGGCAAGCAACCTAGGTCGCAGATTAACAAAACCGTAATGAATGTCACAGACACTCGATAGGTGGTGGTTAAGAGGACATCTCTAGGTACTTCTTACCTGAGTGTTAAATGTGTCTTGTAACTCTACATTCTACATACATAATATGCACATGCGTGCGGTATAACGTACTTAGGTATGGATAGGTAAACTATATGTAGTACTTAGTTAAATTTAATAACGAAATAAGAAATGGTGAAAAAAATGGTGTAGTAGTTAGTAAGTCAATGTAAGAATATAGTCCAGTGCTGAACTTAGGCCAAGGACTTCCTGTGGCTGATATGACGATGATGATAGAGAATATTAAGAAGTATTAGCTTATTAAGAAGTATTAGCTTAGTCTGTGATATAAATAGACTCGCATTACAGTCATAAAAATAGGGCGAAGTACAAAACAAAAAGTTAAATTTCCCACATAACCACGCGCGATCAGCAGTGTGATTTCCGCACTGGAAAATACAATAATCTGTAAAGTATGATGAGTATCTATTGCTATAAAGAGTAGTCCTATCCTACCCCAAACGTATTTTAATAAGTATGTAATGTGTTATGTATTTTTTTTGTTTAAGCATAGTTATAATCATTTTATTATGTTCCTATTTGTATGAATTTTTTAAGGCCCCGTCAGTTCAAGCCAAGAAAACTGTGAGTGTTTTAAACTACTTCAGTTTATTCCTCAAAAATTCTACATAAGAATCTTAGGCCTTTTCTACAGACACACACAATTCGTCGAGAGCGAAGAAAGGCCCGGAGCCGTGCTCGTGGCTCCGGGCCTTTGTTCACTCTTGACGAATATTTCACTGTTTTATTTATAATTTTTTTATATTATATTTATTATTTTTTTTGTAGCCAAAACGACTAGATATTTAGATAATACATTTTTTGGTATAATTTTCATATAAAAAGTTGATTGTATAGAATAGTAATATGTCTTATAAAGGTAAATTTAGGCAAATTTAGAGGTATGTTTGTGATTTTTTTCTATCGAGCCAAAGATGCTCAATCGTGTTTTGGCTATTGTGGGTGTCTGTAGAAAATCCTTAAGATTCTTATATAATTTTTTTGTGGTATAAACTGTACATAGTAGTTTAATAAAAGTGATTTTTCAAAAACACGCACAGTATTGCAAATTGTTAACCCATCTCGCCCCAACGCATTAGGAATGAAACATGTAATGATTAGTGCTTTTATGATATCAAATAAAAAAAATAACTATTTCCACTAATATAGTAAATAGGTATATAGTAAGTAGGTAATATATAAGTATAACGTTGAACTAGCTTAGTTTCCATGCAAATGATGTGCGTGAAGCATGACGTAGCGACGACCGGCACGCGGGCAAAAATGTTCATAAAAAGTTTAGATACGACATATATTAACATAAGTAAGTACATTGCCAAGTCCTTCCCGGAAAATAATGCAGGAAAAGTTCGTAAATACGAAATATTACAAATACCTACTTAAGTCACGCACTTGAATCAGTGAATAAAGTTTTAATTTATTCACTGTGACGTTTTAATTAATATAAATATGACATATTTTAATCTTGTATTATTCAATTACTTATTTCACTGTGTGCAACTTTATGTCATGTAAACTGTATAAATGTAATTAAGTAAATATTACATTTATACAGTAAAATATTTGCATGTCTGTTCTCAGACTAATACAAATTATACATATACATATGTTTTTGTACTTACATGTAAGTACTAAACTATGATGACAACAACTTTGTACTTGTATTTTGGCATATAGGTAAATTATTATTTATTATTGGACATGTTCTTTGATGCTCTAAATAGAATATACAAAAAATATCTTTATTTCATTTCAAATGAGAACTATCGGGATGTTATTTGTTAACAAGTTCCTAATTACGAAACGTATATTATGTACCTACAAACTTTTACCCACTAAGCAAGTAGAGCGTCATTATGTTTATTATAGTAGATGCACTACTTAACTTGTGGTAAACATATTATTGAGACATTGGCCGAATGGTGTCAGAAAGATGGGCTCACATAGGTAACTACCAGATGAATTCCAAGAGACGGGAAACGATCAAAACCCTAAGATGAGATGGTGGAATGACCTGAAACCTAAGATGAGATGGTGGATCGGCTTTTGACAAGGATTGGAGAGAACTAGCTAAAGATCAAAATAGGGTTCCATCTATCTGACAGAATCTCGATGCTCCGAATTTTATTTGCCATAACATACTTGGCAGAATTTTATTTAAAAGAACATTTCAAACGCATAAAAAATCTTCTTCTTCTCTCCTTGCCATTTCCCTATACGGGGTCGGCTCCCCTAATACTTTCACGCCATTTTTGGCGATTTTGCGCCATTTTTGGGCTTATGCCCAACGTCCTGAGGTCATTGGAGATGGTTCGACTCCAGGTAATAGGTGGGCGTCCTCTTCCTCTCTTGCCCTCTTGTATGTCCATCACTTGCCGAGACATGTGGTCTTCCTCCGACGCATTACATGCCCGTACCACCTCAAGCGATTTTCTCAGATTTTTCTGGATATGTCAGCAACTTTGAATGAGCCGAGAATGTACTCATTTTTTATTTTATCCAGGCGTGTTACACCACCAGACCAACGAAGCATTTTCATTTGGGTAACATGCAGCTTCTGGGTGTCGTTTTTCCTCATAGGTCAACATTCTGAGCCATACAGCATTGCGGGTCTGACTGCCGACTTGTACACCCTACCCTTAGTTTTAACGGGCATGTTCGAATCACATAGTACACCGCTTAGTTCTCTCCACTTCATCCATCCCGCCTATATTCGGTTAGCGATGTCTTTTTGTGCACTTGTGTTTGTGTCCACTATCGAACCGAGGTATTTAAATCCGTGCACTCGGTTCAAGGCTGTCCCGAGGGTTAACTGGAGGGACGAAATCCCATACAAACGTACTTTCGTTTTAATTTCGAAACCATAAAACTCATCGTATTCAAATTTTTTACAAGCATTAAGATGATAAATATCTAGATCTGTAATTAGTTTTGGTTCGAAAATAATAAACAAAAAAAAAGTTATAGCAACTTAAAATTTGCCTTTTTTATCGACGAAATCGAGTAATATTTAGACGCCTATTACACTTATAATTATATTTTCGATCCTTATGGAAACTAATTATACGACTAGAGTGAAGACTCTAAATTCCAAATAATTTAGTTTTGTTTGGGTATGTATCGTATTTATCGAAATAAACGAAAACTACGAAAACCTTTCGATTCATGGCCTATAACGGCCCGTTTATTACACCTCTTCCGTTTATCACCCTTATTACACCTCGCGCGGGTGCCGGCGGTGTGACGGATTCTCTGTCTCGTTTTTTTAGCGCCCTTTCTCTTTCTCGACGAAATAGCAACACGACGAAGCGCGTCGGTAGGCAACTCGCTGTGGAGTTCGCCCGCGCCTCCAGTACCACCTTAATGCTTAATGTGCCATCTTGGTCAAACGCATAAAAATTATTTAATATAATTTTTGTTTAGCAGAATATTTATATGTCCGAATGTACAATAGCATACTTTTAAACCATAATCGTTATTTTTATTTTATTTATTTATTTAAACTTTATTGTACAAAATACAATTTGTATAGCACAATAGGCAGTTAATAAATAATCTTTAAAATCTATACTATTGTTGGTCAATATAAAAAATACTATTCCAAGTTTACTCGGGTCGGGCAAAAATACCTATAGGTAAGGTTATGTCAGTTATGTTAGAACTTCGAACAGCCCAAGGTAGACAGCCTCTTCATACTATGATATTTTTTATATTATAGCAGTAAGCATTATCGTCGTTATGACTGCTACAAAACAAAATTTATGCTCTAAGATTATTCTGATTTTTAACATTACCTATTGGTTTTGAATGTATGATAAATGAGTGGATGCCAAACTATTTTCTACGAAATGACGTTTCTGTAAACCGCTGTTATGCATAATAATATTATACCATAAAAAGTTCTACTATAAAGGGGGGACCCATCGAAATACTTACTTGTAGCTGGAATAAGAAATGAGAGGTTTTTGCCCTAACCATATATATATATAAGTATATATATATAAAATATATATATGGTTAGGGCAAATGAACATACTGAAAATATTTAAAGGGTGGATTTAGTCCATCTAACAACTTTCCCCAAAGAACATACATCGAAATATGAAAAATCATTTTTGGCCTCCCGTACAAGTTGACCGATCAGCTGATCCGAGTTTGTATAGAAAGCCAAAAATTATTTTTCGTATTTGGATATACCTAAGTATGTGCCTTAGGGAAAGCTGTTCAGTATTATGGACTAAATTCACCCTCAAAATAAGTAGTTTTAGAGGCCACGATTAGCAAGGAAAGTAAACGGTATACTATACAGTGACAGGTTGGTAGACAATCGATTTAAAAGGACTTAGAACTACCTGAAAAATCCTAAGATTCTTCTTTGCTTCCAGACCGTTTTGTGTATTTTACGTATGTACCTACTATCATATAGTAGATACTTACATCTATACTTAGCTATAGATGTATCTACTTAACAATCTCTACATTTGTGTAGGTCTTGGGATTGTTCGTTCAACTCGAGACGAATATTGCTCTTATTTTATTAACATTGTTCTCTTTATTTAGCCACCGTCACCACACACTCCTTTATCTGTTGTTCTATTTATGTGTACGTATGTTATAATGTCAGCAGTTCAGCCCAGTTAATTCAAAACGATTACTTAACAATAAAGCGTGGGTTTATTATTCATACACATAAGCAGTGGCGGCTTTAGGGGGTAGCGAACAGGGCAGTCGCCCGGGGCCTCGCTCCTGCAGGGGCTTCGCGAAACAACCCTACCCGTTTTAGAGTCCCTTACCCTAGACAGAATAAAACTTTCCCCTACAAACATGACATGTCAGATTTCAGCAAGATTTTGTAATTTCAAAGAAATTGCATATATTGCTAGGCAAATAACTGGTTTTCACCGTCAAAATATCAAGAGGACTCTTAAGTATTTTTAATGTTGATCCTTAGTTGTAACAAAACAATAAATACAATAAAGTTGGTTTATTCATAACATGAGAAATTAATTAATTAGGTATGTAAGAATCTCGTTTTTCGAAAAACTTGAAGTTCAGTTTTTTATACTGTGTAGCATTCGGGGAATCCCCGTGTTTCATTGCTTTCTCATAAAACATAAACAATACATGCATTCAAATCACATACTTTGCACAAAGCACAAGGGCCTCGCAAAACTCTGATGCCCGGGGCCTCGCAATGGTTAAGGCCGCCGCTGCATATAAGTACAAGCTGTTCTGCGTGGGTGCTTAGGGAGTGTCGAAAGCGAAAAAAGACAATGCGAGCAATATCATCAAGGTCGATCTAATTTCTTTCCAATTGTATTCACGCTTACATGTGACGTGATGTAGATAACTCAGTTATGTAATTTAAATAGATATAGCCTGTGAGGACATTTGTGCCTGCCATGGTCACTTGATGCTTCATAGAGTCAATCAACTGATTATGTTCCGTATAAGTCAAAACGATAAGATACCTATGGTGGAGGTAAAATAATGGACCTATAGGTAATGAAAATTTTATCAATCAACCGCATATTTGTATGGGGTATACTCGATTTTTTTTAGATTTGGCATGGCTTTATACCTATTTTTAATCTGTGGACCAGATGTTGAAAAAGAGAGCAGATTTCGGTGGAAAAATCAACATATTCTAGACTACGTATGCGACTAAGATAAGGATCAGTTGGGAATAAATATATTGGTAGTCGAAAATAAATACTCAACGGCCTATACTCAACGGTCGACATACTCGTAATCACCAAGCAAGCAAGTGTGTGTGTCTGTGTACGATAGAATATACAAACAAACACACCAGTAGGCAGCAAGAAATACAGAAAACGAGACCAGTGATTTGTACAAGTTTAAGCCTGAGCTGGGCTGGGACCGAAGTTGTGTAGCAAGAAAATAAACAAATATCTAAGTACAGCAAGATAAGGTTTGATCCTTATTCGTAGGGTTTGATATATCAGAACAAACGTTTGGTAACCCCACTCCCCAGCCAAGGAGGTCTAATTACAGTTTCCACTCTACCTATCTACTCCTAGGCAAGATCAAGAAAATGTCGGGTACACTTCACATACTAATCACGTCCTTATTCCTTACGTGGGAGACAGACACACGAAAAACAAATAAACGTGGGGTCATTATCATGACCCAAACATTATGTTCGCAACTCGCATAGCATGATATTTGGTGTGTAGCTGGTAGGTAGAGAATCAAAAGTAAAGGGTTGTAGGCACATCATAATTCAACATAATTATTATACTGTTATCAGAAGTGATATCGACTCTACCAAACATAATAATATTTGGTTTGCACCTCCTAAAGTTTGCTTTTTCTCGGCATCACCAGTGGGTTGACTGGTAGATAATGCCGCCTACTACGTTTGTAATAAAGCTAAATAAACAATACTTAGGTTATTTCCATTTACAACAGGGTGCTTATATAATCACTTGTCATAATTCAAAAGCAAGTATAGTCCACGAAACTTGCAATCACTTACCGAAAAAAAAAAACCGTCTGGCCATGGGACATGGGACCTATGTGATCAAAGCTCGTCGAACTGTATTTTATATTTCGCTGAATATTTTTTGGCAAAGGTAATTTAATAAATAATATTGGACTGAATCAGGTGATTACTTCAAAATAAAAATACACAGATGGGATGGACCACGGAGCAATTTTTTCTCCGTGGGATGGACTCACAAAATATAAAACTTGAGTTAAAATTTTTCAAACAAAAAAATAAACAATGAAAAATTGGTAGGTGACTTACACAAGCGCTGTGGTATCGCTGTCTTCACCGTTTTCGGTCTTCGATTTTCTGTTTTTACTTCGCGAAGGAGTGCTATTCTCTACTCTTTCCATCTCTAGTCGCAGCCGTTCATTCTGGTTGTCTGTGCTCATAGCGAGCAGCTGATCGATGGTTGCGTCCACCGCTCCTTGATTCGCTCGGAGGACCGCCTCGATGACGTCATCGTCCATATCAGGAAACATGGTCTTGAAATCGGTCATGGCCTGGGTGAACTCGAGCTGCATGGTGGACGCCATCGCGCCGGCTTCTCAAGCGCTCTTCGAGGGTCGTCACAAGCACGCGCCCCCGGCCGGCGACTCAGCTGATGTATGTGTGTGACGCAGGACTACCGCAATGCTGTGTGCCGGTCGCACATCGCCCATCCTGCGGCGACAGGACGCCGGCACACGCTAAGCTGTTCCTATTACCAACTAGTGCTTAGTAATTATGGTCCTAAACACTGCGCTGCAATTATAACCATGATGTGCAATTTTCACTTTCGGTGTTTTGAGGTGTGCATTGCGCATGCGTGTCGAGGGGCAGAGGGGCGATGCCGTCGATATAAATAGAGAATGCACGAGGCGGCGCGCGTCTCGGCTTCGCACTGTTACCCGCAAGCACTGGACTGCAGGATTCGCTTGTCTCGCAGTCCTCCGCGCATGCGTCGAGATTGTTTGTAAATTGCAGTCGTCTAAGTGACCTTTAGCGGACCGCTGGAATGCAGCTTGTATCTTTGCCGACGCTAAAGTAACATCTTACAAGTTATCGCTGCTCCTTCCGCCCATTAGGATAATATGATGATGGCTCATTAGTTGCCTGCTGTAGATAAATTGTACACTTACCTACTGTTAAGATGTTCGTCGTGAAATAAAAATGTATTGCGATAATTTAAGGGGCTACACAAACGTCGGTGGCACTGGCACACTTATATGAAGCGAAAACGAAAACTTATCTAATACTTGACTTGACCCAAATCCTCAGGGAATAAATCCCTCAAGTAATAAGATGCCAACAGAAATTAGATTAGCTGATTGTTCAATTTGTATGGCAGATATTTTCTTCCTTTATACGTGAATTTAAGAATGGTGCGCCTTTCCGAGAAAAGAACTGTAAATGAAGATGATTTCATACCAATATAAACCACATGTTAAGTAATATTATGATTTATTTCAAAAAAATTAGATACCTATCTTACATAGTCAATAATTTAATACATTCTTACTAAATACACCAAATAACGAATTTATCAATAGTTGATTACAGTTATTTCGTATGAAAAGAAAATACGTGGCTAATTGACCAAATAAATCAATCTCTATAGAATAATCCTAAATAATAAATCTGAAGAATCCTTCTGAAAAATATCTAAGTACATAAAGGGCTCTATATCCTTTCTTTTAAACGTTACGTTTAAAGTCACAACTAGGCTAGATTCGATTTTAATTAATTAAAAAAAATTTGAAAAAAAATGCGCAGTTTATTGAGAATAATTTTTATTATTTTCTTGCGTTGACATTAATTTCTGATCATGGTCTTTGTAATGAATATAAAAAAAAACATGAATGAAAACATAGACAAGTCTCGAGTGCTACCCTCAAAATAATTAGTATAACAGAACGTTATTAGGTATATCGACTCCAAACAATAACGTTTAGAAGTAGAAAGCTATAATACTAAGATGTCGCTCCTTACACTTAATTTTTTAGGCCATAATGAAACTACTCACGAGGTCTTATTATAACGATTAAAGCAGCAAGAAGCGATCTACCAATACACTACAATTTCAACAATACTAACTCCTCACATGTTCCGATCATTACAGATCTTGTTAACAATTGAAGGATGCGTCTATGCAACATATATAAGGCACCATAGATTTTGGCATTTCAATTATTTCCTGACAATGATTTCAGGGCCTAGTGTGGGCGACAGTTTGATAATTTTAATACAGATCTTCAGTGTGAAGCGAAGACAAAATGTACCTATCCGCTGGTATGGCGCGACCCCTACTATCCATCGCGTTTGACATATTAATCCCACCCACAATAGGCGCTGTGACGATTTATTTATTATTGGAGGCATTGGCCTTCTATCAAATACCATCAACTATGATTGCTATTCATCTATTTTATTTTCTACTTCAGAGAAAACTCCACAAACGCACCCTTGTAAACTAGGAACATGTCACTGCTCTATTAGTGAATCAATGGGAATGGACGGCGTGATGTCGTGAAATTGACATCAATAAGAAAAGCTAGGTTAGTTCAATAAGTTGAACGAACAACGATAATTTAGCGCGACGTTGCTGATAGATCTACATCCACCTTTACGATGTGGTGAAGAGTTTTGTCGTACAAGTAGTTTGAACAAAAGGTTTTTCAAATGTTAGTATTATGAAGACGATTCTATTAATGAAGTAACTTTAAGGAAATAAGAAATCAAAACATTAAATGCACAGTATATTTTATATGGTAACTCATTACATACTTATGTAATTCTTTTCAGAGTAAATTAATTAGATAGCTTTTATTTAAATTATAATATGGTCTATTAGCAATTGGAATTCATTGAGCTGTAAATGGAATTTTGCCGTTTGCGGCGGGTATATGTAGATGAATTGAATATAATACTACTTTGATTTACTTAGATACTATACAAAAATAAAATTTATAATTTTCAAACACAACGTGGACATGGCACAGGACAGTTGTACAATACACTCGATGATTAATGATTTACAGTACAGAAAGTACAATAAAATATAGTTGCACTATAACAAAAAAGAAAAGCAAAAGATAGACAAATAAATCATCCATAAGACTGCACTTAACGAAATACATTTATTACACATACATTTTAGAGAAAAATATGAAAGTTGAAAGAGAAATTTATAGATTAAATACACAGGGGGTCTAGAACTTCGCGTCTAATATCAATGTTATGAGAAATACGGTGATATTGACAATAAGATATTATTACAATCTTACTTATCGAATACAGACGAGAAACCAAGTCGCCAGCCTGGCAGTAGGCCATATCGTCATCGTGCCTACATACGAGTAGATACAACATTAAATTTATGGTTTTAGGAAAGCGGTAAAAATGATGTTACCCTCAAGTTCATGGATTAATTAGAAATAGAAAAGATTCTCCGTCGATACAGCGCATAGCTTTTGGATTTCATGTCAAAGATTGAATATTAGATTTGTAAGTACCAAGCTAATAGAAGACAGATGGAAGAGAACACAAATTAGTTCAAACGTCTCGATTCCTCATCTGCATGACATGAACTATGCAAGGTATTCATCAAAAATGGCAGTTATGCAGAGATCAGTATAAGTGGAGAACATTCAATAAAACCTTAATGAAATTGTAGTGGATGTCATCCATAGTGATGTCACTATCTACATATTTCGTAGCATTCGTATTTTTATCTCTTTTCTTTTATGTCAAGGACATTTTTTCGAATAGAAAAGACAACAAAATTCATTATGCGATTGTTCCTTGTTAGACAAGTGACATAAATTTCAAATGGTATAAATACAAATGTTCAGTGATTCTCACTGGTATAAATAATTAACTTTTTACAGATTTTTATAAATGTACTCTGTTTATAGATCTCTGTGTGTGAGCTAATGCATCCCCAGTGTATGAAAGTATGAGCGGTGAGATTCAAACGCGCGCCTGTGTTCCCTGCTGCGGCAGCATGACCACCGTGTTGCTGGCCACGGGCTGCGGCGCTGACAGTGCCTGCTCGCCGGGGAGCGTCTCAGGCTGTAAACAAATATTTGCCTCAGTAATATTTTTAATAATTCTTCTTACTTCTCTCCTACTGTCCTAGGCCAAAAATAAATTAGTTTATGCAATCAGTAAATCGTCACTTTAATTATATTGGTTTTCAATGTGATTTGCGATATATATAGACCAAAAGTTTGGAACTCACAGCAACAGCTGGATCAGCCGTAGCCATCAATGTAGCAGCACGATACGAAGGCGGCGGGGTTTGCTTGACAGCTTCTTCATAGTCAGGCAGCAAGCTGGAATAGTCAGGAGCGGGCGCGGGAGCCGTGTAGGGAGGTACTGGCGCGGCGGTGACGATGCCTTCGCTCGAGATCACGAATGGAGTCAGGCTCTGAAGCGCGTGAGCACGCATCGTCAGGTACTTGTAACAGCGCCATACCACGTTGATGCAGTAACCCTACAAATAAACAGAAAATAACTATTTAAAAATTACAGAACTAAGCAATAGATCTATCTCTCATCTCAGTGTATTCCCAGTTGCATCCTCAGCTATAACGCAGCGAAGCCCAGGGTCTGCTTTCCGGCTTTTTCTTTTCCACTTCGCACGGTCCCTGGTTTTAAGACCATTGGCACGCATATCAACCTTGACGACGTCAAGCCAGCAACCATTATTGCCGGGCCCCGGCGGAGGCGGCATGACTATAAATTTCTTTCCCACGTAACTTGCCGGTTTCCGCAAGACATGACAAAACTAAGCAATAGATTTTACGAAACTAAGCTGTAATACCAAATAACTGGAGGTTTAGTTAATTAGCGGGTTATACCATCCAACTGCGACAGATAATGTTTAAGGAGAAAAATTTCCGCGTTTTCCTTTTTAACCATCATGATCATGAATTTGTTTTACAAAATGGGAGACAAAATTACATGGAATTCAAAATGCCGCAACGCAGTACCTAGGACCATTACTTGACGGCGAAAAAGTGCATCAATATGCACGTTACCTTGAGGAGCACAGCAAGAAGGAATGCAGACAGAACAACGAGAGCCAACGCTGGAGCAGGTAGTTGCAATAACTCGGCGCGCCATGGCACGCGGCGAGTCTCGGCCACTAGGCGGTGGATGGAACGGAGGTAGCATAGGTAACCTGTGGCGGTCAATCTAAAACCAAATATTTCTTGTTTAAACATCACAAAACGAAGTCCTAACCAAACTAATGCGCGACCCCAGATGAATTTAGGCAGCTAGATAAATCGAAATTAAGCGTTTGCAAAAAAACGAGGACTAAAACATACAGGTTACATTTGAAATCATTGGCATCAATTTAACTTGTTAACATACTGATATAAAAGGATACTTTTATGCAGTATTTAAAAAGTAACAAAATTTTACCCCGCCGCAAAAGATACGAGTAGCCAGACATTTTCACGACATGTTCCTCACAGCTGAGAGGCACGGGCGACCGACATACAAAACTAGACTTAAGGCGAAGATATAGGCAAATGGCCTTGAAGTGTGAAATAAATTGTTACCTCGTAAATATGGTGATAATTTCCATATTTCTCTACGTCATGCACTAGATAGCCCTTTAAATTATTTTATGAACTGCCGTTAAAACTATTATTGGTGATCCGTCTAGCTTTAAAACTTGCCGTGGCCACTTTTGGCGGAGGCAAGTTTTAAAGCTAGACGGACTAATGTAAATACTTTCAACGGTGGTTTATAAAATAATTTAAAGGGCTATCTAGTGCATGACGAAGAGTAATATGGAAATTATCTCCATATTTACGAGTTAAGGCGAAGATATAGGCAAATGACCTTGAAGTGTGAAATAAATTGTTAACTCGTAAATATGGTGATAATTTCCATATTGCTCTACGTCATGCACTAGATAGCCCTTTAAATTATTTTATGAACTGTCGTTAAAACTATTATTGGTGATCCGTCTAGCTTTAAAACTTGCCGTGGCCACTTTTGGCGGAGGCAAGTTTTAAAGCTAGACGGACTAATGTAAATACTTTCAACGGTGGTTTATAAAATAATTTAAAGGGCTATCTAGTGCATGACGAAGAGTAATATGGAAATTATCACCATATTTACGAGTTAACAATTTATTTCAAATGAGGGCGCCACTTCAAGGTCATTTGCCTATATCTTCACCTTAAGAAGCGTGAATAAGGTTTAAAGTCAAGTGGGAAAGCGCGTTCTCAAGCGACCGCTTAAGAATAAAAGGTAGTTCCAACCATAATCTGCATACTGTTACTGAGTTTTTTGACGTTTAGTTTTTTTTTAATTTTAATTGTAGTTCTTGAGATAAAGGCGCGTAAATGTTAATATTTTTGTAAGAAAATAGTAAAAGAGATATTACTGTCACGAATGTTTTATTGACATAACTAGGCAATAAACGTTAAAGTATTGAATAAAAATACGTCAAATAGAATATGTCTTATATACCAGTAAAAGAAAAATAACTTATGAAGAGTACCTGTGTAAATAACTTACAACAGAGATTACACAGTATCTACAACAGTAGTAATGGTCTCTATCAAAGCGTCCAAACACATGTTTAGAGGTTTTATTTAATTAAAGAAATGACGATGTTTTATTGACGTTGTATAGTGTTAATTACTATGTATTATGGGTAAAGTCCATATTTAAAAGGATGCCAATGAATTCAAATCCACCCAGTTTAGATAGTATGACTAAATACTCTTCAAAACCAGTATGTCTATTATATTCAGTTTCTAGAAAGAAGGCACAAATGAGGTCACGATGCGTCATTTTAAAAGGAAAACAAACTTGAAGGATAAAAAAAGTGGCGATACAGGTTTTTACAATAATCCTCCAATGCAAGTTTATAAATCTATAATTTCATTATGAAAAAAAATTCAAGACTTGTACTTACACTGTGATAGCAAAGTCGAATATCTGGAGACAAAAGAACGGCAGCAGATGTGCGGGCTTGCCTCGCGCCGCTCCGTAGATCAGCATGAGCGTGATGGTCAGGGTGCACACTGTAACCAGTGCACCCACATCCACATCATCTATAGCACACACAGTCGCAATTCATTACTTATAGATTTTATTGTTCATAGTCACTAATTAATAATTGAAAACATTAAAGAAATAAGTCGACTGTGTGACTATAGACTATTCTAAAATATTAAAATATTTGTTTTAATAAAAAAAAATCATTTTTTGTACAAGCTTTTATTGTGAGACCAAAGGTCTTGTCAACACAAAACAAATAAGCCCAAACTCAACGGGGTTGCGTCGTTTTATTACGGAGTTCTTATGGCCACCTTCCAGCTCCATCATCAGACCCCAGATACCGTCTAAGGACAAAGTACTCGTCAAGACAAATCCAACGAGCTCAAACTCGATGGGGTTCCGTCGTTTTATTACAGAGTTCCTATGGCCACCTTCCAGCTCCATCATCAGATCAGCTCCAAGTCATCATAATATTGCATTGTCACGCGATTTACATACGCGTGCAAAGTTTCAGCTCAATCAGTTAAAGATATCTGCTTCAAAATTGAGTTGCAAGATTCCACCCGAACAAACATAGTCACATACATACATAATACTTATAATATAGTAGCACAACTTTACATTGTGGTTTTTAAAATTACGTACACTATCACGTATTTATAACTAACGGGGCTGACAGAGCCTAGGGCGGCAAGGCCTAGGCCACGTTTAGCTTGATGTTGGGCATGAAGATGGAAAAACGAAATCATAATAGTGATGGTGATATGATTCAGATTCTTGCCCATTCCCTCAATCGGCTTTTACAATCTGCGCGGGAAGAGTAGAGGCTTCTCTTCAGCTCACTTTCACCACTGTTTACAGTTTAAAGTGATAACGTTCTCACTTTAAACTGTAAACAGTGGTTCATAAAATAGTTTGAAGGGTTATCTAGGTTTTACTAGATTAAAATTTTAAATGATATCTCTGTCTCCTTTCAAATAATTTATTTCAAATGGGGGCAACACTAGACTCCGTGTATCGTCTTAAGCTGAAAGTATAGCGAGCATGATGGTTCTGGTTTAATAGT
Organism: Acrobasis repandana; assembly: GCA_963576875.1. Lineage (NCBI taxonomy): Eukaryota > Metazoa > Arthropoda > Insecta > Lepidoptera > Pyralidae > Acrobasis > Acrobasis repandana. Next base: position 7,842,506 of record OY756227.1, read on the forward strand.
GCAATATATACTCTTACGTAATTCATGATAAAATTGACACATTCTCATGCAATTGATTTTTTGAAATTCAATTGTTAAATTGTATTCATAACTTACGGTATATCAGTCCATGATCTCGAGGTTGTGTGGAATGTTGCGGGTATGAGCTTGGGGGAGAGTCCACATTAGACAGTGGTGTTGGGAGCACATTGTTTGGCTTGCCCACATCACTCCATTCTGCTATGGGTGAGCCATCACGCTCCAACTCGTCCAAGAGACGAGGGTCACGCACTATGGCAGCCAGAAATCCTAGAGCTACCAGATGTAGCATCTGCATATAATAAAATAAAATTATCGATATAATTTATTACAAGTGTTGCTAAAGCCACATACTGATTAAAGATAGGTAATTAATTTTTTTTTCAAAAATCCTCAAAAATTTATATGTAACTAGTTGTGCCCGCGACTTCGTTCGCGTGGTTGTCGGAACGTAATGTTATATAGCCTAAAGCCTTCCTCTATAAATGGACTAGCCAACAAAAAAATAATTTTTCAAATCGGACCATTAGTTCCTGAGATTAGCGCATTTAAACAAACAAACAAACAATTTCTTCCGCTTTATAATATTAGTATAGATATGGAATCGTTTTCACTTGAATAGAAGAAATTATTCTAATTTAATGTATCTAGTTTTTTCTAGGCAGAAATTTAACTAAAAATGTGTTTATTAATTTTGATACACTATCACGTCTTTATCCCTAACGTGGCAGACAGAGCCTAGGGCGGCAAGGCCCAGGCCACTTTTAGCGTAATGGTGAGCATGAAGGGGGAAAAAGGGATTCTATTGATATGATTCAGGTTCTTGCCCATTCTGTCGATCGGCTTTTCTGTGCGGGAAGAGAAGCAAATTCTATGTTTTTTCTTTTCTCCCAGACCAGCATGGAAGAATTTTTTATTTATTTCGGTGCGGTATTAATCTAAAATAATTAATTTAGGTGCTCAATAAACACCTTGTCTGTTCTCTCTGAGTTTCATAAGCATGGTGGGCACTGTATCTCGCTTCAAGGTTGATAATTTCCTCAGATAATTTAATAAATCACATATAGGATGTACTGTTGCAGTTTTGAAGGGATATTAATGGTACAGAGCTTCCATAATGTGTTGTATACATATATTGCAACAATGCAACATATGTACAAAGTGGAAGGGACATACCCGTAATAAATCGAACCACGGTCTATACTAGATCATTATAGTATAATGAAATTAAAATAACAGCCAAATAACAAAAAAAATTTTGGCCTGCCATACAAAAGAGTGCAGCCGCCCGGGCGAATTGTTGTATTCTTTCGACTGTTATTTTAATTTCATTATACTTTAGTGACCTAGTATATCCCGTGGTTCGATTTATTAAGGGTATGTCTCTTCCACATTGAATATCTAATCTCTATGATAATAAATTTTAAATGATGGCTTGAACTCTTATGAAATATTTGGATAAACAAAATATTTTAAGGTTTTATGAAATACGGATGGTGTTTTTTTTTATAATAAACTGATCTAAGTATGAGACAACTTTGTTTCAATACAATAAAATGTATTGCAATCTAAGGTTTATGATAATTTCAAAGTTACTGCTGTATAACTACATTAGCCAAGGTTGGTATTGATTTACAAATTTATTATGACTAACTAATTTTTACTAAGGATTTGCGTTAATTATATTAATATGATATGATATGTTAGTTATTTAATGCATTATTTGCAGTTTGTGTTAGTGTAAATATTCTGATCAGTGATGCTTGGGCGTGCACTAATTTGAAGTGTGAGACAGGCATGCAAGATTAGTAAGATTTTTGTATTTTCTGAAAAGATTTGATGTAAAATATTAAAAAACCAGTGTGGTTCTGGGTTAGAATAGGACCACTCCATCTTTTCCTGTGGATGTCGTAAGAGGCGACTAAAGGACTAAACACAAACATCTCGTGCTACAACTGCATTCCCAAGGTATGTTAACGTCGGGCGGCAGCCGGTTGTAAGACTTTTTGCACAAATACATTCCCAAAGAGGGTTGACCTCAGGCAGGCGGCTGGTCGTAAAATTATAGCAAAATTATTTAAACTGTTTCGGCTATTTCTTCTCCATTTTGCTCTTTGGCATCCTTGGGTGACCATTGACATGCATGATATATTTGGAGAAGTAAAAGCGGGAAAGCGCACCCCGGGCTCCAAAGCGGCACAGCTGAGCAACCGGGAACGCGCTTAGACGAAGAAGATTAAGAAAGTGATATCTAAACTTACCAAGTGCCATGTTCCAAGTAAGATAGTGCCAGTGCGGACATGTAGACAGAACAAGCAGCGCCACTCGCTGCTGCGATCACCTCCCAGTTTGGGAAACCTCAGCATTTTAGCTGTACCACAAACTAATTTTATTTACTTCAACCTGTAACCAGCAATACTTGTATGTTGGAAAATATGTAACCAACATTGAGTTGATAGTAAAAACTGCGCACCTGAGCAAATAACAAATCGCATTATTTAGAACAACGCACGTCAGCAGTAGGTATCCATGTTTACGTTGCGTTTTTCAAGTTCTTATGCGCAGAGATTTTTACAATAATGTGAACACGTAATGATTACATATAGTCTCTTTGATGTGAACTCAGAATAATTCTGAGGATGTAAACTGAAAGTCAACAACATGGAAGTGTAGACCTTTTTGATCCGATATGTAGTTTAGACGTAAAATACTTCGCCAACAAAAGAACACTTAACTTACCGATTTAGAAAAATAGATTTTGTATTTAAAACAATGTATGTATGTATTTATTCAATATAATTTTACCTTCTACGATTTCACAATTTAATAATTACTAATAACTTTTGACATTTGTAAATGTCAATTTTTCATTCGTTCATTGATATTACCATATGGAAAAACATATTACGAATCGAAAATCGTTACCCTCTACAGTTGTTTTTTTCTGAAGTTTGGTATGCTTGCTAAAGTGTCAAATGCCAACATGTAATGTAACTCAAAATAAATTGTCAAAATTGACAAATAGACAAAGAAAAGAAATAAGAATTAGACGTGAATATTACAAACCTTGATATTATTTTTATTTCACTCTGAGATTTAAGGTAAAATAGGAGGAAACATTAAATGTATATTGCGTTTAATTTTGTAACTGAATTGTGTTTAATTTGCAGCTATAATGGATAGAATCCCAGATCAAATCGGTTATCTGGTGTTAACAGAGGACGGAGCTGTCCTTGAATCAGGCGGGGAGCTCGAAAACGACGAACGTATCGCAACGATAATAACTGATCTCATCAGTTTGTCTAACAAGTGTGTAATTAATCATAAAAAGCTTTACTTACATATATCAATTGACAAGTTTTACTAATTACTTTATTTTTTATTTTTCAGGGTGGATCCTGTAGCTTTTGCTCCAAATGAACAATTCAAGAAGATATCAATAACCTATGATGACCATTGGTTCGTTATTTGTATTTCTAATAAGAAGATATATGTGGTGAAAAGGACCATACCAATATCTACCATTGAAGGAAATACAATTAATGTCTGAACATTGATCAAAATACTGCAAAATGGGGCGAAATTTATTGATGAGTAGTCTGGAAAATGCATCCTTCAATATAATTTTCCAAATTTTATTCCGCTGCGTCACTTTCGTTATAAATGCGTGGGTAATTAGAAATGTTGGCCATGAGGTGTTAGGAATTATGAATGTAAGGTTGCTGCTGCTAGAAAGTACCATACTGTTCCTAAGTCGTGAGCCCTTTAACCGTGCTTGCATGGGACAGAAAGACGAATTTAGTTGGACTCACATTATGAATCAGATTTGGCTTTCAGTGCCAATCAGTTGTGTGTTGTCACTTATCTTTGTTTACATCTGGTTGAATTGGCTGCCACTGAGCAGCCCAGAACATATTTCTCAATACACAATTGGTTGTTGGAGTGTCGCCTTGTCTTGTGTCTTGGAACTGTGTGCTGCCAACATGGTGCTGATTGCTCAGTTGTTCTGTTTCATTAAGCTGAAAGTTGCCCTTGACACTCTATATATCTTTGTAAGGTCAGTCTTATTTGTGTCCATTATTGTATACAGTAGATCATTTGCTCTTATTGCATTTTCTGTAGCTCAGGTTGCCAGCATTGGTATTATAGTGTTGTGCTATTATGTTTTCTTTTACTGGTACATTAAAAACAAGCCATTGTATGCTAAAGGAGCATTGAAAAGCAAGTTTGTGCCAGATAAAATTTTAAATCAGCTGTATAGTAATATGGATGACTTCCAGTTTACATCATTAAAAGATTTCTTCCCAAAATATTTAGGATCTGTTAATTCAACATTTAATAAAAAATTAAGCACCCTTACTGTAAGTTTTGCAAAGCAAGGCATTGTGAAGCAGTTGTTGACTGAGGGAGAAAAATATGTGATGTCAGTAAGTCCTGTAATGTCCTTTTCTGAACAAGCTACATATGATGTAGTGAACAATCTGGGAAGCTTAGCGGCTAGGTTTATTTTTAGACCTATTGAGGACAGCAGCTATTTCTACTTCACACAAATGGTGAGTAGAGAACTGCCTCTGCATAAACAAGACCAACATAAAATCCAAGAGTCTTGCACAGTTTTGTCTCAAATATGCAAAACTGTCGGCTCAATAGGTTTGTTGGTGTTAGTATTTGGACAAAGCTATGCTAACACTTTATTGACTTTGTATGGAGGCGAAGCTTTCGTAGCGAGTGGGCTGCCAGTGCAGTTACTTAGGAGTCACTGCTTAGCGATAGTTTTGTTAGCTATAAATGGCATTACTGAATGTTATACTTTTGCCACAATGACAAGTGCAGAACTGAATAAATATAATTACTGGATGGTTTTCTTTTCTATATGCTTTTTAATATTATCATATGGTTTGACGTATATTTTCGGACCTGTAGGTTTTATTGTTTCAAATTGTATTAATATGTTCGCTAGGATTATGCATAGTATACACTTTATAAATCATAAATATAGAGACACTGGTTATAGGCCTTTGGAGGGACTAAATGTGGGCAAATTTTTCCTACTGACATTGTTCATTGCTGGGTGTATTTGTAAAGTTTCAGAAAACAAATTGTCCCGAAGTTCAATTATTTTGCACATCGCCGTTGGAGCTGTGTGCGTGTTTTGTGTTCTTCTTTCGTGGGGTTATGAAAACAGGAAACTTGTTTTGAAAATGTACAAAAAAATTATGAATATACAAGATAAAAAAGTATCCAGTGACTAGCATACAATAAAACTTATGTAAATTGTAATATATTATACGCCTATGTATAAGTTTGTCAATATAGTTGTAATGTGAATAAATAATATACTTGTTAACATTGAGAATAGCTTTTTATTTATAATATTTAAATAATCAAATTCAATGATTTATAACATATTACGACATTTCACATACATTTAAATTGGATAAAAGAAAACTCCTCTCATTTGCGCCTCGCATATTCGTTTAACTTCATCTGAAATATAAAACGATCTAGTAAAATACTTTGTAACTTTGTTAGATATACATAAAAATAACAGGAAGACCAAAATGGCTACATATAATAGGAAATATACATCAAAATAACAGGAAGACCAAAATGGCTACATATAATAGGGATGATGATTGGGTCAGAAAAGTATTATTCTAATTAGTCCGTTAGTTAGATTATCCAAAAATATTGTACCTACCCATATTTTTCAGTTTATCAAAAAAGTAAAATTTTACAAAGATACAGAGTATCTAAGTTCCAGAGTGGGGGCTTGTGACGTCACCGATGAGTAAAAATCGTATGATAGCGTGACGTCATGCGAAATTTAAATAGGCTGTATCTTCGTCATTTATTGTTTCTCAGAGAAAAGAAAAAATACATGTACAATATTTTTTAATAATCTAACCGATTGGCCAAAAATAATTTTTCAGTCATCATGCCTATTTGAGCAGAAAAATATACCCAATATTTACGAACCAGTTAGTAAGGAGAGAAAAAATGTATATTAAAATAAGAGATAGGTTGACTAATCTATTGGAACTTTGTAAACCATCACATGAGGTAGAAGGATACAATTCAACATACCTACGTAGGAATGGAATGCTATATGTAATGATTTTACCTAAATATAACAATATGAATACAGTTGAGCTCTTACCAGAAATCTCTTTAAGTGTAGCATTCTTTTCCTGAATCACAACATAGAATTCTCTTTCATTTGATATCTTTCCTGTTATCCAATATTCATCAGGTATTTTGATTATAATTTCTCCATAATTACCTAAACTGAAAACAAATTAAAATACTTATTGTTTGAGGTCAAAAACATAAACCGATAGAAATAAAGAAAATTCTAAATATTTTACCTTTTCCTATTGGAATGTATGCCTGCTATCATACTTAATACTTCAGGTTTTATTGCTGTAGAAGGAACTAATTTGCTTGCAGGTGGCTGAAAAAATACATGTTACTTAATTACATGTTCTCAAGTGTTTATTTATGCTAGCTAAAATATATATATAGCCACTTTTGGTTCTATCTACCCCTTAATGAAAAAGACGTGACCGTGTATCTTTATTATTGTATTACATTAGTAGTAATGAGATCACTTACAGATGTTTTGAACGCCAAATTAAGTCTATTGAAGTAGACAAACTTGTGGTCACAGGCAAGCTGAGAGTTTTGCAACGCGTGGATTGTGCACTGCTCACTAATAGACGAGGCTATGCTGAACAGTTGGGGGCCCATGAACGCGTCTAGGGATCTAAATGTCTCAATATCCAGGGTTGTATTTACTGAAAAATAAGTGTTTTATTAATTCTGCTGCATAAGCTACTGTCAAAATATTCAAGTAAAAGTGTCTGAAAGTATATGAAGTCCATATTTTAATTAATGATGACAGTCGGGAGTTCCTAAGAAGAAGATATTTTATGCCATCAAGGTTCTCATGTTCTCAAAGATGCGTTCAGTCATTCAAATGTCCAAAGCATACTCATCATTTTGGTTGGTACTTATGGTTTTGGTGGCACAAATCTGGACATGAAAATAGTTCTGTCTAAAATGACTTACCATCAATAGTAAAACAAATGGTAGCACTTAGAGTTCTATACACTATCAAGTAGTACTGTCTAGTCTCCGTGTCATCCTCCCTCATCAGGTAAACTTTGACCAGTTTCTGCAGGTCCTCCTTATTTCGGATGCCCTCAGCTGGACTGATGAAACGGCCGTGTCTCTGGGCGGCCGCTACGGCGTCCCCATGGATTTCCTTTTCTACTTGTTTTGGTAGCAATGTTTGCACTAAATACTGGTATAGTGTGAGCATGTCATTATTTGAGAGGCCATTCCTGCAAGAACATTTATTAAGTAGGTTATACTTATTTTAGTAAGTACCCTTCAAATCACTTGGTTTGTTTACTACTACACTGTAATGATATATTAATTACTGCCTAATTGCTCTTACTACTGTGAAACCCTACCATATTATATTTTATTTTTTACACAGGTGTTGTGACTTGTGACATGACTCATGATCGTTTTACAGTTTTTATTATAATTACCAAAAGCGAGCAATCCTTTCCAATGAAATATGTAATTATCTTCACTGTTTGATTTTTCTTTAATAGGTAGTTGTTTATATTGGAGCTCTATGCTTAGGTGACTTAGCTATGGACGTAGAAATTGAGCTAGTACCTATGTACTGGAAATTTCTGTGCCACAAGTATCTTATCACTTACCATATTAGCTGATCATTGTATACAAAGGAGATGCATTTGAAGTCAGGGTAATTGACTTCCAGCAAGTCAATGAAACACACTACTTTGAAGAAGGAATTCTTGTCTAATGGCAGGTAATGGATACCTTGTATAACATCGGACACATCATTCTTGAGATTTGCTGACAGTATGAACTGGAATTAAAAAATATTCTTTGGTCATTCTCCAGTTTTTTTTCACTACCTTATGCGTAAGGCGTCACCTTTTTTTGCAAAATTAACACCAAATGTAAAAATCTATCGACTATGCAATGTCTAGTTTTGTTTTCCACCTAATTAACGCATCGCTTTTTTAAGTGAAAAAAGGTGACGCGTTAATATGGTGGATAAAACGGCTGGAGAATGTCCAGTAGTACTTAGTTAATATATGTATGCAAGCAATTTTGAATGGCATATACATGTAGTACTTACAATCTGGCCAATAATTCAATGGTTTTATTTTAGTATAGGCACATTATCAATAAAATAAAATTATGAATATTATGATATAGGTATTATTATTTCATATAGACTTATTAGACAAGCTGTAAAAAGGCCTAACGGTATAATAAAACCTTACTGGTGTAAAAAACTCTTCACAAGTTGTGTATATTTCCTCAATAGGGATATCTTTAAAAGGTCCCATAAACATTCTAAACATTTTGTATGCTGCTGTGAGTAAGTCGCTCATGACTGATGGATCTACCTGGAAATGAAAAATATTTAATTAGACCATACTTCTGATAAATCAAAATTACTTGTCCATTTATTTTTTGTTTTCATTGGCAAAATATTCTTCTTGTCTAGTAGTGGAACATGTGATGTCTTACAAAAATCAACAAATTGCTTACCAGTTCTCCCTGCGTTTCTCCTATAGCCGATAAAGCTTTGGTAGTATATGGTATTCTAACCACCTGCAAACAAAAAGAAATGACTATTTGTATATTTTGATAAACAGTAGAAAATAATGTCACGAGAAGTATAAGGTAAGAAAATAAAGTTGGTATAAAGAAATAAGAAGAAGAAGGTAATATTACCAATACCATCCAGAAGTTCTTCTCAGGTTGGAAAAAGATGTAACGTTTTGTCTGTGTTTGTAGTGCTTCACATGGCTCTGATGAAAATGTACTGTAACATAATTTAATTTATAAGAAGCTGTTATTTTGTTCATATTTATTTGTATTGTAGAAAAAGCTACTATTAGCTATGTAAATTTATATATTAGTATGCTGTTAGCATTAAGTCCCCCTTTTGTACCATTTTTTTGGTAAATAAAGTTAAAATAAATAAAAAAGGTTAAAGTCTAGTGAACTACAACACTATGGAAGCATAATCAAACGCATAAAAGGCACCTTTTATGCACATTCAAGTGAGGTACCATCAATTAAATATTACTAAATTTGATCAATGGCTGCATCTAAAACTACTCTCATTTTCTGCCAATACTGTTACTGACGTTACTTTACGCCAATTGCTGGACGAATTAATGGCCGTATACCAATGCATCATAGTAGACATTGCTGTCATTTTATTTAAATTTCATAGGGCCATTTTGTGTGATGATGATGTTTGAAGTTACTCTTCCATAGTATTATAGTTCGCTATTAAAGTCCCTTGTCATTAACTTGAGTTACATACATTACAAAATCTTGGGAATATTTCAATAGCAGCTTTGGGATAACATTTTAAAATGCCAAAATTCAGCTTTACGAATTGAGACTTTAGACCTAGGTCAACCTAGGTATCAGTTTGGACCACTTATCCTTACAAACGACAATGATCCGGTACCCAAGACACCCTGACAAGGAAAAAAGGAAGACCTTGCAAAAGATGGGTGGATGACATTAAGGAAGTGGCTGGAGCTACCTGGACCAGGAAAGCAGGAAACAGAGACATGGAAAGGATTAGAGAAGACCTTTGTCAATGGACAAACGGACAAAAAGAATAAATTAAGTATGTAAGTATATTGTTTGTTTTTGCTAAGTGTAAAAAGTCCAAATAAAGGCTATTACTATTATAATCTAGGTATGGCAATTACATAAATTGACTTCACCAGACACTTACGACATAAATTTGACAACTGCCTCACACAACCCAACCTGCATCTTACGTGCATCACTTGCTGTTTGGCTAGGGTGGTAGAATAATATCTTCTGTAACTCCTGTAATCATTAAAATAAATGTCAATGAAATTTATTACATTTTTTATTGCTTTTTTGCTTAGCTTATTTAGAAACATTAATTTTACCAAATGAATGAAGGGTTTGATAACTTAGAGTGCACAGTTTTAAAGCCTACACTTATACCTAGTATTCTTAATGGATATTGTTGTGTAGTCTGTCTTGTCGTTAAAATTTCTCCCCTAACTACTGAATTCTCCAACCGTTTCTTCTGTTTTGCCGGTCCCTTCCTTTACAATAAACTACACGGAAAACTTAACATCTTTTCTCTTCCAAAATATTCCTGCAAATTAACCGTCTTAAAATACCTGCAAACCCTAAACTACGATGATACGGAACAACTAATCCTTCCACTTAAATAGTGTACTTTTGCTCTGCAGTGACCTAACTCCTTACTTCCATTCATTTATCCATTCACACACTCACACATCCATACTTTAGATAATTATAAATAAGTATAACTTAGGTATTATTTTTATATAATAGATACAGATAAAATAATTACTTAGAAATATATGAATTATATATATATATGTATCTACTCTTCCCCCTTTAAATTTATATAATTAAATACATTAGTAAGCTTCTTTATGTACATTTTTTGTAATCTCACTTGTATCCAGTAGTGAGAGCCCTGGAGATCTGTACCACAGGCCCAGCCTCTTGCAGACTCCAGTCTCCACCAATCGGTGATAACACCATAGCCTGGATTGTAACCTACCTTGTAATTTAGATTTTTGGAGAAAATAAATATATTTTTTATCTTTATCTTATCTACCTCTATGACCCTACATTTACTATGAGTAATGGAGTACATACACAGTATTGTTGTCTAATTGAAAATACTTACTTCGCCTTCCTTAGGACCAAAATTAGAATTGAATATAAAGAACGAACAAATCTTCGTTTTAACGTCGATCATTTTAAATAGTTATCTTGTGGGATAGTTAATTATTTTCCTGAAAATAGCTGTAGTATATTGGTAACTTTATCACAATAGGTACTCCATTTAAACTGCCAAATTTCATTAAAAATATTTTTATCAATAACTTTACGTTAGAAATTACAAACAATAAAAATTCATAGCATTACTAGTATACCCTAAAATTACATTAAATTAATTGAAAAGTTTAATTTTATACCAAATAATGTTATTGAATATTGATAATGATGACAGTGTCAGCTGTCAATCATCAAAGTCAAACATGACACTTCTATAGATTTTGTTTTTACTTTTGGTTGGCACTACTGTACTAGAACCGTAGAGTCAAGCTAAACTCTATTATACTTATTGTGGTACATGTTTTTATCAACATATTGCAGTTATACCTGAGTTATACCACGTTCCCAAAAAAATGCCAGTGCATTATAATAGAAAGGGACACCTACAAATTTAGGTATACCTATCGTTTTTAAGAACAGTTTTGCCACTTCGTAGGCATTCTAAAGTCTAGCTAGACTGAAATATAATTTCTTTAAGGAGAGGCCCTTCCTCTAAGTAGTTTGTGCCATAGATTAATATTGTATACACTGAAAGTCTGTGCATTAACATCATTATCGGCAGCCTTCTGTATCCCACTGTTGGAAATACGCCTTTCCCATTAGTGTACGGCCTAGGCTAGCAAATTAATTCAGGCTAATGGGACCACCTGGAAAGTATACCAACATACTTCATACATATTTCAAACAAAAAAAGAATTTTACAAATCGGTCCAGGCGTCTTCGAGTAATCGAGGAACATACATAAAATATTCAGACGAATTGATAACCTTCTCCTTTTTTGAGTCGGTTAAAAAACAACTCATCTTTCGGATCAATGGTTGAAATATCAAATCAGCGAACAATAGAGTATCAAATAGATCAATCACATCGACAACAAATTACCATGGAAACAACTAATGTGGTTTTGTTTGTTGACAACAATCAATTTATTTACTTGACAACTTTTTCACTCCTCTCGATCGTATTCTGCATTTTATTTTTAGAATTATTGTTGCTAATATATTATTTTCTACATCATGTCTATCCGAAATCCAAGATTGCCTCTTCTGCCGGGCTATGGATCAAATCCATTGGCAAGTATACTTACCCTCTTGGAACCTGGAGTTTTCTACTCCTAACTAGGTATATAGTAAGGTACCTACCTAGTGGAGATATTGATCATGTTTATGATTCAATGTAATGCCTAGGCGATAGGGAACGGTGATGGTGCTGGTGAAATGTTCGAGAGTGCAAAAAGGTTCATGGGTCCCACCCCATCTCACTTGTAATCTTTTCTCATCCTAGCGATTTCCGGTTGCATCCTGAGCCGTTTTGCTTCGGAGCCCGGGTTGCGCTCAATGGTCACATAAGTATGCCGACGAAGAGTGATCTAGAAAAAACCGGCCGTAACCAATTGGCTGTGGTTTTATGACCGGCCGCCTATCTGGCATCAAGGAAGACCTTGGGAATGCATTTATGCGAAAAGTTTTACATACGGTCGCCGCCCGACGTCAAGCCTTCTTTGGGCTGCAGTTGTAGCTTGTAATCATATCAGCCACAGGAAATTCATTGCTGGACCTTTCCCAAGTGGCAGTAGCGGCGTTAGGGTAGGGCCCGGTTGGGCAACCGCCCAGGGCGCCAGATACAAAAGGGCGACAGGGGGCGTTTTTGGGCAAGGGTCACAGGTAATAATAAATATATAAATAGCGGCTGGTTAATGACGGCAACTCCTAGACTCTTATTTGTATGCACCCCCCTCCCTCCCTTCGTTTACAATAGGGCGGCAATTTTGAAGAATCCTATATCGTACTTGCACCCCTGTCCCGTCCCCCCCCCGTCGGTAGAAATAAATCGTATGAGATTGAAGCCACAGTCAGTCTGAATTGCAGTTTGGGAGGGCGGGGGGGAGTGGGGGGCGGGAAAATCTCGCCCGGGGCGCTGGCACTGCCAAGTGGCCTGGAGTCTGGTTGTGATTACAAAATACAAAATAATTTATTCAGAAGATAACATTTTTGGGTGGCGAATGGGAATCACTTTTATGCATGGATAATACTTTTTTATATTTTATTTTATCTAATAAAAAACTATGGTACGTTTTTAAATAACATTAACATAAATCAATTAATTGACTTTTATGAAATTAATTCATTAAATCATCATCATATCAACCACAGGAGTCCACGGCCTCCCCCAAGGATTTTCAAAACGGCCTGCATCCAGCGTTTTCCTGCATCCTTGCTCAGGTCGTTGGACCTCCTAGCACTAGCAGGTGCGTGTCCTACGCTGCGCTGTCCGCCATTCGAGAGCCATTTTGCCCATCGGCCATCGATTCTTCGTGCTATGTGCCCCGCCCATAGGCACATAGCAGTCTACTTCAATGAGCTAATCCACTGATTGAAGTGATTAAATATAAGCTTGTAGTTGTAGGCGTTGTAGCCCTTCAGTCAGCTCTTTTGACATACACAAGAAGAGATGTATAGGTCCTATGTAACGTAAAGTTATGTCGGGGATGTCGTTGGCGTTACCTACTTTGCCAACTCGGAAAAACAAGAGCAATCGGATAAGTTGGACGATATACTAAGGACACGATAGACCTAAATCTAAAACGAGGATTTTTCACAGATCGGGAAGAAGAGCTTCGGTGTACGTCCGATGTTTACCTCCATAGACAATGTGAACATGCTGGTGGACAAGCCCGAGGGCACCAACCGCGTACCCTCGCTGTACTGCCGAAAGCAAGCGCCGGAGCTACCAGCGTGGATTATGTATGACAAGAGTGTATGTACCATCGTATCTATACTAATATTATAAAGCGGAAGAGTTTGTTTGTTTGTTTGTTTGTTTGTTTGTTTGTTTGTTTGTTTGTTTGTTTGTTTGTTTGTTTGTTTGTTTGTTTGTTTGTTTGTTTGTTTGTTTGTTTGTTTGTTTGTTTGTTTGTTTGTTTGTTTGTTTGTTTGTTTGTTTGTTTGTTTGTTTGTTTGTTTGTTTGTTTGTTTGTTTGTTTGTTTAAACGCGCTAATCTCAGGAACTAATGGTCCGATTTGAAAAATTCTTTTTTTGTTGGGTAGTCCATTTATAGAGGGAGGCTTTAGGCTATATAACATTACGTTCCGACAACCACGCGAACAAAGTCGCGGGCACAGCTAGTTTATCATAAAATTTACTTAATCTTTTCCCTCTCCGTCATTGATTCCTACGACCGGTGCTGAAAGTATTAGCCTGGTGAAAGACAGGCCTCACACTGAACTAAATTTCAGATGCTTGTGTGACGGTGTAAATAAATAAATAAATAAATATATACGGACAAATCACACTGATTAAGCTAGCCCCAAAGTAAGTTTTTTTAAACTTGTGTTATGAGATACTAACTTATCTATATATGTTTATGATAAATACATATATAGATAAACACCCAAGACCCAGGACAATTGAAAAAGGCCATTTTCCAACTTGCCCTGGTTGGGGATCGAACCCAGAACCTCCGGATTAGCGGTCTAGCGTGTTAACCATTACGCCACGGAGGTCGTCAAGGTAAGTGTAAGTGTCGTCGTCGTAGGTGTAAGTCTAGACTTTGTATCTTTACAAGATCTAAGATTCATAATTTTATATGGTTCTGTTCATTATTCTATTTCATCACAATCATTTGCGCTACTCGTTCCAGTTTTGTTCCAGCATCACCTGTAGGTTCCACAGGGTTCTCACCTTGATTCTGTATTGTTTTTATGTAGGTATGTGTTATTACTACCTACATAGAAAAGCAGCTATGATAGCAATTTTGAAAATAAATCTCTTATAGGGAATATATTTAGCAGAAACAAACACGGTTTATTTACATTGTGAGTTGGCATTAAGCGAGAAGAACCTATATTATATGTTAGTTATTACAATGGCAAGCCAGCGCACGCTGCGTATAATCATAAAGGACATGCGAACCGCAACAGTCACTCTTTAACTCTTTACTAGTACTTTTGCTTTGTTTTTGAAAGGCACGTAAAGCTGTATTGATTCTATTTATTGCAAGATCACAGTCGTTAAGCTACGTGTGAGGATCATTTTCTTTTAACTTCTTATCTCATACTTTTTAATCCAGATCCTCAGATTTGAAGGATACTTTCAACAAACATTACACGAGATGAGAGCTGGATCCAGCATCTTGCGGAAAGTGTCAGTTTTGTTCTTTCTCGAAGACGGTACTATAAAGGTGGTGGAACCAAAGACTGAAAACAGTGGCTTACCACAGGGTAAGTATGATAGCTTGATCAGAGATTAACATAAGTAGTTTCAGCATGGAAACCTTTCCTTCATTTACTACGATTAAATGTGGTATGTACTGTAGTAAGAAGTACGTACGTTTCGTTCAGATGATTGCCCTGTCGTCTAGCACGTCCTCCTACAAAGGTAAGGCGGACGGATGACCTGGCCAAGGAAGGTGTAAGGAAAATCCATTTTTGATCAGTCTTTTGGAAATCCTTGTGAGTGGCCTGCTGCTGTCCTGCAATTGTATTCATGCATCTTTTGAATGATGTAAATTAATGTAGGCAGATAGCTAGCTGCGCTGCGAGGTAAAAGAAGTTCGGTTTTAGAGAAAACTAAGTAATTGTCATCTAAAGCAGACATGATGCACAAATCCGGTGGTTGGTCGGGAAATAGGAAAACGGGGTATAAAAGTCGGTAGGTGAGTATTTATTTTCGTCCTTACTTGAACTTTTATATTTAAGAAATTTGCTTTCGTAAATTGAGGTTGTGTTTCAATTTTTAGGAACGCTTATAAGTCGTCAAAGGATACGTCTTCCATTTTCTTACGATATGTATTACGATGTTTTGGATTTGAATATTGGACTGGAAGTTACGTTCTTCGGAAAAGTTTTTAAGGTAAACCCTTGTCACAGAATACATAAGAGTCAAACCCTTGTTAAAGTTTATTTATTATAAAAAGCTTTATTGTTCCACATTAAAATTGTTAAAAGTTCCAAAGTCCCTAGACGGAACTCTTAAGTATCGGTAGTCGGTACCTTTGTCCGTCTGTCCGTCCGCGTTAAAGCCCAGAGACTGTTAAGTACTGGAAATCTTTCATCGTTACCAATTCTTGTTTGGGGGAAAATCTAAAAAAATCGTGAATAGAAAAAAAATACTTACATAATTCTTGGAAAAAAACTACTCAAATAAAGTTGTAACTAGTTTAATATAGGTAGTAAACATGTAAACTCGGATCACGACATAGAAACTTGTATGGGAGGCCAAGTTACTTTTTTTATTTCGATATGTTATGTTTGTTGGAAAAAGTCGTTCAGTGCCATGGACTGAATTCACCCTTAAATAGTTTCAGTATATTTGGTTAGACCCTGTGCCTTTCAGATTACTTTTCTGACGATTGTTTTTTCTTCCAGCTTGTGAACTGTGATAACTTTACGAGAGTTTTTCTAAACCGCCTTGGAATAAATGTGCCTGATCCTATTCCGTGGCCTGATGCTATTGAGGTAAGTTAGGCCTATAATTAGGTAAGGAAATAAATATGTACCACAATTTATTTAAAATATATAACTGAATTTGCAGAGATCACCTGATACAAGAAAGCCCCCAAAACATAGACCTTTTAAACAATTTTTGGATTTTGATAGACAAGTTTTAAGGTAAGCGGATTAGTTTTCCTTTTGTGTGCACTAGCTTTTCTTAGTTTTGCCTACTAAGGCAAAACTAAGAAAACGTAGCCATACCTATTGTATAACCAACTGTCTGGTAGAAAAGGCCCCTGGCCTAAAGTCCGCCATTTACATTTATTGTAATGAAGTTATATAAATACCTAAATAAATAAAAAAAAAAAAATTGTTGGAAAAGATAGCTTCTAGACTACAGTGGCCACGTTTGTAGCTGTTGATGTACTTGTCATCATCTTCCTAACCATTTTCCAATTTATTTGGGGTCGGCGCGGTATGTCCATTTCCCTCTATCACCCGTCATTCCTTCATCCACTCCAACTATATCCATGTCATGATTTATGCACTTCATCCATCTCTTCTTTGGTCTTTCCCTCCCTACCTTTATGCCCGTTAACCTGCACACGAGTATAAGTGTTTTTTGCGTTACATCAGTTACATTTACATGTACTAATAGTACATCTATATGTAAGTACCTATTTTTTGGCATTACTCGTACATATCTTTTTAGATTTTATGGTTACTGGGATGATAGAGATTCGGAATTCGGTGTGCTGCATCTTTTGGAAATTCACTATTTCCTGGCAGACGATACAATCGAAATCAAGGAGACGATGCCACCAAACTCAGGAATGGAGGCAGGACCTATGTTCTTGAAGAGGATGCGAATGCCCAAAGTATGTAAATACCTATTAGTTTATTACAATTCATTAGAAATGTAGACAATATACAAGCCTGGGTATGGTTTATTCAAATAGCATAAAATATCACAGGTATCCATTATACGAGTAAGATACTGTTAAGGTATTTCAAATAAGGCAACTGCTCTGAATCTCTGAATCACACACAAAATAAACAAAAAATCAACTGGAGTACATAAGTAATAAACCGTCTGTTTCACTAATTTAAAGTGTCGTGATTTCCAACGAATAAAAATGTTGTATTATTTTTTTCTAGAAAATACCACCGCGTATTATGATGTCGGAAGGTCCAAAGCTGCCTTCGTATGGCCCCGCAGACTTGAGTATCGGGGCTGTGCTGAATATATTTGGGCGAAATGTCCTCTTGACCGATTGCGATCCCTACACCAAGGAATACTATCGTGTTACTTACGGCCTAGGTACGTTTTGAATACCGTGGTGGGCAAAAGGTGTTGAACAGATCTCACTACAGATTGAGGTAGTACGTACTATCTTAAGCTTGGCGCACTAAATGGACTAAAGTAGCCATGGAACCACCATGGAACATAATCTTTGTATGATAAGCATGATAGGTTATCACTTTTTTAGCTATTATACTTGCCTACGTACGTACGTTAAGTACCTAGGTCGTTACAGTTGTGTTATGAACTCCCTGACATAGCAAGAGGAAGGTTCTTCAAAAATGTCATGAAAAAAAATCTTTACGTTCAGCACAGCGCACGTTCCACCCTTGGTGTTACAGGCCCTAGTTAATAGGAAGGATAACCACTTACCATCGGGTCTAGTCGTATAAAAATGCAAATGTCCAAGATTTTAATTGCAACTGATATCCATTTTATTGATCTACTCCATTCATATTATCGCAAAGCACCCATGGATGCTTTGAGATAATGAAATGTTACTTTTGACGTATAGATGCATTCACACCGCTGCCGATCCCTGGTGAAGACAGGGAGTGTGTAAGTACCAGCACGGCTGACAGACAGCTGCCACCGTGGAACGGTTACGGTTCCTACGAGGATTCAGCCGAGAACTGCAGGACCGTTGAGCCCAAAGCTCCTCATCGAGACTTTATTAAGTTTCTTCATAAAGACAGGTAAAACTGTGGAGTCTCACAATCTTTGCACTCACAGAATAAAAAAAACAACTTATATAGTAAAGTGGACGCGAATGAAGATGAGACGACTTTCACAGATGAGAAGGTATACTTTACCTTCTCATATGGAAAAGCGCTCAAAAAAGTCTAAACCTGAACACAAAGACCAGATGAGGCTGTTTAAATGTTTTATATTATATCTTACCAGTTATACTTAAATTGCTTTATAGATAGAAAAAAGGAACATATTTTCTTAAGCTATTTTTTTCTTTCTAACATTGGGGACGTTTTGCAATGGCAAAACGTCCCCAATGTTAGAAAGAAAAAAATAGCTGTGACTATACTAGTCGTATTATATATAGTAATATAGTAGTAGTATATATTATGTATAGTAATGTCACTGGTATGACTCTCCATTGATTCAGAGTAACATATATACCTACTACTACTACAAACGAAACAATTTATCTGTACACACGTCGATGTGTGAGTTTTATACTTAGGGTCGCACCGCAGAATTATTTTAATACTTACCTACTAACGAGTTCGACATATTTACGATTATATTTTTCCATACCGGAAGATTTGCGAACACTATGACGTAAAAAATATTCTGTTTTATATGTATTAAATGTTACAGAAAAGTCGGAAACAGCTACGTAATATCACTTCACACAAATATTTTTCATTATGTCTATTGTCCATTTCACCTATAGTTCACTGAGTCACTTATATTGTAACGCACTAATTTCACTAATTCACTATTGTAATATAGTAATTGGCATATTCGGCGCAAAACTATACGGTAATAATATGAATAAATTCAATAAAAAGAAACAAATGTTTATCACGATTCACGCTTACACACAGCATGTCAAGTTGTCATTGTCAACAATGGCATTTAGCACTATAACCCGAGGAAAATAAAAACAATCTCGCTCTTGTGTATCTCCCGCCAATGCGAGAGAGCGAGAAGGGTATATATATCAAGATGGTTGCTGGGTAATAACGTGAAATTATATTGTTGCTTTGCTTACCTGTTTTCATCATTTGGAAATGTATGAAATATACGTTCTTTAGAGTATTGGGTGGATAAACAATTATTATACGCGCACCTTCTCACCATGATGGTTACTATTGGTTGACAGTTCTCAAGACAACAAACGTCGCGTATTGCGTGCGGCTAGTAATTAAACCCTGGTTTGGAGCCGTCAAAGCTCACAAAGTGCGGGGGAGAGGTGCGGGGACGCCAATTTGCGGGAGACGCTGTGAGATACCATTCTGTTTGACTCTTATGTATTCTGTGGTAATGTACCTCATTAGGTATAAGTATACTTTCTTGTACCTATAGTCACATCCATTTCATTGCTCACAAAATAATTACGTAAGTTGACAAGCTAGGGATGTGAAAGACAGATAAAGAAAATCATCGACAATTTCTAATCATAAAGCAAGTAGGTGGAGAGAACTGGATAGCATAACAAATGGCAGGGAATAGAAATCCATGGCACAGAAAATACAAGATTTCAGCAGTTTATCGTTGAAAGCTGATGATGATAATGATGGTGATGATTTTACCTAAATAAAATGGTTTTTGCATATTGCAGAGTAGGGTTCGACTCTCACGTGTTAAGATTCGCGGCGCGTCTTATCTCTGACAACCCTGAAGACGCGCGAAGATACTTCATCATCAAGTACTTCCTGTCCGATGACACGTTGGGAGTTTTTGAGCTGTGTGAGCGCAACTCCGGATTTCAGGTAGATTTCTATACGTAATACAATATCATACGCAACAATTGCCTTGTGTCCTTATTAAAGATGCCGGAAAAATTGAAATATTTTAGTTACACTTTGAAAAAAAAGTAGGTTGTCAGAAGATCGACGACCCAAAACTTGTGGCGCGAACGTGTGAGGAGATTCAAAGGGATGTACTGCACTGCACCAAAAAGCCGTAGTTAGATCCAATAATCAATGCCGCCACAAATAAGCAGTGACTCTATAGTCTTCTTGCATCCTTGTTTTGTTAATCCTGTTTTTCTTCGAACAACTATCGAAGATGAATATTTTACTTTTTTATGCGAAACTTGCTCAGACGTGGTCATTGACTGAGGATCAGAAGTCCAAACTGAAAGTATGCCAAAGAGCAGTGGAACGCAGTGTACTAGGTTTCAAGAGATTAGACTAGTCCCAAATACCTTGATGGACAGTGATCGCCGATGTGGGGCAAAAAGCCGCAAAGTTGAAGTGAGATTGGGCGGGCCATGTCTGCTGAATGCTTCGTGTGAAATGGGCGAACAAAGCACCTGGTTACCCGAGGATGGTCATCGTCGCAGGGGAAGGCGAATGACCTGGACGCATTTCAAAGCGGTTAAATGGTTGGCATGGCAATGACTGGACAGGGACGCAAGGAGGGAAATGGAAGAGACCTTTGTCAAGCAGTGGGACGAAGAAGTTATTTAAAAAAATGCGAATCTAAATATGTATTATTTTTAGGGCGGCAAATTCTTTCGTCGCAACAAAATGTACCTGCCTGACGTGGAATTCTTCGTGCCCAACGAGCCGCCCGCGTACACCGACAAGGACATGTGGGTCGGCAACGAACTGGTCATCAACAAGCATCGTTTCCGACTTGTTGCGTCTGATGAGTACGCGTTGCGGTATTTGGAGGTCAATCAGGTAAGGAGTTGGGCGAACCTACACGACGTTGAGTTGATCGTGCTTATCGAGCTTCCCGCGTACTCCGATCAGGACATGTGAACTCTTCTTGAACGTTGGTCCTATTCATCATCATCCGAGCGTATTCCCGGTTGCATCGTCAGTGGTTATGCTTCAGAGCCCGGGGTCCGCTACCTTACCTAGGTGATTTGACGAGGTTACTGGTTTTTACACAGAGCGACTGCCGTCTGACCTCCGCAACCCAAAGGGTAGACCAGAACCAATCCTAGGATAGGTACAAAAGCTAGATGGCGTTCGTGACCAACAGATTTACGTGCCTTCCGAAGCACGGAACCATGTTTCTTTTCGGATAATCAGGTGATTCAAGCCTGCAATATCCTAACCAGACTGGAAACAACTTTTTCACAAAGTATGCTTCCCAGTGGGATTTGAACCCATGACCTCCGGATCACAAGGCAAACGCCTTGACCACTGGACCGCGGAGGCAGTCCGTTAATCCTATTATGCATGTTAAATCTATATCAAGATTATAGGTCTAGTTGTGGTAGAGCCACGCTACCGGCAAAACTCAGTTTTGCTAGTAGCATGAATGGGCCGGCTCGTCCGGGGAAGTACCACACTCGCACAGAAAATCGACTTCTAAGTAGTAGCTTCACCGTTTCTATGCTTCGATCGGTGAGTGAGAGAGCCGGAGCCCCCTCGCCTCTGGGGAGGGCCCTGAATGGCCGGTAATGCTCTTGTTACGCTCCTGATTTTGCAGTTGTCCATGGGCAGCGGTGATCACTACCATCAGGTGATCCGCTTGTGCGTTTTCCGTCCTATAACATATAAAAAAGGTTTAAGGATGAGACGTTATTGTTTATCAGAAAAATAATATGACTACTTTTCTCGTAGTATCCGATGGCCAACACAGCCTTGATAATGGACAAAATACGGCGTACCCTGGCGGCAGAGGAGAACGGCTACAAGAAGTTTGTCGCCAAATATATGGAGGCGGTGCTTCCTGACAAGAAAGACCTCATGTCCGTCAGATGTTTCAAGTAAGAAATTCAAAGCCACATATTGATTCAGTAGTCAATAAAAATAGATACTTAAAATACCTGATTACTATATAGTTACCATTTTATATGAATAATGCACCTATCTATGCGCAATTAAGTTCTAAAAAATCAAGAATCTGACATATCTACAAGAATCTTGATTTTCACAGGTTCACCATTTTACTAAGAGCAGCTGCTAAGCTAAGCTCTAGTAAAATGGTGTTGTTGCAGTGTATTTGATTAATACTTCTCTATTTTATATTTTTTTGCGTAGGCAAGCACTGAAGGAGATAATGTGTGAGAAAATGACCGAACATGAGTTTTTGACAATAATTCGTCATTTCCGCGGTGATCCTGGTAAGGAGAAAAGTCCACGGCGAGAAATGATCAGGTGAGCAACAAATCATCTTTTGATATGAGTAGGTATATGTATTTAATGAAATGTGTTATAGTTAAAAAACATAAACTTGTTATTCGTCAGGTCTTTGGTATTTACGAATCTTACGCGCGGTCTTTGGGACGACCGAGACAGGTTGCGTGAAGGTTTGATGCACGCGGACGAAGTTGGAACTGGTGTACTGTCGCCTCATCGACTCCGACAAATTCTGAAGGCAAATCGAATGCCTATTAATGAAGATCTTATGGACTGCATGCTTCAAGTGTGAGTACCTATGTACGTTACCTATACTTTTTCACCTGAGAGTAAGTACCCATACTTGACTATGAGTTTTGTATGCTGCTGATTAAGCGTGACCGTTCGTCAATAGAAACCTTTACTCCACTTGAATGGAACCCTACTTGTTGTTGTCTTCCTTAGCGTTGGTGTAGATTCTCACATGACTTGTTTTGGCGAGATGGGTTGCTAATCTATCACGTATTTTTCATATCTATTAATGTAGCTGGGAATGTTGATTGTTACTTCAATAATATTCTTACGACTTTGGCGAAAGGTGATCTTAGATATAGAGATAAGATCTTTTTCATTACACATATTTTAAAACTAAATTATCTTTGAAATTACTTTTTCTATGTACAATATCTCTTTTTTTTAATAGCCATTTATGTCCCATAGTTGGGCAAAAGTTGGACAATATCTCTAAACGTTTTTTATTCATTAACAGACTGACGAAGGACGAAAACTGCAACATTCTGTATGCAGATTTGATGGATTTCCTGGACTTTAAGACCCGCCCCGTGTTCACCCTGACCGAGGAAGACTATCAGAAGGTGGTGCGACACGCTCCTCCGGTTAAGGATACAGAGGTAAACATTACCTACATTTTAGTGCATAAGGTCAATTTGTTAATTTTATGTCTCTAAAATCAACAAGCCATTCAGTAAGACACGTTGATTTTACAATTTAAGTGGTTATGGGTCAACTTTTAACTCAAAGTTTTGGAGCACTAACTAATACGAGCGATATTTGAAATGCTCGTGTTAGTTATATATTGACATGACTCGTTTCAAATTGTAGTGATAAATTGTCAATAAAAGGTAACGTTGCACGACACACAACATAATCTTTTGACTGATCTACCTTATATTTGTTTCTTAAGTGCAAGTTATGGGCGGAAGCGGAGACGTTCATCGATGACGGCTACGTGAATTGGAGCGCTTTCCTCTGCCAGCTGAATTTGGATCACCTCGTCAAGGATCAGTCGTAGTCTAGTGAATGATGAAGAAACAATTTTTAATGATTAACATTTCTAGTGCAATATTTGAGTAGTTTTATGAGAGATTTTCGTAATAAATTATGTTGCTATTTCAAATACTTTTTTATATTGACTCCAGTTTGTAGGTACTTTTTTTCTATGAAATTATAATAATAAGGTCTTTAGGATAGCCTTTGGATTGGGACAACCCCTCTTGATTACGTCAATCATTTGAATGTATGGAAAGCATGGAAAGAATTAAATAATAAAATTACATTTCGAATTCACTTATATTTTTTAGCGATCACAATAAATACATTTTAACGCTCACTCTTGGTATAAAGTCTCACTTTTACATTACACGATTTTCAAAGGTAAAACGCACATTCACTGTTGCAAACACATTTTCACAACATTGAAAATGACCTGTGATGTTTTATTACAAATACTTATGATGTAGGAAATAAAATTGTGATTTACAAATAACACGCAGACTTTTATATCACATTTCATTCTTACGTTCAAACGTCGAGAAGTTTAAATAAATAACTTAAAAACTATTTGATTTATTGCTAAATGACTTCTTTCTAGTAGTAATAGTCAATACAACGTATACAGATAGGTTTACGTATTCTTCAGTTTTACTATACGGTTTGGCGGGTTAAAACAGATGGAAGTTACACTAAAGATTGTTAACTGAAAACCCATTGCATATTAATTTAGTGGTAATAGTCAAATTATATCCATTCATTTTTATTCGTTGGTTTCTTTTCTTTAATTTTGTGTATGATCTAATTATTGACATGGCACAAACCATTCACTTGTGTGTCGATGTATCTAAGCAGGTATAGTTTGCTGTTTCATTATAAAATACAATTACAACGAGGAATGAAAGTATTATTTTCTAGACATTATAATTTATGACACTGGACGGAATTGCAGAAATTTAATTTAGGTACTAACTAATAATTTACATATTTACAATTCGATCGATTTACGTTAGATTTGACGGACACATTCGTTAAATATTTCTGTACAAGTCATAGTGTTATGTATGATGTCGGTCAGTCCGTCATAGGAGATCAGTATGTCCACTTCCATCACTCACTCCTGGCACTAAGTTTTCACTATTAGATAAAACAAATTATGACAGTTTATTTTCACCACATATCTTTGACTCGTTCAGTTGCTGGTATTTGCGGCTGAAACCTGTAAAAATTAAATATAAATAAGTCACTCTTTACTTTTGTCTTTCGCAATCCTAATTATTAAGCCTTCAGATAAAACTACAGAAGTTCCTAGTCTGAAAAAGTATTTGTAAAATTACCTTTGTTATTTCATTATGTGTAACTATCGTTGATGTACAATAAAGTTTTTTAAATAAACAAATAAAAAGCTTCCACTTTATTTACCAGAGTAAGAAACTTTATATATGTAATAGTCATCATGATCAAATCACAAGAAGTTTATTGTTCGCAAGGCCTCCCCCAATGAGTTCTAAGTGTCCTAATAGAACCGATCAGAAGAGGCCTGTGCAGAATATTGTTGCATTAAGTATTTTTTGTTGCAAGCTTTTAAAAAATCTATTAAACTGAATAAATGAATAACCTGTGAATTGGAATAGAAGGTGATGTTTCAGGAGGGCTACTTCCCATTGGTGACATCTTGATACTGGAACTGTTACCATTTATACTTGAGCCTAGACTTGATGCTGAATCCACTCTGTAAAATAAATAATGAACACGTAAGTGAAATGAATACTTTTGAAGATATCAACCAGTTTGTTAAGAAAGAATATCCAACCCTGAATATTCAAGGGAGTTCATCTACCTATTTGTTTTCAGTATACCTACTTAAAACGTATTTCAATGGTAGCTATAATCTGTTCCTATTTCAATGTACCTAAATATGTTCCTGTGATAATGTTAGATTTGATGGACAAATGGTTACTATAATAGTATTCCTGGCCTAGAATCCAGGGAAAATAAACTATCATGGACCCAAACGCCATGTTTAGCGTCATTGTGATTGCAGGGAAAGTTAGACGAAAACGATTAAATATGATTTTTTTCCACAAAAACAAATTTACCTGATGAAATACGTTTCCTCACCTGTCAATCTGTCTTCTAAAAAGTGGATACCTCCATGGTGAGTTGGGCTGCTTGCGCTGCTCGTGCTGGAAAGCGGGGTTGTCCCTACCTCGGTCACTTTCGTTCACCACCGACATCGACACGTTGCCCACGTCTCGTGTCTTCGACGATAACCTCCTGGCGAAGAGAATGGGAGACCGAATTATCACTGTTTATATATTTTAGATGTGCGTGAATAAAGGTGAAGGTGTTTATACAAGGACTCGAGAAGAACAGGCTCTTAAGTGTAAAAGAAAAGAATATTCTAAAGAATATATTTTAAAGTATTACTACCAGAGTATTCATATGCCCTGGTTGCCTTGTGATTTACGGTCTAGAGTAGGACCACCCCACAGGCCATGGAACACAGATCTGTGGACCACCCCATCTCCGCATTTGGATATTCTAAGAGGCTTCTAAAGGGCTAAACATAAACATCTTATGCAGCAACAACTGCATTCCCAAAGAGAGTTGACGTCGGTTATGCCGGCTTTTTCTTTACTTCGCACAGCCTTCCGTAGGTAAGTGACCGCTGACTTGCATGTCATCTATAAAAATAAAAAGCTGGAAAGCGCGCCCTGGGTTCCGAAGCATAGCTGAGGACCAACCAGGAATGCGCTAAGAGGAGATGATGATTTACAGGAATTATTCAGAAGTCGCATGGAAAAGTTTTATCTACGCAAAAATTATATAGGTACACTAAGGTAACAGATACCCAACGTCGTACAAACTATTGGAGGGCACGTAAATAGCAAACTTGTAGACTTGTACTTGGCTGTATTTGTACAAAGATATCGGAGATAAGGTACATTATTGCTCTTTGTATTTGTACCAACTGCTTACATAGATGGCAGCACACAAATTACTAGCAAACCTACGGAAGGTAGGTAATATAGGTTTAAATACTAGGTAAGTAAACCACTTTAAAAAATATTTAGAGAAGAGAAAATTGTTTTATCTATATGATTTTTTTAAATAGGTCCCTGGATGGCGTTCTTTACTAATTTTATTTATTTAACTTTATTACAAGTTGGAGCAAAAATAAAATTTTAATACTTACTTACCTAGTATTTGAACCTAAGTATCTACCTTTCGCAGGTTTGTTAGTAATTTGTGTGCTGCCATCTATGTGAGCAGTTGGTACTAATACGTATTTAGTCTACACTGCAAGTTTGCTATTTACGTCATTCAAACTATTGGAGGGCTCCAATAGTTTGAATGACGTTGGCATTCACTGACCTAAGTATCCTAGAGGGCAGCGATTGCTGCGCCTGCGGCCGCGCGCGTTGCCGGCTGCTGTCCACGATGAGCACGTGACGGTCGTACGGCGTGTCATAATCCACCTCCAGCACCGTGGAGAAGCGGTGCGGCCACATGAGGTCTAACGCCGCTATGAGTAAGCCTACTACTACGCATATGCTTCCTGAAAAAGCAGAGATGTGTTAATATTTTTTCTCGAGAGTAATTAGGTTTTAATGTTATGAAAACTATCTCATGCAGTTCTATATCTCACGGTACATTTTATGACGATGTGCGATTAATTGGTACAATATTCATCTCGTTTTAAACGTTATTGAATTGGAAGTAACCTGAGCGCAGTGAAACGCACACCACAACCACGCAACTTCCAGTTGTGTCCAGGTCGTAATAACAGCCTAAAGTTTAATACCAGATGCTGCAATAGCAAAGAATTATAAAGGTACGCACCTGCAATGAGAACCAGCCAGAAACACCAGCCCAGCGAGAAGAAAAGCATGGCCCCGTCGAGCCTGACTACAAGAGGGGCGGTTGGCAGCGACGCCCAGTAGCCGCCCGCCGCGGCACACAACGTGACCCCTAACGTCGCCATCGCGTAGGCCCCGTATCGAGGAACCACCACAAGGAGCAGGTTCATTAGGAGCCATAGCGCTAGTGCCGTCCTGGAATGGAAAATAGAGCATAAAATAAACATGGATTTAGACAGACAATGTTAAAAATAGCCTGTGATATTTTAATTTTTTTCGTCGATTGCTACCTACTTGTTTTTCCAAACCGCAATTCGTGGCAGAAAGGGAATTCAAAACTCCATGGTGCTTCTTCTTGTCTTTGCACAGTTCGCGTGATCGCTCGGTAAACCCAACATTTTTGCCTGATGCAAACATTTCTTTTACTTTTTGATGGTTTTCAAAACAAGCGGAGATATAAAATTCAAAATATCTTTATTATCATAGGATATTTATAATATCTCTTAATAATAGTCACTTTGTTTTGTTTTGCACAAATGTTGACGTCAAATCGTTACTTAAAGCTAAGTTTACGCCGCTTCCTAGGCGCAAGTGCAGAAGAAGCGGCAACAAACTGCACTGCACGTTTTCTCCAAAGACGTCAACTAACAAACTAAAAACTTAAAATTAGTTATATAGATGGACAGAGATTACATTGTTTATTATGTCATAATTAAATTGAATTATAAGAATTACGAAATTTAAAATAATGTCAATTTGTAAATTTAGTATGTACCAATGTACCTAAATTATGACATGTCTAAGTATACAAACCTTTAAGAGGGACCCGCGCCAAGCTAAAGCAGACCTTTTTGTCTTTAAGATAGTCATCGGTCCTATAATAAGCCTTCTCACAAAGTACTTTCTTTACATAAGCTTTGAATTTTCTGTCTGGCATATCAAGGACCGATTCTGACAATTTATTATAAAAAAGTATACACTTCCCCATAAAAGACTTACTGACTGTATTCAGCCTGTAATACGGGCTAACTAAGTCATTCTTATTACGTAAATTTCTATCTGTAAAATCACTTACTTTATTGAACATGGAAATATTTTTCCTTACATACATTTTTTTTTTAAATATGAATTGTGATGCAAAAGTAAGTATACCTATTTCCTAAAATAATTCCCTCAGTGAGTCTCTCGATCCTAAACCGTAAATGGCACGAATTGCTCTTTTTTGTAAAAGAAAAATAGTCTGAATGTCGGCTGCACTCCCCCATAGAAGTATTCCGTAAGACATTAGACTGTGAAAGTAACTAAAGTACACTTGTCTAGCAGTTGCTACATCTGTCAATTGTCTTATTCTCCTAACAGCAGCGTAAGCCGCAGAGCTAAGCCTATTAGAAAGTTTAGTTATATGAGCGCCCCATTGAAGTTTCGAATCAATTGTGATTCCTAAAAAGGTAGTACTTTCAACCAGATCGAGTTTCTGACCATTAATTAGTATGTCAACGCAGGCTTGATTCACATTAGGAATAGTGAATCGAATGCATTGGGTCTTGGGTCAAAGAAACGATTGCTAATCATAATTTATTGTTTGTATCATCTAATGGAGGCGGTTGGAGGAGGCCTTTGTCAACCTATGGCATACATACAGAGAAGGCGATGATAGTATATAAGTTGATTTAAGTATGAAATGTAAAATACTGTTCGAATAAAGGCTATATTATTATGTATATCATCTAAAATTAATGCCTGCTAACCAGAGCAACGTTGATGTTGTGTATCCAGCAGCACGGTACTTCGCACCCCACTCGAAACCTTCGTGTTGGACTGCGAAGTGTTCTGCAATCGACAGCACCGGATATGGTAGACCTCGACTTAGACCCGCTCGGTACCAATCCTGGATAGCCCCGGCTTCCTCCCATCGAAATTGTTCGTTGTAGTCCACGCCTGGGTCGCCTATCGTCGTGTTGCCCCACGAGAGAGCTAGAACATTTTAAGAAGTTATTGAGTGCGATAGCAGTTGATATGGATATCGCGATGATAGATATTATGTACCTACATCGCGACACATATGAAAGTTTTCTCTTTTTGATGGATGACGTGGTAAGTGATACTATTTAACAGAATACATAATATATTCGGACAAATCACACAGAACAATATGCTACTAAGATAATCAAGCTTTAATTGTTTTGATTTATAAGAGAAAATCATGCATAATATTCAAGAAACAGATTGCAATATGTTTTATAGATATGTGGTGTAACTGGTCCGATATTATAGTTTTAACCTAACACGTCGCGGCGGTAAATGCGGTAATCAGGAAAGCATGTTAGTAGGTCAGACTGCTTTATCATCTTAAAGCCAATGAATCATCAGATATGTTAAAAGATGCGAGCTGATTGATACACAGTCATACTAAACATACTAATATTTATTGTAGCAGACATAAGGTGTTGAACCTTGTCACTTCACTATTATGTTATTTTACTATAGATAAATACGTACTTACATACAAAAGCTGTATTTTTTGTTTGTCTATTTTCATACTGACCTGAGTTACCGCCATAAACCTGTCTTACCATGGGCGGCAATTATTAGCAAGTTCACATTGATCATAATTACTTCTTGACCGGTTGTTACTGGGGATTCCCCAGAAGTTTTCAAATTTGGGTTACGAGGACAGTGAAAGCGGGCAATAGATGTAATGTTTGCAGCGTTATATTTTATAAGAGTTTACTCACCATCACAGGCACTCTAAAGCCAACACTTCGGTCCCACCTGTATACCTTATCCGGCATTGCTCCGCCAAGTGTCAGACGTGATGTGGCAAGTGCAGTGGAAAAATCTAAGCAGGTAAACGACAAAAGGCACCTACTCTACGGACAGACCCCGCCACTAGCACGACTCAAGAGTCGTAACAGCTTTCTCAGGCAGCCAAGCATACCAGCAATAGAGGCTTCTAATGCAAAAGTTGTGAGGTGGATAAATAAGTATCCACCTTACGAGTCAAATATCCCTCCTGCTGAAAAACTCCCACCGGGTAGAGACCTCCCCTGGTCAGTCTGGAAGTCTCTCAATAGACTCCGGGCTGGTGTTGGGAAGTGTCGGGAAAACCGAGTTAGGTGGCGTCACGCTGATAAAAACCTTTGCGACTGCGGTGCCATTCAGTCGATGGACCACCTTTTGTCATGTCCGAGCTGCCCTACGTCATGTACCATATAGGACCTTAATAAAGCTAACGACAGAGGGATCGCCGTGGCCACATACTGGTCACAGGCGATTTGAAATTGAAGCTATAGTGTAACCATTTCGACTCGATAAGAAGAAGAGTTTACTCACCAGTGAGCGTGACATTGACATGCCCCAGTCCCACGTGCACTGCCAGCCAGCAGTCGAGTCGCTCGGAGGAAAACGCGCGGTAGGCAGCTCGCGCGACCCTCACTCCCGATATGTGCCACGATGACCCGTGCTTGCACACTGTAACATTTACCAATAAATATAATCATCAGGTCTTTTTTAGTCTCACTGCAGGAGCACGACCCTCTCTGTACTATCAGAGCCATTTATTAGCGACAACAGTCAGAGGATTTGTCCTACACTCCCCATGCTGGCCAGACGGGTTGGAGAGGTCTCATTGATGTTTATAAGCTTTGTTTAGCTTGTGTTTCCTAAGTCGCCTTCGACGACATCCACGGGAAGACTTGGAGTGGTCCTATTCTACTCGACTGGGAACCCAGGGCGCATATATGGCTTTTTGTTATATGAAACAAAGCAGAATTTTATTTAAAAAGTAGAAAAAAAAGTCCCAAAAAAACATACAAATACCAAATTAACGGCACTGCAGTGGCGGCGGTGCCGCAGCCGCTGCTATTTCATTGATTTATTGACATTACACACGGCACCGCTCGCCGCACGCCGCTGCCGCTACGATGTCCAGCCTCGTGTGCAAACAAATGTATACATGCAAAATCCAAGTGCATGGCAAAACCGCAGCCGTGGCCGCAGCGTGTAAGCTGCTACGGTGGTGTGTACGAGTACGGGTGGTGATAAAGAAAGTCACAAGAAGATCACATTTGTAAGCAAATTCTTGTGAACTGTGATTTTTCTTCGTATTTTGTGAAACAAGCTGCAGTCCAAGTTAGTTTCGCATCTCGAATGCTGTAGGTATTAACTTGATATATTGTAATGATCTACGAGTACGACTAAAGAATTAGGTACTGTTTAGGTGAGTACTCGTACCTACGTTTGATCTACATAAATGCTAAAACATGGTCGTTATTCAGAAAACTATGTAAGAATACATAATGGCGTTTTTCAATGTACGTAGATGTTAACGCAAAACAAAGAGACACATCATTATATTCATTGTCGTACTGCCTACTGCGGAAACTCATTACGGATGTGAAACAAAAAGTTTAAAAAACAAAGCAGACTTCATTTCCACCGCAGTTTTTGTTAGCAAATGACCTCAGCATTCAGTTTTTCTACAAGGTGATCATTTTTTTAGAACACTCCTCGCAAATTTAATGTTATGCCTTGAAACCGTAACTACCAATAAACATACGCATTTCGTAAGTGACTTTCGAATTTCCGAATATGCAAAATCAGCTTAATTATTTTAATATCAAGAGATACATTACGTCGTAAAAGGTCAATTTCCATCAGTCTGGTCAGTAGGGTAGTATTAATTACCTATAAAATTAAAATAACGAGGATATTAATATTGAGTCTATTGTAAAAAAAAATACATTTATCATTCTATATTGACAATAGATTTTCCTAGACCCATAAATATAGCACAAATTCAGAGAAAAAGATAGTGAGTTCTCTTTTGACGTGACAACGTCTTATAAATTGGTTAGCCGGGTGACACTTCAAGAAACTGCGTTACGCTCCGCTCACGTTATGCGCTCACAATGAGAGCGAGTGAGAGGCACGCGTGCCTTTCACTTTTTATGTCTGTCTCTCTCGCTCTTAGGCGGGCTAACCATGCCCGAGTGGAAGTCAAGTTTGGAGTGAAGTGGAGTGAAGTCGTTGTCACGTAAAACTTTCGCCCGTATACCGACTTTACAGGCAACCAATTTTTTTTTTAGTTCAAATAGTTCCGTGGGTAAAAAATTTCATTCTCAGAGAAAAGCTGAAAAAAAAAGATCATGTTTTTATGAATAGGTAAACAATTTATACGTTTACTTCAGGTTAGTCAGTGTATTAACCCTCAGTCATAGACTATCGAAGATATGCTCAGGCGGTCGTAGAGAATCAAAAACATTGATTTTGACTTTTGTCTTAATATAAATTCAATCAGCTGTTATGATTTTGAGAATGCTGGAATGTCATGGGGTAAAAATAGACCTAACAAGTGAACTCTGAACAATATGCTGGGCATGATTGCGGCTGACACACGAAATATCTCGGTCAATGGCAGAATGCAAGTGTTGATTTCTCCACTTGGCCGGTCACCAGAAGACAATGGCCAATTCTCATTACGAAAAAATACCTTATGAAAATCTTAGCGGTCATCTAATTGCTAGTTTAGGAAAATTTACTATTCCCCCGTATGTCCTCTTTAACTACAGAATGACAGTGTTCCGTAGGTTAACACATAAAAACATCGCCCTTTCACAAATGATTA
Organism: Acrobasis repandana; assembly: GCA_963576875.1. Lineage (NCBI taxonomy): Eukaryota > Metazoa > Arthropoda > Insecta > Lepidoptera > Pyralidae > Acrobasis > Acrobasis repandana. The sequence goes on from OY756227.1 coordinate 7,875,736, forward strand.
CTGCTTACATTTTTATTGCCAACAAGAAATAAACCGGTCAAGTGCGAGTTAAACTCACGAGGAAAGGGTTCCGTACAATTGATTGAATTCTTATAGGTTTTCCTGTAATCTACAAGCAATGAACTATATTTTGTACTTTTTTCAAAATTTTAGGCTCAGTAGTTTTGGAGATCAGGGGGAAGGAAGGGGGGGGGGGGAATGGTCAATTTTCGTCTTCTTTCATGAATAAATCAAAATTATTCATTTTACAATAAGAAAAATATATTTGAGATCCTCATAACGAGTCCCTTCATTTGACATATGACACTGGTAAGGTTTGCAAAACTTTTTTTTTATTTTCCTAATTTGTCCCCCGAAAATGACCCTTATTTAAAAAAAAACTTTTTTAGTGCTATGCACTTGCAATGTATTTTTATTCTTCTAGTATTATTTGTCTATGAGCTAGACGATCCAGATTTTAAATGTAAAACAATACATAGCATATCGCTCGGCTGCGTGATCATCAAACGGTATAACTTACGGTACAACAAAAGAATTTAAATAACGGTCAAGTGTGAGTCCGACTCGTACATGAAGGGTTCCGTACCTCCGTACAATGTTTTAAAACGCTAATGGAACACGTTTCTTGTATGACGACTCGCTTTAATTTTTAACTTTATCTTATTTTTAGTATTTGTTGTTATAGCGGCTATAGTAATACATAATCAGTGAAAATTTTAAGTATCTAGTTAATACCATTATAAAGATCGAGTCAATAACGCTGAAAAAAACACGTTTCTTGTATGACGACCCCCTTAATTATTTTTATTTTTAGTATTTGTTGTTATAGCGGCCACAGTAATATTATAATAACACTTATAACAACAACAATTAATAACATAGTAAAACATAATCTGTGAAAATTTAAAGTATCTACTTAATGCTATTATAAAGATCTAATTTAAAACGCTAAAAAATCACGTTTCTTGTATGACTACCCCTTTAATTTTTTTTTAATTTTTAGTATTTGTTGTTATAGGAGCCACAATAATACATAATCGGTGAAAATCTCAAATGTCTAGCTATTACGGTTCAAGAGATAGAGCCCTGTGACAGATGGACAGACAGCGGAGTCTCAGCAACAGGATCCCGTTTGCACCTTTTGAGTACGGAAACCTAAAAACCGACTTCAAATATCTCTACCTGTTCTTTCATATCTTAACGCTTCGCCTGCTAAAAACGCACCGTATGTGTCTCTTTGGCAAAACACACACGGTGCATTTTTCAGCAGTGGAAGTGTACCAAATAAATATGGGTCTAACTAAATAGTAAAGGCATTTAAATAAAAAAGTATCAACAAAATTATATACATAAAAAAACATACAGTCAAATTGATAACCTCTATCTTACAGAAAAATCGCAAGGCTTTAAAGAGGGTTTCCTAGTAAGTGAGTTACGAGTACCACTAGACGCTGCAGAACGTGCATCCATTAGACTCGCATTTCAATTAAGCGTTTATCAATAAAAAAGTTAATAATCTTATATAACCGGTTTCTATCCTATTGGAAACATGTAACGGTTATTTTGTATTAGCGAATAGCATCATATCGTATTATGTGAATTACGCGTAGATTATGTAAGCAGTTGCTATGGCTGTTCAGCGAAACGTGTAAGGTGGTCTGACTTCATAATTTCATCTTTTCTATCATTTTTTATATACGTATTATCGTGATTTTCTTAAAAACTACGTGACAAAAGGTTTTTTGGAAAAAATAATGTACTTATGCATGTGTTTTTTGCAATATTTTATTATACAATACGAGCTATAAAGAGGGATAAAAATTACTATATAACAAAACAAATAAGACGGGTCATACTGATATATTCTATGATCCGTAAAATATCCCTACATAAGACATCAACGAGCCTTCCATCAGTATTATATAAATAAAACATATCAAATATCGTTATCGACATGAATTTAAAACATACAATAAATTGAATTTTTAGATATATAGGTATAAAGATTTCTCCATTCTACAGTGGCATTACAACATATGTTTTGAATAAAACAAAAGTACTCATATTTTGTATATTTAAAACTTTTTTTGAGTCAAAACTACAATTAGAATTCTATATATTTATATGATTGCCTGAAAGGTTAAATAATATCTTATCTATTCAATTTATCGTTCAGCCCACCAAATCCATTAAAATGCACTATCTACTAAAAGCTGCAATTAAAACAAATTAAGGTGATAACTTCGTTTAAGACCATTGATAACTTAACCTATCTAAGACTGAAGGCTGCGGATGATGGTGAAGTAAGAAGTCATGCAGACTGTAAGTACAATTTACAGTTTTAATTGAATACTCAATCAAAAAGCATACACATATTTCCTTTATTTGAAACTACATTTAGCTGTTGATGGAAACTGGAAACCGACAATATCCTAAAAGGCGTCTCGTCATCGAATCGTTATCGAATTTGGAGTGGAACGACTTGCATATCTCATACAAGTCGTTCCAGTCCAAATTCCATATTTTATATCTTTTATAAGTCAAGATTTAAGTTTTAATACGACTAATTAGTTGTTTTATCTCGATATATAATTAGCGGCAATCAAATTGATAAAAGTCTTCAATCAAGGTCGATCAGGCACTGGAATGTGTGTGACTGGCAGTCTATAAATTGATATAGCAAATAAATAAGTCGGTACCACATTCTTGTACATCGTAAAATTATTACTTGCTAAGTTATTCATTAGTTTATTTTAATATTAGATATCACTAGTACCTAATAGTGTTGTCAACTAAAGTAAAGATTTTAAGATAAGCATTGAATAAAACATTATTTTTAATCATCATCATCATCAGGTCTTTCTAGTCTCCACTCTGCAGTGGAAAGGTCGTGCTCGCAGGAGCTTTTTGTACTGCCAGAGCCATACTTGGCCTTAGCAGTCGGAGGACTTAGCCTATACTCTCCACGCTGGCCAGACGGGTTAGAGAGGTCTCACTGATGCCCAAGTTTTGTTTAGTTGTGTATTATTTTGAATGAGAGCATATTAATATGTGATTTTAATTTTTTTAAACCTTCACATACTTCAACTAAAATAAAATACTTATAAAATGAAGCAATATTTATTCGTGGTAATTATGTTTATGAGGTAAGTACTAAAATTGTTTGCAAATGAGTGATGCAGATGTTTCTGCAGGATCATGTTTTGCAACCACAATTACTGGAACTGAAGTAATTTATTTATTAAACATTGACAAAGAATAATTTGTAAATCTTTATGAGCCTTAACGGAATAATTTGCTTGAAATATTGTATATTTTTTGTCTATTTTTAAATTCTTTTGAAATTGAAATTAGTTCACCCCGCTTCCATCTACCGCTTTTTTTCACAAAATTACATTGCGTTTTTTGCTTTTATATTAATATGTTTTGTATTAATTTGTGTGTGGTGGCAGATATAAAATTAGAGCCTAATTTAAAAGCTTTGTCATTTTTGATCTGTTAAGATCTATCCTATTTCTACTCAATATTTTATCTTGATATACATGTGTTCCTATATGAAATAAAATCTGATCACCATAAAAATGCTTGGTTTTCATTGTACCATGCAGATATTAATTCACTTTTCGTAGATGCCGAATAAAGGTTTTTCTTTCTTTGTACCGTTAGTACCTTGTATGCAACACGGATCCAAAATAGTACTTAGTATACCTGAAGTAGAGTAAAGATGATGAAGTCACGATAATTTCAATATTTATCTTACTAATTACTACTACTTACTAATATTATACCGATAACTCTACTTTAATAAATTACCATAGAAAATTGCATTCTCTAGAAAAAATCTTACCTAATATGACTGTGCCGACGAAAAGACTCAGGGTGACGATGGTGAAAGTGGAGAATCTCTGAAAAAAAGCAGAAATAAATTATTTGTATTTTTACCAGTATTATATTGTCTATATCATTTACATAATTATAAAATAATAATTTTCGTAGAATTAATATACCTTTAAAATCTATGCTACTAGTTATTGGGATATTATTAATTTCACATCAAATATATAATCATACCATCAATTCCATCTCATAATTTATATACTTTTTTACATCAAATAAATTAACAATCTCATAAATACTGACTGCACATCAAATTTACTAGGTTGCAAACCTATAGGTTAGAACTGCGACCAACACACGCACGAGCCGAGCGAGCGTGTCGCGGCAGCGGCCGGCGAGTGCTAGGAAAGTTCTATCCATTTTACTACGCCACAAATATAAATTGCAGTTTGTTTAGTAATATTTTCAGTTGAATATTTTGTTGTGCAATCAGTAATTTTGATTTGCGTTTTAATACTACCCTTAATAATTAAGTAAAACAGTTCTGCAAATACCATTAAACAGTATCACTGGTATGACTCTCTATTGATTCAGAGTAACATATATACCTACTACTACTACAAACGAAACAATTTATCTGTACACACGTCGATGTGTGAGTTTTATACTTAGGGTCGCACCGCAGAATTAATTTAATACTTACCTACTAACGAGTTCGACATATTTACGATTATATCTTTCCATACCGGAAGATTTGCGAACACTATGACGTAAAAAATATTCTGTTTTATATGTATTAAATGTTACAGAAAAGTCGGAAACAGCTACATAATATCACTACACAAATATTTTTCTGATTATTATTGAGTCATTTATAATGTTACGCACTAATTTCACTAATTCACTATTGTAATATAGTAATTCGGCGCAAAACTATACGGTAATTATATGAATAAATTCAATAAAAATAAACAAATGTTTATCACGCTTCCACGCATAGCATGTCAAGTTGTCATTGTCAAAAATGGCATTTAGCACTATAACCCGCGGAAATCTAGTTGGCATCTGCGTGTATGTGATTACCTGTGAGCGAGGAGCCTATGTAACATTACCGGATTGCTAATACCCCTCTCGCTCTTGTGTATCTCCCGCCAATGCGAAAGAGCGAGAAGGGTATATATATCAAGATGGTTGCTGGGTAATAACGTGAAATTATATTGTTGCTTTGCTTACTTGTTTTCATCATTTGGAAATGTATGAAATATACGTTCTTTAGAGTATTGGGTGGATAAACAATTATTATACGCGCACCTTCTCACCATGATGGTTACTATTGGTTGACAGTTCTCAAGACAACACACGTCGCGTATTGCGTGCGGCTAGTAATTAAACCCTGGAGCTGTCAAAGCTCACAAAGTGCGGGGGAGGGGTGCGGGGACGCCAATTTGCGGGAGACGCTGTGAGATACCATTCTGTTTGACTCTTATGTATTCTGTGACAGTATACTAAATATGATTTATTTAGTGTGCATAATCAGAGTGCAATTCAGTATTTTTGGTGAAACTTTAAAATATTTTGTTCAAAAAAAGGGAGTTTACAGATATCGATTTAAAATACATGCCCTAGTTATCGTTCGATCGATACACAAACCTAGTTTTTTTACTGAGTAACAATTAGATAGCTTTGCTAGTTTGTTCACTTGGGATTTTAATAAAACTTTTATAGCTGTTTACTATTTCTTTTAAAATTAATAAAATTAAAAGGATCAAATAACTTACATTTAAGATAAATGCGTATCTACATAGCTGTGTTTGTTTATTTGATTGTACGTCCTATAATATAAACAAAGCATAATTTTGACTTGATGACCGAAGAGTGATATTTCGCTAGGGATTTTTTCTTCGGGATAAGGGTCTCATGGGATGTGCGTGCAAAAAAAGACGTAAGCAAAATAGTATTTCAGTTATTTCTAGTGATCGCTGTATTAGATAACAAGCGTGAAACAAATTTAATTGAATTATAATAATGTGATTTTAATATTTTAGCATTTCATACCACCCATGACATAGATATTTCGGTCGAGTCAGAACAATAACTATATTTATTTGCATGTTTCCGTTGCTCCCAAGCGTGGGAGTTATCGCATTGATTATGCAAAGAACGAGTTGGTCACAAGACGCAGATCCTTGAATCACTGATTCGATTCGTTTTTGTGATAACAGCATCACTATGATTTATTGTTGTTGAATTATTTAATAAAAATCTATTTCAGAGACTGTTAGTACTGGAAAGCTGTAAATTTGCATGGGCATTGTAAAGTCGGCCTACTACGTTAGGCATTAAATGTGTTGACAAGGTGTTAGAAGTTTTCCTATAAAGAGGGGATGATATTTTCGCGTGTACTCCATACTGAGTAGTCTCGTTAGATATGTCTTTTAAAACCATGGAGGGTCTGCAAACATACACGTCTTTATCCCTAAAGCGGCAGACAGAGCCTAGGGCGGTAAGGCCACTTTATTGGGTGGGCATGAAGGTGAAAAAAGGAAATCATAACAGTGATGGATTGCTAACCGCATCACCTATTGATATGATTCAGAATTATGCCCTTCCCTCGGTCGGCTTTTAAGATCTGCGCGGGAAAAGAAGCAGCTGGTACATTCTATGATTTTTCTATTCTCCCAGACCAGCATGAAAGAAACAAAGATCTTCAAACATAACGAAAATCGTGCGGCTTTAGTTACCCGTGTAAACCCCACAGTAGCGATTACCTCTTTCCTGATGCCGGGGAAGATGGCGAGGAAGGCGAGGTAGAGCGTGACGGCAGCCAGCACGAGTGCCAAGGCCGGCACGTCGGCGGCTACTGCCGTGCGGTTGTGGTACGCGTACAGGGTCGGCCCGCCTTCCTCGCGGAACGCATCGAACCACCCCTTCATCGCTCACCCAGCCTGGAACAAAAAATATTTCAATTTTAATTAATCAATAAACAAGATGTAAGATTAAAAAAATAAAACCCGGCTACGAGAAAATTCATTCTAAAAAATATATTTAATAATTTTAATTTTAATTTTTTTTATTACGTATATATTTTTTAAACTCGTCATTTTTTCCTTCACTTGCATTTTTAGGGTTCCGTAGTTCACAAGGAACCCTTATAGTTTCGTCATGTCCGTCCCTCCGTCTGTCTGTCCGTCCGGGCTCGTACTCCGCCGCTACTGCACCGATTGTCACGAAAATTGGTGAAGAGATAGATATTGAAGTTCCAAAAGTTGTTTTTTAAAATTATGAAAAAATGTTTTTTTTTCAGCCCCCATCCCATGCAACGAAAAGTGAATTTCAAAAATTAAATTAGGCTAACCCAAACGTGTGGGGTATCGTTGAAAATGTCTTTTAAAATGCAACAAAAATACAATCTAATACAAAGTTAAAATTTGAGTTGTCCCCCCACCGTAACTTTTGAAATATTACTAAAATAATTCTGAAAAAAATGTGGTATATACCTCAAAGTATTTACTTTCAATTAAAACTATAGCGGTCTCGGTATCATAGATAGTTATTTTTTAATACGTCATAAATCGTAAACCGCAATTTACCTTTAGTACTTTTATATTATGTTACTTGCCGCTACGGAACCCTTCATGGGCGAGTCCGACACGCACTTGGCCGCTTTTTTTGTATAAGATTACGCAGGGTAAATAATTACCCTTTTTCTTTGTAAATATTAGTAGGTAGTGAGTAGTGTTTTTTTTTTTTTTAGTTTTTAACAAATTTAATATGTATACTTTTCGTAGCTGTAATAAAAAGTATAACATTTATTTAAAGTATAAAGTGTCGTTAATAAATCTATGAACTGTTAAAAGACTATGGACTCTCAGCACTGTGTGAAATAGACATATCAGCTCTTAGCTGCTCATCTATAATAAATAAAAAAAAAAAAAAAAACAAAATTTGTTGTAAATTTTTGCATACAAAATGTAGCATATGTCACCCGGGATGACAAATCAATTGACATCTCTTTTGTGGAAATTGGATAAGTAGTTTGGATGCTACGGTGGAACATACATACCACGGCACATACATATCCACATACTTATATACATGCATAGGCATTGAGGCCAGTTGGAATCTTTATTAGAAGAATAATTTTGAAGTGTTTTTTTTTACGAATATATAATGGTAAAGCACCATTTACTATAATTTGTTTGATAATAAATAAAATATTTTGATATATCTAGATCATTAGACCAAACATAATTATAAATTGATCTTTAAGAATTCGTGCATGAAAATTACTTTATTGTAATGATACTTGTGATTAATTGATCAAAGTAAAGTTTATGTGAATGCAGATGTATACGCTATTATATTATGATTATTCTTAAGTTCAAGGAACTTTTATAATTATAGCGTCATATTAAAATATGATGTCAATTTAAAATTTTGAAATTGTCGATGTTATGTTTAAGATTAGTCATTTCGAAAATCAAGACTCGTCGCAAACAATACATTTTTAAATTATCAAATTTGCCCTCTGTTCATTACTACTGACTAAAAAGTGACGAAGACGTTATTTGAATTTTATCTTCAGATAAAGCAATGTAAAATAAAATAAAATGTTGGTATTTTTCGACAATGCATGAGTAAAAAAAGTTAAATATCAAAAGTGTTCATACGTAACGTGTAAAGGTACAAAAACACATAGTTCCATAAGTGCAAAATTACGTAGGTACAGTCGCCGCTAACTGTTCTAAAATGTTAATTAGACGATGTACTTGACACAAATTGCTATCTTAAAATAATGGATTTATGAAGCTATAATATGTATTTAGATATATATTAGTCGAGTAGTTTTTATTGCGTACATTAAATCCCGAGCCAATAAAATATACTAGTTGGTACTTCTTTGCACTTTGTAAATTAATTGGTGTTTGTGTTTTTCGCGAACTAAAGTATCAGTAAAAATTCCCTATGAGCTAAGTCGAGTATTTCAATGTTCAATGGTTTGATGAAATCAAAATATAACATTTTGAAATCACAAATATATTTGTAATTTTTTTTAAATAAGTAAAAAAAACAGTAACGTAGAAAAAAAAATGATATAATGAAACCCTTAACACCCGTTTACAATTTTGCAAATGTAGCTAAGTATGTATTTCTAGATTACGTGACGTGGCTGGAATGCTACTCGTAGTTGGTTGCGACATATTGCGCCTGCGCAGCTGCGTCGCGTCGCCTTCGGGAAACGGATGTAGTGGTATCGACGTCGTTCAACTCTTGTTTTCGCTTCTTTTAAATAAAATTGTTTACTTCCCCTTTCATGATGTCTACCCCATGGATCATCATCGACAGCCTTCCACATTTCCCTACATTTATCTTTTCTCAATTAATTTGTTGATACGAGTAGGTAACTTCATCACCCAACTTTTTATTTTCGTTTTTATATTACGAGCTTCAAAAAAGTATTTTCTAAACAAGGGTACTAAACTGTTTATTATTAAATTATTATTTATTAAACACTTTATTAATTAATAATAAGTGGACAACACATGTTGACATCTCTTGTTGTTTTTGATGAATAATCATCAATTTTTATAAGGGAATGAGTGGGTCCGAAACCGATGTCGTGCACAAAGAACCTAGCTCAACTCGCAATTAAATCATAAATGCTCTTGATACTAAGGAGATTGTGTTCTTGCTTAATAGAACTCACTCGCCGGAAAATTAAATGGGTCATTGTTTTGATTTAAGATTATCATCGCTTTTATTTATGGTACCCAATTACTATTTACGGGTTTTAATTAGTGACGGTTACAAGTTTAAACTTATTAGAGGTATAAATCAGCAGCTTTTGTAAGAAGATACAATAAAAGCGATACAAGAATAGTGACCTACTCACGAATTGTACAAATTGGTGAGACTACGAATCAAAGATCATTATGAAAAACTTTATGGAGCGTAAGCAAGTTTCTTTGATTAGATATAGTTTAGCATTAGAAACTCTCTTTGGAGAAATGTATTCCCATTAAGTATTTCGTCTTGCAAGATGCATTTACTTAAATTATTGCATTCCAAATTATTCATTGCTTGATGCTTTTAATGTGAAAACTAAATAAGTGGAAAGTGATCATGGCCATACTTTAATTTTAAAATATTATAATATAATACTGCCCACCTAAACGGAATGAACAATTTTTACGATTTATAAAACGCAAAAAACAATTACTGACCTTTAAGGTGTAACGTTCTTGACATAAATATTGATTGCTGATAGATTTGTCGGAAGTATCTCTACAAACAGCCGGCAGTTAACCACCGGAAGTTAAATTAATCCGAGATATTACGAGGTTAGACGTAAGTTTTTGTTACTTATCGAAAGCTAACCTTCTTGGAGGTGAACTACTCAGTGTGAATCAGGTACTGTCGTGTGGGTACTTTAAATGTTAACACTCCCAGTCCTTATCCATAAACGAATAGCAATAAAGTTCATTATTCTCAATTAAATTATAAAATCTGAGGTCGAGCGCAATGCTAGGAGCTATAAATACCTTTCAAAGGCCAAACGAGTCAAAGAATGTTAATTTATAAAATATTAAGGTAGGTACTAATAAAGAAATCAATGATTATTAAAATTAATATTTTAATGACTTATGAAGTTAACAATGGTTCTAAATAGTTTCCATAGGATAGAAGTGGTGGCTTTCATATTGCATGAGTATTATTAGATGAAGTAGAAGGTAAAAACGCGTACTATCTTAGAGGTATATAACATACACAACTGATCAAATAAATTATACGATGATTTATAGATTAAACAGACTGGGAAAATTACTCGGCTGAATCACAGCCAAGACAAGTAATTTTTCTTAGTATGTTTTTGGAAGCGCTGTCAACCAACCTATTATGTCAACTGCTAAGTGACAGTTTATTAACATATCGGTTACGGAAATAGTTTTGCGGTTAATTTTAGAGAAGCATGACCGAGCATGCTACTGTTACTACTACTACTATACATGTCATACAAGGACAGCCATTGATATCGCCGGAGCCAGTTTTTTAACAAAACATTTTAATGCTAATTAGCTTTTAAAATTTGCAGGAATTCGTGACTTGTTCTTAAGAAAACTTTGTTGAAAATGAAATTGTAACAAGAACCTCCACTACGTACTCAACATGTATTACGATTGGTAAGATGGAAATTAAAGGTCTTTTGAAGATGATAAACGGTTTAAAAAAGTTTTTAAAACAGTCTTGGAGAAAAATATATGCGTATAAAGGTGAATAAAAAATTATTTATGTTGAGTATCTAGTAGATACAACAAGTGGCTATCGTTTATCTTTACTTTTTTTATTGTTTTCGATGTTCTCATATTTATTCCAGAATATTTGCATTCAATAAATCATACTTAGTTCTGCCTAGTTGGCGCAGCGGTGCATCGAAACTGTCTTACATCTACATGTCTTAAAAAGTACATCAAGATCTCAATCACGCAAAGTGATATAACCTAATGTTCTATAAGGTTTACAAAAAACACCGTATAATAATCGTTATTCAACAATGGTTAATCCACAGTATTTCACAGTAAGTGAAACTTAGATTTATTATTTAGACAATCATCATCAGCACTCTTTGCACACTTTAAAAGAGCGAGTCGCTGCTCCAATTACTTACTCGTCCTGATGATGATCGCCTAAATCTCTCAAAACCTGGTCGGCCTCTCCGACTATACTATGTGAGTAAATCGTTAACAATATTCATCACGAATTTATCTCACATTAGTTTTAACACATAATATTAGTTTTGAAGAAGCGTGTTGATATTTGAATGTAATAAATTGTGATTTAATTTATATAATATTCTCGACTAAACTTAAATAATGTCGTATGAGAATGAGTCAGTATTTATCCAGGGCAGTAGGGTAAGTGCAACGCGAGTGTTTTGGTACCGCTTGTGCCTTTGACCGATCAGAAGAGCGAAAGTATTCGTGTTTTAAACAATGTAGGTATCTCGAACCACTTTTATGCATTCGAAAAGACTACTGAAATTTTAAAAGTTTCAGTGAAACATTTATTACTTTCTTTTAACTTCGCCAGGTAGATAGTACTTAAATGTACTTATGGCGATAGAAAAAAAGGCAGATATGCGTAAACTAACATGAGTTACTTCAATTCATTCAGTATTCCCCGACTACACTTCCTACGCAAAACTCAGCAATTAATCTTGAGATGTCTTTTGCAAGCAAGAATATATATTTACGAATTTTATCCCGTATTTGAGTTATTCATTGATTTTTAGAAGTACAAGTACATTATATTTATCAACGTTCTCTTTCCATATTAACGTTATTTGAAAGAAAAGCGAATGTGACAAAATAAAAATAGTAAGTACCTATCTATTATATGTTGTATCTATGCATGCATTAATCTATACGTACTTCCAAGAAACAGGATCATTCTAGTTTGGGACCCGAATTATAAGAACAGTTCAAATTGAACGTTGATCTTTCTTTTTAGTAATAAACTTTTTTATGACCATTAATTAATTTGTCTAGGTTTGAAATGGACAAGGAAGCGTCCGCTTGATGAGCCGGTTCGAGGTTGAAAAAGCCCTGTAGCTAATAAGAGTATGGCAGGTTAAATTGATCATGATTCATGATCCACGGCCTCGGTGGCCTTGATCATTGGAGATAGCAAGGGCGCACCTCGCTTCACTTACTCTGGCTATAAATTAAGGAGACGGAGAGATAACCCTTAGTAACATTTACACACGTGATATGCAGATTCAGTTAAAGTTACCAAATGTTGACATTCGCACAATCAGTTTAGTTAGGCTATATATGGATACATTCTAAGTATCCATATTAGGCTGACTAAACCGTTTCCTAACCATTCCTTTCAACATATTGCAATATATTATTATTAATATTTTTCAAGATAGATATAGAAAGCCCCAAATAAATTTGTTCGAATACAAATAATGTCATGTGAATCAGATGTTTTGTGGAGATCAGTCACAAACAAAAATACAAATGTTTTCAATCATGGTGATGTGAGTGAAGTACTTATAGGAGTTATCGTTCTGTAATCTACATTTTTGTGCCACGAGCATACTGCACTGATATTACATCTGCTTCTTCGTCTAAGCGCGTTCCCGGTTGCATCCTCAGCTGTGCTGCTTTAGTTTCCCGCTTTTTCTTCTCCAAATATAACATGCATGTCAATGGTCACCCAAGGATGCCAAAGACCTTGCAAAATGGAGAAGAAATAGCCAAAAAAGTTATGATTTGGCTATAGTTTTACGACCGGCCGCCTGCCTGACGTTAACCCTCCTTGGGAATGCAATTGTAGCACGAGATATTTGTGCTTAGTCCTTTAGTCGCCTTTTGCGACATCCACAGGAAGAGATGGACTGGTCCTATTTTAACCCGGAACTACACGGGTGATTACATCTGCTGCTTGTAATGCGTTAATACTTTTCAAGAATTACCTATTACTAACCCTAACCGCGAACGTCGGATAAATCCGACAAACATTTTCGTGCCTATTTCGCGAGCGTCGTCTATATCCGACGAAAAACTATGAATATTCACTATTCCTCGCGCTGGGAGCACGACATCTGATATAAAGTCTCGCGGTAAATAAATAAATAATATGAAGAAATAAATAATTGGAAGTATGATTTAATATACTAAAATAAAAATAAAATTTTACAAAGATAATGTTTTGTTTACACAAAATTATACTCGTATTAAATTTAAGTGTCCAGGTTTGAAGAATATTGCTTACTGTTATAATTTATTTAATATAAAATATGACCTTCCTTGTGATTCAAACGTCATACATGTAAAATGCTACATAAGTTTTATAACGGCTTCATAAATTTTATTATGCCTCGTAAAAACAATAATTTCAGTTAATTAGTAGGTTAACTGCCTTACCTTAGTGTTATTTATACGTGGTGGTAGGTGGTATGTATGGTAGGTGTACATTTTTTTAAATATAAAAACTATATTAAACCATTTTAAAACTATTATAAAAAATATAGTTTTTATATTAAACTATTTTATAACACTTATTTAACTTTAAAAATTACAATTGGATATCATATAGATCGTTTTATATTTAATACAGGAAACAGGTCATGTAATGTTTGTACAATGCTGATTTTTTTATTAAAATAGTATTTTTTTAAATAAAATAAAAAATCTTGCATGACCCTACCAAAATCATTTGTTTCAAAGTATAATCAGACTGCCCTCTTGACCAAAGTAAAAAAGTTTCAATACTTCTTTCGTGTTCAGGAAAAGAGTCCACTTCATGTGCTCTGCTGTGTTCAAATTTAAGTACCCACATCCTACATTGTAGGCCATCATAAGATAATTATGGTCCTGTCATGGCTGGGCGAAATCAAGGGTAAATGTTGAGGATACTGCCTTTAAAAATGCGTTTTTAGCCATGGCCAAAGAAGGTATGTTTCAAGTTAACTAAAAGTCGAGAAGATTCTAACGAACACCCAGGAAAATATTTCATGTTATTTAAGTGTAGATAGTTAATCCTAATATAGCTATACATATATAACAGATAAAGTCAAAGGCAAAGGATGAGAATACCAATATTAACAAAAATACCAGTCGCGAGTCGGACTCGCGTATCTAATGTTCCATTAGAACAAAATTTATATTATACTTAGGTACAAGAGCCAAAATTACTCATTTTTAATTTTATTTCATATTTAAAACCTCATACATATACGAGTAGCTACTGAGATTGTGGCTCTCATATAGCGTATAACAGACAGATGAACCGAGTTTTGGTATGGAATTCTAAAAATGCTACTTAGTTGAGATGACTCAGACAACTAACATGTATTCAGGAAAACATTTCGGCTCATTAAGGTGTAGGCAGGCCATCAGTATAATAATTATGGTAGCGAACCTACCTGCCTGTCATGGCCGGACGAAATCAAGGGCGAAACTAAAGACAACCTTTGCTGGTTGTAGACCTTTACGTTGAATGAGAACTGAATCCGTTTCATTATTGTCAACGATTCATAAATAAAAACAACTTGGAATAATGTGAAATACTCTGGTAAAATCGCTGGGTAAAATAAATGTATATGAATTTAATAGGTGGTATTTTTCATTTTAGGATATAAGTAAAGTGACTTTGAAAAGATACATGAACAAAAGTGAATCTTAATGAATAATAGCCGGGCTTAACGTACCTTCCGAAGCACGGAGGAGCTCGAGAAATTTTTATGCCACTTGTGCATCATACCCATCCAAATGCAACCACGGACCACGCCCATTGTAAGTACGAGTACCTTTGCAACTTAATTTATTTCACTTCAGTTTATATAATAATACCTACTATATGTATATGTATATCCATTTATTTTTTTCCTTCCATAGTTTAAAAATATATTTTTGTAAATGATCATGACATAAATATTCAGATATATTAGAATAAAGGTTAAATATGTTTGATTTAAATATATTAAATATTTGCAGGAACACCAGTACAAAATAATAAATATTGGAAGTGCGTTATCTTGTAACCTTGCCAATACACGCGACAGCAATTGTTCCTAACAAACGGGTATAGAGGTTCTTTATAACTGGTTAATTGATGGGCAAATAGTTATTTGTTGCGCAAACCGCTTAGGGCGATGTCAAAACGTTTTTTTATACGTAAATCCAAAGAATACTTAGCGTCAAGTATGAAAATTTGTTTTGTTATGGTTTCACAAGTAGTTACTTGTGAAACAATAATGCAGTTTATAGTATTATTTGAATAGGTAGGTATTGGTTTCAGATAATTCTAGCATTATTAATTTGTTTACGTATCTAATAAAACTTAGCTTTTCGTTATTTTGTTTGGCTTTTTTGTACTATATAGGTACACATTTTTCTTTCTTTCTGGTCTATACACACGCAAACCTGTCTTTATTATTTATAGAATACTAGCTTTCGCCCGTGGCTTCGCTCGCGTATCCCACGGGAATATTAAATTTTTCCGGGATGAAAGGTACCATATGTCCTTCTCTGTACTCCTAACTATGAGTATGCGAATTTTCAAGTAGATTGGTTCAGTAGATAAAGCGTGAAGAGGTAACAAACAAACAAATATACAAACTCACTTTCGCATTTATAATATTAGTTAGGATTAGGATAGAATAAGATAAATTATAATATCGCCTATGACAGACTTACTAGAAGTGTGTAGTGTATTAGTACTAGTATTCTTTCTGTGTGTAATAAAAAAATCAAGTAATTATACCTCTATTTATCATTATTAAGATTTAAGTGATTATTATTGAAAATTAAAGCGGCATGATTATGAAGATTAAAGTGGGAATGCGGGTTACGTTTGCCGCATGATACCCGAAAAATGGCTAATACCTAGATAAAGAATAGAAAACCTAGGCGACTAGTCGGTTTTTGATAAAGTAGGTATAGTGGAAAACAGACGGAGATTGAAAACAAAAAAGGGAAGGCTTTTGCCCAATTATGGCACACAAATGGTAAAAAAAAATTGTTTCAATGTCGTGTTGTTGGATTGCTAAACATATTTGCAACGGTAGATATTAATCACAGGTTTTGGTTACTAGCCAGATAATATATAGTTATTAGGATTACCTGGTTCACTTGTTAGTATTTACGTATGGCTTACGTAAAAAGTAACAAATTAACTAGGAATTGGATTGCATATTTTCGAATTGGTGTCAGGCTTGTGGTCAGGCATTGAATACAAAGATAACAAAAGTCTTTGGACGATGTTGAAAATGATTTTTCTTAAGGTGTTACGTTTTACGTTTGTGATGGGTCCAATTGGACCTAGATAATGTTACTAAATAGATGGAACTAAAAACTTGAAAACTTGGACCCAAGATTCTAAATCTACAGTTGATTCTTTTATTTTTACACCATTTGTATTATGTAAGTTATGCAATATCGTAGCAACTAACTTTTAAATAGACTGCAGCATATTTAATATTCATAATACTCGTACTTCCATAACCAAGCCTATCGAAGAAAATTTTACAGTCCAGTTCTCCAGACTCCACAGGTGGTACACGGACTATTAATGTGTTCAGATACATTTGAAGTTTTATTTCAAATATTAAATGTAAATAATCTAATAAATTAGCCTACAACAAAATAAAAGAAAAGAAAATAAACATGAAACACCTCTTCAAATCGAGGCAGAGTACCCAGAAGTCTCCTTTTGTCTCGAAGTTAAATTCTTTTTGTCAGATTGAAAGAAATAGAAAAAACGCAAAAAGCGTTGAATTTTTTTCTTTATGATGATGCTTTTGGCATATTGAAATGTTTGCTGCTGATCTGGTAATTTAATAAAACTATTTTGAGTCTGCAGTTACCGACGTCCTTGCCGGAGATATTTACTGTTAAAATGTGCTGTGAATAATTTAATTGCTGCCGACCTTGAGGCGTTGCGAGGGCGAATTGAATTTATATCCCAACCGGTCATTTAGTGCCGGTTATGACTTTATTGTACGTTCCGACGCATCTGTGTTCAATGTAACTATTTATTAATCTGTGGTTCAATGTCGTTTGAGAGTGAGTACTCGAGTTTGCTTGTAATATGTGGAAGTTATGAGTCAGTTGCTTTGATGTTATATGTTCCAAGGGTTTTTTGTTTGGTATACCTTGGTATACCAAATATTAGTCTCCTTTATATTCCTTTACATCGCACAAATTTTATGGCTAACCCTTTACCCTATAAGCTTCATGGCTTTGGAATGCTTTATCCGTTGAAATCAAAGAAATTTCCACAAAATTTTCTTTTAAGAGTACACTTTCCTCTAAAATTAGTTATTTTTATTGGTCCTTTCACCATCATCATCATGCATTGTAGGTATATGTGTAACTGTATAGGTATGTTGAATGTATCAGTAATATTATAATCTAAAGTATATAATACTAGCTGTGCCCGCGACTTCGTTTGCGTGGTTGTCGGAATGTTATATAGCCTAAAGCCTTCCTCTATAAATGGACTACCCAACAAAAAAACGACGAAAATTTTTCAAATCGGACCATTAGTTCCTGAGATTAGCGCGTTTAAACAAACAAATAAACAAACAAACTCTTCCGCTTTATAATATTAGTATAGATATACAGGTATTCTTCTTCTTATTAAGTTTAGTGGCTCTTGTCGGTGGAGTATGCACCAAACTTCTCGGTTCACTGCTTTACTCTTTAGAGCTTGCTTATAGGTATATATAACAAGAATTATATGTGTAAAAAAAAAGTATTTTATCGTTTATTGTGTTGTAATTTTTTTTTTTTGCGCCGCAACAAATTTATCTATTTATCCCTATGGTTGACTGGTTGGTTAAGTTCGCTTTTAGCGTTTAGTCCGCCAATTGTGTACAATATGCTAGTTCCAACAAGTCAAATCAGATAACTACTTTTTTTAAACTTTAAAACAAACATTTATCAATGGGATTGGTATGAAACAGCAAGTCATGGCGTCATAGTTTCTTGGAGTCAAATAGCGCTCTTTATATCAAATAAACAAAATCTGTAGATGTTGAACCTGCACCCTAAGTCTCGCACCAACAACGCTTAAAAATGCCACTATAAACAATCATAATATTCATAATAATGTTGAAGGCGTTTTGAAAAGTATCCGTATTTAGTTGTATGTAGTGTAAAATCTTGAGAAGAATATAACATCATTATGGTCCTGTCATATGATCCTGATTATGAAGTCGAGATTGCTAGTATTAATGTGTAAGTTCAGTGAGTTTATTAGATTTTAAATGTTCTAAGGTTTTTTTTTGTTGTTGTTCATTTCCCATAATGATGATAAATAAGGTCAAATGGTTATCAGATTGTTTGTGTTAAAAGTTCAACTTCTACTCTTAAAAATGTATAGGTATGTAAATTATACATAATACATATTTATATACCTATACCTCAAAATTATCTCCCATGCTGGTCTAGGAGAAAAGAAAAAAACTAACGATGTACCAGCTGCTTCCCCTCTCGCGCAGATCGTAAAAGCCGATCGAGGGAATGGACGAAAATGCGAATCATATTAATAATAGGCGATGCGGCTAGCAACCCATCACTATTTTGATTCGCTTTTTTGGGGGTTTTGTAGCTCTGGGCTCTGTTTGCTTAGAGCCGCAAGACTCAAATGCTCTGTCTGCCTCAGGGATAAAGAAGTGATTGTGTATCAGTGTACCTCAAAATTAAAAGTATCCTCTGCTATTTTTGATATAAATAGTCTGCAATGTACAGTGTGATGTAAATATGAAGAAAGAACAACGTGTTAAGTCAACCGACAAGTCGAGGGAAAGCGATGCGTATGCGCCTTTGGGTTGCGGTCAGTTTGCGGCAAATGATTAACTTTCGCCAATTTTGTATAATGCATTATAATTCCCTCCATGACATTTAATTTCTCTCGTGCCACTCAGAACTTCAGAAGTATACTTACCGTTAATCAAAATATTTTGATTTTAATAGAATTGTATTGTAAAATCTTCGCTCTATTTATTAACTTTGTGGATACGGTCATTGTTTTTCGTCTTATGATATGTATTAAAAGCGCTATCGATAGGTACAAAAATTTAAATTTCTTGCCTCATCCTATTAAATAATAGCCCATACAGACCGCGAGGCCGTTGGCGGTTGGCGGGGGCCCAAGTTGCCCACGCTTAGCGATGCCTCTGATAAAACTGAATTGGACGCGGACACAGTCGCAGGCACCAGCTAGTAATATTATAAATGCGAAAGTTTGTATAGATTTATGGATTTATAAAGGTTTGTTCCGCTTTCAAACGGTATTTGACAATCCCACGGGAACCTCATATTTTTCCGTGATAAAAGTATCCTATGTGTTAGTCCAGGTAATAAACAGTATACCTAAATGCCAAATTTTCTTCTCATCCATTTAGTATGTTTTACTTTTATTTAGTTATAATTTAAATAATTTTAGTCGTTAGTTCTGTATTTATTTAATTTTTTAATTTATTAAAGTAATATTATTGTAATATTTGTTAGTTTATGTTATTGAATAAATCGTTTCGGCGTGAAAGAGGAACATTTATTCATACATACATCCATACAATCTTTCACAAGTAGTAAGTAAGATAAATTAAGTAACTGAATAGTAATTAATCGAAATTAAACACGATTTCATAATAAATTCATGATTCTTCGGTTTCTCCAAATGATTAATGAATTCAATTAATGTAACTCTACGTTTATAAGTAACACATAAATAAACCCTTTTAAGTTACATTCAGCCTTGAGCAATTGATGAATAAAAATTTAACATGAGCACTTACATAAATTAATTAAAATCCCATTTACTACAAGTTCTTCCGTTCACCGATTAAATGAATAAGTGGAGCAGAGCGCCTAACGTGTGCTGGTCAGCCGACCAGTAACGTTACATAACTAGCACCAGTTCCGATATGTGGGGAACTTGACCTTGCCCACCTGTACCCAAACTAAGAAACAATGTGCTAACATGAACATGGAGCAAAACGAACGATAGTCTAGACAGAGAGTTCACATCTATTTAGGATTAACTCGTTTTTCATTATCTCCAGTAGGGAAAAAGTAAAACTCTTTCCCTTCTGGAGAGAATGCTGTCTTATTGTTACCACTTCTTCTATTCAATTCAGAGGATAACAAACAATAAAATAAAAAATATATTTTCTGTACACGGAGAAAATTCAACTTAAAGTATGTAAACGATAAAATTTAAGTGAATCATATAATGTGTTCTTTATTTATTTACAAAATTCATGTTCACAAAAGACGAACAAACAAAGAAAATAGAGTACATAGGTACTGGTTATTAATAGACTAAAGTTAAATACAAATAATACATATAAGTACTTATCTAAACTCTTCTCTTTTACTCTCTTTCTAAAAACAGAGAAGGATTTGGAGTCTCACTCTCGTATAACGTAGGTATATACTTCTCGACGCATTCCTACAGGATAGTCACTTTTATCTATTTTATCATAATTTTTTTCTATATAAACGAGGTTGCCTGGAAGAAATTGATTAGCGATAAGGCCGCCTTTTGCGCATTTCCTAATTTTTAAGATAATTATGTTCTGTTTTTTACTTTTGTGCAATAAAGAGTATTGTATTGTATTGTATTATTGTCAAATTCCACAGCTACGAGAGCAACATTATTTAATCAATTTAAATATACACTTTATCAATAAAAATAATGTTTTTGTATTTAAGCTCAATGGAACCAATTTGTCAAACAACTAAACAGACTTGAGAACGATTTCGCAACAAATCAACCAGCTGACTGGTAATCTTAACACCTTTTTCTAGTTAGTACGAGTATACAGCATATGCAAATAGTTACGTGAGGTATCTCAAGTAAACATATAAACATGGTATCACGAATACAATACCTTTGTAGAATTAGTAACGAGTCATTGGACTGATAGAAAGACACCAGTAAAGATATTAAGTTTTATTATGGACGAACAAATGCTAGGGTCTGATAACCTTAATATTTTGAAGCGTAATTCGATTTTTAGTTTAAATATTGTAACTAGAATCTAGATGGACTAGTTTGAAAGAAGGTAGTTTCGCAGTGGTGCCGCTTAATTTCGAAAAGATGGTGGTATAAGCGTTTATTTTCCTCGTACAAACAATCGCCGTAGTGATTTTTCATGGATACCGTCAACCTTAGTACCCAGCGTCCATTGTATGGCGAGATAGTAGTAATATTTAGAAATAATACAGGAAAATCCTGTATTATTTCTAAATATCCCGGCTTTTTAGCAGAGTACATTTTTTGTATGGGGTTGTCCATCCTCGAGTATTTGTTCGTCCATGGTTTTATCTTAAAATGTGCTTTGAATGTACATTCAGTGTGTAGTGCGTAAACTATACAAAAATACTGGAAATTCATTTTACTCTTGATTGAATTTCGAAGTGATACACACTATTATTCAGTAAAGTTCAATCGAATTTATATTAGTAGCTTCATTCTAAATATTAAACATAGTAGAGCGTGTTCTAATAAAAAAGATTACGTAAAAAAAATAAACACATTTGCGTTTTAATAGGACGATGGCTAAGGAGCTAAGATTTAGTACCGAATACCTATGCATGGTGGCTGTTATGAAAATGATTGGATATTATCATAGTAGTTTGTCGCTTAGCTTCCTACGTAAATAGTTTACCTACAAAATTACGTCTTCTACCTAATACCATTGAAAGTGTACAGAAAGTAAGTACTATTATTTTATATTCCGCCATTTGATTCGTCAAATTTTAGTATCGATTTTATAAATAAATTATAGAATTGACTGTCGAAGATCAAATAATAATAAAGTATAACAGAAATCGAAGTACTTGTCAATTAGCCGGCGTGATGTATCACCTACAGTCAACCATCAATTACCAAGATAATAATTCTTTTTAATGGATCGCGAAGATGGACAGAAATGGATTATCGCTCAATAGCACATGAGTAATTTTTCACGTGACCGCTCGACCGGTGCGGACATGTAGTACTGCAGTAAAACCTCGCACATATGATAAGACAACATATTTTAGTCTGATGAGACACATGGTAATTCGTTATTAACAATGATTTGGTGTTCAAACCAAATGTACGTTTGATGATTGGCCAAATATTTTACACGGTTATATACTTGTACATAGGTGCTTGATATTTTAAAAATAAAATCGTCTTCTCTGTATACATACATATACAAAACAAGTAATTATTAAAAAAAACAAAAAACAGCAGTACTTACCTATGCCTAGGCACTTACTGTCTTCTGTGGCCTAGGCAATCCCTTAATTTAAAACACCACTCGATAGGTTTGAAAAGATTTTTTATGCCGTGCAATTTGGCACCAAAAATTCGCCATTATGATTTCTAATAATTTTAATATAGTCGATGACACTCTTTTTTTTTTATTTTTATTAGAAATTTGAGTGCGTTTGATCTCTATCTAGCCTGATGGGAAGCTAAGATGAGGTCTAAGGTGTATCACGCAGACTCAAAAAATGCCTATTCACTCTTGCCTTGAAAATCCCTAAATTATATGTATGGGGAAACATCGACGCAGGGAGGGAATTCCACACCTTAGCGGTTCGCACAATGTAGGAGGAGGCGAATCGAGAGGTACGATGAGGAGGAATATCGACCACAAATGGGTGGAATCCCTGTCCACGTCGTGTTGTCCGATGGTGGAATGGTGCAGGGGGAATTAAATTATGTAATTCCTGCGCACACTCCCCGAAGTGCAACCTGTAGAAGACACATAGACTTGCTACCAGTCGGCGATGTTCGAGGCTGTGGAGCCGTCCTGCCGTAAGCAACTCATCACCAACGAGTCTTCTGGCACGTCTGTCGATAGCTTCCAGGGCTTCGAGCTGATAGCGGGCAGATCCATCCCATAGGTGGGAGCAATACTCCATACATGAGCGGACTTGAGCTGTGTAAAGGCTCAACAGTTGGTCAGGGGTAAAATATCGTTGGACCTTGGAGAGGATGCCCAGTTTTTTAGAAGCCGTCTTAGCCCTGGACTCAATATAGCTACCGAAGTTAAGATTTGATGAGAGATCGATACCGAGAAGTTCGAGATGACGGGTGATAGGAACAGGCACACCCCGGAAAGTGGGAGCCAAGTTGAAAGGGCTCTTTTTAGCAGAGAAGAGACACGCCTGTGTCTTAGAGGCATTGAATCTCACAAGGTTGGCATCACCCCAATCGGAGACAGCTTGCAGAGTAAGATTGGTATGGAGCACCATTGCCTCTCTTAGTTCGTCTATTTCCGGTTTTTTTGCCCTTGCACTAGAAAAATATCTTTCCGTAACGGTGCTATCGTCTGCATACCCAAAAATACCGGGCTTTAGCAGATCGTTAATGTGAAGCAGAAATAGCGTTGCGGAAAGAACAGATCCCTGAGGTACTCCAGCATTAATTGCCAATAGGTCAGACGAGCAGCCGTCAAGAGTTACTCGAATAAACCGTTCCCTCAGGAAATCGGAAATCCAAGCACAAAGGGTGGGAGGGATACCGTAAGCGGAAAGCTTCGCTATAAGAGCGTCATGCCATACCCTGTCAAATGCCTTTGAAATGTCAAGTGAGACAGCAAGTGCCTCACCGTATTTTTCAAGGGCTTCACCCCAAAGATGTGTAGCGTACACAAGAAGATCCCCAGTAGATCGGTTCTGGCGAAATCCGTATTGCCGGTCACTGAGGAGATCATTGTCCTCAAGGTACGCAAGTAAGCGCTTGTTAATAACACGCTCCATTACCTTACACAGAATGGAGGTGATTGCAATTGGGCGATAGTTTGAAGGGTCGGCTCGTCTACCCTTCTTAGGTACGGGTTGAACATTGGCGAGCTTCCACATTTTTGGGACGATTCCGGACCGAAGAGATAGACGAAACAGGCGCGTCAGAACAGGAGACAACTCGGGTGCGCAATTCCTTAAGACAATAGCAGGAATACCGTCGGGACCACTGGCCTTATTCACATCTAAGTTGCGTAGAGTCTTGAGAACCTCCTTTTGATGAATGCGGACTTCAGGCATTTTACATCCACAAGGAGGTAACTGGGGCGGTGTTTGATTGCTAGCATCTAGACGTGAGTTTTCGGCAAACAGTGAAGCTAGTAAATTAGCTTTTTCTAAAGCCGTGTGTGCCAGTGTACCGTCAGGTTTCTGCAAAGGAGGAAGTGAGGAGCGGCAAAAGTTAGCTTCAACGCACTTAGCCAGAGACCAAAATGCTTTACTACCGGATGGGTACGAAGCAAGTTTGGCACCAACTCTGCCTATGTGGTCGAAGCGAGCCTTTTTAAGCGTTTTTTTGCAGGACTTGGCCGCAAAGTTAAAGGCTTTCTTCTTTTTACGCGTATCCGGAGCTCTGCGCTTACGAGCGTCAGCCCAAGCCTGGTATGCTGACTGTTTAATAGCCTCAGCTTTTAAACAGTCAGCATTGAACCAGGGTTCAGCTTTGATGCCAGAGGGTCGATCAGAAAATGGAATATAATACTCCATCGCCTGACCGAGAACCTCAGCAACGGCACTTGCACAGCTCGACGGATCGCCAGAAGAAAAGCAGGCTTGCAGCCAAGGGTAAGAAGCAAGGAAATGTCGCATCTCATCCCAATCTGCTGACTTGTACCGCCAAACCCGTCTATTGCCTCTAGGGCTGAAGTCAGGTGGAGGACATATGAGGACGGACTTTACCAGACAGTGGTCAGAACTCCCAAGAGGGGCTGAAACAGACACGTGATATCGGTCTGGTTCAGTCGTCAGCAGAAGGTCCAAGCAATTAGCTATGTGATTCTCAACGTCGGGTATCCTAGTCGCCTGGTCGACCAGCTGGGAAAGGTTCAAAGACAAGGCAAACTTGTACGCCTCTCTACCAGCATGGTCAGTTTTCTGGTATGGGAACAACCATTGTTCGTGGTGAGCATTAAAGTCCCCCAGAAAAACGATTTGCGCGGTAGGATACCTTTGCTGAGTCACATCAACAGCCTCACTTAGGTGACGAAAAAGCCTCGTTGTCTCCTGGTCACCGCTATGCGATCGGTAGACTCCGACATAGACAATTTGTTCTGTGCCGGTGTCCACAAGCAGCCAGATTGAAGAAGAAGAGGGATCTTCCAAGTTACGGAGACGCTTACAGCAGATGTCATCACGCACATAGAAACAAAGCCCTGCCTTAAAGCGGAAATTGTGCTCCAGGACATATCCTGGGTAATTCAAGTAGGATGTATCAGCAGGGGTAGTAATTTGCGTCTCCGTAAGCAAGAGCAGATGCGGCCTTACAGTCTCAAGATGGTGGTGGACTGGGACGAGATTAGAGTGCAGACCTCGAATGTTAGTGAGGTGCACTTTTAGCGAGAGGCCGTGTATCCGCTGTTGATTCCTCAACTTTTTGTTTCTTTTATTCATTATTGTTTTTATTTTTGGGGCAAGAGGGAAAAAAGGCGAAGAGTGGCAGTTACGCGAGGCATCAGCCAGCCCCCCCCAGAAGTCACAGTACTGTTGCGCGGTAGGATAAGACTAGTGCGGAGACCGCGGGGACGCCCCCCAAGGCTACCTGTCGAGGCCTCTCGCCCGGTTGCCAACCGGCCCGACAGGGGCAACCTTAGGATTATGCGCGCGATGGCGGAGCAGCCTTTCACAGAAGGCTAGTCTGCAATTGGGCTCCCAACTATCGGCGGGCGGCCAGCGAAAAAACCGTTGCTCCGGATCCCGCTGCCCTCCGAAACTAGGCACCCCGCGCAACAACACTGTGAGTCTGAATTCGGTACATTGGCAGATGCAAAACTGCGTAGACCCACTCCTCGAACGGCTACTCAGGGAATGCAGGATGGAACGCGCGAACGCTTGGCACCCTGATTTTTCCACTGAGGGTGGTGACCAGCCGCGGCCTAAGCCTACCACCGGAGAGGGTGTCTCTCTTTAGCACCACCCGGGGGTCACGTGTAGGGTCTCGAGGGTAAAGCCTACAGACGCGAGTGACAATCGACCCCCAAAGACACTCTAGTGGTTAAGACAAATTTAACCACGTATAATTTATCAAAATCGGTTAAGCCGTTTAGTAGTTACTAGGGAACATAGAATCGGACATAAAAAACGTTATTTTTTGGCATTTTTCATTCCAAATTTCATTTTAAACTATTAGTTGTATCTATTTTTGTAATCCTTAAATACAATCCTTTAATTTGACACCACATTCGATAGTTTTTGAAAAGAAAAGATTTTTTATGCTGCGCAATTTAGCGACAAAAAACTGCCATTTTGATTTTAAATAATTTTAATATAGCCTAGTCACTCTAGTGATTAAGTCGAATCTAACCATGTATAATTTATTACAATCAGTATGGCCGTTTAGTATTATAGTTACGAGGGAACAGAATTATAGTGACAAACATACAGGTCAAACACTTAACCATCCTTTTCCGCTTTGGCGCAGTCTGGTAAAAAGACCTAACATTTATTTATTATCTACGTTAAAAATGCTTGTCCAGTCGAGACAAATTCTTATAGTGCGCCGGTCTAACAAGTTTGCATTGAGTAGAGCTCGGGTTCAACCTTCTCAAATGACAGCACGGCATAAAAAACAACGGACAGTTGGTATTCAAGCCAAGGTCCTGTAATGAGATATGTGGTGTAGATAGCGTTAAGAGAATTAAGAGAAACATACACATTCAACAGATAATATCTGAATGCAGCATGTGAAGCGCTTCCTTTGTGTGGATGGGGGACTATGAACACCAAACACAGAATTGAAGGTCACGCTGTAATGATAAGTTTCAAGATTGTGCTTTCAATGGGCAGGCTTAATGAAGACGTCTGATATTGTAAACAGATAAACGCGTGCGTATTTATCTTCATTATTAAATGATTTAATGTAATCAACATCTATAAAGCTATTGGCTGCTTACTCATCGAAAACAATAAGAAGATATTAACTCATCATGTCAATAAAGGGGAAGATTAACTCGTAGATATCATTATGTCTGTTTTGATCTACACAATAAGTGTTACGAAACACAGCAGTGGTTTCAGTCAAATTAACGTGGGAACTCGTATCGCGCCCGAACATCTCTGTGGGCGAATCCTATGAAAATTATGAATGAATTGTTGCGATCAATTCTTTTGTTATTGTTTGATTGCGTGCTAGGAAATAAGAAGTAAGTATATGTCATGATAGATATAGTAAAAACGTAGTAAGATCGTTGCACCGCTTTGATGTAACTCGATTAACTGAATGTTTTCGTCCCTTTTACAAAAACATCAGTGCGCTCTCAACAATTCATTCGCAGTTTTTATTCATATTTTATGATAAGTTCCATGAGAAAAAATGTTCGTGAACAATGGTTTTGTGAAATAATAAAGCAAGAGAGAAATAAAGGAAATAATTAAAGATAAAATTTTATTAAACATTTTTTAGGAAAAAATTGCTATTTGTTCTCAAAAAATCTAAGACGTGGATGTAAATATGAAAAATTTAGATAAATGTTCCGATAGCCTCTGACGAAAGGCCATATAACGATGTGTGATATAACTCGCCCGGGGGCTGATTTCATCTCAATAGCCCAGTCGTGTAGGGAATGCTGTGATAAGAAATCATCGTGTTAGACATTTGGAATTTCTTCGGAATCTCCAAGAAGCGCAGTTACAAAACATTTTGATCAAATCTTCCTTGTTAGATATTACGAGACTGGCAATTCATATATCAGTAGGTATATTATTGCCACAAATAAAGAATCTTTTGTGACTCCACCACGTCAGAAAGGATTAGCTAAGATAAGATAAAACTGCTTTATTGCACCAACTATAAGCAGAACATTTAAAAGTCATATAAAAACGGATCGTATGAACGTTCGGCGGAAACATGCTTTCCGCAGTCAACTCAGGTCAGGGATAAGTTTGTGGTGTTAACAACAACATATTTTAAAGTGAGTTCATCTTTGAGTATCAATCATTAGCCTTGTCTTTCCTACAAAAATATTTTAAGAAGATTTTAAGCTTCATTTTACAATTTAAAAATAAACTTATTTAGAAATTAATTATTTAAATAATTCATTAATTTAAACAAAAACTTTACAAAGGTTTTGTAAAAATATAAATTAAATATCGAAACACAAAGTAAGAAGCAGTTGATTACTAGAATATTATCCTAACCGTTTGTTTATTTCCTTCAGTTTATACAAGATTTAGCAACCTAATGTGATTTGTCAAAGCAATGCATGACATACGAGTACACATGTATAGTGACTGGTGTATGTCAAAGCTCCTAATGAGCACCAATTAGGATCTATGCGCTAGGCTTGTTCCACTTTGCTCCAACTGGCTGGAGTGTACTAAATGCCTCATATTTGTACCTAGGGAGATTATTCATGTTTAACTACAAAGATCGATGATAATAATAATGTTGTAATAACTACTTTTATCGAACATGATAATAAAAATTATTTTGTTGCTATAGGATTAATTATATAATACATATGTATAAGTAATTTTGTTGCCCGTGGTTGTCAAAATGTTATTACAAAAATAACTTTTTCTAAGTTACAGTTGCTAATATTTTAAACAATATAGACAGTTTATAGAATATATAACTAAACATATAAAAACGCATAGGTTATACGAAATTAAGTAAATGATACATATGTTTATTAAAAGCAACTAAAACCACAGCTCAGAGCGTTCTTATAAAAGACATCAACGCGTCTAAAATTAAAAATATTCGAATTACACAAGAATTACGTAATAAAACACACTATCTATCAAAGTTGCCATGACTTAGTAATAAAATAAAAGCTCTTAAAAGAACACATTCAATACATATTGCCTGTTGGGGCAAATTAAGTTTTATAGTGACTGGTTTAACGATGATACTTTTAGAGCTAGGTGGAAACAATCCCTTGAAGTCAAGTCATACGCGTACGCGCATACGCTCTTGTGCAACCCTATACTCTAACCCATCATAATGTCTACATCATTATACATATTACTTGTACTTAATCATGTTGTCGTGTCTACCGTTCATTAATTTTTTGTAGCCGTGGAACTATTAGGTAGTTTATTTTTAAAAAAAACAACATTAATATTGTAAGAATTTTGCTACGACCTCCAAGAAAGTATGATATATTCGCTATTTGGACAGCGAATGCTACTGTGTATATTAATTTACATTTACTATACTTACAGTTGGGATAAGTTTCAAATTATCTTTTTCAGATATTTGATGTTTCTTTGTCTTCTGTACTCAAATATATTTATTATAAATTATAAAATATAGTAGCTCAACTTTAGTTTTATTGAGTTAGTATTCCAGTTGTACATTTACGGTCTTCATTTGAATGGGTGACTCAGTCTATAAATCTGAACAACTTATTTAAGTGCACCATTAATGGCACCAGTGGTGGGATCTCGAATAAATTTCTGTCTTTTTTGTACAAATGTACAATTTGTATGGGAAATACGTAAACAAATTTGTCCATAATGATGTACTCGTATATGTCAACGGTACATTTATTTATTAAAACTTTAGTGTTCCACAATAAAAAAAGTATAGTACCATATATCAAGTATATGGTACTTGTATACAGATACATTATCACGTCTTTATCTCATACGGGGCAGACAGAGAATTTAGGATTTTGCGGCTCTAAGCAGACAAAGCCCAGAGGCGCAGCGCTATGTTGGTTAACAAGATGGAAAAAGAATCAAAATAGTGATGGGTTACTAGCATGATTATCATTTTCACCTAAGAGATTTATATAAGAAATTGTTTATGGTAAAGTCCTAAATTATAGTATACCTAATTACCTACACTACATACAATAACGCAAGTTCAGAACTTACTTCGGGTCAGTGATTTCACACCAAGGGTGTCAAAGACCTAATTCTTATATGAATACGTATAGAACTATGCTACTAAATACAGATTAACACAGATTTAAATATGATAGGTAGTTTAAATGACGTCTTCATTTATCCGTGTTAAACTGGCGAGGCCACGGTAAGGCCATAGACACCAGTTATACTCGAAATCGAGATGTTCTTCGTGGATTTGCATTTGTCATAGTCATGACTATGACGAATGCAAATCCACGTAGCCTTATGCCGTGTAATTATCGGCAGAGTAAAATGGGACCACTCTAAGTCTTCCCGTGGATGTCGTAGAAGGTGACTTAGGAAATACAAGCTAAACAAAGCCTATAAACATCAATAAGACCTCTCCAATCTGTCTGGCCAGCGTGAAGAGCGTAGGCCAAATCCTCTGGTTTCTCTGGCCAAGTATGACTCTGGTAGATAGTACAGTCTACAAAGGACCAGTTAATGAAAATGATGATGAGTCATGACATGACACAGGCAAGCTACGTGTATAAAAAACGTTTAGACAAACAGTAAGTTATGTACAGAATAGTCAAGTATATGATTTATAAGAAGTGCGATTTAAATTATTCCTGTAAAAACAACCAAGTGCGACTCGGACTCGCGCACTGAGGGTTCCGTACAAACCTGTAGGTATATAAATAAGTTTAAAATTGTTAAAAATATTTTTATTATATGATGTAAATAAAAATGTATGCTTTTTTACTTTATTTGTGCTATAAGATGTTGCTTCGTACCAAATTTCAAGATTCTAAGTGCACGGGATGTATCCTGTAGGTATTGATTCCCTTGCGAGTGTAGAAAATTTTTGGCATAAACGGCTGTATCTTTTGATTGCGTTGGCTTAGAAGTTTGAATTTGTAACAGCTTTAGGGGACAGTTAACTTTAGTAATTGATATGAATTTCAGCTTGAAACCTTTACGCGTTCCCGAGAAAAAGGTCTTGACAGACAGACGTTCAACAAAGTGATCCTATAAGGGTTCCGTTTTTTCTTTTGAGGTACGGTACCCTAAAAATGAAAAAAATATATATTACTGAATAGGCATTGAATGTAAATATATTATATATTTATTATGTATTTACTTTGTATTTTTATATATTCGATCGAACTTTACTTCATAATAAGTAAAAAAGCTCTAATCTTAGAAAAAATTTAAAGGTAAAAGACTCTACTCCCGTTTTTGTAGTAGTCAAATTGCAGCGCAATAGACAACAATTTTTTCACTACTACTTGTAATGGAACTAACTTAGTGCTATGATCCAGTAAAATTTACGCTTAACAAATCTGAACATACGTGCATGCTTATATCATTAAATTATATTTCATATAATTTTCTACATAAGTTTATCACAATTTTTGATAATTTTATCTTAGGTAGCTACGAGTTAGAAATAACTATCATATTATTACATAGTAATTATAAGTTAAGAAAATCATCACTTTAAAAAGATGTGACGCCTTGGTATTCATGTTTGTTAGGTACCTACTTACTTGTTATAAAAAAATTCTTTATTTTGCTACAATGTTTAATATATCTTTTGATATTGTCTTCATTAGTTTAAAAACATTAGGTACACGTGTTTTGTCTTAATTCAGTATAATCCTTAATGTGTATCTTTTATGAATAACAAAAGGTATAATTAGATACAGCTCAATGATAAATACCAACGAATTCGTCATCCCAGTATCCGGTTGTCAGGTTGGTAAGGTTCACTGACTTTAATAGGCGTCATCAATCGAGGTTTACATTGGTATTACATACCCTGCTTAGTTTTGTGTAAAGTAGTTTGCCGCTCGATTTTTTAAATGAATTAAAATTATTAAAATTAAAAAAAAAATTTAAATTTAATTTGTTTTTGCTAATACTATTCTTATAATTATACTACAATTAGCAGCAAGTAATTTTTTCATGCATAAGATTCAATATTTTGACAACTAATTATATGTCCTTAGGTTAACTTTAAAGAGTAATAAGTGTAGCTAGATGTATAGATGCAGTGAAACGCCGAATGAATCTTTGATTTTAAGTCTATTTAATAACTAATCCTTAGCTTAGCTAGGGATTAGCTATT
Organism: Acrobasis repandana; assembly: GCA_963576875.1. Lineage (NCBI taxonomy): Eukaryota > Metazoa > Arthropoda > Insecta > Lepidoptera > Pyralidae > Acrobasis > Acrobasis repandana. Next base: position 7,908,037 of record OY756227.1, read on the forward strand.
AAATAGACTCGACCATTTTCTCGTCGTGATAATAATAATAATAAATAATAAAATATGTTTATTTCTTTAACAATTTGGTACATAAAAACTTGTGATTGTGGCCTTCTGTTAAGTGGAATACACCTGTATTAGAAGGGCACACTCTTCCATAGCCATAGTAGAGCAGTACCTATTAAATGATTTACCATTTAACATAACAATTTTAAAATGTAGGTATTTAGGACTTAGGTAATTTAAGGTATGTATATGTATAAGTTGAATATGTGTGTGTGTGTGTGTGTGTGTATGTGTATGTGTATGTGTATGTGTGATTTCTTCCCCACAATCGTCATTCAGTCAACCAATGTGAACCAGAGTTGAGCTGTATGAAAAAGACAAATGACTGAGGATTAGCATTTGTTAATAAAATAAAGAAAGTTGCAAAGCTCAATCTAGCAGTAATTAAGGTTCACAAAATAAATAATAGTTAAAGTCGTTAAGGACACATTAGTTTGTGCAACTGAGGTATTTTGGAAGGGGCCCTATTGCATAGGCCTTAAAAGGTTTGAGTGTTGTGTTTCACACGGTTCTCATCTTCAAGCCATTAGTCATTAACTAAAAAAACAAGAAACCTCATTAAGTTGTAAATGTTCATATATGATTCGAGCTACTTTTTATAAGCAAAATAGAATATCTAGAATATACCTTCCTACCTAAATACATATTTCTCTAAAAGTAAAATTGAAAAGTTTGAAAATTATGTTGTTAAAAATTTTCAACAATTACATTAACGTAATCTGGAGGGCCGTTGAGCACAATAAGATTTAGCTGATGCAACTCTAAACAATAGATGAGAACAGAGTCCAAGCAGCTGGCCCCACGATGAAGAGCCTCTTGACAGCGAGTTATTTAAATAGTCACCGTTTGTAATAAAGCCTATATAATGTCATGTCAAGTAATGAATGGACTCGCATTTTATAATATATACCTATTTGTACAATATGACATGTCTACGATAAAGAAAAAAGAGAAAACGCCTGACAGATACATATACTCCTGTCTAGGTTAGGTCACAGCTGTGTGTAGAAACTTGTAATTTTGCAGATGTTCATTATATAATATTGCGACAAAGTATATATACATGTGCCTAACTAGCGTAAGTTAACTCAAAGTATTACAGTAAAATTTAAAAACAAAACTTAGATGCTCATTTTTGTACAAAGCTAATTCGTATTCTAAGGTTTTGATTTTAGTTTATTTACGTAATATTTTAAATAATTAATTTAATGTCGTAATTGTTATCTATATTTATTAGAATATGTGAAGCGTTTTGATTAGTGATATATGCAGCTGATATACTTCAGATAAATAAATCTTCATAAATTGGATACTAGATTCATGAGTAAAAAAGTTTCTCATTTCCATTCGTTGGTTAATTTATTCAGATATACTCTGAAGTGTTAATAAATAAACATAATGTGACCAAAAATGCAGCACAACTAACACGTAATATTGAATAAGACTACTATATTCTTGAATATTAAGTTAAAGTTTGACACTATTTTTGTTTGAACATTGTATACCTATTTGAATATTTTTGTCTTCAATGCTAAAACGGGATTATTGTGTTTCTATCGTATCTGGTTAATCGTATAACTATAATAAATCAAAATGAAAAATAAAAATCAGTAATTTATGTTCAATGACGATTTTTTTTTTCTTAATAGTAAATTCATTTCGTAATAACTTTATTTGTGCTAAAATAAACTTTATTTAAGTTAGGCTATTTAGTTGTATTTCTTGTTATTTTTATAATTTGTCACTTCATGTACCCTTTCTTACTGTATATGTACTAATAAATAAAATAAAAGATGGTTTCAATGAAATCTTTCTGTAAATATTACAAGCCCTAGTTATATTTATTGAGTGATTTCAATTTTGCCTATTAAAATGTATGTTATTAAGTGCACTGAGTTTGTTGTCAGTGTTGTGGTGAACGGTGTAGAATGCTTAGGCTTTGCAATTAATTATCTGTGGTCAATTTGTGAACAACTGCAGCCGGCGGGTGTGTCCGCAGACTATAATAATAGGGCGGTTACACAATGGCTGGATAACAAACCGATGTATAGGTTGAGTTTAAAGCCTGTAATTTTCTATTGCGACGCAATTTTGGAAATTTTATGTTTCTAGTCCTCTATCATTTTGTAAATTTGAACTTTACTATATAATTAAAATGCATAGTAGACTACCAAATAATTAATATTTTTATATCACGTATTAATAATTTGTAGTTCAGTTTATACAACGTGTTAATGAACTCACGCAAAACCTCTCAGATGGTACCTCAGCCCATGAAACTGAACAACTTTTGTTCTACAACTTTCACGAAACCCAAAGAAAAAATTTCGGATTTTCATACAAATTGACTCGATCAGCTGATCAGTTTGTATGAAAATTCAAATGAGAGGTTTTGCGTTAGATCATTAACACGTTGTATAGTTATCTAGTTAAGAAAATATTTTCTAACGTATTTTATATTTTTTTGACCTAATTTTCCTTTGCATACTTATATTTTTAAGACTGCACAAGCCTCTGAGATTAATTATATTTGCGATGTGATTTATAGCTAATCAAAACTATCAAGAAAATGATTCGTAACTTAGGTCGTCATGTAACGTTTTGTTATAACAAATTATCTGAAACCACGGTGCCTAAAGTATAATTATATTGTAGAGCGTAGGTGTGGTTAATTGGGATTTACAGTCGGTCTAGCTATAAAAATAGCACAGATTAATAGCTTTAAGAATGTACTCTTAAATGGTACAGTTTTATCTAGAGCAATAACTCAATAAAATTAATTAAAGTAAGTTGTGAAGAATAACTACTATTAATTATTTAATCTAAAGTATAACTAGATAAAAATAATTAAAACTAACTAAAAACTAGAGCTTGAAAACTAAATATATTATTTAAAAGTAAACTATAATAATTAATTTAATGTAGTAATTACTTCAATTCTCTTTTACAATTGCATAGATACCCAGCTATTGAAGTTTCATTCGTTTTTAAGGAGTGAATAGCGACCATTGTTACATCGAAAGTTGATTTGTTGAAATCCAAGCTAGGTTTAATGTCATCTTGATATTATTATTCTTGATCTGAAAAGATTATAACTTACAGACAATGATTCAGCAAAAAAAATATACGTTGAATCTCAATGCTTGGTAGGACAATGTCTACAAAAGCTTGTATCCTGTTTCTTATGTTTAATTGAACTAAATGTGATAATTCTTAGTTTCTACCTCTAAAAGTTCAAAACTTAACTAAACTTATTTTCAAAATGAGTACACGATAAACAATACCACCTCATCATCACAGCAGGCGTATTTTTTTTATTTCAGCGAAAAAGAGAGTATATAAAAAATCTAAGATCAATGATTCTAATTGGTAAAATGTCCAACAATATAAGCTGATTGTCAATGCTCGTAGAGCATTGTATGAAAGGTCACGTGTCTACGATACATGAGACATCCTGCTTGCATTGTCTGGTGTTGATTGATTATACAAATCGTGTTTTCCCCACATCGCTCGAGAACACTACCGGATTTCGAATGCTAGTTGTGTTTGTTGTTGTCATACTGTTTTGTACTCATACCATTTTGGACTTAATGATCTTCTCTTCGAATGTTTTAGTTGCCAACTTTTGTATCAGATTTCCAAGCTGCGTGAAGAATTTAGCTCAACAATCTAAGGAATAACCAATCAAAACAACGGAAGAGCTCAAGATAAGGTTCATCACTGAGTCACCTTCTGGCACTTTCAATACCTACCTACATGTTTTCCTATTCGTATACAGCCCAAGATCACTTTGTTGGTTTAATGGCAGGAAATGTTTTTGGCTACTTTGTGTTTAACATTACACTGAGTGCTTTTTCGTATTGGGTACTTGATTTTAATATATTTAAAAAAAAAAAAATAGTATATGGATTTGAGTCATCTTGCAATGTTTAAGTCGGAGATACTAAAGCCAACAACTACTTCTCAATTTCATGTCAAGATCAGGATTCAAATTCATAAGTCAACTTAAGAAGTTGCATGCATTTTTATTCAGTCATAAACACAAATAAATAATGATTCATATACGGATGAAAACGATACGAATTCAATGTCAATTCAATTTGCTATGTTAGTGCTTCGTACAGCGAAAAGCCTGATTTGGATATTAAGGCCGTACCTCAATTTTCCGAGGTCCAGTGCTGCCCCCATTTAAAATAAATAATTTCAAAGAAAACGGAGACATCATTTAAAATTTTGCAACTATCAAGTCTAATATATAATATACTACTACTATAATCCTTCAAAGTATTTTATGAACTACTGTTTACAGTTTATAATGAGAACGTTAAGCTTTACTACGCACATTTGCCAAAAGTGGCCATTTTTCGCAAATGTGCGTAGTAAAGCTTAACGTTCTCACTTTAAACTGTAAACAGTAGTTCATAAAATACTTTAAAGGGTTATCTAGGACTTGATAGTTGCAAAATTTTAAATGATGTCTCCGTTTTCTTTGAAATGATTTATTTTAAATGGGGGCAGCACTGGACCCCGGAAAATTTAGGTACGGCCTTAAGCAAGCGTTATTTTCGGTTCGCTGGTTATTCAATTTTGAATTTATAATTGGTAACCAGATTAATGATTTATATTTAAAATTGGTTTGATTATTCTTACCGTATAAGTATTTATTTAAGAGTAAGTACCCATAAAAGCTGTAGATTTCTGCATTTGCTGTTAATTATATATTTCTTAGAAATACTTCAGATTGGCAATACTTTATTAGTTGAATATCAAAAATTTTTTTAGTCTAATTAATTGGGGCCAAAATTTCCTATTACTTCTATTATTATGATGTTTTATAGTAAGTAAGAACTGGTAGGTTTATTGAGATAAACATTTCCATTAGAACAATTACTGGTAGGGATATTTTGATAGGTCTACTTTTATAGTACTTTTATATTAAATGAGCTAAAGACAAAGTGCGAGGCAAATTTTATTTTGATTTACTTAGTTAAGTTATAGAAAGGTCCTCAGTTCCTTTTTCATAAGTGTTGCAAATTTGCCATTAAAAATACGTTTGAATGCAACAATTCTATTGCAAAAAGAAAAGTTTTCTAACATTATCATATAATAAAGTTGATTTTAAGCAACCTGATATTATATGGTGTTTTATTGGTTCATCATTTTGTATGCAAGTGTAGAAACACATCTGTGACAAGCGTTTAGTGTATTTTACGAGTGAGTTACGTATGATACACTAGGCTGAACTATCCGCTGTCATATCCTTAGACATTTTGCGCTACTGAACTTTCCGCCGCCGAACGTTCGGCAGATGTGTCCCTATACAAAGGAGGTAGGTAATTACATAATACTCATAAATTCAGACCAATATCAATTTATTTTACACATTGCCGGTAGACCAGCAGACATTCTATGCAATACCGAGGCATTATGTACAATGCCTAGGCGTATAATAGATATTACTATTCATAATATTTCATACATTGCCCACCGGCCCAAGGTATTCTATACATAGTCTAGGCATTGTATATAATGCATGTATTATACAGATTGCCGGTAACATATATTGTAAGCGTTCTATTTCTTTTTAGGGTTCCGTAGTCCACAAGGAACCCTTATAGTTTAGTCATATCCGTCCGTCCGTCTGTTTGTCCGTCCGGGCTCGTACTCCGCCGCTACTGCACCAATTGTCACGAAAATTGGTGGAGACATAGATGTTGAAGTTCCAAAAGTTGGTTTTTAAAATTATGAAAAAAATGTTTTTTTTCCAGCCCCCCATACAACGAAAAGTGAATTAAAAAAAATAAATTGGGCTAACTCCAACGTGTGGGGTATCGTTGAAAAGGTCTTTTAAAATGCAACAAAAACTGCTTTGAAACTATGTAGATTACCAGTCTTGAGATAATCTAATACAAAGTTAAAATTTGAGTCAGAGTGAGTGAATGTCCCCCACCGTAACTTTTGAAATATTACTAAAATAATTCTGAAAAAAATGTGGTATATACCTCAAAGTATGTACATTCAATTAAATCTATAGCGGTCTCGGTATCATAGTACATAGTTATTTTTTAATACGTCATAAATCGGAAACCGCGATTTACCTTTACAACTTTTATATTATGTTACTTGCTGCTACGGAACCCTTCATGGGCGAGTCCGACTCGCACTTGGCCGCTTTTATTTTGGTTATAATTTATTTCGTGGTCAAAATAAGGACTATATCAGACAAAATAAAATAAATATGTCAATGCAAAAATATGTTCAGCAGTAATCGCAGACATCGTATAAAATGAACCTTCAGTAACCAACAGTTCTAGATAACACTGCATGTGCCTGTTCAAGTACAATCCATAGCGATACAAACAACGAAATGCATTTCATTGCCACAATTCAGTTTCATTAGCCAGTGAGTTACGGAATAATGATAATTCATTCGCTGCTCATAATTGGCCGTAATGAGCGTAAAATGCGCAAACAAAGAGTTTAGTCTCGACTCGACTAAATAAGTAATAAAGCTTCTGATTTACCTACCTTTTGTTAAACCACTGGCAAAAGGATATATCACTTAGTATGGCACTGGGAGCGTTTGCACAAAACATCACAATATACACTTATAGTATACGACTTGTGTCTCACTGCAAGGGGAACACTTGAACTTGGGGTCGCGTGGGGATCGTCGCGGGGCACATACTTGTTGTGCTATTACTTCGTCTTATGCTAAATATCGTATCGTGTTGTATCGGTAAAGGCTCGGGCCGGACTGAGCGGTTTATTATTATATCGCGGGAAGGAGCGCGGCTGTAGTCAAGGTTTCGACGGCCACCGGCGCACGGAGCACGTTCCGTGGCTTATCTGCCGCAGCCTTTGTCGTTCACGATTCGCTCCACTCGACTCGTTCGTTTCGTCCCATTACGTGTATCTGTAGGAAATCGTCACGAATATACAGTTTTTGAAATATTCGTGACAATAACGTGAGTTTGTATTTGGGATGCTATGCAATGCAACAAACAAGGACAACTCGCTACTGCTACCATGTAGCATTGCTATGAATTTGCGTTGCGCTACGCCGTAGACAGGGCATTTAGAATTTGTCATCATTTATTTCGTAATGGAGGCGGAGTTTCCAAAAATCTATATAGGTACTGTTTGTACATATTGGTTGTTGTGGTTTATATGACATATAAGTGAAACTAATGTGTATTTGGATATGATCGTAAATAATTTGTATTGTATGCTATGGATGTCGACATCCTTTTCAAGACCCGTGTTTTTTAGAGAACAACTTTATCAAAAGTTGTGTATATGATGTCGCCCTTTAAAGTATATGTAAAACATACATTTAAACTCAGTCAGTTATAAAATACGGACTTATTTTCTCACTTGGTTTAAACCATCATCTAAACAAGTTGACACCTAAAAATTACATTATCTTTTTCGGCAGTGACACACAGTGATAATTTTCTCACTGTGTGTCCCTAAATGAATAATACACTTTATTGCACCAGAAAACTTAAAAAATACCATTTAAAATATGAAGTCTAGATATACTATAGGCGCCTTATCGCCAAGGCAATCTCTTACAGGCTACCTTTGGCCGAATAACGGTTTAAACTAGGTTCCAGGCCTACAAGGAAGAAATACTAGATATACTAGAGTAAAAAAAATATATAACATGTGAGTATTATTCTAGTAGGTACTTCTGTAGAACCGAATATGAAGTGACGACAGGTATCGGTAAACACATTGCGGTCGAACCACTGAAAGCAAGTGCGCAAGATTGTTTAACATCGTTAGTCATCACAGGGGATCGAGTTCTTCATACATTCTTCAATGTTGCAAAGTCGATGCTTTGAAATATGAACACTACTCTGGTGAATTACAATGATTATTAAATAAACTCAACTACCTATAGTTCGCAACACCGCATGGCTCATTTACTTGCCTACCTTACCTTACATCTACTGACCATCTTGTATGAGAGCATGTAATCAAAAATGAAGAAATAAAGTTAATGTTTTGTTTTTCTTATTTATGTGAAACTTTTATTATGAAGTTTTATTTAGTATTTTGTATCTATAGATTCGTAATCTGAAATTCTATCATTATCTCGGCCCCTCTTCCAGCCATTGCTAATATAGCCATAGGCCTCTTTTTTACACCCGCGGCCAAAAGTTGTGTGGAACCCTCACTGTAAGAAAGGCTACTCATGATACTGTATTTGTTATACTGTTCGATGATATGTGTTTGAGACAATCATAATAATAATTGATGTTACATGTTGGAGTGCACGCATCACCTGCGCTCGCGCGTGTTCGCATCCACGTAGGACGATCACACAACGTGACTCAATTGTCAAGCACCCCCGACCCGGCAACTATAGTATAGCATGGTGATCTCATTAGAGGAAGGTGATACGGAAATTCCTTTGGACGGTAAAGGTCTTCTTGAGCTACAGGTTACTACTTTCAGTTATGTGGTTATATGCTAACCAGTGTGACTCGATATTTTAAAAGCAAATGAAGTACCAATCTGATCGGATTTACTGAAGGAAGTACCTTTTTTTTACAATTAAGTACCATGTTCTTTAAATAAAGCCACCAAAAAATGGATAGGATGTGGATTGACACAAACTATCTTTTTATATTTTTTAAGCTGATAAAGCCATCTTCAATAGCTTCATGACTCTTAAATAAGTTTTTTGAAAGAACGCTAAGTCAAATCACTCTTAATTATTTTTATTTTATGCCACTTATGGTCAGTATAATGATCTCATTAAACGGATACGAAAATTATTGTGATGTTAAAGGTCGTAGACTTACCTACATATGTAGTGTTTGCTGGCTACTTTCTAATACATTATTCAATATACCTAAGCTCATAGCTCACTCAAGCCCAGGGGTTAACTTAAGCTTTATTCCAAGACTTTACTGTTTATGCCTAGAATTTACAGGTATATTTAACAGGCATAGAAACGCTTTCAAAACATTAAATAAAGACTTAGGCTTATAAATGAAACGCAATAATTTGCCAGTCGGAATTTAAATTTATGAAAATTGATAATTTTGACTAACAGAGATGTGGTCAAATCATTATTGCGATATACTTTAAAACCAAAAAGCTAGGCTTGGCTGCGGAGCGGAACCAAAAAAAATCTATTTGTGATCAAAAAAATATAATTATTCGGAAAAGGAGCGCGTATTGGATTAGAATTAAATCGCTGGCTATCCTATACAGGGGCACGAACTGGAGTGTGTAAAAGTGCCTCCGATAGCTTCGAGGAAATTATGCTACGGCTGTGCCTTTGTTTGTTTTTGGTCAATTTGACGGGGGCACTGCCGTGCCTCCAGATAAAAGTAGATAACAATAGAAAAAGTGACAGTGAAGAAAAAGAATACTGCTTTATTATGGTAAATAAAAAAAGGGATGACCTTGGTGCTTTGGAGATTGAGGCGGTCTTTAGTATGGAAGCTACTTGTGTGTATTCCCTCTTACCGTCTCATCTTCAGGTCACCAAGTCAAAGGCCGGCGCAGCAGCAGCCGGAGTAGAGAGCCTCAAAAGGCGCAAATACGTAGACATCGAAGGAAACTACATATTTGAAGCTTTTGGAGTAGAAACTTTTGGTCCATGGGGTCCTTCAGTCCATAATTTATTTAAATTCTTATCAAAAAGACTTTCTTATTTGAGGTATGCCGTGACTAAAGGGCTGGAAACTATCTAGCACTGCCATATATCGTGGCAATGCTGTCAGTCTTTTTGCCACGGTGCGAGGAATAATATCTTAGTAGGACTACACAATTTTAGTTCTTAAATAGTTTTAATTTATCTAAATTTAATTATCTAGTTTTAATTTAATTTAAATTAAAGGATTAATAAAACTTACTGGAAAACAATACTTATGGGTGGACTGTGGATGGATCATAAATTGTTAACAAAAGAAACGAGTATCGTAACTAGAAGTTACGTATACATTATTACATAGTACATATATACCAAAGGTACTTTGACCAGTTGGCGAAGCAATTCTATCGATCATATCATGATATTTAATTAAGAGCCAGTTGTTTCACATGTCGGAAGTATCGTTTCTACGCCGTCGACCTTTTATCTGATATTTTTCAATAGAAAAATGTCGAAGAGTAAATGAATACAGCTGAGTAAATTTATTTCCTGTTGTACAAGGTCAAGGAACTTCTATTACGAATTAATTTAAATAGTAATCGAAAACAAATCCAATGCCAGCACATAATCGATATACGAATATACGATTTAAATTTATTAATATACCTGCAATGCGATTACTACTGTTAATATCCAAACACAAAATAAACTCGTAGTTGATTTTTAATTCAACGAAGAATCAATATTATGATACAATTGCATTGTAAAGATATTGTCAAAGAGACACAATAAGAGTGATTCTTTCGTTTATAAGAGGGATTTTATAAATAATAATTTCTATATACATACACATAAACGATCAAGGTTAAAAAATACATAAATTCCGCGATTGGCGCGATAGTTATAAATTCCAAAGTTAACCCCTAAGTTGATTCGTAAAATCAGGCTGGGTGTTCAAAGTATAAAGTAGGTAGGTTAAGTCAGGTAAATGTAGGTAGGTAGGTAGATCCCCTCCGCCCGGGTTCCCATCTTGTCGCGATGGCACAGCGATGGGGTGGCTCAGTACTTGCGGACTGGGCATCCGCGGGGAAGCTAAGAGGATTCCATTGCCCGGGTTGAGGCTAAGACCTCCCCGGGCCCGGTGGAGGCCATTCCAGGTAGGAATGGCCTGGCTGTGTAAGAAGGGGATGAACTCCCTACACTCACAGCCGTAGTAGGGGTCGCGGGGGAAGAGGAGTGTCGGTGTGTCGTTGCCGCTTGCCCTATCCTCCGCGACCAAGCGCGGCCGTGGCGCTTGGCACGGTATCGATAGGGCTGCATGGGAGGAGGAGTGTCGGTGTTACTTTTTTGAAGTGAAAACTTCTTTAGCGGCGTTGTGCACTTTTTTTGTAATGGGTAAAAAATGTTAAACTCGCGTCAGGACACGTGTCCTGATCGAAAATTCGTAAGACGAAAGGAGAGTAGACAGCCGGTTACCCATGCAATGAATATTTGACGTAGCGCCATCTAGTTATTCCTTTCATCATTAATGATAACATTACCAGCATTGAAAATTATTACAACGCCATGTATGAACGAGTAGCAAAACTATTTCGTTGAAGTGAAAACTTCTTTAGCGGCGTTGTGCACTTTATTTGTATTGTGTAAAAAATGTTAAACTTGCGTCAGGACACGTGTCCTGATCGAAAATTCGTAAGACGGATGGAGAGTAGACAGCCGGCGTGGCGTAGGAGAGGAAGTATCCCCCTCTCTTTTTACGGCGCGGCGAAAATGTATGCCTGCGCGTGCTGTTTCGTTTAGCTGAGAGATAAACTTTTTAATGTAATATAAATTGTCATGTTTGTGTACGATAGCGCAATAAATAAATATTGTATTCTACCACATAAATGATAGTACTTTTATACTGTTAATTAAAGCAATTCGTGCAAAATTATTCCCTTAACATTCCAAAATATCAAAAATGCACAACGTTAATATTCAAGTTTTCACTTCTGCCGGCACTCCCGGAGTGCAGTGCATAGATTTGAGTGCGTTTGACCTCTATCTAGCCTGATGGGAAGCTAAGATGAGGTCTAAGGTGTAACACGCAGACTGCCTATTCACTCTTGCCTTGAAAATCCCTAAATCATATTATGTATGGGGAAACATCGACGCAGGGAGGGAATTCCACACCTTAGCGCTTCGCACAATGAAGGAGGAGGCGAATCGAGAGATACGATGAGGAGGAATATCGACCACAAATAGGTGGAATCCCTGTCCACGTCGTGTTGTCCGATGGTGGAATGGTGTAGGGGGAATTAAATTATGTAATTCCTGCGCACATTCCCGAAGTGCAGCCTGTAGAAGAAACACAGACTTGCTACTAGTCGGCGATGTTTGAGGCTCTGGAGACGTCCTGCCGTAAGCAACTCATCACCAACGAGTCTTCTTTGCCGCTCTTCCTATTTTCGGCTGACTGGGTGGGCCTCGGTCGCCGTCAGGTAGACTGGGGCAGGGCCTGCTTTCGCAGGCGCCCCAAATTATGAGGGCTGGTTGGACGGTGGAAACGGGATTCCATTGTCTAACGGACAGCCCTCCGGAGTGGAAGGCAGGCGCGTATCGTGTCAGCGAACCTGTCATTGACGGGCCGAGAGGCCAATGCGATGGCTGCTCCGGCCCCTCTGATTCAGCAGAGGGTGCCGTGAGGCCGTTGGCGAGCCGGGGCCGCTGGGTTAGCGGCCGGCCGCGCCCCGGGGCTGTGGAGCATGTAGAAGCACTCGGCCCCGGCCGATAGCGGCTGAGAGGTGACACCGCGGAGTTTTTAGTGGTAGCACCACATAACCCTACCGGTCTCCCGTAACCGGTAAAGTATCCGAAGGGATTTTCTCGGCGTAACAAAAAAAAAGGTAGATAGGTAGGCAGATGCATGAAGGTATAAAGTATATAAGTGAGAATCATAAATAGTGACTACTGATTCTTTAATTGATTTTGAGATCTGCGCGATAAGTAAAGCAAACAGTAAATATTGTGCTTTTCACTTACACACCATTTAGTGACGTACAATTTTTTCTGCTCTTGAAAATAAAGTAAACGTGCTGACTTCTATAAATAAAATATTTATAGAAGTCAGTATGTACCCTATATGCAGACTTTTAAAATGAAGAAGAATCCAAAGTCAACAAACAAAGTTGCCAAGAATAGTGTGAAAGTGCTAAAGTGTCAACACAAACAATATAACAATGCTGGACTCTTAATGGCATTACGTGAGGAGCCGGTTGCATACTTTACCTATTCATTTTACGGTTAACACATACTTAGCAAATATTATTATTTGGATTCTGAAATATCTTATAGGCAACAATATGATGGCACTTACCTATCGCAAACTACTAAGATGGGTCTAGTTCCCTTTATGGACGAACCTTTTATGTCATAATATGCATGCATAACAGCAGTTTTACTGAAAATCGTTTGGCATACACTATATCATAAATCCAAAACTCATAATTTTGTAAGTTAGAATTTTCTTATGTCATAAATTTTAATTATTATGGAAGAAAATTATGTGAAATTTGATTTTGTAAAAGCTAATAATGCCAAATAAAATTGTGCCCTTAAAAGTATGCCAATGTTAATTCAGACATATAAACATTAGACCAAAGGATAATTATATTATAGATAATTATACCTTAAAATATTCGTTTAAACAATATTATGCCAAGTGTGTTTTACTCAATAGATTTCTGAGCATGAAAATTCTACCAGATAGAGGGAACCCCGTAATACTAATATAATCATAAATAGTCAAATAAAATTGTTCGGCTCCTCTACATATTGTGTATTCATCTTTCTAGATTACTTATTATTTTGAAGTACCTTTTTTGTTATGTTCTCTAAAAAATATGGGATCAATAATAAAAATACCGATATGATGATGATGTTTATTCTAATGAGGCGTATCTGTTTCATCATATCAGCCACAGGAAGTCCACTACTGGACATAGGGGAGCCAAAGGATTTCCAAAACGAGCGATCATAAGCGGCCTGCATCCAGCGTTTTCCTGCAACCTTGCTCAGGTCGTCTGACGTCGTATCTGTTTACATGAGTTTATTTTTGTAAGTCAAAGTCACACCAATAAAAGGAAACACAAATCATTGTACAGAAACTGATGAATTATTCACATACAAAGGATGCTGGTGATGACGTCAGTGCATCCGCAATGATGATCAATCTACCGGAGTTATTATAATAATTGCCACGTGTTCGTGGTATTTGTACTTTATTTTACTTTAGGAACCAGCGCCCAACACGATGTACATGACATTTAAAATAGCTACCATACATCGAGAATATATAATTACTTTATTAATCTAAGGGAGCATTTCTTTCAAATATATGTAGGTATATACACGTATATAGTGAAGATCTCGGAAACGGCTCCCACAATTTCGATGGAATTTTATATTTAGGGCAAATAAATCGAGCTAGGTATAAGTTTCATTTTTTCTACGTGTTTTCATCGAGCGAAGCTCGGTCACCCAGATACTTCAATTGTAATACAACACATTAATTATAGCAGTTTTTAGGGTTCCGTAGTCCACAAGGAACCCTTATAGTTTCGTCATGTCCGTCCGTCCGTCCGTCTGTCCGTCCGGGCTCGTACTCTGCCGCTACTGCACCGATTGTCACGAAAATTTGTAGAGAGATAGATATTTAAGTTCCAAAAGTTGGTTTTTAAAATGTTTTATTTTTAATTGAACTAACCTCAACGTGTGGGGTATCGTTGAAAAGGTCTTTTAAATTGCAACAAAAACTGCTTTGAAACTATGTAGATCAAACCCCCAGTCTTGAGATAATCTGTTACAAAGTTAAAATTTGAGGTGTCCCCCGACCGTAACTTTTGAAATATTACTAAAATAATTCTGAAAAAAATGTGATACATCAAAGTATGTACTTTCAATTAAAACTATAGCGGTCTCGGTATCATAGATAGTTATTTTTTAATACGTCTTAAATCGTAAAATGTTACTTGTTGCTACGGAACCCTTCATGGGCGAGTCCGACTCGCACTTGGCTGGTTTTTTAGGTAAGACTTACTTCTCATGAGTCTTATAGCTAGAAGTGTCTATCGAATTGTTAAGAGTTGGTAGATATACACGTCGGTTTAAAAATAATCTAAATCGAATAAAAACGTCTCCCAAATCAAAATTATTTCTCTTACTTGTAAAAAAACAGTCGCTTGATACTTGAGTCAATCTGTAAGCAGTTGTAGAATCATCTCATTCTCAAACTAGAGATAGTTAATATACAGTCCCACCAAAACCATAAATGTAAAAATGGAAGCCAAGTTTAATATTATGATATGGTGTGGTTGTCGACTTCACCGACAAGAGAACTGAGATATAAATGGGTGCCAAGATTCGTAAATAATATTTGCTATTCAAAAATATAACTTTTTAATATAAATGATATAATTCTTTGCACAATGCAAGAAACTTGTGATCTAGGTATCGAACTTCAACATTTGATGTGACATAGATTCCTAAAAAATACCTAACTGATAAAAAACTAATGCAAAATTTTAACTTTGTAGGTGATCTGGAAGTGGGTTAGGATTTTGATCTTTAAGTTAGTCGTTTATCTAGGTATAAACCAAATTTGGTGTCAATTATTGATTTAAATGGAATTAAAATTCTCGAATTTATTAGATAATTTAGACAATTTTGGTGTGTTTGTGTTTAAAAGATTTTGAGTTATAATGGGGTCAAAAGTGACTCCAAATGGTTTGTGTAATATAACACACGGCCATGTCACCTTTACTTGAACTTGGCTTGACATGCTCTCGTGTGTCTAACAATCAAGCTTAAGATCACACATCTTCGTCTACATAGTATGAATAAAAATTCGTCGGAAGGTCGAACGTAACATTAACAGAGCCAAGCGCATTCTGGCCCAATGATTCTCAATGTTCTCAATGCGTTAGTCCAGTATTTTGTGACCTTAGTTGTAGTGATTAGTCAAAAACGCATTCGAATACGTGACTTTGGGTTTAAGTTTTTTATTATTTAGAATATTGAATTTGAAACAGCCACAGAATAAATAATACTATCGTACAGAAGTCTCACTCAGCAAAGAAATTCAAAGAAATATCTACTCAATGTGGCTAGCGATATGATTTAATTTAACTCACGTCAGAACTCAGCACCTTTTCGTATAGATACCTAGATATCCATTGCAAGAAAATTACATTCTTATTACTCTGGACAAACGATTCGAATAATTGAATTTACCACCCGGAAGGGCCGCGGGCGCGCATATTTAATGTAGGTACATTTTTGATACCTAAACGGGGAGTAACACAGGCCTGATACAGCTTGTTAATCTTTAAATCATATTGATTTCAAACTAGCTTCTTAAGGTGATACATGAAGACCAGTGCTGCCCCCATTTGAAATAAATTATTTAAAAGGAAACAGAAATATTATTTAAAATTTTGTTCTAGTAAGCCCCCTAAAGCCTAAAGTAAAAGCTTTACGTTCTCACTTTAAACTGTAAACAGTAGTTTATAAAACAGTTTAAGGGTATCTAGAGCTTACTAGAACAAAATTTTTAATGATATCTCCGTTTCCTTTAAAATAATTTATTTCAAATAGGGGCAGCACTGGACTTCATGTATCTTCTTAACAAACATTAAAGAGTTACATTAGCGTCTGATGTCTAGATTTTTGTTTGTTGATATGCGGCTTAAACCAATATAATTGGCATTAGACATGAAACACGAAATAATAGTATGTTTGGTTGTGCAATAAATAAGTACTAAATTTATTAAACAAAACAGCGAAGCAAACTCAGTTCTCGGAGTTAACTTGGACAAGCTGGCGTTTGTATGTACTCGTATGTACCTATTTTTGTGCGACGATAGTTTAAGTATTCATTAGAACTTTTGGATTTATTAGGCAAGTACCTACCTACATGCCACAAAAATAGTATTCAAGCTTTGACACGAGTCAAGAAGGCCAAGGGGTTTTGATTGAATTACGATCACAAAATCCATTATATATTGATCTGAGTTAGTATAGCACTGACAGCTAATAACAGATTAATAATTTTTAGTACAAAACATAAATTATCCATAAATTAAGGGTTGCGGACATATGCGTGACTGTGACGAGGGTACTGCATCACATCCCACTGCTCGGAATAGTCCTTTCTCAATTCTCAAAATTATACTATAAAATAATAAGTTATATCTATTAAAAATACCACAATGAAACAACTTGGAAGTTGGTTGTCTTAGAAAACTTAAGGACTCTCATTTAAGTCCAATAAATGTAATTAATCAATCATAATGACCAAAGAGTTATTAGATACATATTACTTCTGGTGTCCATAAATCTTTTAGCTTGCGTGATGAGTCATCCTACCAGAATTCGAGGCTGTTCTTATGAAACCGCCATAATAAGTCAAATAAATTTAGCCTTTAGCCTAGTTAATAAAATGGAATTACTAGTACGAGCTAGTAAGTATTTAGTTCGCAAACATTGTTCACATTAACTCGGCCAAGAACGAATTTTGGCGGACAATTAATAATGTTAGGGTGTTTTGCTAAATTATCTTTTTAATATATAAAATATAATCTTCCTAAAGTCCAGATGTGGACTATAATAGGCTGATAAAGAAGAAAAGATGTAAAAAAAATTGTGTTAGGTAAGTCATAATAACCATCATTTTCGTCTTTGTTTTAGTAATAACTAATAATCTTTCACTGGAAAGAGATCTTGGAATAAGTCCGCCATTGTAAATTAACTCCTACTTACCTGCTTTTGTATCTAAATGTGTGTTTTCCTAGCACAATAAAGTAATTACATTATTTAATTGAATTTATTCTAAATTCTTTAATAGTCAATAAATCATTAGACATTGTTATAAATGATGATTATTAATAAATAACTGAAATAAATACGTTAGTTTAGTACCTACTACCCTAATAGTTTTGGTTCTCTATATAAAATCAAAATCAAATATTTATTCAGTAATTAGGCCTTTGCAGGCACTTTTACACGTCAATAATTATAGTGTACATTACGTGTAATGTTTATTTATATTTAAATTATTATTTTTTTGTTCAAAAGCTACCGATACTAGCGGTTCGCAACGACCACTGCTGAGAAGAAACGCCGAAAGAAACTCATTTACACAGTATTGGTCGCCTACGCGCCAGAAGGGCTTTGTCAGTTTACAAAGATATTATGCCTAATACAATGTTATCACAACATAATATGTAAAGCTTGCGAACGAGTGCCAAATCCAATTTACAGAAATAAGTTACACTGAGTAGTCTTAAAAAAACGAAGCCAAGCTGATACCAATAACGAAGCGGAGCTATAATTCTTAGAACAAGTATGCCAGGTGCTTTACATATGTAAACTTATCTAACACTCAGTTACTTGTGTCGTGGTATTGAACTAAATATTGAATATCATTACGTTGTCTGATCAGGTCATCTGGACTTGTGAAGCAGATAGTTTATCTCTACAAAGAAACCGTTACAATTTGAATCTATTCTTAAGGCATATAAAAAAACCGTTAACTTTCTTTGTATCGAACGGCATAAATTTAATTGAAGAGTTATTGGCACTTGAAAAGTTTTTAGATGCGCTATCCTGTTCATTATTGCCATTTGTTTTTCAACAAAAAAATAAACGTTTTGTGTTGCTTTTCCTTAAATATTTAATATCTCTGAATATAAACTATTTAGATCTTTAGCAATTTTAGTACTTCCTAACTACATTTGTAAATTTTTCACAGCAATATCATTTTTTGAAGATAAAACATGTACCTAATTAAAAAAAAACATGTACTCTTTATTCTTCCCCGACATATTAAATTAAATAATTTCTGTTTTTCCTAAAGGTTGACTGGTAGACAATGCATTAGCGTTAAGTTCACCTTTAATAAATAAATAAATTAAGATGCCTGGTGATGATTCAACAGACCCAGGGTTTTAGGATAAGATTTGTTCAACAAAAACAAAAGATAATTCAAAATCTCACAACCGAATGTTAGATTACAGAAAGAACATTAGAACTTTAAAAAAAAGTAGCAGGTAAGTACCAAAAATGAAAATTATTTATTAGTATTTTATGCATCAATTTTCTAGACTTTATACACTGAAATAACCTTTGACCTATTGCAAATAAACCATTAAAACATAAAGTAACTACTTTAATACTTCATGTTCATAACATTGTTCATGGCTAATAAACGGAAGAAAAAAATATTATTTATTGCTAGTATCTAATACTTAAACAACGGAAGAGTTAATGAGCAACCAATGAGCGTAAGAAAATGATAGAGGTTACCTTGGGCGAGGACCTTTGTCGACCTCAGCACGCATCACAATGAGCAGGAAAATCCAGAAGCTTCCGCTACAATTTACTGGTACTTATATTATAATACACGTATTGTTTGTGCTACAATATATAGGCAAAATGACATTCGGTCTACCTATTGGAACGTGGTTAGTAAAGCTTTGCAACTCACGAGATTTAGACCATGTTGCCGCCTCTGAAAAATTACTTTCCCGTCATAAGAATTATAATTAATCATAAGAACTCGTGCAGGTAGTAAACGTTCCTCGGGAAAATCATGGCATGCCATATTCCCAAGGATTCTTTTTTATCATATAATTGATATCTGAACTTACTTATGTATTGACATAGTGACTTACGTCTTTTAGTAAAAGTAAGAGTACTTATCTCGAGTGAATCATGGCATGAATTCTCCCTACATTATTTCTTATCGTATAATCGATAGATATCTGAATTTAGTAAGTACTGGTTTTCAAGAATATGTTTACTTTCATGATAACACATTGCATACATTATCACGTCTTAATCCCTAACAGGACCGATAGAGCCCAGGGCCGCAACACCCAAAGGCCACGTTTAGCGTGATGGTGGGTGAAATGATGGAAAAAGAGGTTTAAAATAGTGATGGGTTGTTAGCCGCATCACTTTTACCATGATTCAGATTCTTGTCCATTCCCTCGATCGGCTTTTACGATCTTTGCGGAAAGAGAAGCAGGGTGTACATGCTAAGTTTTTTCTTTTCTTCCAGACAAGAATTTCATGATAACGTTATATTCGTCTAGGTACCCTATTATCTACGTGCTGAGTATTTAGAGTGACTAGTCACGTGTGATTCCAGTCATGATAAACCTTAAGTTCTGTTTTAGCAGCTGCTCAGAAATTATATTGATTTACGTTCAGTTTTAATATTTATGATCCATAAGACTCAGATCAGTACTTGGAATGCTCAACCACATATAATTTTCAACGTGAACGAATGTCAGATTAGTGTTGTGTACTCGTATCATTTATGTTTCTTTCTTTAAAACTAAATATTTTATTTAAAGTAAGACGGGGTGGAGACCCAAGAGGGCTCGCAGGACTTTCAGCTCTGCATTGCCTTAATTGGCTGTGCAGAGAGGAGTCGTTAGAGCTGTTACTCCAGTGGTGGAAGAGTGAAAAGCATCACGCCGCGATTAAATTCGGAGAAAGCGCAGCACACCTCTCGACACTCCAAAGTCGCAACACGAATGAAATGCCTTCAGAATATGTGGTCCTTACTTTATCGATACTACCATCAATAATATTGACATCACTATCCGTTTGAAATGGTCACGCGCAGCTGCTCATGAACACACGACTCGCTCAGGTGTCTGTCAGTTCCCGCATGCATTATTGATTTATATAATTACACATAATCTGTGCAGATATAATAATATGCATACTTTAAGAGGGTATACTTAATTATATTTATTGTCTTTGTCCACAATTATTTTTTAATAACTAAATTTATTGCTCGTGTGGTGTCTTTGCCTCGCACTTATTTGTGTCGTTCATATTTATTACTTGAGACTCGAAATCATGCCTTTAAAGTAGGTACTTGTAAGTTAAATGTAAGTTAGTCGACGTTTAATAGAGTATCTCGACCACCAAGGCGATTCCAATAGGTGGTCAGAGAGAAAGAAACGATAATTTACATATTTAGTCGTAAATTCTTTTTAAATGCAAAAATATATTGTAGTTAAGTTCGCATAATATGAACCACGTAAAATATACAATTTCTTAGGGACATATACGTAATTAAGTACGTTATAAACCGAATCATGGCTAACTATGGGTACTAGATCATTATACTATAATGAAATTAAAATAACAGTCAAAAAACCAAAAGAAAATTCGACATTCCCCATACTAGGTAATTTCCCGGCGGCTTTTGTATGGAAATGCCGATTTTTTTAGTTTTTTTTTTACCATTATTTTAATTTCATTATAAGTTACTTGCACATTGTATATACTTATTTAGTTATAATAAAATATAAAATAAGAGAAAAAGTACCAAATCTGAAAAAAATATTTAATGCGAGTACTAGTAAGTATAAAAGACACCAACAGCGTCTGTCGTATTTGGGACATTGGCTAATGAGCCAATCTAAGCATTGAGCTGCAACAGTGTTTAGCCAACTGCACACAAAGAAAGTGCAAGTAACAATCGCATGCGCAGTATGCATTGCGCAAGCTGCGTTAGTTTCTCCCACGAGCATGTGACAACTCAATACGAGTCAATATAAGGAACCGAGTGATAAATCGATTATAATAAAAATTGCTAGTGGTGTTCCATCCTGGTTTATCCAATAGGTACTTCAGTCCCCTCCTTCATCTTCTCTTTTAACAACATGCGAGGGTGATGAAGCTAGTAGGATCATTCTACGTAATTTTTTTACATCCCCAATACTCAAGAAAAATATAATTACGAAAAAAATTAATAACATTCAAATGCACAATACGGATTACCTATCTTCGGTCAATTCTTGTTTTTTTTTCTAGGTATTTAATCCGTGTAATCAGTATAAATGAATGGACTGGAGAAAAACTTTCGGGAAAAATGATAAACTCGATATCGATGACCACAATATATTCGATGGCTGGTTTAGAAGTAGTTAGCTTATGAACAGAATGACAGATGGACAGCACCTTTTATTCACCCATCTCCATACAAAAATAGAGATAGTCACACATAGTTCTTTCCGTCCTGCATTCCTGTATTCGCTCTCTGTGTGGTCATACATGTACAAAATAAATGTTTTATCTATCTATCTACATGTAATTATGGTTAAGTATGTAAAATCACGTTAATATATAATCGTTACCATGAATAGAATAGTCTTCTCATTTTAATTTGCATAAGTGTTCGAATAGTCTACTCGAGTACTGCATAAGTAATGCAAATTAAAATGAAAGATACCACTAGAAAATTAATTGTCAGGATCGTAGCAAGTAGAGGTCCATAGCTTCTGCCTACCCCTGTGGGAAACAGGCGTGATAATATGAATGTATGTATGTATAAAATTAACGAAAAGAACCGGACATGGTCTTTGAGTGTGGGCTTGACGCAAACTGTTGTATTGACGTTAATAAATGTCGTCGACATAACTCACAATAAGGATACGGATATGTGTAATGGGCCGGATTATATAAACAGATCTCAATCGAGCCAAATGCAAAAGTAGGTGTGCTACATTTTGTATATTATAGATACAGATATACTATCATGTCTTTATCCCTAACGGGGCAGACAGAGCCTAGGGCGGTAAGGCCCAGGCCACTTTTAGCGTAATGGTGGGCATGTCGTAAAGGAAAATCACAATAGTGATGGGTTGCTAACCGCATCGCGTATTCATGACTCAGTTTCTCGCTCATTCTCTCAATCGGCTTTTACGATATGCACGGGAAGAGAAGCAGCTGGTACATTCTATGTTTTTTCTTTTCTCCCGGACCAGCAAAGAAAAATGTATATTCTAGTATTTCAATAAACATATATGTCAATAATAACGCAGGTATGTCAATTATGTAAAAAGATATGTATGTTGTGTGTACCATGTAAAATTTCCTTCTTGCGTGACAATTTAAAATCAAGAAATTAGTAGAAAGTTTGAAATGGGAGTATAATTGATGTGATGATAGTTCATGAAAATGTAATCATCATAGACAGGTAGCAGACAACGGATGTTAAATCTTTCCTTGATGTGGATGCAATAAAAATTTGCAACTCTTTTATGGGTTTCACAATCAAACCTTGCTCTACATTCGTAACAAATTACATAAAACTGTAAATTCATTGATGTATTTTGCTTTGTGTAACATTTTTGTTTTCTTCTTATTTATGTATGTTTCTTCTTATATATTTGCAACCGCAAAACATACGACGTAACTTGTCTTGTGTATTGTAGACACCATCCCGCTAAAACTTGGCGTTTGAGCCTTGCGGCCCTGGACTCTGTGTGCCTCGTTAGGGATAAAGACATGACAGTGTACTCTGTATATTACGTTACTTTTTCACTAGGTAGGTGTGTTATGAGTACACGCGTACCTAGTGTAAAAGTTAACAACATTGTAGATAATGTATTATGTCATGGACGTATTCCATTTCAGTGCTGCGCCAGATTTAGGCGTCACGACATTTTCAAAGCTAATTATGGGCATTACTTACAATATCTCTATTCTCTACTCTAAATACCCTACCTTGCCTAACCTAGTAGTAACACGAAAAACCCAAAGCATTTTTTATGATATTTAACGACTTAGACTTTTTTTTAATGATATTAGACATATTCGATGCACTTAATAATAGTTCAGTCAAGTTAAACATGAAAAGGGGGTCGCGCTTGCAAAAGGTACGATCGTTATGAATTTTTTATATGTTGTTAGGATCTAAACCAATATTCAAAAACCAGATTTGCAATTTCCAAAGTGCTGGGCGAGTGGCGGTATACCCAAAAAACCATGAAATTTTCTTTTTTTTTTTAAATTTTTGCTTAATATCTTAGTTATATCAATATCAACAATTCTAGATCGGTCCTTTTGCAAGCACGGATGAACATCTTGACTGGACTATAAATAGTACGTGCCATTATCGAATCTGGATATCAGAAACACAAGAAGAGTCACCAACGCGTTGCCGGTATAATGTCGTCTTATCACACTACCCAGAAGTTGTACTGCCCATGCATTAAAGTAAAAAAACAACAACTATCTATTACTTATGCATTTACGTAGACGACGTTATTACAAAGTCTTCTTCTAGTCTACTGTTTAGTTTTGTTTATTTGTTTTTCGTGTGTGTAAGTGGCCAACGCCTGCCTAAAGGTATCTGACAAAGCTTGAGGAATGCCATATAATAAAGACAGCTGGGACCAATGGCTTACCGTACCTTTCGAAGCATGGAGGAGCTCGAGACATTTCTATGCCACTTAATGGTCGGTCACCCTCTCACCCAACCAAGTGCGGACCACGCCCGGTGTCACTTAACTTGTGAAAGCGCTTGTAATGCGTACCCCCGCCGGACACCAACCTCACTACTACCACTGAATAAACACTAGTACTCCTAATACTACAAAACGCAGTATTTCGTGACCCAGAGGTGACGGAGATCACTTCCGCCATTGACCTTTGGTTCGAACAGGTAAGTCAACTTCTGGGTACCACTTACTCAATCAGGGACTACACTGAATGCCACAATGTGCCTCGTCAATTCGTCAATCTTCAATTGACTACAGAATATTGCGTAGGCTAACATTTATTTGTGCAATACGCAGCGTGTGTTTTAATGCGCATAATAAATAGCAGAACTAATCACAGTTTTAATTACATTTAATTGAAACGTTGATTGAGATTGAGAGAGATACTTAATTATGTATTAAATACATATCGTGGCAAGATATGGAATTGGATTTATATAGGTAGGTAAACAATATAAGGAAAACAATAGACCTGAAGTTAAGATCGTAAATTAAAGCTAAAATAAACTAACTATGAAGCTTATTCAACCAGCGTTACAAGTTGTTTATATCCAAATATCTCGTTATTTATCTTTTTTTAAATTTCTAATCACTACCACTACTACTCACTACTGGAAACAATCATCAGAACCCTCTTGAATTGTGAAAAATAAACGAGACTACAATAATTAATTAATTTAAAACGGTTGACTCCCGTGATATACTCGGAAAAGGCCGACCAGGTCTTCAATACCTATAATCCATTTTCACCTAATATTTAAGTACAATAAAAAGTTACTCTTTCTTTATAAAGGGGATACATACTAAAATCATGTATATTCTTAGGCGTATGTATTTCATAGTAAAGTAGTGTAGATATTTTTATTGTTGGCCAGCATAGTGTAACAAGTTTTGTTTGTTTGTTTAATTTCTTTATTGCACAAAAATTACATTTAAATATACATTATTTAATACAAAGGGAAAAAGAAATAACTTGTACAAAGGCGGACTTATCCCAAGAAGGGATCTCTTCCAGTCAACCCAGTCTTCAAAGGTTACATATTTTTGGAATGGGTGTAGTGTCAATATAAATACAAAGAAATTTTGAAAATCCTAATACTAACTTAAAATCATAAAATCTAAAATACTAAAAAAACATAAAAACAAATAAAAAAGATATGACATTTTTATAAATAAACAAGTTGTTAGATTTTGTTATAGAACAAGTTACTTATTACCTAATAACCTGAAGTAAGTGCTAAAACTATGTAACAAAAACCGCTAAGTACAACTGAGCTACCGCCCGCATGCGTAGCGCTTTCTTCGCGAAATATCCCCATTACATAACCGCGCGGTAACCGCCTGCGCCCACGTCGCACTGGTATGGGAAAAACGCGCGTGACGTCGGTTTGCATTGTTGAAACGCGGATAACGTGACATGATATGACATAGCCTTAAACATATTTTTGTAACCTTACTTTATATTATGTAAGTAGAATAAAATATGATCATGACCACTAGTGAGCAACCAGGATTTCCAAGATTACATAGGTACCTATGTCGTTAGTTCTCCCTAACATACCGATTGCCAACAAAAATACAAATGATGGTGTTATTATTACAAAAATAATGACACCGAATTATTCTTTACTAGCTATTGCCTTCGTAATCAAAGCGGGTATTTAATAATCTCACATTTTTCGGGATAAAAGTATTCTATCTGTAAATTCAGGTAAAAAGCTATCAATCTGTCAAATTTCAATCTGATCCGTTCAGCCATTTTTCCTTGCAAGCTGAACGTATACATAAAAACGTTTGCACAAAGTTTATTTGACACATTTTCAGATCAGGCAAATTCAGAAAATATTATCGATCGCAAATGTAAAGCTGTAACATATTCACTGCCAATGCATGAAAAAAAATGTGTCACACACAGCTGTTGTTCCGGTCACGCAGTAGTATTACCACAACAAGGAACTAACATAAAATTAAGTGCTCACATAATATCTGTAATGGTTTGTATGATAATACATCTGCTAACCTATTATTACTGCGTGCTGTGGCATGCGTGCTGCGTACAAGTCTTAGATTTATGTACGTGTAGTGATATTAGATTCAATGATTTTGATTACTTCATTGACCTACGATCTTTTTAAGTTCCTGCATATTTAATTACATACTTCCCTTATAAAATTGTACAGTCAACAATCAACAAAAATACAAAAAAACAGGGAATAAATTTTCCAAATTCTAAAATAGAAATACGAGTAGGAAAGGAAGCATGAATGGTTTATCAAATAATCTCATATACATAAGTAAATTAAAAAAATAATTGTAGGAAAAAGTTAAATATACATTTTTCCGCACAGTAGTTTTTTAAACTTTTAATAGAACTTGCTATCGTGCAATATTTTTCCGGATTCTTCAGAAATTCATACATAACTATTATGGTGTAGCATGTCACTCTTACAACTAATAAATAAACCTGTATTTTATCGCTTGTATTATAAAGTCTACCATTTGGTTTGAAACTGTGTGACTGCTGTGTGTTATATGTACAATAAAGTTTTTTTTAATAAATAAATAAACTTTATTACTAGGTTTAAACCATTATCGTATTAATAGGCGATGCGGCTAGCAACCCGTCACTTTTGATTCCGTTCTTCCATCTTAACGTCACGCTTAAAATTACGCTAAAAATGGCGGTTGGGTCTTACAACCCTGGGCTCTGCCTACCTCGTTAGGGATAAAGACGTGATAATGTATCTGTAACCATTATCCGCCCAAATTAATTTGACATTGACAGATGAGATACTGTCATTTTATTAGATGTCAAAAAGATCTGAGTCCATCGACCACATCTGCTGACATTCCAACAAAATTCACAACGCATTCAATCATTTCGCAATTTATCTTCCTCTAAGTTGGCCAACTCTCGGCCATCTTAGATGTTTGTGTGTTAATTTAATGGCGCTGACGATACATGGGCATCGAGGCGAGAAGCCGGCCCTGGCACGAGGGCTGCGCAGTGGCTGGGCACACGCAAACCGGACTTGTTCATTATGGTATCTTGTATCAGAGTACCTATGCGCTAATTTCCGGACTGTTATGTAACCATCATCATATCAGCCACAGGATGTCCACTACTGGACCTATGTCCAGCAGGGAAGGCCTATGCCTTCCCCAAGGATTGCATAACGACCGTTTGGAAGCGGCCTGCATCCATCGTTTTCCTGCAGCCTTGCTTAGGTTGTCCGACCACCTAGTACCCCATCGGTTCTTCGTATGACGTGCCCCGCTCACTGCCACTTCAGAGCTAACATGCGGGATATGTCAGTTAACTTAGTCCTTCTACGAATCTCCTCATTTTTGATTCGATCACGTAGAGAAACACCGAACTTAGCCTTTTCCATAGCCCATCGGGCGACTTTGAGCTTTCTTTAGAAACCAATAGGGACCACGTTTCAGAGCCATAAGTCATCACCGGTAACACACATTATTTAAACACTTTCGTCTTGAGGCTCTGTTATGTGATAACTAATAAATAAATATGCTAGCCCCAAAGTAAGTTTTAGACTAAATTGATTGATCCTTATTAATTTGCAAGTTTTATAATTTGACCAATAGAGTATGTTACGTTACAATAAATGTAATGAACGCTACTGGTATAAAGTGTAAATACCACAGAGATAGTGTCTTAAGATTATTGAAACTTGTAGTTCATGACTTATTGGAAAATTATGTTTCTCCAAAGGAAAGTCATTATTATCTTGAATGCATTTACACATGTGAAAGAAGTATTATGAATAATAACAAATACAGCGTACAAGGGTAATGTCACGCGAATCGTATCTCACGCGAACTGTGTTTATTTTAAAGACCGTTTCTATTTAATTTATACGAATTAAAAGAGTTTATTGTTACTTTAAAATTACTCGAACAAACAATCTGCTAATAAGCTTGCCGCGAAATACAAATAAGTACAATTAATTAAGGCCGTACCTAAATTTTCCGGGGTCCAGTGCTGCCCCCATTTAAAATAAATCATTTCAAAGAAAACGGAGACATCATTTAAAATTTTGCAACTATCAAGTCCTAGATAATCCTTCAAAGTATTTTATGAACTACTGTTTACAGTTTATAATGAGAACGTTAAGCATTACTACGCACATTTGACAAAAGTGGCCGTTTTTCGCAAATGTGCGTAGTAAAGCTTAACGTTCTCACTTTAAACTGTAAACAGTAGTTCATAAAATACTTTGAAGGGTTATCTAGAACATGGTAGTTGCAAAATTTTAAATGATGTCTCCGTTTTCTTTGAAATGATTTATTTTAAATGGGGGCAGCACTGGACCCCGGAAAATTTAGGTACGGCCTTAATAAAAAAATGATTTTCTCGAAGAAAACTATTTGTGTTTTTTATTCTATTTAATTTATTTATGTTTTCACCCTTTCTATCACCTACTCTCTAAGTTCATAGCGTTAAGCTTTAAGTAATATAGAGAAAAAATTATTCAGATATGGAAGTGCAATAAATTATATAAATGGAGATTTTTAACACCTATAATACCATCGTCAAGAGTCAAACATTTTTACGCCGGTTGACACTATAAACAAGAGTTTCTGATTATACTTGTATGATATTTTATACAATAGTATGAAATGGCATTGGCAGAGTGTTTGAAGTGCGTTCCGCTGCGCGCTCAAAACGGTCACGCTGGTGTGGGTGGATCGTCTCGCGTAAATGGTAATTTTTCGCATTTTCAGCTCTTTCGTCATCTGGGTTACGAGCGATTAAGCCTGTTTTATGTTCAAACTATTACGCGTTTATCTACGAATTATCTTGAAAATACTAAAATGTTTAGAATATATTTTGCTTAATGCGTTTATTTTGCAATTGCGAAAATAAAGTTGATATGTAGAGCTAGTACTAAACATTTTTCTTAGATTTATACGTATTTATGAGTTTAGAATATTATGCCACTAAGATTGCAAATACTTGCATTAGTTATTCAATTTATTGCATCAATAAACTATAGGAAGACAAAAACAGTCGTCACGGCTTTAGCTAATGAAATTTATCTCTACAGCCATCGGAATAAATTGCCTTGGGGATCCGAATAATAATAAAGCATCCGTCATATTTCCACACCCATACCTTGATACCTTGATACGGCCACCATTAACATTTACGGTCACGACCACTTCTCAGCTCATCAACTCTTCACGAAAATAAAACAAAGAGTCGTCAAAGTCGTAAACAATGGCGACCTTGCTTAGTTAACATCTTCGGTAGAAAGTACACTTTCTTTGGGGCTCGGAGGACATTATTGTATGTACTAATGATCCCGCTTCCATTAACCCCTTATCTATACATTGAATTTACTAAATGGACTTGCTATTAGCTCCTGTTTATTAGACTCGTCAGTTCTTCACAAAAATAAAACAAAGGTATTTGTATAGATTTGCTAGGAAAAGTGTGTATTAAAAAATATTTCATACATTTTTTATTCTAGATATCTAAGATTTTAGAAATTGTATACAATGACAGATTTCACATACACTAATAATATTTTCAATCACTAAACATACACAAAGTGAAAAAAAAAACTGTTAAGTTAAAAGGGTACACCCCTTTTAAGATAAACAGTTTTTTTTCTATAATAGATTTTTGTATTGGCTTTAAGTAACGGACAAACGGGTGCGAGACCATTGTAAATCTTGCAAAAGGAGCAACTTAGCGGTTTTAAATCAATTGCGCCGGAGTTAATTTTGGCTGACATTCGCAACTTCCGCTCTTAACGATTCCCGTGATAAAGCCACGCTCAATGGCACGGACTTGGATGTTGACCGCAAAGCGGCTGACAGAAGGTTCTTTCACATTTAATTACCTGAATGCAATTCAAGTTTCACTTTATTTTCTATTTTATTTTACCTTTAGTTGGCATGATGAAATAGGCTTATATTGTTGTATTGTTTAAAAGAAAATTATTTTAAGAACAAAGAATTTATTTAACTGGTTTCATTTGCAGAAAAGTAAAAAAAAAAGCCTATTATTGTATAACGTTCTGAAATTAGGAACGATACTTGTAACTGAAAATGTAACTTGACTGAGCTATACAAGTAAAAATCTTGTTAACTGGGCGGTGAAAAAAGAGGCATAGTATCAATCAAATCTAGTTTAGATTTCAGATTCACATCACGTCAAGAACTACTGAATTAGCGCTGATCAAACTTTATTAAGTAGGTATTATGACAAAATTAAACATGTAAGTTCAAACGGAACGTTTTTAGATCTAATTAAGTAAATTTGTGTCATTTAAATACCTATATTATTTAGCCTAGCGTAGTTAAAAATGTTAACTAACTATTTATGCGTATCTACAACAACTAGCATACACTTGCTAAGCTGCGCCGGCGCTGCGCTCGGCCGGTGTCATGGTCTCTATTGACACTTTCACCGCCCGGGCCTTACCTTCCTTTACGTCACCGCCTGGCCGGTCAGCCGCCTCAATTATATCATCACGAAATCAGCTGCGGATAACTAGCACATTGGCACACTACTGAACTGATGTTAGAAGTAAATAGAGTAAGATGAGATAGGTACTGCATAGTGTGTTATTTTTGTAATTTGTTACAAAAATGAAAACAGGATCTAGCTTCAGCAAATCTTATAGTTCTGTATACCGGCTGTAAATGTACCGGCCGGCATATACATACTGGGGTGATTTGGCCCGTCAATATAAATGCCGGTATTGTATGCCGGTATATATGCTGTAGTAAGGTATAAATAGTATTTACATTTGTCAAGAATATTCATTATTTTTCTCTATCTAACGAATATATCATCATCAAAAATCTACCCGCTGCAACGTTCTTTTCATAAAAGACAAGTTATTATATAAATTATTCCGGCACCTTGTTCTTGGTATATTTTACATCGTACTCGTACTTTACTTTCTTACTAGGTACCTACTCGTATATGTCAGGTCTATATTTATTTCAAACTTTATTAGGATCTAAGTTATTTGACTCTATATTATATGACCGTTTTTGTCTCATTCATCTCTAGTCTATGCCTAATTTAGTTATTATGTTGTTACGCTTGTAAATCTTAGCATTTTCTAATTTTTAATTGAATGATGGAATGTTCATCAACTGTGTGTATTCTTATGTTACCCTGAACGGATGTTGCACTTACACAACTTAAATTGCAATTTGCAAGAGAACGTGCATTTTGCTACGAATACATTTTTTTGTAATAAAACATTGAATAGCTAATGAGCTTTTGATTACTGGATTAATAGCATGAGTTTAGTCTGACTGTCATAATAGTAAAGTAGTAATAAAAAATTATCGACTATACATGAATTCCATTTATCTATTGATTTTCATTGATGACAATTGGTAATATTTTAAAAAGATAAGTAAGTTCTAATACAGAGTCGAAGAGTGTAAACGATGCTAAATATATTATTGTTTATTATATAAAGATTGTTCTCTGACTTTTTAAGATGTTTGGCACTTTATTTAAAGTTGGTTCCTTATTTTTGCATAATTTATAAAAAAATCACCTTACTTTAAAGGGTTATACTAAGGCAATTTTTTTATAAATTATAACCAAGTTTTTTGGTAGTTAATATGTGTTAAGTAGTAATTTAAATTTCAAACAAAATTACCTACATACAAAAAAACATTAAGAAAGAAAACAATTTGAACCTATATTACAATTTTGTTATTTTTTATTTCGTCTAATGCAATGAAAAATGTTAAAAGGTACATCAGATGACATTGTAGTTTTTACTGTAGGTAGTTAAGGATGGATGACACGCAAGCAATTTTGCACCACCCAAGTCATTTGTTTGTAATAGTTACCTACCTGAGAGTATTGTCTTTGTGGTTTCTATTTACTCGTGCGTTGCTTACGATTCGTCATGGGGTGTAAGCCATTGTACTGTTTCGTAAGCCAAGAAGTTCACTATGAGGTCTCGAATAAGTACAATGTGTAATGGATTTTGCAACGCTATTTAGATTATGTGAATTGCTAGAAACTGCCGGCCCGCTGAGTATGATCATTGGCTTTTGCCAATGTCTCGTTCAAGTGACAGTGCTATAATGCTATGCATACTCGTGTACAGATGACCTTTTTGCTGGTAATAACATTAACATACCTACTTAGTAAGATCTTACTTACTGAATAATTTTTAAAGTTCACCAGGGATTAAAACTAAATAAGTATTTATGTTATTTTCAGGACGCATGGTGCCAAAGACTGAATTTACATGATGTGTTGCCATGAGCTTATTGATTGTGGTGGTTACATTAAAGACAGTCCTTGCCAACGAAGTAGAAGCCAAGGTCAAAAAAGTAAGTCCCCATCACAAAGACAAGCATCTTTATTTGTTCAATTATGTAAAATTTGCATACCTAAGTTCCAAGGAAGAGGTCTTGTACTTTTCTCTTTTCATTTCCACGTGTTTACTCAGAGTCACTTTCGCGTTCCACTCTTCATTTCACAACACTCGCGGCGTCAAGTTTACATAAACACTTTTTGAACAGTTCGCACCTACAGACCGACCTGCGACAGTCTCATCTCAGCAGCGGCGTGACCTGCAACAAATAACGACGTTAGAGTAAACTGCAAACATTCTGTCGGGCAATGATCTAAGTTTCTCTTTTTTTGTATTTCTGCAAACAAATACAAAAAAAACATATTATATTATTTATTTGCAAATTGTAAGCCGATAATTTGTTGATAAATAAGTTTTAGACTCTAGATTGAAATATTTTTGATCAATCAAATGCGTTTATGCAATCTTGATAGTTTTGGCTGTAGTCTTAGCCTAAGCACGATAATACACATATCATATTGAAATGGATGTGAACGTCTTTTTGAGTGACATAGAAAAAGAGCAAACGATACAGAGTGGTTAATACTTGAATGCGGATCTTAGGTGAAAAGAGGCACATACTCGAGTTAATCGAAAATAGGCTAGGCAATATGTTGGGACACTTGATACGTGATAATTTTATGCTTATTATAATAAAAGGCAAAATAGAAGGAAGGAGAGAAGAGAAAAGCCAAGGCACAGCTATGAAGCAAGTGAAGGAAACGGTGATACCAGTGTCGTATCAAGATGTCAAGAGGTTGGCGGAAGATCGAAATGAATGGAAGAAACTCCACCGACAAGAGCGTCGCTCTTAAATTTTGATGGTGATGCGGATCTCAGACCTCGCAGATCTGAAAATAATTTACTTTATTTTGTTTTTCTTTGACCCGCAAATGACTGGGTAATTGTAATAGCTGCTATCCATCAATTAAACGTTATATTTGAAACTTGAGTTTTGCTGAAAAACCTTTCAATGTGATTAGATAGTCTATATAGTGGCATCCATGCCACAGACATCATATATAGAATCGCTTTAAAATTTGTATCCATTACAGCTGTGCATATGCAGAAGTGTTTAATAGTGACTTCTTTTTTTAATTTGATTTGCAAACGATTAGGTTCGTTTGCAAATCAAATTTAAAAAAAATATCAATTTTTAAATATTTGACTTTTTCATGCGAGGTCTTTTAGTTAGATCCTCCATTCTGTATCGATCGCTGCCGCTCTGCGTCAGTGTTAGCGCGTTGCGTTTTCAACGGTGTGTGTATCACCACGCTTAGGTTTAGCTGTTAGATATATGGACTGCAAATAGAGTAAGGAAGAACTGATGAATTACACAGTGCCTCTGCCTTAGAGCCTTTTATTTATGTATATATTAATTAAAATATATATTGTCCTCAATGGTACAAAAAGTGAACTTAACGTTAATGCATTTTCTTTCAGTCAACATTTAGGAAAAACACTTTTAACCAGTTTAACTGACTTTTAAACTACGTTTTTAATAAATAGTCTCTGGTCGCCGGAATACTTTTAGAAATGCAAAGACATAGAAAGGTACGTGAGAGTGTCAAAAGTAAAATGTAATGAAGCCACAACAAAGCCGGTGACGCAATCCGAAACTAAAATGATGACGGGATTGTATTATTCGCACGGTATCGGAATTTTGAGCGAATACGTGAAATTGAAATAATTGCTATTTCGAATTGCAACACAGATTAGCATTAAGATGTAGGTATAATATTTGTCTACCTAAAGAGAGATTTTAGCTCATAAAAAACTGTCTTTTATGCTTATATTTGTATTTCTAATTCATACTACTTTATTACTCTATCTAAATATACTTATTATTAAATTCTTTGGATAAATAAATGGATTTATATAGACTTAGGAGAAGTAGGAAAACTAGCATAAAATTTTTTGTTCAAATAAAAAATAAAATGTGAAAACATATAAGGAGGTTAAGAAAGACATGGAAAGAAGAAGTCTTACTCTTAAATACAAGAAGACTTAGTTATACAATGATTTGTAAGTTCGAGAAAACAAAGAAAAATCGTTAAAGAATCAACGGATCCTTTTCTTAAGCTGAAATTGTTAAATTTGTTAGCAGTTATACATAAACCTGACAGAAGGGATTTCCGTCTCCACCTTACTAGGACTTCGACTTTTTTTTTTACAAAGAATCTTAATATTTTATCTATTTATCAAATGGCATGATTTGTCCATGACTCACATCTTGTTATGATAGTTTGCTATCAGACAGTCCAACTTGACTAGACAAACCTGTGCGAGTCTTGCTGTAATGTTAATTTTTTATTTAAATTAATTTTCGTTGAGATTTCTTGATTATGATGATTAGGTTAAGGAAAGCATTAGGTATACGTTTACGAAACTAACTTAGCATCTAATTTTAGTGCATAGTGTGGTTTTATCTTAATTAAAAAAAAGTGAATTACAAAGTAAAAACCTTATATTTGGTAAAAGGTAATAATTCTAATATAGGTACGCGTGCTCTTTTGGTAACTAGTTTAAAACATGTTACCCCTTTTATGTTCATCAAAGTTAGTATATACTTAAAAACCTATTGGAGTAACAAAACTTCCAAATGATAAGAACAATGAATCTTCATCAAATGAAACATGATGGCTTTTTGGTGGTATCATGGTTAGTACTCCTAAACAAAACAAATTTGGTCTAATGAGGAAAAATTAAGACTAGATTAGCAATTAACTAATTTAGACCAGACTATGCATGCTCGGAAGATGTTGGAAGAGAACCGTGGGAAAAGGAAAATATTATCATCGGTTCAGCTTTATTCAAGTCTGTCAGATTAGCGTTTTTATCTCATGTTAATCTTTGACTTAATGATGCCTAGATTGATGCAGAATTGAATACGCAGAATTAATGCAAAAATGACATCATTAAAGTATACGTTGCATATCATCTCATTTATATAGTTCATCATCATCATCATATCAGCCACAGGAAGTCCACTGCTGGACATAGGCCTCCCCCAAGGATTTCCAAAACGACCGATCGGAAGCGGCCTGCATCCAGCGTTTTCCTGCAACCTTGCTCAGGTCGTCTGACCACCTAGCAGGTGGGTGTCCTACGCTGCGCCTGCCGGTACGTGGTCGCCATTCGAGAACCTTTCTGCCCCATCGGCCATCGGTTCTTCGCGTTATGTGCCCCGCCCACTGCCACTTCAATGAGCTAATCCGCTGGGCTATGTCTGTGACCTTAGTTCTTATACGAATCTCCTCATTTCTGATTCGATTACGTAAAGAAACACCTAGCATAGCCCTCTCCATAGCCCGCTGAGCGACCTTGAGCCTTCTTATGAGACCCATAGTAAGGGACCACGTTTCAGAGCCATAAGTCATCACTGGTAACACACATTGATTAAGCACTTCTATATTTATATAGTTAATAGATATATTTAACGCAAAAATATATTTATTAACTATCTAAATGAGATGAAAAATCGTCTCTATTCATGTTGATTTTAAAAATTGGAGGTTGCTGGTAACCAGTTGCCGGATCCAATAATTTTAATATTGTTTCTAGCGACTGAGACTACTCGTATATTTAAAAAATCTATTGTTCAAGCCAAAAACAGAACAGTGAAACGAAAAAATGTAAAATAACAAAAGTCTTTGATTCAAAAATATACTTTATTTTTATACTTAAGTAAATATTATTTCTTGTCCTAGACAGGGAAAGGTGTAAATGGTTGATGTGCATCTGAAAGAATAAAATAACATAGGAACATTTGGAGAACATTGGGAAAAGATTAATATGAAATTTGGACTCTAAGTAGCCTAGAGATCAATATGATCTTCAAAATATTAATTTTACAGATAAACCGAACAAACAGGTTTTAGCCGACTAGACAACTTATATAACTGCTAAATACCACTGCATGAGTTGCCAAAACCGCAAGCATTGTAAAAAGGACCACATGCTTCAGTCCACTCAGATAGGATCAGGCATAACCGAGGCAAAGCAAGTATTTGTCGAATTGCAAAAGACGGCCTTGGTGTCGACGGCAGGACCCCGGGCGATCGCTATTTCGGTACAATCACTCGATTCAAACCACCTATAATTACTCATTAAACTAATGGAGTTCTGATCGACGGATATATGAGCGTTGTCACGACTAGATAATGACCATTCTTGGCCTGTCGTCTCTAGTATTACACAAATGGACGCTACTTGCTGTTATTAAAAGATCTTATTATCGACTGGACGTACTTGAGAATAAAGTGTTAAAATAATTGTTGTTTAGTGAAATGTCATTGCTGTTAATTGCACACATAAGATAAATACATACATACTATCACGTCTTTATCCCTAATGGGGTAGACAGAGCATTTTGAGTCTTGCGGCTTTATGCAGATAGACCCCCAAGTTTCAAAGGCCACTTTTAGCGTGATGATGGGAGAGAAGGTGGAAAAAGGAATAAAAATAGTGACGTATTGCTCACCGCATCGCCTATTAACATGATTTGCATTTTCACTCATTCCCTCGATCGGCTTTCACGATTTATACGAGAAGAGAAACAGCTGGTACATTCTAAATTTTTTCTTTTCTCCAAGACCAGCATGGAAGGTTATTTTATGTTTTTATGAATATTTTAATGAAGTATTTTCTCATAAATTAGTCGTACCTAGTGTATTTTCGGCTTTGAAAAAAGATATGAAAGAAAATAACATCGTAACATGTATGTAACATTCATATTTATCTCTAGCAAAGAAAGAAACTCAAATTCAATCAATAATTCGAACTTTTGGATGAATAAATTAATTGAGTATAATAATGAAGTCATAACATCATATATCTCCGGCTTGCAATCTGCAATACTGTATTAAATATTTGACCTCTGATGTTGCAATTCCAAGCCACATAATATCCTTCCCATAACGCACTGTCGAAATTCTTGTACGCGAAAATTTAAGTAGGGATTATTGGTCAAGTGGCTTAACACACTGGTAGAAGGACGTTGATATTAACACGTATAAAAAGTAAATATACGGGAAACGAAAATTCTTGCAAACATTGTGTAGTGACGTCTCTGACTCCGTACAGATTACGCAAGAGTGGTCTCACAAACATCGATCACTCACGGCCTTGCCCGGAATTCTTCTTCGACCTAAGTATATCTCGTTTTTAATTTTGACATAATTTTCTTTAAATTTTACTGATTAATTGAATTTAAGGCCGTACCTGAATTTTCCGGGGTCCAGTGCTGCCCCCTGAAATTTTAAATAATGTCTCCGTTTTCTTTGAAATGATTTATTTTAAATGGGGGCAGCACTGGACTCCGGAAAATTCAGGTACGGCCTTAACTAAGTTCGGGCACTTTTATATTTAGGTACCAATGATTTTAGTTTTGCGGAGTGATAACCAAAGTAAATGACAACATAGTAAATAAAGGCGGCCAGTGTATTGAAGAAGCGCACGGTGCTCTAAGACATACATATACAGGTTGATGTTTGATTTCGCATTGCGGTAACAATACATTATGTAACATTGCCTGTTCGAGAAAGTGGACTGTTTGTCTGTAGTTCACGAAATATGGGCATTTGTGAAATTGATCCTTTACTCGAGTGAGACGATGTCAAGTGGATGAACACAGACAATGGGTTTTATGTCATGAAATGTAAATTTATACATGGCATAAGGAGTATTTTACACACCTGTACGTGAGAAATTGTAACACATTGTTTACGAAAACAAATGCCAGCCTCGCGGCACCGGGTTGTGGGAGCGTAGTCAGCTGACAATGGATATCTACGTGGTTACGCTTGTCTTACTCGATAGATAAAATTAAAACAAAGAAAATCAAAATTAATTAGCAGCTCGCCATCAAATAGATGAGACTACAAAGACGTTAACAATTATGATTTCACAATTGGAATATATTGTAAAATCATAATTGTCACATGCTCTTGATAAAATATTAAAAACATGGTGTACAATTAAATATTTAGCAATAAAAATTAATCCAACTTAATAAAAATACTGACATTAGCCGTGTACACTTCACGTTGTATATTAAAGACGTTCTTAACCGTTTATAGTCAAATTATTCAAAGATAATTTATTTAGGTACATTGATAAAGTTCCTTCGGGCATGTTTATTGCGCAATGTTTAATAGATTCAAGCCTTTACGTTTATGGCATACGCTAGTGGTAGAAAACAAGATTTCTAGCTGGCAACTTCCACTGGTACAAATGTCAAGACCGCCGATAAAGCATGGCTGGCGTGTCGCAACCAGGACTAGAAATGCGCCTACCCAGCCTGAGCCAACTGTAACAATCGCAATTGGTAAATTGTAAGAGTTTGAATGCGAAACAGCTTGCAACAGACAAATCTGTCAAGGCATCTTTTCATTCAATGGAATAGGCCTTTTTAAATAAACATTACTTAATCCTTGGGAGGGATTGCTCGTAAAATCGAAGTTCTATTATAATAATCGTGATTCGTTACGATTGCAATGAATAGAAGCTATGAATTTGCTACGGTCGTGATTTTAAAGCCAGCGTGATGTATGATCGACATAGGTTATGCATTAAATATTTTACTATTTATTTTAACTAAAAGACGTCTTTGACTTCACATGCGTCTATCGGATCTTTGATAATTAGAATCTGAAAAACTTTTATATAAAAAAGCCAGGCTTGGTAACGATTTGCAGATATTGTATTACTTTCAGTTTGAATCAGTGTCAGTATCAGCGTGATCGTATTACGTGGTATTACTTTTAGTTTGGATATTTTATGTAAGTTTTTCAGAATTTTATTGTTAAATATCCGAATATAGACGAATGTGAAGTCACACACGTCTTTTAGTTAAAATGAATATTGATCATTAGATAGTTGTTTTTTGGTTTGGATATATATGCGCCAGTACGTAATATTATTATGTGTAGGTCTCATGTCTCATCATTATCACGGTTGCAACCGCAAGAAGTGCTTTGCTAGGGAATCCTAAAATATTTGACTTAAAGATGCATGCATACATCCAGTGTTTGTTATGTACGACATAGATCTGATAAATGTAGGCATTTAAACTAGGTGATGTTAGATCTATTTTCTAAACCCACATTTTAACTTCTTATTTATTTTTATTTATTTTATTTATTTAACTTCATACACTAATACAAGTGTAATGGAAGCCTAAGGCCTTATTTACCAGTCAACCAACCAGGTGATGTTGAGAAAGACAAGGGTAGTGCAAAAACTCAGAAAGAAATGTGGTGAAAAATGAACCAAGTATACTGTAATAATAAACCATAAATTACATACAAATAATACACACTATTATTATACTAAGATATACAACTTACATATACTATATGCGTGTAAAACATTAATTGTCTGCCATACAGTCAGTCAGGATATCAGACATTTAACTATTATATGTTACAAGATCATATTTGAAGAAATAATTGCAGCTGTGTCGACCTTCGCGTCGAGGATAACATTATCTAGGCACATCCGCGCTTACAGCCTTACTCGTTAAATGTAGGATTATTATAGGAATTCCAGTGCTTACAGCAACTAAACGATGAGATAACTTACGTTAGGTAATGCCTATGACACACATAGAGTAGGTACAATGTTGCATGAAATGTGTGAGATTGTAATTTGTTGTTATACAGATCCCAACGAATGCAATTCGTTGAGCAGGAAAGAACTAAAATATGCAGATATGAGATGACTGAACTGCTTAACTTTATAAGACGTTTTTTGTTATTGGAAACATGCTCGTAATCAAAGAAAACATATTAGGTATATTAAAACTCCCTATCTGTCAATAACCGTCCCTGGGACTATAGATACTTTTTCGTCTCATCTGTTGCTATTTTTTCTTAAATTGTGTAAGCAGGTACTTATCATTATAAAGGTACGTACATACTGTGATTAAGTATGGAAAGGCTACAGGCACAAAAAAAGCCTTGCTGATGATAATCTAAAACGCAATTTAATAATTTACCCCCAGGGTACTCCGCTAATATGAAGTGCGTGCCTTTTTTTAGGTGTAGCAATTAACTCAACTTACATATTACTCAAGACAAGTAATTAATTGTACGTACTTAATTGTATTTACAATTGATCTGATAAATTCACTGACATCATTTATCATATCCTTATGAGACTACTCTCAAAGAGCATTATTTTTAAGTAAAATTAAGAAATAAAATTTCAATCAATCAATCAATCACTCAAATCTTTATTTGCTAATAAGAGTTTTACAAGAGGTCTTATATTTATAATTACAGTCCATCTTATTAACCCTTTCGGGTACAGCAAATATCTAGTAACAAATGAACATAGTAAGTACCTATATAATTTTATAATGTTGAGATCATAAGGATAGGAGAATTATTTACGAGTTGTATAAGGAACAAGAAGCCGTCATAGAAATAGGAGAAGAGCAACAGCACGCTAAGATTAGACAAGGAGTAAGGCAAGGGTGCCCACTTTCACTACTTATTTTTAATATGTATATAGAAAAAGTAATAAGTAACATACAGAATTCAGATATGGGTGGTATACAAGTCAACGGAGAAAAAATATTTTTTATTCGTTTTGCAGACGACATAGCAGCACTAGGTGACACAAAACAAGACATAGAACAACTACTTCAAATAATGGATAAAACATTTCAAGAATTCGGCTTAAAAATAAATTAATCAAAAACCAAAACTATGATCACATATAAAACATCACCAGTAAGAGATTTAGTGCAACTTAACGGAACAACAATAGAACAAGTAGAAAAATTTAAGTACTTAGGAAGTATATTAACAGAAGACTCTAGATGTACTGCAGATATTAAAACCAGAATTGCCATGGCCAAAGGAGCATACAATAGTAAAAAGAAACTTTTCACAGCAAATATATCCAGAAAAATACGCAAACGCCTTATAAAAACGTATATCTGGAGCATAGCACTTTATGGATGCGAAACGTGGATACTGAATAAAAAAGATAGTGACAGTCTGGCAGCTTTCGAGATGTGGTGCTGGAGGAGAATGGAAAAGATCAGTTGGATGGAAAGGAAAACCAATGAGGAAGTATTAGAAATAGTAGGAGAGAAAAGAAGACTGCTGGGCGAAATAGTAAATAGGAGAGGGAAAATCATTGGTCACTTAATACGACATGACTCCTTATTTAAAATCATACTAGAAGGAAGATAAAAGGTAGAAGAGGTCCAGGACGACCAAGAAAGAGCTATGTAGACCAACTGAAAGAAAAAGCAGGGGTCATGTCGTATCAAGCACTAAAAAGTAAGGCAGAGAACCGAGAAGTTTGGCGCATACTCCACCGACAAGAGCCACTAAGCTCTTAAATAAGAAGAAGAAGAAGAGATCATTTATCACAATATTTTAAGTTATAGCAGTCTATAGAGCAATTTACAAATATTATCGAAGTACTTTAATTTTTAGAATTGCACATTTTATATGACTTATTTTCTAAATACATAAATTATGAATTTTTATTATAGATATTCTATTCACTTACTTTCTATACTTATATTTGTTTAATTATATTATTTTATATACAAAATTTATTTATTTGAGTCCAGGAACTCATTTACAGAATAATAACAACCACTTTGCAGCATTTTTTTCAATTTTCTTTGAAAATGTTTTATGTTAGTTTCATTTCTTATATCCATAGGTAATCTATTATATATTTTAACTGCCATATGAAATGGGTTTTGGTGTAACATTTCAATTCTGGAGGGTGGGATGCATAATTTATCTTTATTTCTAGTATTGTATTGGTGGGTGTCTTTTTACTGTGTAAATAAATGTTTATTATTATGAGCAAAAATGCATATGTCCTGTATGTATATTGATGGAAGTGTTAAAATTTTAATTTTTTTAAAGAATGGCCTATAGCTTTGCCTATTTTTGATTTGAGCTAGTATCCTGACACATTTTTTTTGTATCATAAATAAATCTTGTGAATGATTACTATTACTCCACAACAGTACTCCATACCTCAACCAGGAGTATGCGTATGCGTAATAGGCAGATATAGCAGTTTCGTTGTTAGTGGTGTGTTTTATTTGGTAGAGAGCATATATGAGTTTACTTAATTTAGTTTTAATGTGTTCAATATGACTTTTCCAATCGATATACGAATATATATATATACCTAATAAATTGAATGAGTTGCCTGTTTGTAACTGAGTGTTGTGAAATTGAATATTAGTATCTATTGGTGCTTTTTGGTGTGACGTAAATTGTATTATTTTTGTTTTTTTATAGTTTATTTCAAGGTTGTGATCTGTGAGCCAATTCTCCGCTGTTTCTAATCTATTTTTGATGACTGTTTTGATATCAGTCCTATTATTGTTATTATATCCTATTAAAATCGATAGATCGTCTGCAAATATAATGGATGGTGTATTATTTTTGTCTAGACTTTTAGGTAAATCATTTATATATAATATGAATAATACGCATCCTAATACACTACTTTGAGGTATTGAACATGACAGAGTAGTTTTTTCTGAATTTATAGGTTGCACGGTATTATTATTTTTGTTTTGATACATTATTTGAACGATTTGTTTTCTATTTTCTAGATATGACTTAAACCATTGATAAGCCTGTCCTCGTATGCCTGAACCGTATAATTTTGATAATAATATTTTGTGGCATACCCTATCATACGCTTTAGTCATATCTAGTAATAAGCCTATAGCGTATTCTTTATTATCTATATGCTGTAGGGCAGATTGGATATAGTTGTATACAGCTAGTGTGGTAGATTTAGATTTTCTAAATCCGTTTTGTCTGTCATCAAGGATGTTATATTTTTCTAAGAATGCATATAATCTACTGTTCATAGCTTTTTCAAAAGTTTTAGAAAAGATCGATAAGAGTGCAATAGGTCTGTAATTATTAGGATTTGTGGGGTCATCGTTCTTATATACTGGTTTAATTATAGATATTTTGAGTAGATCAGGAAATTTACCTACTTGAAAACTTTGATTGACTAAAAGCGTGGGTAAGTTCATCGGCACAAAATTTTAAAAGGATTGGTGGTACTCCATCTAAACCATAACTGTGTTTGTTTTTTATAGATTTAATTATTTTATTAATTTTCTTTTCTTCAACCGGACTTAGGAATAATGTGGTGGTAGGTGGATTAATGACTAAGCGGCCTTTGGGGTTATTGATTTTCATTTGAGTTATTACCGATGTTCGTAAAATGTTTATTAA
This sequence comes from Acrobasis repandana, assembly GCA_963576875.1. Classification (NCBI taxonomy): domain Eukaryota; kingdom Metazoa; phylum Arthropoda; class Insecta; order Lepidoptera; family Pyralidae; genus Acrobasis; species Acrobasis repandana. Next base: position 7,951,670 of record OY756227.1, read on the forward strand.
ATGCATTTGATATTACATATGAATCTTCTATTATGTTGTAATTGACTTTTATTTTTATATTTTTATGTTTCTCTTTTGTTAAACAGCCGGTTTTTAAACTAATTATTTTCCACATTGTTTTTACTTCGTTATCACTTTCTTTCATTTGTCTAATGTATTCGTTTCTTTTTGATATTTTTACACATTTTTTAAGTATGCTACTGTATGTTTTTTCTATCAAGAGTTGAATTTGAATCAAATGCGTGAAAATTCAAAAAGGACAATTTGTGCTATAGGTAAATAGAATTTATAATAATACAAAACACAAAAATTTTGTTTTTCTTTCAGTATCAAAGAAAGCTTACACAAACACACTCCTTTGTAGGGGTGTGAAACGTGGACGATGATCAAAATCGATAGAGACAGACTAGATGTATTTGAAATGGGGTGTTGGAGAATTACAAAAATAATCATGATCAAAATCGATAGAGACAGACTAGATGTATTTGAAATGGGGTGTTGGAGAATTACAAAAATAATCATGATCAAAATCGATAGAGACAGACTAGATGTATTTGAAATGGGGTGTTGGAGAATTACAAAAATAATCATGATCAAAATCGATAGAGACAGACTAGATGTATTTGAAATGGGGTGTTGGAGAATTACAAAAATAATCATGATCAAAATCGATAGAGACAGACTAGATGTATTTGAAATGTGGTGTTGGAGAATTACAAAAAAAAATCTGTGAGATTTGTCAAAAAAAAAATTGGACAGAAAAAGTAAATAAAGAAGAGGTATTAGAAAGTGTGGGAGAGAAAATATATAAATGGCTAATATTACAAATAATAGACAATAGAAGACGGAAGATGTTCGGTTATTTATTAAAACAGGGTGCTTTTTTAAAAACAATCATTGAAGGTAGGATAGATATAAAAAATAAGTCGTTCTTGCTAGTACTAGTGGGAATTTTGACTCGATAGAAAGAATAGTTGATTTTACCCCGTGTGGTTCCGGGTTAGAATAGGACCACTCTATCTCTTCCTATGGATGTCGTAAGAGGCGACTAAAGGAATAAGCACTAACATCTCATGCTGTATTGCATTCCCAAGGAGGGTTAACGTCGGGCGGCGGCTGGTTATAAAACTTTTCGTACAAATACATTCCCAAAGAGGGTTGACGTCAGACAGGCGGCCGGTCGTAAAACTATAGCCAAATCATTTAAACTGTTCCGGCTATTTCTTCTACATTTCGCAAGGTATTTGGCATCCTTGGGTGACCATTGACATGCATGTTATATTTGGAGAAGAAAAAGCGGGAAAGCGCCCCCCGGGCTCCGAAGTAGCACAGCTGAGGATGCAACTGAGAACGCGCTTAGACGAAGAAGGGAGAATAGTTGATTCTGGCGTCTAGATAGTAGTTTTACTGTACACCAATGATGGCTTCTCAATTCATTCAGTCGTATCTTCACGGTACTTTTGGGTTTCTGAATCAGTGTTCCGGAAAACTATTGCGCCAACGCTTGACAAGGGTTACTTACGAAAAGTAATGTCGTGGGCTGGGCCTCCAACCAGAAGTATGTAGTTACGACAGAAAAAAATTGTTTCAAAACGCAAAACATGGCACGTGGCTGGAGCAAGATTAATGTAGTATTGTTCAATCGCATCACTGGATACCGTGGCGCAATGATGAATGTTTTAAATCATGTGGAATAAAAATTAAAGATATCAACAGGTGCAATACTTCATAACATGCTGTTTGTCACTGTTTACGACGAGCACCGGTCAGGATTAAGTCACACAAGTCACCTTAATTCTCTTTGTAAATTGGATTTTAATAGAACTTATATTGAACTTAAGAAAATTACTATGGACATGTAGCATAAAAGTGAGGGCAACAGCAAATAGCCCTGGGAAACACGAGCATCTCTTATTCTCTGCTAGAATTGTAAAATTCAAAGGATTGAATTTCCAAGAAGCACGAAGTAGATTCTTGAGTTACCTTTCTGATACTCTCTCTATTTTATATTAGAGGCAACTGTTTCTTATCTTGAACTTGGTTGTCGCTACTTTATTTTAAGTGCCAAATACTTAGCCTTCGTGTGAAGTGTTTATGATGATAGATTCATAGACAGTAATGGACTTCGATACATAGCTTTTGGTGTTTTACCTATTAGCCAGTATCACTTTTTTGCACAGATCAAAACAGTTTTATGAGATCATAATATTGTCTCAGTATATCTAAATTACACGTGAAAGTTTACTTGCAAAATTTGATTATAGGCAGATGTTCAAAGACCAGAAAACTGTATAAGCTTGTATATGTGCAATACAGCAATATATTTATAAAATGATTAATATAGCTACTGTACTGCACATTTGTACTCGTTAACCTTCAGGATGCAAGCGACACCGATTCAAATATAAATCTACTCGTATTTATCTTATTGAGGTATATAAATATGTACTTCATACCTACGCCGTAGCTCGATAACAATGTACCTATGCGCTTTCTCATTCGTAAAGTACTCGTATGAGATTCGTCTAGACAGTTTATTATTTAAGAAATTTCCCAAATCATGAACAATTTTTGTTGACGAAGAAAATTCTAGCAAATAAATGTTAGTTGGTTTGGTGCTTATCAAGCTGTTACATCGGTTTGACATTTGGCAAAGGTCACCACGTGAACCTCACTTGCTAGTAGCGAGGCATCTTACCTTACTTGGACTTATGTTCGAACTTTGAAGCTCGTTAGTGACACCTTTGTAAAGAGACTTTTGAAACTGAGAATAGAATAAATAACCAAAATGACCTAAATCGTTAACAGAAATAAGTCTAAAATGAGATTATTGACGTAAATAACTTATTTCATATCATCCATTATTTGGTTTTGAAACCTGTTTTTTTATACAGGGACAAATCACACTGATTAAGATAGCCCCAAAGTAAGTTTTAAACTTGTGTTATGGGATACTTACTCATCGATACTATATTTTATGATAAATACATATATAGATAAACACCCAAGACCCAGGACAATTTGAAAAAGGCCATTTTCCAACTTGCCCAGGCTGGGGATCGAACCCAGAACCTCCGGATTAGCGGCCTAGCGCGTTAACCATTATGCCACGGAGGTCGTCAAATGAAATAAACAAAATTCTGCAATTAGTCGCGTAATAGCCTTCTTGAAAAGACTTCAACGCGCTATTAAATATTTCAGTGTGAATTGTTTGCTTACGACTGTATTGCACACGGTAATTTGTTCAGTAGTTTTAAGGGTCAACCAAATGTATAATTCAAATGAGAGCTGCCGTAAATTGTTTTAATTGAGGACAAGGATGTCGGGCGCGTGAGCACCGCTCTGAGCGCCGCGGCATATTCACCTGCGAGCGGACTGTATCCTTGCGGAGTCGCCGGTGACGCACACAACTCGAGCGGACTTCCGCTGGACGATTATTCGTTTCACACCACTAGCACTAGGAAATGAGTTGCGGTTGGAAAGTGCGGAGGTCGCCGGCAGAGAGCACCGCGGCCGCGCGATCACTGAAAACTAACTCGCGGTCGCCGCTGTGGAGCCGTACGCAGACACCACACCGCTGAACCGCGGCGGAACGAAAGCGGGCTGGAAAGAGACGGCCATTCATTTCTTTCTTTTCGTCTTGCAGCAAAAGTTGCAGCTTTCTGGTCGATAATTTTAAACAAACAGACGATGCTGACATTTGGTGCCAATTTTTAGTATTCCGTTTAGGTTTATAGATGGTCACATCTGTCACAATATCTTACAACGTTACAACATACAGATGCTGTGTCAAAACGCAAAAATCATGTCTCACGTTTTTTTATTATTGTAGTTGATATGCAGATTTTACGATTACTTACGACATTACAGTGATACATAGGTACCACATGTTCTGGTGTATTTTTCATCATCATCATCATATCAGCCGTATGACGTTACATACTGCCCGACATAGACCTAGATAGACCTCGGTGTATAATTGCCATAAAAGAAATAATTAATTCATACAATTTATCAACTTCGTTTCAGTTTTTTGTTCTGATTTATCTCTCAACACGAATACATAATTATTTCTGGAATGAAAATTACTAAATAATATATGTAGAGTACGCCTGAAGCCAAACAACAAAGTTTGCTACAATGAATGCCGATCGTGGCAAACGTTTGACATTTGCGAACATTCACTTCATTGCTAATGTGCTAAATGATTGCTCTTACACGTTTTAATCGTGAGTTTTTATAACAAGTGCTTCTCCAGAAACCATGCAACGTATTAATCAACCAATTAGTGTTGCAAACATGTGCTTATTTATGAATAACTTCCTCCACTGCCAGTACAAATTAAAAAGAGTATACAAAGTGACTTTTTAACCACCAGCCAAATTTTTTGGGGCAAGTTCAGTCCATGATACTGAACTACTTTCTGTAAAAAAAGTTATTAAAAATCGATAAAAATTTTTCGTCCTTCCATACAAAATCCGTTTGGCTGAGCGCTGATTTGTATGGGAAGGCGAATTTTTATTTTAGTTTTTCGTTAAGTTATTATTTTTATGGAAAGTAGTTCAGTATCATGGACTGAACTTGCTCTAAAATTCACTCTGTATAACTCCCTCTGGATTAAGAATTTTACTTATAAAAGGAAAACGAAAGGACAATTTATAATTGAAATACGAGTAGGTACATAGTTTTATCAGCAGTCTCGATCTTTTTCAGTAAACTATTTTAGTTGATTTTACCCATACAATTAATCGATAACTTTTTCTCTAATATTTTCAAGTAACGCAATTCAATAAAAATGTTAAGCTCAAAATAAATAAAATCATGCAAATGTATATGTCGCAGTTGAATGGTATAATCCGCTAATTCACGAAACCTTTAGCTGTTTGGCATTACAGCTCGGTTTTGTAAAACAGCGGACCCTAATACGCGGAATGGAATGAACGACTTGTATTCATCCATGCGGCTAGAGAAGTTGTTGAACAGTTCTATCTAAATAAATTATATATAATGTAGAATGCCTACGAAGTGGCAATGTAGCGAGCGAGTGTTCTATCCATTTTACTAGGTTAGGTTAGGTTAGAACTGCGACCAACACACGCTACACATAACACAGCTAGAAAAGTTCTATCCATTTTACTAGGATAGGGCAAACCTATAGCAATAAAAATCGTGGAATAGTTTTCTGGGAAATTAAATTCGATGTCGAAAAATTCTGTATTCTAATAGACACCCAGTTATATTTCATTATGGTAACCCTACACCAAATCCTTATCGTGCATGTGTCGCAGTTGGATTGTATAACGGTTTCGTCAAACAGCGAAACAGCTGCTGTTTCACAAAACCGCTAGCCGTGTGGAAACGTGGTTAGCGGTTTTAATGAACGTAACACGTTGCGCAATATTAGACAATACAGCTGAACGATATTCGGCTGTTTAACAAAACCGAGCTGTAATGCCAAACAACTAGAGGTTTCGTGAATTAGCGGTTTATACCATCCAACTGCGACATATACATATATACATAGAGTCATATCTCTACTGTTACTAATTTAAGTTGCTTACCTACGTACGACGTGTGCAATGAGGAAATGGCAGTGAGTGCAGTAGGCAGTGAACTTGCGCAGCGGAACTGTACACGTTTTCCTTCCTATTGACTCTTATAAGGTCGATTCACATATTCATATGAAAAATACCTATTTAATTGATACTGCTTCATCATTCAAAAATTTTCCTGAATATTGTTTGCAGTATGAAACAAACCTTATTTGCTGGAAAACTAATAAATTCGCAAATTATCGTTTTTATTACTACACCGGCATAGAGACACTGGTTATATTTACCACATGTTTTATTATTACGGTACTTATAACATAGTAATTGCAAAATGATTTGACACTTTATACTCTAAAAATATTAGAGAGCCCAAGAGAAAAACCAATTTACCATTTTTTTTATTAAGCAAGTAACATTGTATTGTAATAATTTAACTAGGTATGAAATATTTAAAATAAAAGTGGGTACTTTCTATCGTCATGTCAAGATTCCCTCGGATAATATGACCCCAATAAATGTTCCATAAACCCACAAACTTGCAAAGTGGGGTCTTTGGGTCTTACATCCTGGCTCTGTCTGTCCTGAAAGTAAATGGAGATAGTATTTATCTAACAAACAGAAGTTCGCATGCGTTTGTGTTGTTCATAGCTCGTTAGGTGTGCAGAGGCCTTGACGTCATAATTTACTTTTTCTGTTATTGAGATAAATAATGAATTCACTTTGTACATCTTTGTCTAAGCAGTTTCAGTTTTAGTAGAGTTCATCAAATTCCTTAATGTCGCATAATTTAATATTATAGGAGCTTGACGAACTAAATAGTATTATAAAATTCCACCACCATACCCCACCAGCATTGTTGAATGTGATATTCGGAATTTACTGGGGTTATGGTTCTAGGCTCTATCTTTACCGTCATCAGCTACAGCAAGTACCTACAATGCTTCGCTGCTGGATGGATTTAGGTACTCTGAATATTCAATAATTAATAATAATATTAATTCAATAAAACTTCCAGAAATACAGATTTTTTTTAATTCTTTTCTTGATGTTCCTACATGACAACTTCTCTAGCGGCATGGCTGAATACCAATCGTTCATGCTATTCCGCTTATTAGGGTTCAGTTATTTAAATAAAATGCTGAAGGCATTCAGCTGTTTAACTTAACCGAGCTGTAATGACAAATAGCTAGAAGTTTTATTAATTAGCGTACAATACAATCCAACTACGACATATCCATAAATTAGTCTGGGTAACGAGGACCTTAATAACATTTCCATCATCATCCTCCCATATCATAAATTGATGCCTGTGTTTGTGTGAGCTAATCTCACACTGATGCTGGCTTTATAACGGGCAACATACCCGTACAAAGCTTAGATAGTCCGCTAGTATATTTTATACTGGTAATAAATCATAAACTTTGACTTAGTAAAGTGTTCTAGGTCAATTCTGAAAAGTGAGCGGGTATAGATTGAAACAGTTTGAATTCAACTTTATTACAATTAATTTGTTATTTTGAAATAGGATACGCATTCAATGCGTCTTTGAATTTTAACCTAGCATAATAATATAATTATGTAACCACAACATAATGCCATTTTCGTAAATTAAATTATTATTCAAGATGTAATTGCTTCTCTGCAAGTCTCATGCAGCTCTGATTGACAGTCACTCATGCGAACTTAAATATAACAAAGGGCAATCCTTTTAAAGCAATCTTAAGAAGGTCACATTTAATTTAAAATGTATTTTTCGCGATCTGTTATATTTTACAAGATAGTAGGTATGTTTGTAAAAAATGTATTGTATATAAAAATAAATTAACAAATTGACAGTAAAAAAAGACTTAGCAATAATGTTAAGACGTTCCCTATAAAATCAAGTAACCTCCTTGTAAGTTCTACGTGTGTGTATTACTGATAGGTGATATAAGGCCAATATTTATATCAGTTTTTTAAGCTATTCATCTGACATAGCTGCGTAATTGCTAATCGAAATTTTTATCCCGTAACATAGAAATATAAAAAAAACGACGGGTTGCACTCCGGGAGTGCCGGCAGAAGTGTAAACTTGAATATTAACGTTGTACATTTTTTAATATTTTGGAATGGTTAGGGAAAAATTTTGCACGAATTGCTTTAATTATCAGTATAAAAGTACTATCATTTATGTGGTAGAATACAATATATATTTATTGCGCTATCGTACACAAACATGACAATTTATATTACATTAAAAAGTGTCCTGACGCGAGTATAAAATTTTTTACCCATTACAAAAAAGTGCACAACGCTGCAAAAGAAGTTTTCACTTCAAAAAGATTTAGGCTTGTCTGGGATTTGAACCCGGGACCTCTCGCACTCAAAGCGAAAATCATACCCCTAGACCAACGAGCCGGCTGACAGCTTAGTCGAAATTATAGTACAAATACTTCCTCTCCTACGCCGCGCCGGCTGTCATCCCCGTGTTACGAATTTTCGATCAGGACACGTGTCCCGACGCGAGTTTAAAATTTTTTACCCATTACAAAAAAAGTGCACAACGCCGCTAAAGAAGTTTTCACTTCAAAAATATAAAATCCCCTATATAGCTTCTTACGACAGCTTACTTATTTGCCATTGTGGACATCTTATCTGTCAGGACGACTGCTTATTATCAAGGTTTTTATATTGAAACCTATTTACTTAATCTAATATTAAGATAAAATGGTTAACGAACACATTGCAATGGAACTACTATTTTAACAAAAAGCGGGCTATTTCCAATTTGCTGCTTTAGTGCCGATAATGAAACAGTCTAGGTTTCGTTTTGTTACGTCGCCGTAAAATTTGTTTTGAAAGCAATGTGTTAATGGATATTACGTACTGTGATGAGAATTTATACAATTTTCTTTTAAAGACTGGCTTAGATAAAAATGTTAAGCACCTAGCCAGCTATTGTAAAGTTAAAGCCATAGTAACATAGTTTAGCGCCTGGCAAATATAAGTAAGTGCCTTAACAAAAGTAATCGTTATCCATGAGCTCGATTTAATTAAATCGGATAATGTAATCCCAACTTTTAAAAAAAAACATTATTAGGTTTTTTTTAGGTCTGTTGAAACACTGATTTGCCGGCTGATAATAATAGATAAGGACAAATCACATTGATTAAGCTAGCCCCAAAGTACCTAAGTTTCAACTTCTATTATGGGATACTTACTCAACGATACTAATTTTATAATAAATACATACATATATAAATAAACACCCAAGATCCAGGACAATTTGAAAAAGGCCATTTTATAACTTTTCTTGGCTGGGGATCGAACCCAGGACCTTCGAATTGGCGGACTAGCGTGTTAACCATTACACCACGGAGGTCGTTATAACTGGTTAAATCTACCACACGAAGGTTTATAGGGACGCAGGTGGTTTTGGATTTTTATTCCCATTGCTTAATTGAGAAAATACTGCTAGAGTGGTTTTTGAATCTGTTTGCCCGAGGCACGACTATTTACTTTTAGATTGGATATTTTATGTGTATACATAGACTATTTTAAATTATTTTTGTTCACATGATCTATAAACAAAGATATACTTTACTTACACATTGTAAGGTCACTAAAGATGTAATTTCATTGTTCTTATTCTCATAATTCATAATACGACGACGTAAATGAATGTAAAATTGAAGGTAAGCTGAAGGTGAGTGCACGCATCGCGACCACACGTCGAATGTTGCAAGTGCACCAATTTGCACCAAAGTTAGAGTAATTGGTGCATAGTGCAGTCACTAGGCGACCTTAATTACAGCAGGTGATTTGTGGGTGCAACACCTACACACAGGCGAAGTGTGTGAACAATCGTAGCATAAGACATTAAGCCTACTGCGTAACAGTGGGTTTTAATGAGATCATAGCTTTACGCAAAAATCTATTAGCGATATTTTACTTAGTTATGGAAAAAGTTCAGTAAGAAGATAGAGTTGATTAGATGTTTTTGATTGTAGCAGATTATACCAGGGACGAAAAGTTAAATAGAGAAGATCAAACTATGAACAAGAATAGAGGTGTGAAAACCTCCACCTATTTACATCCAATATTTATTTTATTTTATTTCGGAAAACTTACAGCTTGTTCATATCTATGTAAACAATTACATGAAATAGTTATAGAATTTTGCCATTAATAAGTTTCCACTAATAGAAAATAATTGCACTTAAACCAATTCGATTTGGATGACACTATTTTAAGTTCAAGGACACAATAGTTCAATGAATGAAAAAAGAACAAATATTGATAAAATATATCTTTAGTCTAAAGGACGAAAGGGGGTTGGCAGTAAATGTGACAGAATCGTATTGTACTTTTAAGTATGTGTTCAACTTGGCGAAGATTATTTTTTTTTATCTGCAAGCATGGCAATGAGCATCATCACGTTTCTTTAAAGTACCAAAGTCGCCAGCAGTATGTCTCGAGCAAGCAAGGCTATTGTATTACCTCTTACTTAAGCGAAGTGCAGGCCTCAAATTACTGCCCGTAAATAATCCAAGTAAGAATCTTTAAGGCTTGGGAACAATCGTCAAGTTGCTACTTACTTTGCCACTGCTATTAAAAATCACGTGAATAATTGCTTATGGGAACTAAACGAAGTAGGTCAAACAAAACACTTTATAAATAGTGAACAAAATTTATTAAATATCTATTTACATTCCAAACTAATAAAATTCAATAATTAGTTAACTAGCCAATTTTATCTACGATATATTTTTACATTATTTACATTTCATTTTTACAAATATAAATAATTTCTAAAAATAATTCAGATCGCAATGAGTATTATTATATTTTAAAAGTAACATGCTGGTAATCAGTGATTTGTACATTGAAATGCGCTGTTTCCATATTTGTACTGAGTCATTGCATCATTATTGATAACATTAAGCATAAAACTAAACAATAAATAAATTAACATAATACAGGAAGTAAAATTGATTTATTAATTTTGGTATACGAGACTCTAGTTCGTTTAATCGTTATCTACTCGTAAAGTTCGATTTAATTTACATTGAACGATTCGTTAATCAATAACTTTTTGCTTGAAACAAAAGTTTTTCCTCTTGTTTCTTATTCATATCTATTTATATCTCTTAGAACTAAATATAGAAAACTAATGGTAGACAATCGATATATTTAGCTCCATCATTACTCATGACAGGTTGGCAGTACACGTTTATCTTACTACTGACTCATAAACTAGATTGAATAATTAAAATTAAATGTAGTATACCAGGTGCCACACGAACTTAGAAGACTTTTAGTAAATAAAGTGTTTTTAGAGGATTTTTGCTAATAATACCTTGCAAATTTTGATAAAGTAAGTAGACTTATCTATATATTTCACAATAAATTACCGATTTCAATGATACTGAAACGGGGGAAATAAAAAAATCTCCATTTATCAGTAGGCTTAGCTAATTTCGACAACTTGTTTACTAAAAGTCTGGTGTGTGTCGATGTATAAATATCGGTGTAGTGATGTTAACCAAAGTTCTCGAAATGATGTATGAAGTATGGCAGGCGCCGCGTCCTGTTCACTTGCTCACAAGCCGACATTACGCTCTTAGTGAGGGGACGGGGCCCGCACGAGAACACGCCGATTTTCGATACCTGGTAGAAACCATAAACAAATGAGAAAATTATAATATTATGATGTATATATACAACGCGGAAGGGACATACCCGTAATAAATCGAACCACGGTCTATACTAGATCATTATAGTATAATGAAATTAAAATAACAGCCAAAGAATAAAAAAAAAATCAGCATTTCTATACAAAAGTGCGCGGCCGCCCGGGCGATTTGTATGGGAATGTTGAATTTTTTTTGGTTTTTTGACTGTTATTTTAATTTCATTATACTTTAGTGATCTAGTATAGCCCGTGGTTCAATTTATTATGGGTATGTTTCTTCCACTTTGTATATGACGTAAAGCGGTGTCTCTTCTATCTTAACATAGAGAATCTAGGATGACAATGTACGTACATTAGCATCCTTCTCGAGTCATTTAAACATAAAATTTATATTTTCGGCTACTTACGTCTTAAATAAAAAATCTCAGAGTTTTCCATTTCTATGGAAACTTATTTTACTTTTTAGAATACTTATTTTTCATAATTTAGTATTAGGTATAAGATAATAATGGAACTTAGCATGAACATTTTAATTATTTGTTAAGATTACGTTTCAGCCTTCATTTACAAAAAATTAGGCCTACTTAACAAATATAAAACGACTTACGCTGCTAAGAAGAAAATAATGATCAGCTGTCAAATCCTACAAAAAGATATATTACTCACATAGCTGTGCTTCTTTTGCACGAACTTGAGGAAAGAAGACATGTCAGGTCTTCCGAAGTGGTTGACAGCCTTTAGCCCCGTAAACATGGACGTGCGAGAGAGCCTCTGGAAGTGATTCTCGCAGATGTACTGTAACAATATACCAATGTTACCTACTATAGAAATATTTCCTACATGTAACTCCTAAAATATTTTTGGTTAGTTTTTAATTTTATAAATGTAAAAGAAATGTCGTTTTAACGTTTGTTTTTCGACATTTAATTTTTCAATTATGGGTGACAGGTGTGGGCGTCAGTCGGCAACAGTTTCCATGAATTGCCCGGTGGCGAAAGAAAATAAAGTAGTTCAGTTTATTTAGTACTTTATCCAGCTTTGCCTCGCCATTTAAAAGAGGTAATTTAACATATTGTAGGTAAGTACTTACTATCCGCCTTTTGTACCATTATGTTCAAAAATATTTAATTAATAAATAAATAAGTACTTACAAGCATTGTCGTCCGCAAGTCGAACTTGTGGAAGAACTGCGTGATGAAGATGTGTATCTCAAGCACGTTGGTGACGTCCTTCCGCTCCACGTCACGCAGCACGTCGATGAACCACTCGAAGTGCTTGTGCGACGGGCAGATCCAGAGGAAGTACACCTAGTGCGGGGTAAGACAGTTTTATAATATTTCTAAGCACGTTTTTTTCATTTATTAAATTGCACCACAAACAAGTTAGATTACAGATACATCACGTCTTTATCCTTAACGGAATAGACACAGTCCAGGGCTGCAAGACCCAAATGCCACTTTTAGCGTGATATGGGCGTGGGCGTTAAGATGAAAAACGAAATCAAAATTATGATGGATTGCTAGCCGCATCACCTATTAACACAGATTCTCGCCCATTCCCTCGATCGGCTTTCTTCAATGCTGGTCTGGGAGAAAAGAAACTTAAAATGTACCAGCTGCTTCTCTTCTCGCGCAGATCGTAAGCATATATTTTTTAATAAATACATTATAACGTACTCGCTGTTGTTATACTACGTATACTTAGCGTGGCTAAAAAGTAGTAAAGTCAAGATTTACAACATGTTCTCCAGTATCTTTAAAAGATTTCAAGCTGCTTTATTTTCCTACAATTACGAGTATTAAAATATGTTGTGGAAAATTTGGTGGTGCTGATTTCCTCTCCACAATTTTTCTAACATACAATGGTACCTAACCGTTCGGCTCATTTACTTTTTCACTAAGTTCTACAATGTACATAGAGCCATGAAGAACCTTTTCAAAGCCTACCTTTTTACAAGCGACTCCGGAGTATCTGTTGGTGGAAGTTCCGAACACCAGGTCGTTGAGTATTGAGGCATACGGCGTGACTCCTATACCTCCGCCCACCATTACTGCTACTTCAAACTTGTACCAGTCTTGGTTACCACCGCCGAAAGGACCCTGGATCCTGATAGAAGAGAATAAAAAGTTAAGTATATTTTTATACAAAAGGTAACCTAATTTTTTCTCCTTTGTTTTGCCTGAATGCGAAGAGGAGTATTTTTAGAAAAAAAAACAAGGCACTTTACTATACAATGTGAGTCCTGACGTGGATCGATGTATGAAGAAAAAAAGGTGTTCTTATCAAAAAGCAAAAAAGGTACTTTCAGTGATAATCTGGTTAAAACCCATTTTTTATCTCTTTCCCTCTTATCACTATTTACTGTTGCTAGAATGAGACTTCGCTAAACGTCAAAAGAAAAAATCTAGCCTGTTTTCTGTCTATTGACATTCTTCTCTTTAGGTGACTTTTCTATTTAGTATCGTCATACTCGTCCTGGCGTATCGCGTTAAAAAAATAAGCCACTAAGTTTCAAAACAGGTTACACTTTTGACACTTCATCGCGGAATTTATTTACCTCCAATATGTCTGGTTCTTAAAAAGATATCGACAAATACAGATGAGCGTAGGTACTAACCTAATCTTCGGCTGGTCCTCTGGATTGAAATTGCAAGGATCGAAGTAGTTCCTCAGCTTCCACGTCCACGGACCCTGCGCTTTGATATGACAGGACAGGAAGTTCTCATGGGGTGCTGACGTGAGTGTGAACGAGTGGAACTCTTCCTTTTTGAACGCTGTGCATGCTAGCCGCACCCATTGACCTAAGGATTAAACAAATTTTGAATGTTAGTTAAAAAACTATGACAGTTTTAAAATATCTTTAAAACTTTTCCAAAGATATCGGAATAAGTTAGGTACCTACCAGACAAATATTTTAGATTGGGAGGTCTGTAAAACTTTATTTTTATCACGTCTGATGGTAACATCTCTGTTTCTAATACATCTAGTGCTAAATACTTTGTTCGCAATGACACCACCTGAAAAAGAAAGGAGAAAATTAACAATTTATTAAAGAAAACATCAAAATCATATAAAGGTTTAAACAACCTGCTTCTATATAAATAGTTGTTTAAAGTATTTATAAACAATTGCTCTTCTAAATCAGTCATATAGTGAGTATGTTACCAAAATAAGAAGTGAAGACTTTTTTAAGCTATTGCCACAAAAAACTGTCAGTATCAAAGTATCAAAGTATTATTTATACGTAGTATATTATTACTCTGTGGTATTATGATTTAACTGATTTGCCAGACCGTGGAATTGACAGAAGGATTAACAAAGTCCATAAAATAAATACGTTAGATCACGGGTAGTGTTTGAGTCTAGTCGTAAGAGAGTATTGTAGAACAAACCTTGTCTAATGTATAAATGATGGCCGGTGCCAAAAAGAATATCCAGAAGCGTGGGGCTCCAGTGAGACGAGCCAGGCCGTGGACCAAGCAGAGCGCATACAACACCACGTGCAGGGAATGCGCGCGCCAGAACCACGGGTAGGCGCGCTTGCGGACGGTGCCGTGCGCGAACACGAATATTATGCACATGATTACGAACAGTATTACTCCCGTGACACCTGAAATGAATAATTTTGATTACTACAGATACATTATCACGTCACATACATTATCACGTCTTTATCCCTAACGGGGCAGACAGAGCATTTTAGATTGTGCGATTTTAAGCAGAAAGAGCCCAAAGACGCAAGATCCGAAGGTCACTTTTAGCCTTGTGGTCGAGAAAATGGAAAAAGGAATCAAAATAGTGATGGGTTGCTAGCCGCATCGCCAATTGACATACATACATACATGATAAGCATTTGAATGACTACTTAGGTATAAATAGACAAATATCGTGTCCACTGTCGGAGGTAAATGGGAGCAGAAGTTGTCATGAGGCCAGCTGTGCACGACGAAGAAGATAAGCGCTGTGCACGCCACGATCTTGTGGAACTATATGCCAGACTCCAGGGATACACTATCACGTCTCTATCTCTAACGGGACAGATAGAACCAATTTACCCCTGACGAGACCGACAAAGCTTACAGGGCTACACTATCACGTCTATATTACTAACTGCCAAACAGAGCCTAGGGCTGCAGTATCACGTCTTTAACCCTAACGGGACACACAGAGTCTAGGGTCGCAAGACATGAATCTTTATATTCATAAAAAAATCTGCATTTTTTTAAAATCAGTTATATAGTATAACGCTACTGATTTAAGGTGTAGTTTAAAAAATTCTAAGTGCATAAAAAAGTCGCAATTCTTAATTTGATAGCTTACTGATTTAGGACGGTAGATTTTTTTGAATATTAAGGTAATAATGCTAATAGTGGTCACTCACCCTAGAGCGGACTACTCCCGGGGTGCTTTACTTGCGAAAGCGGTAGTAATCGTAGTAATGCGTGTTGCACCGGGCCAACTCGCTCCTCAAAACAATCTGTCTTTATTTTTAACCAACCTGTGACGGTCTGGAACAGCCAGTACGTGATCCCCGGGCGGAAGTCGGACGTGAAGTGAACTTCCTTGGTCAGACAGCGCAGATTCTCCACCGGCTGCGTGGACACGTGGTAGAAGTTTACCATGTGGCCCGCGGTGTGCACGAGGGAGAAGAATAGCGCCGTACAAGCCACGATCTTGTGGAACTGGATGCTCGAGTCAAGCGGTATGTACTGCTGGATGCTGAACTCCTGGTGGTGGAAAAATCTTAAATGTTATTAGTTTCTTACTAAGTGGCTTTGTAATACCTAATACCTATGCACGTAGATTTTGATACATACTTTTTACCCGACTACGGCAAAGTCAAATGATGGAAGAAATAAGTATGTAAACTGTGTTGTGTGTGTTAGACTAGGGTAGAAATAGATTCTTTTGTATTGTTTCGAGAATAAGATGTCACAAAATAATATCACTTGTCATGGATCATATCTATTTTGAACGGGATTTTAGATTTTCTTAATGCAGAAAAACTAAAAATAAGAGTGCTACTTGACTCCAAAAAACAATGACGTCACGGTTTGGTATATCATACATATTCCATAGCAAATATTTGTTTTGACGGTCAGAAAAAAGTATCTGATTTGACTTGTTGGAAACTAGCGGATTTTGCTAAACTCGTGGGCAAAATTATAATCTTCTCATATCATCTCATTATTTAGGTTCATACGGCCATAGACATTAAGCTTTCAAGGGAAATCAAGCGAAACTCTTGATAGATCGTTAGAAACCTCTAATTCTTTTATCGACAGAACAAACTATTTCAGTAAGATTTTAAAAAAGTACCTTTAACTTCGTCAATAAATTCCTTGACATCGTAAGTAACAGCAAACTGTAGCAGAAGGACAAAGAGGCAGCAGATCCTCTCGTAATAGCAATGCCCACTCCCATGATGTGCCTCAAGTCCAGATGCTCTGACATGAAGGAGTAATGTGCGAATCTCTCCACGAAGAGTCCAATGGTGACCACGTAGAACACGAATAGGTAGAAAATGTTTTGCCGGTTCTCTTCTAGGAAGGTGGTCAAGTAGTCCCATTTCAGAAGGCACCAATGTCTAGAAAAACAAAAGCAATTTTAGTTATTTTTTATCGGTTTCCAGGCCAGTTTGATAGCAGATTCTTTTCAAAATCGATAGTCAAGCCCAGTTAATAAATCAACCTTCAGTCCACTACAGGTATCAACTGTAAACAGTTGTCCACAAAAGTTCACTAATGTTATCAACTGGGAAGCTAGACTCTTTCAAATATTTAAAAAAGTGATAGAGATATTACATTATACATTTAAACTAAAATAGGTTTAGCAAAGGTTTGTAATTTTTTTGAATAAAGGAGTCGGTATTGAACCTCTAAATAAGAGTCTAAATGATTTATCACTCACCGTTTAAAAAACACATCAATTGGAATCTGCTTTTTATGGAGTTGTAATGGTTGCATTGGACATACGGCAATTAATAGCAAAACCGATATACTAAGGTATTAAAAATTATATTAGTTTTTAAAATTTACCTTGATTGTTCCATTGAAGGTTCTATATGGAAGCTAGTCATTCTGGCTACATTGGTGGAAGTGTCCAAGAAGTTTTGTTTTGCTCCTTTGCAATCTAAACCAATCGCGACAAACTCTCCTTTGTATTCCTTCATCATTAACTTAAAGTCCGAGTACGTTAGGTGATCTTTGTGCTGAAGACCAGCATCCTAAAATTATTTTACAAAACAAGGTAAAATAACTGAGTTGTGCAACATCACATATTGTAAATAACCTATAAAAAGTTCCAATCTGTTTACTGGCAGAAGATCAGACAGTGGCACTAAATGCGACTTTGACGGTCGCAGTAGTTCCGCGGGACAATTTTTTATGAAACTAGTAAGACTGAAATGACTGATCCTTTCAGATACTTGGTTGGCGGGAAGAGATCCCTTACTGGGATAAGCCTGGCTTTGTGCAAATTGTAATAATTTTAAAGTCTGTCAGCACCTATGTTTCTTTTTTGTGCAATAAAAAGATTACAAACAAACAAATCGAACTAATTTTATAAGTACATACTCGTATGATATCTACGTCAAAAAAAACTAAGAACATATATAATTCTTACCAAAAACATTCCATCAATAAGTTCAGTGACGTGCTCGTCCCTGAGCGACGTAGTCCTCGCTATTTCCACTAGAGATCTTAACATCTCGCTGAGCTCGCCTTTGTCGATCACTCCGTTGCGATCGTTGTCGCACATGTCGAAGATGATGCGAAGTTTGTCTTCAGTGGCACCACGAGAAAACAATACCACGGTGTCCAGAAATTCCTACATCAAAAGCATCTGTGAGCATCGTATATACTTAAGTTCCGAGGTATGAATGACCTGCTATTAGTCACAATAAAATGTGTATTACACACATACACGTATTCTATGCTGGACACTGAATTATTCATAATAAGAATAGGTATTTGTTTTTTTTTGGGACACTTAGCTGTAGACTGTAAGTGTCCCCATTCCAGGACAATTACAGTCTACAGATGTAAGTGTCCCGGAAGTGATTGTCCTGGAATGGGCTAAAATGTATTTTGACTGCCTTTTACACCGACTTTATTGTTTAGGATATGCAGTAAGTACCTAACTTAGCAATGTATTTAAAAACTGTTGTATAGCTATGAGTGGCCCTTCTCATTCGCATGTCTGGTTTGTGGCAGTTCTGGTTTGTGGCAGTGGAGACAGTCTGAATAAATGACACAGCTCACGTCGTCAGCACCATGTTTTTTTGTACCTGGAATGAGATCCTTCCGTCGCCATCTTTATCGACAATGTTGAACATTTTCTTTACAAATACTGCATCTGCTTTCATGCCTAGAGCGCTAGCAAACTCGCTCTTTGACAGAGAAGTTCTCATTACTATTGACTGAAACATAAAGTAAAAAGATTATTATTTTTAAAAGCGTGGATTTTACCAAAGAAAATAAAAGAAATCACTACTAATGGAACTCATAATGTTGCAAAGCATATTTTATTTGCATTTAAAGGAGAAATATGGGCCGATGTTAGACGTGTGTCGTTAACAATGTAACGTATCTAATTTTAGTTGCATATAGTACTTCAGAAGGCCTATAAAGCCTTTGGTCGCGTTTGTCATTATACTATGTTAAATAATTTAAAAAATCGGATACGAGTATTAACCATTGACCTATTTAAGGAAGAGAGAGGGAGAGAGTTACAGTAGTTACCTCTGGGTCAGCATCCTCGTTCCTCCGCCTTTTCTCTCCTGGCGCGAGACCAAACGTAATGGCATAAGCTTCCCTAAAGAAGTGTTCTAGTCTACGTTGTCTACGCTCTCTGGTCTCTGCTGTGGCCAGGATTTGTTCTCTGTGACCCTGTTTAAAAAAAACAAAACACATAAAAAATCTGCTTAAAAGATAAAGCTATAACACAAATCAAGGATTTACTAACATATACATACAAAAACTATCACGCCTTTATCCCTAATGGGGCAGAGAGAGCATTTTGGGTCTTCCGGCTCTAAGCATATAGAACACTGCCGCAGAACTCAAAGGCTACTTTTAACGTGATTTACGAACAGTTTTCAAAAAGGAAGTAATAGCTATTATTTATATTTCCTATTTGCTTAGAAATATGGATCGAATCTGATGTCATAAGTTCCATAAAAAAATAATAGCTACAGCGGGCCTACTAGGTTTCAATGAGATTGAAACCTGATTGGTCCAAGCTGGCTATATACGTGAGTAATCTATTTAATATTTAAGTGTAATGTTAGTTTTAACCAAATTAATAGCAAAAGCGATAAAATATAATGGTGGAACATCAGGTTTTCGTTTCGTGATTTTAATCGTTACTTCCATGGTGAAAGTTGTTAATGTTCATGGACTTGTCAATGTAGTCCACTAGCATAATTAATAATATTTACTCGTATATCGGTATACAATTCAAATTTTACCTGACTTAAACTTAGAGCCTTTTTGTGTTGAGCGAGAAAAGTGTCGAGTTTGACTAGGAACTTGCGCCGAGAGGCTATGGAATCCATCTCCAGCACTAAATCGTGCTCACGAGGTGCACGAATCAGCACTAATGGCCTTTTGTTGTTGCGACTCTCCTGTGTAAAAAAAGACAGTAATTTGTTCTCAGTCAAGTTATATAGTTTCGGCATCAATAAACTCCAATATTTCACTTTATATATATTTCTGAAAGGATTCAAAAATATATCGATATAATACATACATACATACTATCACGCCTGTTTCCCGCAGGGGTAGGCAGAGACTCAAGATCGTAGCAAGTGGAGGTCCATCCACTTGCTACGATCTTGACAGACCTCTTTCACTTCTTCTACACTCATCAACCTCTTCTTCTTCTTACATCGATATAATGACACTACATTACCATGTTGATTAACATTTTATTTGAACTGTCAGTGCGGGTTGACCGATCTGCTACGATTGCTATGAAAAACGAACTACGAAAAAGTTGTGTAGTTCTTATAAGCTACGCCGTAGTAGGTCTACGAAAATTAAAGCGAATCAAGAAATATGTTGAAACCTCGTTGAAACATGCGATGACGTTTGTGTTGAGGTGTGCTCTCTACTTGAGAGTCTCGTCGTTAAATCTTGTGTCAAATTCAAATTGTTTAACTTGACTTTATGCTACTTTGGTATCTATTTTAGTAAATTTATCTTTTAATGACTATCGCAGGTTTTTATGTAAAGTACCTATGTTTATGTGTCTCTCTTTTAAATTTATTTCATTTATGAAGGTTTTCACTATAGTTCTTTAATCATACCTGACTCTCAAGTACAGTGAGTTGATCAGTGTGATCTAACGGCACGGTGCGCAGTTTGTCTCCCTTTCGATCTGTGACGTGAAGTGCCGGTTCTGGTCCAAGGCGCAGTTTTACCAACCGCTTGTATGATGCGTGGACCCATTCTCGACACACCATCTTATCTACTGAACCTGAACATGGAAATGTTTATTTTTCTAAATTAATGACATAGCATGCTATTTCATTAATTTATTTTTTATTTAGTGTACAGTTAGTAGAATTTGTAACAAACACAGAGGACACATTGTTTAGCATTGAGACGTACCGTATCTTTTGCATGTATTATGATAAGATGTCACCAACTGTATTTAATATCTGTCATAAAGGTACAGTATAAAGTTGGTTAAATGCTTTAGGAGTATAAAGGAGAACTATTCTCAAAATGACATACTATTTTATGTAACTCATGTAAAAGTATAATATTACCTTTGTGATGTGCATTTTTCAGATGCTCCTGTTGTATTTTGAGCCGCCGCCGACGACTGTTTTGCAGCTTGACCACCCCATACGCCGCACCAGCGCACAGGATAGGAACAAACGCTAGCGCCAAGCAAGTGTAGATGTACGCGAACTCATTTCCCTGAAAAAGAAACAATGAGAACCGAGGATAGGTAAAAGTAATTGGTTGTTCAGAGGGAGGGGAGAGGGAAACGAACCTGAACTAAGTAAGAACTCATAGGAATACTAACACATATCTGCGTGTTATGTTGTGTTCTTATCACTTCAAAGTATATGAATAACACTGTTTATGCTACAAAAAATCTCCTAAAAGCCCAATTCTCGGTTATTTGATAATAATGACGACATAGTCAACCTCTTTACACAGATAGCAGAAGTTTAAGTTTCAGTGCAGTTTAAGTAAGGTAAAAAAGGGAGAGTCTATGAATATACAGTGTGTGTATGAGTTTACAATCTTTACTAACCTCAAAGTAATCATATCCCTTCAGGTACTTGCAAGGCGGTAGTTTCGAAGCGTTCAACTGGTATGGCTGTGGGCAAGTGTCCCCGGTCTTCCAATGGAAGACGTCCCGTTGGATATCGTTAGGACCCACTGCAGTGCTGTTCACGATGATGTCCCATAGCGTGATGCGACGGAGTTCCTCTATCTCTCCTCGGGTGAATATGCTGTAGGCGGGGAAGAAAGATGAGTAAACGGAATATCAAAAATAGTATTAACTTCCATGCTGGTCTTGGTGAAAAGAAAAAAGTAGAATTTACTGGCTGCTTCTCTTCCCGCGCAGATCGTAAAAACCAATCGAGGGAGTAGTAGAATCTGAATCATGTTAATAGGTGATGCGGCTAGCAACCCATCGATTTTCTATCTTAGCACCTACGCACGATAGACGATTGACGATTGGGTCTTAAGACCCTGGGCTCTGCCTACCCCGTTAGGTATAAAGACTTGATAATATGTAAAAATAATATCAGCAGTATGGCATTCCTGGTGTTACATGCGTCTATGGGCTATTGTATTGTAGCCACTTACATCAGAAGATCCGTATGTCTGTTATTTGTATACAAAAATCAGTGCATAAAGTGAAATATTTATCATGGGCAAAATTTATTTATACCTTACTGATTACAGTTTGATCTCAGTGTTTCTATAAGTAAAGGCATTAAACAGATAAAAAAAAAATCTTACTCATTTTTTTCGTTCTCAAACCAAAACCGATCAGCATCTCGTATTCTTGTAAATTGATCTATGATGATTGCTCTAAATAGTTCTCCGGGATGACCAGTCGATTCCAACATCCCACCTATATAAACACAAGATTTTTAAATAGAATATATATTATTGGATTTGACTCATATGTTTGTTTGTTTAAGATCTTTATTGCACATAAATCATTACATTATTTAATACAAAGAGAAAAAAAAACAACTTGCACAAAGACGGATATACATACTTTTGGAATGGGCGGAGTGTCAATATAAAATACAAAAGAGATTTTGAAAATCCTAAGACTAACTTAAAATCATAAAATCTAAAATACTTAGGAAAACAAAGAAACAAAAAGATATGACATATTATAAATATGTGAATAATAAATGAATATTTCTATAGTACATACTGTGAGTACATATATATGCAAGAACAAGAAGAAGAAGAATATGTAATATAATTCTAAATCATCATTATACTAGACTCACCAATGTACACATCAATGTTATCGAGTCTAGCATCGTAGGCTTGAATAAGTCGTTGTAATAGATCTGGATTACTTTCAAAAAGGGCTGGGTTGATTTCGTTGAACGTTTTGATTTTTGGTAATCCAAAATATTCCCTGAAAAATAAATCAATTTTTAGGTTGAGTAGGTAGATGTAGTTTTTAAAGCAATTTCTGTATTTTAAATAAAAAAAAATAATTGATGTATAGGTATTTTATTCAATAAGTAGGTAGCATAAAATAACTATTAGAAACTAGGATTCAAATGGAAACAAAGATGACTTTTATCTTATAAGGATCAAAACAACAATTCTTAAAAAAGCGAAATGGCGGCAAATAAAAGTTCAAGCTACAAAAATACTTTTTTTATTAAAAATTCTTAGTGGCCAGCATATTACGCTAAA
Source organism: Acrobasis repandana (assembly GCA_963576875.1). Taxonomy (NCBI): domain Eukaryota; kingdom Metazoa; phylum Arthropoda; class Insecta; order Lepidoptera; family Pyralidae; genus Acrobasis; species Acrobasis repandana. The sequence goes on from OY756227.1 coordinate 7,974,817, forward strand.
CTAAAAGATTATTTGCGTTAACTATACGACCTGCACAACGAAAACAAAAAATAATGTCTAATTTACAATATTTTTGTTTATTTTTATGTATATTTACTAATTATGCTTTACCTGGCTGTGTTATAATCTGGTAATCCGTTATCTCTTCCTCTCATAATGTTTAGAGCTCCGAGGTCCCGCCTCGAGAACTCCATAGGTCCGAATAAATTGTCTCGAACATCAGAGCACAGCAAAGCATCTTCTCTTTCGGACAATTGTGATGCCATGCCCATGAGGACTTCTTCGATTGGTACTTGAGACATAACATCCTGGAAATAAAAAAAAAACCACTTATTTTCCTTATTTTCTTTTATGCTGATATGTAAAGGAATATTATATGTAATGAATTAATGATCAAAGTACGCTAAACTATGACTCACTCATTCGAATTTCTTTTTTATGGACAACTGCGACATGCTCACTTCCATATTTGAAGTTTTTGTCTAAAGCAAGCTTGAACTGAGAAGGAGTGTGGTATTCTTTTTTATTTATCTAAAGTTATTAATTGAGTATTTTTGTAGCTTATCACGATTTTTTTCTATTTATCCCGAAGGTTGACTGGTAGAGAATGCTATAAGCATTAAGTCCGCCTTTTGTACAATTTTGTTTTGTTAAATAAAGTTTAAATAAATAAAAAAACATCTTCGTGCTAATTCTGATTTAGATTTCCTGAACCTAAAAATAGAATAGCACATAGGTAAAAAAGAATACTCACGTTTCCGTCCCACCAGGTCTGGCAAAGCCTGATTGCATCGTGTCCTCCTGGCGCCCTGCCGTATCTGCAGTTCCTGTCTCTTAGTAGAATGGCTGGGGGCACCAACGTATGCCCGAACCGGAACGCAGCCACTGCGAAAGAGTGCGTCACTCCTGGAGCTACCTCAGCCTTGTAGCCACTATATGGAGGCATCGGGACTCCCAGGAAAGCAGGCACGTACTCGTAGAGGATTATGTTCTGGAAGAAAGGTTAAAGTAGGATTTAATTGCTATGTTCATAGGATGATACTTTTTTGTCCCTTGGCTGGCGAAAGATTAATATCTGGGTTTGCACTCGAGGATGCCTCGTGTAGAGGTGGAACGCTTGTTGTGAACATAAAAACTGCAGTAGATGCAACAGCATTGACAGAAGCATGCATCAACAATTGGTGGAGGGTTTAAAGAGACTACTGGTAGCATATTTTAGCTGTCCTACAAAATAAAATTCCTAGTTTGATAAACTAATTTAGATATGAGAGGTCTTCTCCCAGCAGTGAGAGGTTCAAGGCTGTGGATGATGATGATGATGGTGATGGGCCTCTAAGTAATGTCCATTACAACTTTAATCATACTATCGTAATAAAACCTAAATAATAATAAATATTCATTGTACCAAGGGTATTAGCAAAATAGATTTACCTGAAGACTAGCAATAACGATTCTCCTGGCTCTTTGGAATAGCTGCTCGTCACTCCAGTCCGGGTGCTGCCGGTGGACCCTTGCGGCTACTACGTTATGCCATCGGAGTAGAAGGATGCCAAAGGTCACCATAGCCGGGTTCTGGTTTGTGCGAGGATCTCCTAGTACTGGAAAAAATAAACATAAATAAGCGTTGACGAATTCTATGTCTGTAACATATTCGAATTTTTTAATTTATAAATCGAATTTGTAAATCGAATATTTGGTATTCGCATGAGTAAAGACTACCTAGATCCCTTCGGTCTAGTAGGTAGCTTTTTTAATTCACAACTTGTGCTAAAATTATCATTCATTTATTCAAGTAAACATTAATATATCCATTTGATTAGATAATATGACCTAATATTAAACAAATAAAAAATCTTGAAATTCCAGTCACTTAAAATATGTTGAGTTCGCCGACATCAATATACTAGTTTTAATAAAAAAATATAATATATCGGTGAGATGCCACAGATAACACTAATTATACTAGTTTTTTAAGCAGTCCGGTAATTGAAGATCCTGGTTACCAAAAAACCAAAGACGTCCTTGGAGTCTTATAGACAGAATCAGACTAATTAAATTGATTTTCACACTTTCGAGATTAATATAAAACCTTGAATCTAGGCTTTGAACCGGTACATTGTATTTTAATTTTTTTAAGTATTTATGAGTTGGTAGGTATATGTTTTACTTGGTCTTTTCTTAAATTTTTAAATGTTTGATATTAGTTAAAGACATGGAAAACACTCCAATAACATGGCTTATAAAAGAAAAAAGAATAATATACATACGCGTACCATTCCGTCAAGTTTATTTGTGTCTGCAAATACTGCCAGTGATATCTAAACGTACCTAGATAAATATATATTATTGTTCAACTCAAGCTATGTAAGCTCTTACTATCTTCTGTGCTCAAGCTACTATTTCTTGCAACGGGCAATGTTGGCCCGTATATACATAGTCGTTGTTTGACTATTCTACACATAGCTCTTCAGCCTTTTTTGCGTTATTTTATAATAAATAAGTCAAGTAAGCCAGTGTGATAAATACCTAAACAATCTGACAAACATCAATAAGATATGAAATGTTTCACATAAGTAGGATTTGTTTACTCACAAAAAAGTCTTTCAGGGCTTAGCATGCGCATATAGTGGGGAACAGGGTTGTTAAACAGCGGCACTCGCTTTGTATTCCTTAGAGGCATGCCTCCCTCACTGGCCAGGCTTCCATTCTGTAATAAATTTTGTTACATTAGTTACATTATTCAACAATTTCTTAAAATTATTCTGGTCTTGACTGGATGATCTTCTAAGATTTATATTTGAGTTCGATTACTTGTCGGATTAAATAAGATTAAAAATTTAAGTGGTATCGAATACTAACTAGTTTAAGGTCTATTTGTATTAGGTTTTAAAGATAATGAAACTTCTAAGTTACAACTAAATAAAAAAGAGACTAGTGATTTATAAAGAGTGTTTACATATATAATAGTAATTTAAACATAAAGAATACTAGGGCAACAATCATTTCTTTTATTTTTGTTTCTTTCACAATAGGTGATAGGGGATCGCACTTTGTCAAACACGCGCTATTTTGCAGAGATATCGGTTGGAGCATTGCAAAAAAACAAGATTTTAGACTAACCAACCCGTAACTACAGCGCGTATGTCTAGAGGTAAATATATCGTATTGAAAAATGGATGTCAGTAACAATGTCAGTTAGCGATGAAATAATCTATACTAATATTAGAAAGCGGAAGAGCTTGTTTGTTTGTTTAAACGCGCTAATCTCAGGAACTAATGGTCCGATTTGAAAAATTATTTTTTTGTTGGGTAGTCGATTTATAGAGGAAGGCTTTAGGCTATATTACATTACGTTCCGACAACCACGCGAACGAAGTCGCGGGCACAGCTAGTGTAAAAATAAACGCAATCATGAATGTAGTAAAGTGGCACCTGAAATGACCTCATTGCATTCACCCACGCCTCGCTCGTACTGTATACGAAGCTGCCATCGATCCACGATGTCATTTGGTTGACCTGAAATAAAATAACAACGGTTAGATTTGTATGGTACTTTTTGGAAACGCAAGAAAATTCCCTATCATAGATTTCCCTTACCAGTCTTGTAAGCAAGAGGGACTAACCTAACCTATCAAATGCCAAGCTATATACGAGAACCTGAAACATGGGAACGGAGAGTGTTCGGGAAACTCGCGGACGGGTCTCCTTCAAGGTAACCTGCCATTCACCTGTGTCTTGCCTGAGTCGTAATGTATGCTCACTTCTCCATGATTCAGATAGCTAGTTTCTTGCTATTTGCTGAAACTACATTTGAAAGCTGGAGTTTTCGGCTATTTACTGAATAGGTACTACATTTTGTTGAAGCTTCTGAATCTAAGCATACGAACGGGAGTAGAATGTGTACTGTCCACAGCAACTGTTACATAAAACCAGTGTGTGCAATAATTGCCGTTTGATTGATGATTATCATTCTTTATCTTAGTTAAGGCGAGATATTCCAGTCAGTATCGGTTTGTGATTGTTAGAATGGATCTGGGTTACATTGGTTTTATTGCCAGGAATTCGGCCTTCGTGGCTGCAACGACTCTAACATGTGTGTGTGGCTGCCGCAGAAGCGAGCTAATATTTGAATGTTTGCTCATAGCGTATTTGTCCAATTAGGCATTATACTCGGTCATTCCTTGTATAAATAACGAGATTATAAGCACAAACTTTTGCATGAGTCTTGTTTTTCATGTTCCGATGGCTTAAGATGTAATAACAATTTTGAATATAATCATTGCGACTTTTTACAACGGCAAAAGTGTCCGGCTAGACATGGTGGACAAAAATATGTAATTTTTTTAGTGTTTAAAATTATTAATATTATTATAGGATTTTTAGGCATTTAAGATGCAGTACTAAGGTACTTAAATTAAATAATGAAATAAGAAATGGTGAAAATATACATATTTAGACCAAAGGTGCAAGTTCAAGTCCCACTCACGTTGTATTTTTTCACCATTTCTTATTTCTTTATATTTTTTTTTACAATATTATAGCATTATAGATTTTAATTATGATAACAGTGTTCTATTTAAAAACATAATAGTTACGTATATAGCTCAGTCACGTTTCAATTAGGGACAAAGTCATAAAATGACACAAAAGTAAGTTGTACCGTAGGTTGTACTTAGATTAGATAAAGCTAATTTAAATGGCAGGATGTGCATAAAACTGAACACACTTGGTGATTATTATTTACTGGTACTAAAAATAAATATTTTCTACATATGTATGATCCGTGGTATTTATGCTTAATGTGTATACAAATAGGATAAAACATCTTAATTGCTTATTTATGTCTATGTACATATGTATGTAGGTACAAATTATAATAATTATTTTATCTTTTAGCAATATGATAGATTTTCTTAAAAGTACTTCTATCTATGTAAACCTATCTCAAAAGAGATGGATATGCATGTATAAATAAGCATTAAAGAATAAATAAAGCTCTGCTTTTTCCTTGAGTATGATTTTAAATAATGTTATTTGTATTTTATTGCATTGCATTTTTTAAACTAATTCGAAATTAAAAGGAAAGCAAAAAAAAATTCAGTTTAATTGACTGAGTCTGCATTTTCGCTATATTTTAGGCAGTATATATTACTAGCACATGAATAATCAGACAACGCGATACTACAGCGATCATTAGGGTGAACCACTGAATAGTGGTATACCGTGTACGGTCACGGTGTATTTAATACATTTACTATATTCTGTTGTACGGTCGCTATAGATACTTATACCTACGGAAATTATACGTGTTTTACTTACTTGTTCTCTCGGACTGTTAGGGCTCTGTCCCGTGGCGCGGTCATATGCTGCTCTCAAGAAGGGCATATACTTGGCGCCCTTGCACTCCGGGTCGTACATGTGGTCGCACTTGTCCACAGGGATGCGATGGTGTTCGATTGGACACCCGGATTCAGACGCCATTACTATCTCTCCGGTTACTACTTGCCCTGCGGATGGGAAAATAACATAAAGGTTAATAAAAATGTTAGCCAAAAAGAAACAAAATTTGAAGAATCAATAAGACTAAATTGACTACAAAATAAAAAAATAAAAAATATAACCGACTTTATTTTATTAGAGGAGTTTCTTCCATATTTCCAAAGTTCTTCCTCATATCTTCACCAAATAAATATAGACCCAACTAGGTAGTAAAGGCTTTCAAAATCGGTTCGACATTTGGAAAAGTAAATAAAAAAACCATACGGGTCGAATTGTTAACCTACTCCAACTAATAAATCGATCATAAGACCTGAAAGTCACAATATATCTACATATTTTTTGAGGAGGAGGAAAAAAAACAACTACGCCCCTTTTGCACACTTTTTATACATGCAATAGCTTCATAAGGTCAGCAAGCTTATCAGAGCAAACGAGTCATTAAAAATAACTCCACTGTCAGTAATTAGGCACCGTACCAAAAAAAGCCAGAAGAGCCGTCCTGTTCGCCAGCGAAGGCAGTCCATCCTGACCCCGCATGAACAACTTGGAGAGAGTCCTGGCTCCAGGCCTGTCAGCGCCGGCCATCATATAAACACCGTCGGCGTATGATGCAGGGGTCTTGCGTGTCAGCTTACTGCCTGCAAGAATATCCTTCATTAGAAAATTTGGCTGACGCCCGGAGGGCAATGGAGCTTGCTCTTATAAGCATAGGTCTGTATATACCTAATAAGTTTTAGGTTTCAAGATAGTTAAAAGATTCAGGTGTTACTTTGTGGAAGTCAAAGTTACATGCATGTCATTTGATCTAAATTATTTTGTGTATAATTTATCCTTATGCCGGAAGCACTCAAAGTATTCTATTTTAGGTTTCAGTTAATTTTGTTATTAGTCTCTTTGGTGATTGTTTAAAAATAATACTTTTGACGTAACGTCAGACTTGTATTGGGAAATGCATGAATTCCTTCTTATTTTCAGATTGTGAAAATGGATTCACAAAGATCGCCAACAGATATATTAGAATTCAAACAAGAAAGTGATAATGACAGTGACGAAGAGTTCTATGATACATTGTGCATATGGAACGTAAAATATGATAAGGAATTAACTTCTACTTATATGGATGAAAGATCTTTCCAGGAAGTTGAAAAAATGACGTTTATGCAAACCTTGAATGATTCTGAATTTACCCTCAAGTTCATGTTATCTAAAACGGCAGTTGGTTCGTTACTGCCGAAAATAATTCCTCATATAACCACAGTAAGTAACAACAGAGTATCGCCATTAGATCAACTTTTGTACACTCTACGATTTTATACAATAGGTTCTATACCAGAGACGGATTTTCTTGAAATATCTAAGCCAACAGCCATGAGAATAATTCAGGACGTATCAGAAGCAATAGCCAAACTTGAAAAGGAATATATTTATTTTGATCTGGACAGTGCGAAACAATTCCACAAAATTGCTGGCCTTCCACGAGTTCTTGGTGTCATCGGTTGGACGACTGTTCCTTTATATAGTCAAAGTGATACAACACAAGCTAAACTAGAAATATGTGTTCAAGCTATATGTGACGCTGATTTGAGATTTATGAAATTCATGGTGTATTGGCCTGGCGTACCGTTGGAATTCGTAACAACGAATACTAAAACTTGTTTTGAAACAAACCACTTTTTACTAGGTGACTCTAATTACTCATGTAAAACGTATCTATTAACTCCTTTTGAAAATCCTTCTACTGAAGCTGAAGGGAAATATAATGAAGCTCATACTAAAACTTGGAAGTCAATAGAACGCACATTTGCTATTTGGAAACAGCGGTTTACTGTTGTTGCACGACCTGTACGTGGATCCTCTTGGAATATCAACAGAATCATTAGGGCTACAGCTGTTTTACATAATATAAGCAGAAATCAAGATTTGGAGGAAGTTCCTTTAAAAATAAAAATAGCAAATAAAGATGACGAAGATTTTGATGATAGTGATGATGATGATACTGAAAGAAAAAAACTTGTAGATAAACAATTTGGTATCGATCAATAGGTATTAATTTAGAGTTTTTTAAATAAATAAACATTATTTTAAATTGTCTTATTTTAAAACCAAATATAAATTTAATGAATATTATAGAATTTACTTTATTGATCACCTACATTTTGATTTATTGTAAATAAACGGTTAATGATTATATGTCATACATATCTAATCTTTGCTTAACAACTTCCTTACAACAACAATATAACTTAACATTTGTATAAAGATTTTAGAAGAAACAAATTTCATCCATCCCATCTAAAATAATTTTCTATATTTTTTTTATACAGAGGTATTTTCTCTGTATTCAACTTAACCCCCTAGACTGCAACCGATAGGTTTGAAAATATTGAATGTTTACGTCTTTAGACACAGTAAAAAAAAACTGCAACCGATGGATTTGAAAATATTGAATGATTATGTCTGTAGACACAGTAAATAAACTGCAACCGATGGGTTTGAAATGTTACGTCTGTAAAAGAACTGCAATCGATGGGTTTGAAAATATTAAATGTTGACGTCTGTAGACACAGTAAAAAAACTGCAACCGATGGGTTTAAAAATACCGATTTTTTACGTCTGTAGACACAGTTTAAAAAACTGCAACCAATGGGTTCGAAAATACTAATTTATTACGTCTATAGGCACAGTAAAAAAACTGCAACGGATGGGTTTGAAAATATTGAATGTTTACATCTGTAGAAACAGTAAAAAAACTGCAACCGATGGGTTTAAAAACACTGAATGTTACGTCTGTAGACACAGTAAAAAAAAACAGTGGTCTTTGTCTTTACCCATTAATAAATTTATTTCGTACTTGTCTGACGTTATCTCCGATGCCGTTTTTGGAGTTTTTGTCATTAAAGATTTATGTTCTGTTATCATACGAGATTCCTAAAAGGATGTCCAATCATTATTATCTAGCTAAAAGTGATTAGTAAGAATTACTACCATGTGATAAAATGCTTAGAAAGTACCTACGAAAACACTTCTTTTTCATTTAATAATATATTTTACATCACCGGGTTTATGGGTTACTTAGATAAGTATTTGAACACCTACTCCTTTTTTTCTCGTTTATTATTAATTAATCTAAATAAAAAAGAACAAAAGATTTACATTATTTTGAAAATGATCGTACGATCAGCTAATTGATTAGGAGGTTGAGTCTGCCTTAGTTTTTGAAAAATGTACGAGTATTCAGCAACTATTTACGACGGACGTAACGTGACTGTAGTAAATGTACTGGAAAAAATACTATTACACTATCACGTCTTTATCCCTAATGGGGCGGACAGAGAATTTGGGGTCTTGCGGCTATAAGCAGAGTCCAAAGCCGTAAACTCAAAGGCCACTTTTAACATAATGGTGGACGAGAAGATGGAAAAAGGAATCAAAATAGTGATGGGTTGCTAGCAGCAGCATCGCCTATATTAACATGATTCGTATTTTCATCCATTCCCTCGATCGGCTTTTACGATCTGCGCGGGAAGAGAAGCAGCTGGCACATTCTAAGTTTTTCCATTTCTCTGAGACCAGAATGGAAAATATTCACCTCGCATAATAAGCATGACCATTATAATTCACCGTGTTGAAGCACACGGTAGTCTTGCCAATTACAGTATTTTTTAAGTATCAAAGTTATTTTATGTTCGTAAATGCTCTGATTTTGTATTACTCTCACTACGGCGTTTGACGAGTCACGAGTATTGCCGAATTTGCCAATACCGGAGCCTCTCTCTCCCTTCTGGTGAATAATTGCAATAATTACCATTTACGACAATGAAACTGTCAAACTGCAACTGAGGATCAATAACAACCGGATAAAAAACATACAAATAACATAAAAATACAAATAACAATTACCGATTCTTTCAGAAATATTTTGAGAGAATCGGTGATTGTTATTTGAATATCATAAATAAATAAAATCAAATATACTTTAAAGAACCGCTAATTTTATGGCTATGGCTTAGTCTGACGTTACTGCTATGTTGCGATATTTAACACATTTTATTGCTAGTAAGAAAAATAAACAAATAGTTTTCGGCAAAAACAACAATATTACGTAGTCAAAAATAATAATGTAGCTTTATTTATTTATGTTTTTAACACACACATTTAAATTTCATTAAAATTAATATGTAAATATTGATTGAACTGCCGTCAGAAATATGTTTTGTAACTAAGTACATTATTGAATAATTCATAAGGCTTTCTAAGCTGTGGCATGTTGTACAAGAGTCAATATTTATTTAAAAAAACGGGCAAGTGCGAGTCGGTCTCGTACATGAAGGGGTCCGTACCTCCGTACAATGTTTTAAAGCGCTGAAGAAACACGTTTCTTGTATGACGACCCCCTTTAAGTTTTAACTTTATCTTATTTTTAGTATTTTTTGTTATATCGGCTATAGAAATACATAATTGGTGAAAATTTCAAGTGTCTAGGTAATGCCATTATAAAAGTCACTAGTTAAAAACGCTGAAAAAACACGTTTTTTTGTATAACAACCCCCTTTAATTTTCATTTCACTCGTAATAATACATAATCGGTGAAAATTTCAAGTGTATAGCTATTACGGTTCAAGAGATAGAGCCCTGTGACAAACGGACAGATAGACGGACAGACAGACGGACAGACAGCGGAGTCTCAGTAATAGGGTCTAATATATCAGTATAATAAAACAGCTACAACTCTGAAAGCACTGGCTAGATTTTCTTACATTTTATTTTATTTATTTATTTATTTAACTTCATTACCATAAATGTAAATGGCAAAACCAACAGGTGATGCTGAGAGATTTTAGTAATTAGAAAATAACCATTGTTGAATAATTTAATATGAGTGGTGACTTATGGAATAAGTTTTATTGAGTTTATTCGATAAAGAGGCTTCAAAATGTAAATTAAACATATCAATTATTTATCAATATGTACTTCATTTATTATTCAATAATGTGGACGTCATTCATGATTGATTTACGCCGGTACGTCTTTAGCGCAAACTCGAGATAATTTAAAAGAGTCTCGCATTCATTAGACTTCTAGTTTTTGCCTTTCTTTACGGTCAATATTCTACCATTTTGCAATGTATAATGTTATACGCTTGTACTTTGAAATTACGAGAAGAAGCACATTTTTGAAGCATAAAATAGATATTTTATTGAACGTTTTACAAAATTATTAAGTCTTAATATAAATTAAATTTACAGTTAGTACGGTTGGAAAGACGATGTTGTCATTGGACCATTTAATTTACAGAAAATATTTTAAATTTTTCCACAGCTTTTTTAGAAATTCTTTGACAATTATGTACAAAATAAACTGAAGATATTGCTCAACTTGCTGCTTGCGGCTAAGGGTGAAATATAGTATCAAATGGGTGTGGGAACTTTTGGAGGCGCTCGTGATGCTGTGGTGGCGCAATGTTCAAATTAAACATATACTTGCATGAACAGCGAATTAGGAACAAGGAGATTCCACCCGTGGTATCAGTAATTTGGCTTTGGTGTGATCATTATCTCGACTCATGATCACCTATCGAACCCTAATAACATGAATTACTCTTCACAGCAAATCGCTCGTTCAAAGGTATTTTTCATGTTAATATATCATTCAATTACTATCTCGATGTTTGTTTTACTAATATAATTTGACAGAGGAGGATGAAGAAATCAACTTAAAGCTTATGATCCATTTATAATTAAACATCTGACACAGAATACAGATACAGTAAGAGTAAACAGAACGGAATCTCCTAAGGTACGCGCAATATGCGCCCCCTTACCTCTCCTCCGTTTTCGCCTCGATGACGCACGTTAGCTCACAAGAACCGGGGGAGAGGTGCGGGTGCGAGGAACGGGGACGCATATTGCGCGTACCTTAGGAGATTCCGTTCTGTTTACTCTTACTGTATTCTGTGCATCTGATCTGTATAGAATAGGATAGTGTGCATTGTAGTATTGAAAGGCACTTTAATATTTAAATGAGATTAGTTGGTAAGTATATAGAGTTGGCACCTGATGGTCTTCTTCTGTTTTCTTTTTATATTGTGATTCTATTAATTTATTGAGCTTGAGACTATTAGTTGAAAGAACTTGAATATTTGAATTTGGCATAATATATTCTATATACTTTGAATATGTGACATAGATGGATAGATATTGTCCAAACTTTAACAGACATTATTTCAATTAATATTTTGACTGATTGATCTCTAATTAGATGCAGACTGATTCGACAGAACTTCAGCTCAACAAGAAGCCTGGCGCCAATCGCTAATAGGTCTGATGAATTATCAGAAATATAAAAATAACATGACATACATGTCCATTTACAGGTTCCAAGGAGTTATGAAAAATAGTGGCCTTGCATCAATGTATTAAACACGTGAAAGGAGATATTCTGCTTTTCAATGACGAGATAACCGTAAAGAGACGCATGAAACGCGGTGGTCCAAAAGCTGTAAGGACAGGTATTGACTGGAACCAACATTTCTTATTTATATAATAAAGCAAATTTTTACGTTTACTTTAGATGTATTCTACGTATACCACTATCATATATACGTATAGAATAAGGTAGTTCAATACATCAATATTCATAATATAAAATTAATTTCACAGGCCCATTTGTCTGTCTGTATGCGATGTTAAACTCAAAAACTTTTCTCATGGTCATTCTAGTTTGTCATACCAGTATGACAACGAGAATACGAGTATACATGTCTTCGTTGTGATACTATCGCACCTCCTGTAGAATAAATAAAAGAAAAATATAGAACTTATATAGAGAGACTTTTGTCGCATTTTTTCTAGAAAAAAATCCAATACAAATTCTCCGTGTGCTTCATTTCACAATTTTTAATCAAATCGTCTCGACTAATCGAGAAAAATAACACGATAAAACCCGTGAGTAATTGCAAGTCTGATAAATAATTGACTGCATAATCTTTTTGATGTGCAGTTCAGTGGAAAGTAATAAATTGTTGTTGAAAAAATAACTTGAAACCAGTTATTCCACCTATTACAAAGATGCTATAGATGATGAGAAATCAAAGTAAGTATGTCATAAATCCTTTGCATAGTTAAAATTAATTATTCAACCGCGAAATACTAGTATTTATATAAAACTATATGTGAAACTTTTCTATTACTCCGCCGTGAAATTTAAAAAAAAAACTTTTGAAGTGAAAACTTCTTTAGCGGCGTTGTGCACTTTTTTTGTAATGGGTAAAAAATTTTAAACTCGCATCAAGACACGTGTCCTGATCGAAAATTCGTAAGACGAAATGACAGCCGGCGCGGCGTAGGAGAGGAAGTATTTATACTATAATTTCGACGAAGCTGTCAGCCGGCTCATCGGTCTAGGGGTATGATTTTCGCTTATGGTGCGAGAGGTCCCGGGTTCAAATCCCGGATAAGTCAAATCTTTTTGAAGTGAAAACTTCTTTAGCGGCGCACTTTTTTTGTAATGGGTAAAAAATTTTAAACTCGCGTCAGAACACTTTTTAATGTAATATAAATTGTCATGTATGTGTACGATAGCGCAATAAATAAATATTGTATTCTACCACATAAATGATAGTACTTTTATACTGATAAATAAAGCAATTTGTGCAAAATTATTCCCTAACCATTCCAAAATATCAAAAATGCACAACGTTAATATTCAAGTTTTCACTTCTGCCGGCACTCCCGGAGTGCAACCCGTCGTTTTTTTTACTTTCTTTGCCCACTACTGATGCATCTTAGATATCCATCTTAAGTCTTAGCCATTATAAAATAGAATCCTCTGTATACATGTATCCTATTCAGAAGTACTTTATAAATTATTATATCAAACAAAATTAATAATAGATTACGACGCGCGTTGATGTCTTTTACATGGAACACACGACGCGACGACCGAAGAAAAATTACAAATCTTGGTAAGGTAATCATCTCAGTACTTTATTTCTTTTTGTCCGTGTGTATTGTACATACACGAAGGTACTACTATCAGATTGTTCAAGTGGCCTAAAGGTTCCTGAAATGGTTTAACGACTGCCGAGATCAACAGGGCTTCACTTCCCGAAGCGAGGCATATTACGCCAGTTGTGGTCGAGCCTTCGATCATTTCTAAACGAAGGGTCGAGTGAACAAACAAAACGTTAAAGGTATATTGCAGATAAACGTAGAAAAAATATTATTATAAGTTATATCATATTCCTATTGAGTTTTATTATTTTGGCACTATTGAATTTTATTATTTTTTACTTGAGACATTTTATCATTTTGGCGAGTTTAGAGTTTACTCTAATATTCACTCATGCTGATACAGACTGACCTTGTAAGATTAAGACAAGGTCAAAGGTTTGGGCCACTGACACCTCATGACGGTTTGTCAATCGAAACCGTCAATGGGCTCTTTGGCACATAATTGGATTTGCATTTAGCATTATTATATTATGGGCTTATCTCAAATATCCCTGTCAAAACTATTAAAAACCATCTTATACATCTACATAAGTGATTTAATCGTATTATCACATATTTAGGTGTAACTAGTGAGGATATGTATGTATAGATCTATGTGGAGTGGATATGGGATCATCGAGTCTTACGATACAATGATATATAAACTTCATTGAATATAACTGTGAGTATGAAAAAGTAGACTATAGAAAACAAGTACAAATATTCAATAAAGTGGCGTATTTGTTCGTATACAAGTATATTGGCAAAAATAAACATTGGATTTTTTTCTTCGAACGTGCTTAAATAAGCTTATCATGCATAAAAAACATGAATTATTAAACTCCGAATTGGGAGTTTAAAATAGGTAATAACAAAACCAAGTTACATCAGATATGTTTTTGCCTTGTCTCTTCTCAGAAGACTTTTGCAATGCAAGCGCGCCTCTGTAATTATAATATCTATGAGTCTATGACCATGTGGGTCAAGAATGCTCCATACCTACTCTAGATGGGATTCTTTGTAGATAATATGAGTGAATCAATACATAGCATGATATATCCTTAAATATCTGCATAGATTACAATCAAGTTCTCTAAAACTAGACCGGTTTGTCGTCTTGTAGTTATAATGTTAAAGCTTTTAGCTACGGGTTCGTTTGCGTAGAATCAATGCCCATAGTTTTCCTGAAACTTTTAATAAATTATAAAAAAGTCTATAGCAATTTTCGATGTTTTTTTGGTGTAATGGTTAACACGCTAGTTCGCCAATCCGGAGATTCTGGTTTCAATCCCCAGCCTGGGCAAGTTAGAAAATGGCCTTTTTCAAATTTTCCTGAGTCTTGGATGTTTATCTTTTATATGTATTTATTATTAAATACTGTATCTTTGAGTTAGTATCCCATAACGCAAGAACTTACTTTGTGTAGTAATACTCAATCAGTGTAATTTATAGCTATTTATTTATTCATTCACATATTGAAATACTTGTGCAGTGAACTTATTTTTCCAGAAAATACAGAATATATTTCGTTTCGATTTTCCATTGCTCAATTTGCATGAGGCCGCAATATTTTTGACGTATTTGGCGCCTTCCAAGGAAAAGTAGGTGCATAATTTTATACAATACAAGGCTCCGACGCCCGTGGCCAGACCAACACCCTGTATAAAGGCATGACATGAAACAAGATTGAAGCGAATGGACAGAAATATTATTTTTTCAACAAATAATAGTTGGATTTCCATTTAAGCACTTTGCTCTCATTAATAACTGAGCACACAAAAAATGGCGAGCAATTTTTCAAAGCGATTGGCAACCACTTGGGCACGTTTCCATAAATCGCTTCATCGTCGTTACTCTGATTCATGTTACCAATATATTTATTATATAATTAAACTGTAACAAAACATATGATATAGTTAGTTACCTATCCTAAGAACGAGTATATTATAAAAAGTTGAAAAAGATGAATCATTCATGTTTCTCGTAAAATATGGATGATCTTTTTTAACTTTTTGCGATGAGAACGCTCATTATTTTGTAAATATGTAAGTAACTTTACCAATGATTCACGAAAACATATGATATCTACTAAATATAAATAATAATACCTTAGTAATTTCTTTATAACTAACATTATTTTGTAAACTTTGTGTAACTAACCAATGATTCACGCACGAGTAGATTTGATATCTCCTATATTTAAATAATATTTCCTTAATATTTTCAGTAATTTCTTAATAACTAAGTAACCACAGAAAAATACTGAAAATTATTCTGTCCCCATCTTGATAAAATATTTTAAATGTACAGGAATATTATGTATGATAGTTAATTTACTCGGCCGAATATTTAAGCGTATTGTAAGTTCATGAAATATTTTTTTTCATATGCTGATAACATACTAGTAATTATCTAGGTACTCAAACAGGCATAGCATGAGATTTAAGAATGCATATTTTTAAATGCGTTTTAGAATTAAGTTGTTACGTTATCCACCCGAACTCTCAAAAAAATGGAATAGCAGAGATACCAATGTAATAATTTCTTAACTCGCACTCGATGATTTATTTTGGTTTTATATTTTCTTAAGACTAATTAACAAAATAAGTTATCTGAATGACAGATTAAGACAAGGTTACATGATAGGTATATCAAATTGCTAAGTTAAATTGGACTTGATTAACGTCAGTTCAAACAATGACAGCTGACAAAGATTGAATCTCGTTGAGTACCTACCAGTAGCTTAACTATGTATGTCGCAATTCACGAATGTTTATTTAGACACTTCTATTTTTGACAAGTCTTAAACTTATATAAAGTAAATCAAACTTATAGCAGAAAGGACTTAACAGGTTCATAGTCCCGAAACAAGTTGCGATCTTCTTTTTACACGTCCTCGTAGTAAAAATTACACTGGCCATGAGGCACATGTGTCTCATCGGACTGCGAACCTGTTAAGATTTAGTTCTTTAGGTAAAAGTATATGGTAATATAAGCCTTTTACGTATACTGAGAGCAGTAAATTATGCAGGCAGGTATTAGCCCAAAACAAAAAACTAAGTAGATAAATGAGAATAAGATATAAAACAGTTTCCGACAAAAAAAGAAAGTTTATCGAAAAAGTATTCTTCAACATCCAGTGAAGCGGTCACTATTGCCAAGCACTGGTCGAACCTATTATAAAAAAAAAAGAAATTTATATAGCCAATCGACTCGAAAGAAGAACATCCAGTTCTCATAAATTGAAAATATAAAAAAGTAGGCACGTATTTACTTTCCTAATAATACATTACATTCTGAATAAGATGTTTAGCTAGTACTAAGTAACTTTATTGTAATTAGGCACCGAATATTTCTGAGTCAAGTAACTTGATATGCTCCAAATTATATTGAAATGGGAAACGATGATTTAAACTCTAGATCTGTAACGTGCAAAACAATGGATCGGCCACTCACCGGACTCTCGCAAGGATATGAGATATTTACATAATCCGAGGATTACGATCGCACCGTGTAAGTTCGCTTTATATTCATAACTTTGCGGTTTATGGTCTCAAATGCACTCACATAAAATGCGTGAATCATTGCATATGTATCATGAATGTACGTTTGGTTTCGGTTACATCAGATTGCACCAAAAATTAGGTTTTTTTAGTTACGGCACATTTGTCACTATCAAATGATCCGCTAGGGCTGCGTTTTCAATTTATTTTTTTTATATTTATAAGATACAAAAACTAAAAACTTAATGACTAACAATGCAAGCCTTGTCCCTACAACACGAAATGTGCATTCAGCTATACAGTAAGTAAAGATTTTAATTTTACTTCGTAAACAATGTTTTTCTTGAACATGTAACGATGCTGCATTCCATATGCCTGCTGCATGTTTCAAACCTCCTTTCTTCATCTCATCCTATCCGTTTTTTATTCTTCATTTAATTTCAAATTCCCTTTTAAAATCATTGACTGATCTCTTTTCACTCATTCCACCGTCATCTCTTAAGCTGATCACTTGCTTCTCTCTATCTGTTGTATCTAAATTAATTAAATATTATACTTGTATGTAACAGTCAGTATTTCATATAATCCACCGTTTATCGAGTCTCTATTCTCTACCTCTTCTACTATCTTCTATGTGGGAACTCGCCTAGAGCGCCGGGACAGGTCGAGGTCCCACGAACATATTTATTCATGACTGTCGGATATTAAAATGTATGATACTCGTACCTGTCAATCATACAGTTTATAATGCTTAATTTAGCCGTCATAAGGGATGCGCATGTCTCATTATTTTGTCAGTGATAAGGGTTTTCAACACATCATCTTTATAAGGAAATTAAAAAACCATACATTAAAACTCTTCATATAAGCTTCGTTTAAGAAAATATGTGATAATTTATTTTTGTAATTTTTTAAACTCACCCACTGATCCCCAGTCGGGATATGCTCTGTTGTTGAACCACCCATCGTAGCGCTGCTTTTCATAGTACACCTCTGAAACAAAAACATACAAAGAGTTAGAAAGATAAGCAAATTATCCTTCTTTGAGTAAATCAGCAAAATGTTATTAAGTGATTTGAACCAGTTCTAATCCATAATTTCAAAATAAAAATTATACTAAAATTAAATAAGCCTTTCCTGATTAACTTTCGTTAATAAGTAAAGGCTAAATCTTCCAAATAATTTTTTAATTAGTTTTTTATTTTTATTATTTTCATTCATCGACAGGTGAAGGGTTTTTATAACTAACACCAGTGTAAGCTTCTTTGAACCGCTTAAAAGCGTTTGATATACTTATATTTAGCCTTAGTAGTCTAACGTTAAGAAGCCTTACATATCTTTGTAATCACATTAATGGCAGTCATAGTTTATTAGCATGCACCTCACGTCACCCTAATTAACCCTCCATTGCATACCTCTGAATACGATCTCGTTTTTGCTACGCGTTCTAGATACGACCGTGTATCGTAAGATCGATCGAAGCCTTGCCGTTCTAACCGTGATGCATCGCTAATGAGACCCCTCGAAACTAACTAAGTATCACATAAGATGCAAATCGTACAAATCTGAACGACTAACTCGAACGTCGAAAAAAGTTGCCAGTAGAACCCTTTGTACCAATATGTTTTGATAACACTTCCTTTAAAAAAATTGAAAACTTGATCAAAAATATTAAAATAAATGGGTTTATATTAATATTGATACATATCCAAGATCCAGATCAATTTGAAAGGACACTTTTCATCTTGACCTGACCGGGGATCAAACCAGATTATGTAGTTCAAGTGAGAAATACTAAACCATTTATGTAACCATATTGGTTTACTAAAAGTAGTAGTATAAGGAAGAAAGCTGACATTGATGTGCAAGCATAACTTGCCAAGATAAAACAAAGTAGCACGCGTATTATGATTAAAATAAAATAAATAAAGGCACAAATTGTATATACGTAATCAGTATTAGTAATAGTAATAAGTAACATGCCTACGCCTATCTCAATAAAAAATGATGCCTGATTATCTATAAGATATACCTGCAGCACTTGTGAAACTTTTAAAATATTGTCAGTCATTCATTAATCAACAGCGAGGCAAGTATTGAAATCAGCTCACTTTTCAATAAACGTTAATTATTCGCCCGAAGCTCCTCTATTTTTAACATTTAGTACTCTTAGCACACCTAGTATATGCACACAATTATTTTCGTCTTTTTAACCGACTTAAAAAAAGGAGGAGGTTATGAATTCGTCAGAAACTTTTATTTTTTTAGGTATGGTCCTCGATTACTCAAAGACGCCTGGACCTATTTGGGAAAAGTATTTTTTTTGTTTGAAGGGGTATACTTTTCAGTTTGTCCCATAGAAATTTTATTGAAATCGGTTCTGTGGTTTATTTTTTAAACGAAAATAACTAGAAAAAATAGGTCATCTAAGTATGCAATTGTTTGGATATTTAGTTTTTCTGGTAATAAAGTCGATTTTTTGTTTAGAAAAAATATCAATAATTATTGTAGTAGTCATATAGAAATAGACATAGACACATACTCTGACTGCTCTGGCTAATATACGGCTCTGGTAGTACAGAGAGGGTCGTGCTTCTGCAGTGGAGACAAAAAAAAAGACCTTATGATGATGATGTAGTAGACAGAATCTAGGAGCGTTAGAACCAAACGTGATGTAAAATTTAATATTGGAAACTAGTATTTGAATCAGGGACAAGTTATCTCATTGCAGAAAAGCGTCGGCAAAAATAACAGTGGATTGATAGATGAGTACAAGAAGTTTCTAGCTCTATTGTAATAAATAATATGACTTGTAGAAAAGAGCACGTGATACGAACATTTATATAGTAATCTTAAATACATTATTATGTCTTTATCTCTTACAGGGCAGACAGAGCCTAGCCATGTCTACTTTAGCAAGGTGGTGGGCGTCAAGATAGAAAAATGAAAATAAACATAAACGAAACAACAAACTACCTAATCACTACCTACTAAACTACCTCTAGATAAGATATGTAAACATAAACTTTTGAAAGAATTGTAGTATACCTAATAAATGCCTTATAAATATTCATTTTATTGCACCTGGTCTGTTTACACTTTTTATTGAGATATCAACAGCAATGATAATGTTTGAAACCCTTTATTATCTACTGATAACTATCCATTATACTTGACCTGAATGTGTGTTCTTACTCTACATGTGAAAAAGGTGTATTTCATCTAGACTAGACTTCATGTATGATCGTAAAATACCTGTGTTATTAACGTGTATCGGGCGCTCTAGTTAACTGTGACACTAATCGAATTAAGCACCATAGAGTAGGTAAAGTGCTGTTCAAACTATGTTAAAAATCAAAGTAAATATAGTGGCGTACTATTTAGTATAATACTGGCACAAAGTTACACAGGTTTTATGTAGGTACACGATTTCATAGATATTAAATATAGACTCCTCCATTATTAAACTATTTTACTGTTTTTGAAATATGGTCCATTATATTTCAAATATTAGTGTTAAAAAATCTAGCGTATTACAACTAAAAGCTTTGATTTATTATGTATATATTATAGATATATTACTTCCGAAGAAAAACAATTGGTATATCATTATAAAAGTTGTGTACATGTAATAATATGTCAACAAAGTTGCAATAAATATTTATTAGTTATTAAAACGGATATAACACAACTATAAACTATATTATTTATGACACCTGGGTTCACATACACTCGGACATTCCTCCATCATGTCTGGTCGCAATTAAAGTTGCGACAATTCTTTAAAATAGTTATTAAATAGCAATAACATACCTTTCGCTGTTATTGCAACACACTTGTTCCTATAATTGGTCAATTGTGACCTATAGCATGTAGGTATAATTATGTCCATTAATGATATAAATTAGTTTTAATATGCTTATAAAGTATTATCTCAAAAAATGAAGGAGTTCAAAAACATTTCTACATGATTCACTCTCTATCTATTTACAAATGAGCATATTCATGGGCGTAGATTTAGGTATTGTATATATAAGTACTCCATGCAGGACATAAGAAAGAAGGGTTTGTTATTCGCACTTCATAGTTAAAAGAAGTATTTATTAAAACGCAAAAGGATCAAGAACTGTTTTTTGTGTAATAACAAAATCTTCAATTTATGAAAATTGCATAACTTTCGCGTTGGAGGTGGGTTTAATTGTCCAAAATCGGACTTCCATGCTTTAAAAACTTGTCAAAAATCAAATAATTGTGTAAGAATAGAATGGGCAAGCGAAACGTGAGCGTGCAATAGCCAATACAAAATTAATGATTGTAATGATAAATTGCGCCATTTAATCCACGACCACGATAATGTGAGATAGTAACCATCTTTATTACGAGTACATAGTTACTACACCGAACATGAACATTAAATCAGTCCTATTAATTTATAAAAGGCTGCCTATCGGTCTTACATTGAAAGGTTAACTGCAATCTTAAATTGTAAATAATGCACCTGTACCCTACAATCGACAGTTACGAGTATTAAAGGACATTTTGTTAGATATAGGTCCAGTTAGACTATATTAATAGTTTTTCATCGTTTCAAATTATCTCCTTGTAGAAGTAGGTAATCGATATAAATTGTTGTCTATCTAAATAAATTAATATTACACTTTATATTAGCTCATTGAAGTGGCAGTGGGCGGGGCACATAGCGTGAAGAACCGATGGCCGATGGGGCAGAAAGGTACTCGAATGGTGGCCACGTACCGGCAAGTGCAGCGTAGGACACCCACCTGCTAGGTGGTCAGACGACCTGAGCAAGGTTGCAGGAAAACGCTGGATGCAGGCCGCTTCCGATCGGTCGTTTTGGAAATCCTTGGGGGAGGCCTACGTCCAGCAGTGGACTTCCTGTGGCTGATATGATGATGATGATACTTTATATATTTTTAAGCTAAGTTATGAAAAGTAAGCAATGAGGTAGTAATGGAATCGCCTCCCCCACATGTTTACGAGTACAATCAATAAGTACAAGTATTTTCATTTATTTTCTTAATATTTTTTTTCTTCTTAATAGCACATTCGCATCTTAATCAAAAAATCCACAACTACTACTAGAATTTTAAATTTAATAATTTTTTAAGTAATTGCTATACGTCTTGCTAATTATATTTAAAATGTTTAAGTTTTAATCGATCTTGATATCAGCAGTGGCGAGTGAAACGTTACGATACGATTACGATATAAACAGAGCTGTCAAGAGGCTGCTTCTAAACAACCAGGTGGGTGTATGTGTATGACAGTTGACAAGCTCGCAGACGTCCTAGTTTCATAAATTAATTCAATCGTGCCATTTATTAAAATATAAAACTAGTCATACACAGCTACGATCACACACAACACTTACTTGCTTTAAAAAAAAAGATGAAACTAGGTCTATGGAGACAATGGGAATGTTTGGATTATTTATTCATTTATTGATATTTGAAATCTGTTTGGAGATTAAGATTAATTTAAAAAACTTACTTTGGGGCTAGCTCAATCAGTGTAATTGGTCCTTACCTATCTGTTTATTTATATGTATACTTCCGGCGATGGTTACCTTTGTTCTTATTAGGTATATGTACATTACGTATTACTCGGAAAAAACACGGTCCTAATTTTTTTAGGATTTTCAATCAGTTTTTAGAATATTACCAAAAAGCTGATTTTAGTCTTTAGGGCTAATAAAAAATATTTTTAACTACACTTTACCGAAAGAGGCGAAAATTATGAATCGCTTCGGATGATGCTACTCACATAATTTTGATCGAACTTTGATCTTAAATTTTTTCTATTCACTTATCCTATCTCTAAGATTCTACAATTCTTCTGCGCCTAAGTATGATTTTGTAGTTATTAATGTTATAAGTACTTAAAAGTTTTAAAAATAAAAATGAGCGCATGTACTTACCTTCCGGCATTTTTGACTAATGGACTCAGTTATCCATACTTGGTGAAGCAAATGTTTTCCTTTAATAAAAACATCAAAACTTAGCCGCTGTTGTTTTTGCACTAAATACGTAATGATGTCAGAAACATAATTAATATTTATCTTAAGGCGCATGTGAGTTCACAGCTCACAATACTGTAAGTGTTTTTGAAAAAATACTGTAATTTAAACTATGTACTACATTTATTTTTCAAAATTTTTTTATAGGTATCTAAGGTGTATACATATATCTATCACGATTCTATAGAAATTATTATTACTTCTATATTTATCTATTAATATTATATTATAGAGACACTAGTTCGCTATTACTGTTAAAAAATTTGAAATTTGTGTATCAAATAAAGAAATATACAATGTTGTTCAAGATCATGGACAAAGCGTGTCCTTCTGCATATTTTGCCATTGTACCCTGTGTAGTGTAAGTTACCAATTAGAGAAACATACCTTTGTTCTAAACTTGTAACCGCATACATAATATAATTATTTTAGATAGTGCCACACCAGATATTTTCCAAATGATTGGTTACCGTACGTGACATTACTTGGCATATGTGATTTATTAATTGATTTGAAAGGTTTAGTAGGCCAATTTTATAATGCACGAGTGGTGACATTCAAGGCTACCTATGTTTAAATTTGGTTAGTCGGTATACTTTTAGGGTACCGGAGCTAAATGACTAAAAAGGAACCCCCTATAGTTTCCAGCAAGGTAATGGGAAGGTGTATTAGGAAGACAATTTTTATCAAATCTAATAAGTAAAACTAGAGGAGACACCACATAACATCACTGTTTTGTCCCATTCAATTGTAGCTATCTCCATTTTTAGTCGCTTTCTAGCTCTTATACGCCTAGTACTTTCGACAGTTTATAAGCCATACGAAAACATGATAAACATAATTAAAAAGTCTTGGTGTGTGTTACAAAACAGTTAGAATAATTCGCGGAATACGGCAAAGTGTAAAGAAATAACTTTTCATGGGTAAGTAACCAGATATATTAAAAAATAGCAAAAATGGCCAATGTTTGAGATAGCTGATCTATATAATCTATGTCAAAGGTCTTTATAACTGAGGTAGGGAAAATACAGTTTAAGGTTATGGTGACTGCCAGCTGCTAAGTACATATTTATCCTAATACGATACATTCAAGGTCTAAGTTCAGATCTAAATTCAACCTTCTCAGTTACGGGATACTCATTCTCGTTCACTTCGCTCCTCTAGCACTCTTATCCTTGCTATTCCTCCTCACCACTCTATCTACATGGACAACTCTTTCCAGATCAAGGCTATCCGGCTTTGGAATGCCCTGCCAGAGTCTATCAGAAGGGCTCCCAGTCGCATGGCATTCAAGCGGGCGGTACATAAATTGTTTCTCCAGCAGTCCTAGCCTAGCACAATCATCCTAATATATTAAGTTTATATGTTTAGGTATATATTTGTTTAATGTTTTGTTTATTTATTTTTATCTATACTATATATTATAAGTAGGTCATATTTAATATCAGATAATTTTTTTTCAATTATGTATTTTTATACTTATTTTAATCACGCCAGCCATACATATTTTCTGCTTGGTCTTATGGATGACCGGTAGAGAATGCCATATGGCATTAGGTCCACCACTTGTACAATATTTTTGTGCAATAAAGTTTTTAAATAAAATAAATAAATTCAAATGTAATACCATGATCTTGCTGAGCCAGTAAGTTTTGATTGTCTTTATATGAATAATCTTAATGAACGTCAGTGAAAAATTAATTACAAATTATCCAGAGCTAATCGTCGACAAAGAAACATCTCATTCACATTAATTTCTTAACAGCTATCCAAAAAAACGATCAATCCGTTTGTCAGTGATCAACTATTATGTCAGTGTCTCGTGATATCACGAGACATCAGGTATCAGGTTCCGCTTGGTACAAAAACGAAGTCCGGTATCCTCAACTCAATTATAATAATACACATACGTTTTTGCACTAATAAAAGTTTTTAAGACACCATGAGCTCATGTGATCTCCAAAAACAAAATTGGATCGGAGGCAATTAATTTTTTGCATTTTGTTGAAACTAATGATTGTATCTAGATTGATATTACTTAGAACTATTAATTATTGAAGTTAAAAATGTATCATAATCGTTATTGTATAAAGCGTATAATTACAGTTTAATGTTTTTAAAATGATAAATCCTACGAATAAGGTCAATGGATAAATCTCACACATACGGTTACTATTTGGGTTGAATGTTTTACATTAGGAATGGAGGCATCTCTATTTAACTCCACCGACATGAGCAAGCACTTAAATTTTAAAAAAAGTTGTACATGTAAATAATATATGATATATAAATTAACATCCAAGACTCAGAAAAAAAACATTCCACTATACAGGTAGACTGTGGTAGAATTATTTCAAATTCACGTTTTAGGACATTTAGAAATTAAAATTAATGACAGATTTGACTGCTAGATAATGTCGGACACAGAATGAATGTCTATTACATCATTAAAATAAATTATATATATAATATATAAAATATCTATATATATCTAATATTATCTAATAAATAGTAATATAACAAAATACGAATACACAAATGAAGTAGCGGGCAAAACGTCAGAATATGTAATTTATTGTTAAATACTAAATAACTATTTCATTCTTCGTTGTGATGTGTTAATCACATAATCAAGGAAAATACATTACACGGAAGCCTTCACAACTGTTAACAGGTTATCAATCAAACACGTGTGAAAATGCATCGGATTCACTCACGGTAACAAGGTATGTTGATATGACTAGTATCGCCACAGTTTATTATTATTATATTTATTTTAGTTGTAGCCCAATATTATAGAGGTAATAGAAACTATACATACCTTTTACTAAGATGATAAGTATTTAACACATTGTTGGACACTAAGCCAGACACAGTAGAAATAACAATTGATTTACGTGTATATCCGTATTGTGTCCTACAGTGTGGTTGGTTGGTGAGCGATTTACTTAGAATTTCGTTCTTATAATTTGTCTTACTCTAGATTTTAAGGAACTAATATTATTGTTTTTAGAATAACAGAAATGTAATAATTTCAAATATGAATGAATGTAAACAAAAATAGGTTTCTACAATTATGTTACTGATAATTAATGATGAGGTAGGAAGACTTTACACAAAATTAAGTCACTCCTTTTAAAATATCGATAAAGGTATTGGAATCGAAACACAATGGCGAAGTTTTTGTGTCTTGTTGGCGCATTTTTGACTTTTATTACACTTGCGTTTTTGAAAAATGAAAACGTAAAATTAGATATATACGAGTATATAAAATTTGAATAGTTACATTTACAGGATTGAGGGGATTATTTTCACCTTTTTTAAATTCTTTGTAATGTTTACGTGTACCGTTTTTCTGAATGGTAAAAAACTTGACTCCGAGGCACTTAAGCTCATAAATTTCGGTTAATAGCCGTAAGGCTTACGAGAATGACGATATCAATTAGGGACCATAAAAACCGATTCATAGTTAGCATGGCTAGGTAGGGCCATAGTCATATAATTATGACAGAATAAATAGTAATACTACCTAGGTGCTAGGCATATATGTATAGCACTTTCGCACACTATTTACTATTATGAAATCATGTCATCTTTCCGACGTTTTCCATTTTGTATGCTCAGCTGTGTAGCTTCGGAGCCCGGGGTCCGCAGGTTTCGGAGATTATTTTAAAAGAAAATATTCGATGAATTAATTATTTGAGTGACAGATGTAGCTCTTTCTCTTTTTATAACAAAAACAAAAATTTTCTACGAGTTTTTAAAACCCAGAAATTAGATTCTTTTTCATGGAAATGTCTATTTATTGATACAAAAAATGTGCATGCAAATAACAAGATCATCTACGCCGTGTTCGCAATAAATCAGGAAGTGTTACAATAACAATGCTGTGCACTTAGAGCTACAAGGATGTACTGAAGATGTCCTTAGGCAGTTTCCGAGTACACCCACGCCGTAAAATATACTTGGGAGTTGTACCTAAATTCTATTAATATGTAATACAAATTAATCACGTCTTTATCCCATAAGAGTTAGACAGAGAGACAAGAAGCAAAGGCTTTAGCGTGACTCTAAATCAATACATTAACAATTAAATCATAAAGTAGCTTTGCGCGTTAGCGTAACTGTTTATCTACTTACTACTTCTAAACCACTTGGCGGATTTTTTTACGATGGATTATACCGAATTTTTATGTATTCATCACGAAAGTTTTTGCATTCATCACATAGCTAGTGGGCTGATAGTACTTG
Source organism: Acrobasis repandana (assembly GCA_963576875.1). Classification (NCBI taxonomy): domain Eukaryota; kingdom Metazoa; phylum Arthropoda; class Insecta; order Lepidoptera; family Pyralidae; genus Acrobasis; species Acrobasis repandana. Next base: position 8,002,098 of record OY756227.1, read on the forward strand.
ATAAATTTGGTGTTTTACTGGTGTTTATTGTAAAAGAAGTTACCTATCTTTACCATCTGAAGCTAAGAGGGTTTTATGGTTGATCCAAACCAAGACTTATGAATGATACTCCGAAATTAATTGGTATACTTACTCAAATTGTGTACCTACCTATATTTCAAGAATAATCAGGTTAAAACGAAGATGGAAGTTTATTGGTCATTGCTAATTGACTTTGTCACCAGGGTCAAATTCTTACAATCTGTGTCAGGGCCTTCCTAAATTTACGCGGAAGCACGTTTGTGAAACATGTGCGTGGTTTCATAACAATCTCGTTGCATGTACAAGTATGCACAATTTGAAAATACACTAGTTTATAAATGTACTTACGCAATACCTGATACATCCCTTAGCACCCATCGGGAATCAGTAATTAAATCATCCTTGGGTAAACAGTAAGACGTAGTATAATTTTCGCTTAATCTAAATAAGATAGGGTCAAATTGCGGACAAATTTGGAAATCATGGGCTTTGTGAATATTGAATGCAAACATCTAAACCGCATAAGATTGCTTCAGAGACGAGAAACGGTATATAGTATATAGCCTTAGTGCTATCGTCTAATAGTTTGCGTGATCCTCTGTCTATAAAATGGACTTTGACCAATTTAAGATTTAAAGACAACGCACGCTAACAGTAATAAGAAATAATGTTAGTAAAGGTTTAAACATTGACTCACACTCCTAACAGAAGTAACAAAAAAGAGGATGATAAAGGCTCGGTAACTCGTGGCCTTCACACTGCTTTCACTGTCGCCATGTGGACATTGAACAACTCATTTGGTGTGCGTGCGCTTCTACACCCTCCGCCGCAGGATAACGGTCAAGTTTTCTTGATTTATCTAGGCGTCTTTATGCTTGGCGGATTTTTCATCACATATTTTCAATTTGGATAAATTTCCGAGCATTGTAATGCTATTAAAAATAATAATTTGCTTCATTTATTTATTTTGATGGATTTTCGGATGGAGTTTGATGGAAAACGAGAAATAAAATCATTAATAATGGTTTCGCATTACAATTTTTCATAATAAAAAAATATTAGTATCAGGAATCTAATCAGGAAAACTTGTTTGTATAAATAGAGATTTCAGAAGTTTAACACAAATTATAAGCTGTTAAAAAATATTTACTTACTTAGATTAATGCATTATACAGGCATTATTCAGTCAATTACACTTTACAACTTTCCCAAAGGAACATATTATAGTAATTAATATAAAAAAATGCCTTTCCATACAAATTGACCTATAAGCTGATCCAAGTGTTTATGGGAAGCAAACAATTTTTATTCACAATTTTTTTAAGAAATTATAAATAAATATGCAATATGTCATAAACAACATGCTACACGAAAATGGCATCAATTTTCTTAAATGTGGGAAGTGAACCGTTTGTTGTCTTTGTTTTTCTAGTTTATATTGTAATTGGTTCGAAGAAAATATTTTTCTCATTCATCAGGACAGGTTTTGAAATACCTACGTTATCTTCTGCTATAATTACCGTTAGGAACTTTAAATAACAAGTGATACAATATGTAAAGGCAGGAAGTAGACTATTTCAATCCTTGGCACAAACGACATTTAAATGTCAGAAAGTGTTCCGGATAAAGGTACAGCGTAGTCTATTCATCGATAGGTACCATCTGATTTGACAAATCTAGTATAATGTTTTTACTGGGCTCTGTCTGTTTAGAGCCGCAAGACCCAAAATGCTCTGTGTGTCTCATAAGGTATTCATATATACTCGTATGTACGTGATAGTATATGTATGTATGTAAAAGATTATACTAATGGATCTGTGATAACGGTAGACCTCGTGAGCTCTTAAAACCATGCAATAATCGACAGTTTCCCCTTTTCCCTGGCTTAGCCATATACAGAATCTAACAAAATATACTGAAACTATTTTAAGTGTGGATTCAGTCTATGATACTAATCAACTTTCCCTAAGGAACATATATCGAAATATGAAAAATAATTGGCCTCCCATACGAGTTGACCGGTCAGCTGATCGAAGTTTGTATGGAAAGCCAAAAAATATTTTTCATATTTCGATATATGTTCCTTGGGAAAAGTTGTTCAGTATCATGGCCTGAATTCACCCTTAAAATAGTTTCAGTATATTTTGTTAGACGTTATATAACGCTACAGCAAACTTCCCCCTTCTCCTCCCTCCACTCACCCTTTTGGATTTTTTTCGACTTCTAGTGTAGAATGAAGTCGTTAGTGTGTCTTACAAATTTAGTTGAAATTTTGTGCTAATTTTCGTCAAAATCGGTTCAAAAACGAGACTTGTAGGCGAGAACAGACAAACAAAAGCATTTTTGGCTAATCTCGAAACTGAGACGCCTCGTTCACTCTTTCAATAATTAAGTAGAGAGCTGGTAAGGTATATGACTATAGGGACATGACTGTACTTAAATAAACGGGCAAGTGCGAGTCGGACTCGTACATGAAGGGTAGGGTTCCGTACCACCGTACAATGTTTTAAAACGCTGAAGAAACACGTTTCTTGTATGACGACCCCATTTAATTTTTAACTTTATTTTATTTTAAGCATTTGTTGTTATAGCGGTCACAGTAATACATAATCGGTGAAAATTTCAAGTTTCTAGCTATTACGGTTTAAGAGATAGAGCCCTGTGACAGACGGACAGACGGGCAGATAGCGGAGTCTCAGTAATAGGGTCCCGTTTCTACCCTTTGGGTACGGAACCCTAAAAACATCTAAAGCATGCATGTAATTTTCAATACAGGAACAATTGGCAAATTGATGTGTTATTATCATGGTATTAATAATGTATGTGCGTGGTTTATTACAATAAGATATCAATATTTTAAGTGAAGTCAAGTGCAATTAGATAATTCGGCTTCTCTTCCTGCTGTCTCAAGGTTGAACCACTAGATGTTCTAAGTCCTCATACATGTTCTATTTAGGTAATTAAATAATGTGTAATAAGAATGACTTAGTTAGCCCGTATTACAGGCTGAATACAGTCAGTTAATGGGGAAGTGTATAATATATATTATAATAAATTGCCAGAATCGGTCCTTGATATGCCAGACAGAAAATTCAAAGCTTATCTAAAGAAAGTACTATGTGAGAAGGCTTATTATAGGACCGATGACTATCTTAAAGACAAAAAGGTCTGGCTTGAGTTTGGCGCGGGTCCCTCTTAAAGGTTTGTATACTTAGACATGTCATAATTTAGGTACATAGGTACATACTGAATTTACTAATTGACATTATTTTAAATTTCGTAATTCTTATAATTCAATTTAATTATGACATAACAAACAATGTAATCTCTGTCCATCCATATAACTAATTTTAAGTTTTTAGTTTGTTAGTTGACGTCTTTGGAGAAAACGTGCAGTGCAGTTTGTTGCCGCTTCTTCTGCACTTGCGCCTAGGAAGCGGCGTAAACTTAGCTGTAAGTAACGATTTGACGTCAACATTTGTGCAAAACGAAACAAAGTGACTATTATTAAGAGATATTATAAATATCCTATGATAATAAAGATATTTTGAATTGAATTGTTGATGTCAGCATCGTCAAAATTTATTTCAGTAAAATGATGCGAAAAATTCTTTTCTGCGGAATTACCTATTCTTCTTTTTTGAGTTGAATGCCATTGTATGATTTTGTCTTCTTCATATTGAATGCCATTTTACGAATTTTTAACAGTTTATAATTAAATCTTGCCTTTTGGAAAGTCTTTGCATGATATACCTACATATAAAATAATATTGATTAAATTGTGGTACAGTGATATATTATTTAAATTCAACAATAGATTCGATATTAGGGTAAAACAGAGACCGAAATACATCGTCTAACTTAGTCTAAAATTAATCGATCGTATTTGCCAATAAAACGCATTTCCAACAAATTAGCTACCAAACACAGAAAAAAAAGGTGATATATAATTTAAATGCAACGATAGATTCGATAATAAGGCAAAATAAATGAAGAGACACATCTACTTAGTCTAAAAACTTGTCGATTGTATTTTCCTATAAAACGTATTTCTATCAACTTAGCTACCAAACACAGTAAAACAAAACATGTTCTGGAGCAATAAAATGTGTAAGTATCATCTTAATTGAGATTATTTTCACATTTTTATTAAATCGTTTTAATAATAGATCGAGTCATGGTAAGTACCCAAATATTATTTGTCACAATATGGTTTTTGGTTAAAAACCGATTGCATAGATATTTTTACAAGCTTTTATTTGGTTTCACCTGTCCGTTGTCTGTGTGTCCGCAATCAAATCTTGCAAGCTAAATTAGACACTTTCCATTATTTGATTGAGCTAAAACTTCACATACTTTTGTATCAGCGCATGATGAAGCCGGAAGATGCCATGGCATCTCTGTAATAAAACAACATAACCCATCGATTTTAAGGCCATACTTGAATTTTCCGGGGTCCAATATCAAATGCACTGGACCCCAGAAAATGCAAGTATGGCCTTAAACAATGAACTAAAAGTTTAAAGTGCTTCTCAAGACAAATCAATTGAGCCCAAACTCGGTGGGTTATGCTGTTTTATGTTAAGTATGGCCTTAAGATAAAAGCTTGTTTTTTAAAATATATTTTAAATAATTACTTGTTTTTTGGATTTTTAAAATTTTATTTCAGCTTATTTCATCAATCTCTAACATTCATCTTGTTTAGATTTTTTCATTCAGATTATTTAGTCACCTTGACCTGGCGGAAACGGAAGTTATATCAAGGCCACGGGGAAATGCGAGTACCGTGAGAGGTTATGTAAAGCTTTTATTCGCATAATATTAGATACTCAAAATATATTATCAAAATAGCAGATTCTCAGTATAGCCAAAGTACAATCACGAAAAAAAGGACATTAAATTAGATTTACTTCACGAAAACGAGATGGGAGGACTCGAGATGTGCACGAGATTTGCTCGTGAAAACCCGTATGGAGTTCAGAGATGTTCATAATTTCAGGTTGTTTCCATAAGCAGTACGGTATGTTGGAAAACATTTTCATGTTGATTAACCCGTCTAGCCAGCGTGGAGAGTGTAGGCCATATCCTGACTGCTATGGCTAATATATGGATCTGATAGTGCAGATGTGTCGTCGTGCTCCTGCAATGGAGACTAAATAGGACCTGATGATGATGATGAGGAGAATAGATAGAAAAGAGATAAATGGATAAATGACAAATCACACTGATTGAGCCCTAAAGAAGGAATAGAATAAACCGGCCAAGTGAGAGTTAAACTCACGTGGAGAGGGTTCCGTACCATTGATTGATTTCTATTAGTTTTTCCTGTAATCTACAAGCAATGAACTATATTTCGTATATAAAATTTTAGGCTCAGTTGTTTCGGAGATCAGGGGGGGGGGGATGGTCAATTTTCATCTTCTTCTTGAATAAAATGAAAACTATTTAATTTACAATAACAACAAAAACATATTTGAGATTCTTATATCAAGCCCTTTCATTTGATATATAACATAGTAACCTTATTTTAAAATAATATTTATTTACTTTGCACATATGTATTTGGGTCATAGAATTACACCATCCTACCAAATTTCACCTGATTCGGTCCAGTAGATTCGGAGAAAATTGGCTGTGACAGACGGACGGAAAGACAGACGGACGGAAAGACAGACGCACGAGTGATCCTATAAGAGTTCCGTTTTTTCATTATTTGTACGGAACCCTAAAAACCATAGAATATTAGGTAAACCATAGACGCTTCTGACTGCCTCTGTAGTCCAGTGGTCAAGGCGTTTGCCTTATAATCCGGAGGACGCAGGTTTAGATCCCACTGGAAAGCATACTTTGTAAAAAGTTGTTTCCAGTCTGGTCAGAATATTGCAGGCTTGAATCACCTGATTATCCGAAAAGAAAGATGATTCTGTGCTTTGAAAGGCCCGTAAAGCTGTAGGTCCCGAACGGAGGTCAGAGAGCAGTCGCTCTGTGTAAAAAAAACCGTAACCTCGTCAAAGCACCTAGGTTAAAATAGTTCGCGCTTAATTTTCTTATTGCAAAAGATATGATCTGAAAATATAAACAAGAAATACCTACCTACATGCTTATCAAGATTGTGATAATGACATTTTCTTAATGTAATTTTGCTTTTAAAGGTATTTCAAATTAAGTGTCAAGTATATTTTTAGAATTTTTAATACCTAGCTAGGTATTTGTAGTAATGTGTGTAACAAGATTTTATATAGGATAACAATATGTAAGTAGTCACGATGCATTAGTTTATGTATCGTTTATGAGTTAAATCATCGATCAATTAACTTAGATTCAAGATAAACTAAATTTATTCCCGACATATGTATATTTGTTTGTGAGCATGTTGATGATTATTGCGTTTAATGTAATTTATTTATATTTTTTTTTTTATTTACAATGCAATATCATCAGTGAATGTGTATAAATCATGATGATAAATTCAATATAAATTTACTGATGATATATTATTGAATTGTACATGTAAGAAATGTACATATTAGAATAGAATTATAATTATTTACATTTCATCATTTATTTATTTCTTCCATTTGTAAACATAGGTGATTTACAAATGGTAGAGCTAAATTTCACTCATTATATCGTGATAAAGCAGTGTAAGACAGAAAACACGTAACAGTCTGCTATTGAAGATCAGGTTCTAGGTTGAAAGATTCGGGATAAATATATCCTCTGACTTCTCTGGCTAATATATGGCTCTGGTAGTACAGAGAGGGTCGTGCTCCTACAATGGAGACTAAAAAAGACCTGATGATGATGATATACACATAATAAGGCAGATCATTCCAATCCCTAGCCGACGGCTAGGGATTTTTTGTGAAAACAATTCTCCTTGGTTTGCATTTGTCGACTGACATCTTTGGTTTTTATTACGAAACAAGGTACATATGACAGAATATATTTACTTTTTATTTTGCTTATAGAGTACTTTTCTTGAATATAGCTAAGAGGTTCAAAATCACCCTGTATACATATTAGGAACGTTGACGCAAAGCTTCTTATATGGGTGGAATTTATATGGTATCGGGGTGATAGGTATCTAAACCGATTCCGAAGTCTTATGGTGGAACGTGTGTAGTTGGGACCAGTCGTAAAGCTATTGAGAATATACCCCCAAAGGTAAAAAATATAAATTCATACAATACACCAATATGGTTCAGACAGAATTATCTATTCTAACATTCTTTGTAATTAATAAAGCTTATGTTATCAATATCAAAATACCCATATTTTTCAGTCAGATATAAAATCATAAACCTAATTAGGATGTCCTATTTATAAATTCTGCCATAAAATTGCATCACCTATTTAGAATATTACAACACGATCAGCGAATCCGTGACCAATCAGCACGAGGATGGATTCAGTTGACAACAAAACAACCAGTCTACATCCGTGTCGGTACACGGATAAATAGTTCACGTATGGAAAATACGCAACTTACTCGAGTCGTAAGCCCTTCGGCCTTCGGATAGGGATGTCGCAAATACTCGTATTGTATGCTGACTAGTATCCAACTAATATTTATTGCTTGCAAATGCAATACCGATATGGATACCACACATCTATACAAGTAGTTACTTAATATTGACATGTGGAGAGCTGATAACCAAAAATATATTTAACTTTCAAAACAAATATATATGAGCTATAAAAAATCTAGCAATATTTATAGTGAAGAAAAATCTCTTCACTCTTAAGACTGCGGTCTTCGACCGTGGGAATTTTTCATTAAACACCCGAATCTATATATTCTATCTATACATACGCATTGCGCTGTATTGTACATGCACCCTGGAGACGAATTTAGACGAATTCAGAAGCGCAGCGCGTGGTCTGCCATATCAGCGTTAGCCTACCCATATTTTTTTGAGAATTTCGGAGAACTTTAAACTTTTCAATCTTTTTACAAAAGAAAAAATATTTTTTTTTAATTTATTGTACATGTTTAAGCATAAATCAATCTTCATGTATATGTATTTTTACTTAGTCGTATGCGCAAGAAATCCGACGACGTATTCGCTTATATTTTCTTCAAAGTTTAACCTTTTTAACTAAGTTTTTCTTTGAATAAAAAAAAAAGTACTAAAAACTCCTTGGCCTCTTTTTAGGATTTTCCTTTGTCTTTATTTCTCTGTAATTAATACAAAACTTCATGTATTAAATTCCATGTAAGCAACAAAGACATGAACGTCGCGCTCCGCAACAAATAAAACACGTCACAGGCTATTTGGAATTAAACAAACTGTTTCAATGAAAATCAATAAATTGTCTCGGCCACTTTTTTAATACTTAAATAAACTTCAATTTAACATATCTTAACATATTGTTACTAACTAAGATTGGCTCCTATCACCTCAAAAAAAGAAGTCAAAATCACTAAAAATATGGAACGGCCTCTTAAGTAACTTTGACACCTCCGCTCCGTGGCGTATTGGTTAACACGCCAGTCCTACACTCGGAGATTCTGGTTTCGATCGGGCAAGTTTAAAAATGCCCTTAAACTTTGTCTTGGGTCTTGATCTGTATTTGTATTTACTATTAAATATGGTATCGTTGAGTAAGTATCCCATAACACAAGTTTAAAACTTACTTTGGTGCTAGCTCAATCTGTATGATTTGTCCCTATACATTTAGGTACTTATTGGTACATATATTGAGTCTTTTATATCAAACAGTAAAATAAAATCCGAAACTATTGTAATAATTATGAGTTTTTTGTTTTATGTCAACAAGTAAACATTACAAAACTAGCACACAAGATTTTTGGTTCAGTTCTAAAAATATTTTTGTATGGCTACATTACCTTCGGCAACCCTATTGAGTACTTTAAAGTTATTTTAGTCCACTACATAGGTATTTACTATAAGTATCCGGATGAAAATAACGTTGACGACGAGTTAAAAATAAATAACCAGCTCAATCACACTAGATCCGTTACATGTCATTAAATGCAAATTGTATGGGAGCCGTTGATGATGATTCTGATTCATTGATTCATTGTTGTCATGCGATTCACATGATAAGGAATAGATAATGTTTTATGGTTTAACTACTCTTCAGTATCTGCTTACGGTATCCCTACGGGGTAGACAGAGCATTTTGGGTTTTGGAACTCTAAGCAGAGAGAACCCAGAGCCGCAAGACCCAAACGCCACTTTTAGCGTGATGGTGGAAGAGAAGGTGGAAAAAGGTGGAATTAACATGATCTGCATTTTCGGCCATTCTCTCGATTGACTTCTACGATCCGCGCAGGAAGAGAAGCAGCGTACATTCTTCTTTTTTCTTTTCTCCCAGACTAGCATGGAAGACTGCTTAAGGTGTAGCAGTTGAAAATCCACACTACGTACCAAAACTTAGTATTTTTATGACAATTGGCAATCTTATCGTATCTGAAAACCGGGATCAACGGTTCAACAGTAGTTGTTAGGTATAGCCGTGAAGAAGATAAATAGAATACACTCAATGGCTTAAGCACTTTTCGGGACATGCACAATACATTCAGAACCGTAGATAAATTCCTGTAAAAATAAATACAAGCATTTGCCTAAATTGGAAATCGTCCATGATTAATAGCTACGAACAACGTTTATGTACCTTTAGACATCTTTAAAATGTGACAGAAATGTTAGCAACTAATAATAAATAAGTACTTAATCAATGTGTGTTACCAGTGATGATTTATGGCTCTAAAACGTGGTCCCTTGCTATGGGTCTCATAAGAAGGCTCAAGGTCGCTCAACGGGCTATGGAGAGGGTTACGCTAGCTGTTTCTCTACGTGATCGAATCAAAAATGAGGAGGTTCGTAGAAGAACTAAGGTCACAGACATAGCCCAGCGGATTAGCTCGTTGAAGTGGTAGTGGGCGGGGCACATAGCGCGAAGAACCGATGGCCGATAGGGCAGAAAGGTTTTCGAATGGCGGCCACGTACCGCAGCGTAGGACACCCACCTGCTAGGTGGTCGGATGATCTGAGCAAGGTTGCAGGAAAATGCTGGAAGCAGGCCGCTTCCGATCGGTCGTTTTGGAAATCCTTGAGGAGGCCTATTTCCAGCAGTGGACTACCTGTGGCTGATATGATGACGATGAATAATAAATGAATGTACTCATAAATGTATTAATCTATTGATAAACTTACCAGGGTTAGCAACGCACAGAGCGAGCAGCAGCGAGGCAGTCGCCAGCATGAGGCCCCTCGCGCCTCCCTCCATGTTGCGTGATGCGACTGCAACAATTTTGACAGCAATCATTAATCATGTGCTTGTTGCTACCACTCAATATACAATATGAAAATAAATTTATTCGACGTTATGTATGATGCTGAGGATCCAATTCAAAATCTAAGACTGGCCTCAGACACACAAATTTTCTATACTATTTCTCTATATCTTAGTGGTACAGACGGTTAATCAGATACCTGTGCCACCGCGCGCGTCGCGCACTACGTGATGTGGCACAGGTATCTTATCTTTCCTTTGTGTAATCGTTACTGGCTGTTTTGTGCTGCTTTGCAGCCCTGAGTCAGCTTTCTGGCCATCGTACAGTCTTCGGCTTCCTTGGTTGTGCCATTATTGGTACGCATATCATGTTTGTCAACGTCAAGCCCGAGTTACATAGGTCCTTCTTCCGGGCCTAGTGGCGGTGGCATGCCCAGATATTTATTTCCTGCTAGCTATATTATCCGCGTGGTGTCCGTGTTGCCGGTTTCATTGTAATTTGTTTGCTATGACACAAACATGAAGGCATCCGTAAATGCACGATTTCATAAACATTGAGTGCACCTCATGTAACATTAAAATTCAACAACAAGACATGGATCGGCCTCCCGCATCTCTTCGTGTTGCGTGACGCGTCTGCAACAATTTGACAGCAATCATCAATTCGCCATGCCCTTGTAGCTGCGGTTAGGCCAAATTAGCAGTGTTAATTACGGCTCAGCATGCGACGTGAGAATAAACATATAAAATATTATAATGTTCTGTGATTTGTTGCGTTAAAGTGTAAAGCTTCGCAAGGTGATGGCTGGGCCTGATAGGTAAGCCCGCTTATGCCAATTTTTTTCACACAATTGGTTGACTGAGTAATTTTGAATTCCCGTATATTCATATTCATCGTACGTAGTGACTGGTAACGATCCATGAGTATAATAATATCCTATTAGTGTCATATATCTAACCTTATATACAATGTGTTTGGTTACCAACTAGCGATAATTTAAGGGCATGTTGTCGTCATCTATACGAACAACTTTTACTAAGGGCACAATTGCGAAATCGCAAATAAAAAAAATTACTGCTCCATACATTTTTATACAGTAGGTTATAGAAGATGACGAAAGCATGTTATTAAATTATCGCTAGTCGGTAACCAACCACATTGTATACGTAGATAAATCTGAAAATGTGACGTTTGATTTTCAAAATCATTAAGATTGGGCAATCTATTCATCAAGTTTGATTAGGCATAATTTTTCCTGTCTTTGTCTTGCTATTCAAGTTGCGGTTGCAATATCCGATGCCTGTGTAAATTGCGGATATTCGAATCGACAACATTGCAGTTACATCAGTTTTCACATAGCCAAATTCAATACATGGGAAAAATATTTAGATTTGGTGAGATGAGTTCACGATTTACCTGCCAATATCGCATAATCTACATAGGATTATGAGAAAAAAATAGAACACATGCCAGTTATTTCTATGACTTCTGTGGCTACTAAAACTGAAAGATTAGATTCCATACACATTTAAAATATGAATTACCTACTTAATTTGAAAAATAGCAGTGACAAGCCAGTGATTAATGGCTACGTATGGGTCAATGTACTTATTCATTCACAGTTCAAGTTTTCGCGGAAGTTCAGACAAGCTCCGTAAGCCTTGCCCTTTACGCCGCATGCACTTATTTGATACAATTACACTGCGTATTTATACTAAGTAACATCATGACATTTATTTTAAGACGCCATGATTATTAACTGTTTCGAGATCTGGTAATTTTTAGGGTTTTTAGATTCATCCCTAATGTATCTAGAATATTTACTTACTTACTAAGAAAGACTTCCTTCTTTTGTAAGATAAAACTTTTCTATTTTACCAATTGTGAATGGCCAGTTTATAAACGGCGTCAAATAAATTCAGTTTTTATTTTATTTTAATAAAACAATAATATATTTGATTGAATTCTCATTTATATTTAAAGTTAGCCGGTATTCGCAAATTTTACTTATCATCTGCCAAGTCACGCTAAAGGTGCAAAAAAATAACTCTTGAAATTGAAAGCAATTTAATTTGACAAAAATCCTATCGTAAAAAGTGTTGCTACATTTTTTTTATGTCATGTTCCTACTTGGTGCTAATATTTTTTTTATTATGGTATTTTAGATAGATATTATATATATATATATATATATATTAGATAGATAGTTTTCTGAAAATCGACATCCATGAAATACCTATATTATAAAAAAAAACTTGTTTTTGAATACTGTGTAACATATGTACGAGTATCTACATATATAGAGACATAACACATTATAATTCCTTCATTAAAATAACTACAAATTACTCAATGAATAGGTACCTACTTGTACAAAGTTTTTATATAGGGATTTTTAGGCATTCAAGATGCAGTACTAAAGTACTCAAATTAAGGCCGTACCTGAATTTTCCGGGGTCCAGTGCTGCCCCCATTTAAAATAAATCATTTCAAAGAAAACGAAGACATTATTTAAAATTTTGCTACTATCAATTCCTAGATAACCCTTCAAAGTATTTTATGAACTAATGTTTACAGTTTAAAGTGAGAACGTTAAGCTTTACTACGCACATTTGCAAAAAACGGCCACTTTTGGCAAATGTGCGTAGTAAAGCTTAACATTCTCACTTCAAACTGTAAACAGTAGTCCGTAAAATACTTTGAAGGGGTATCTAGGATTTGGTAGTAACAAAATTTTAAATGATGTCTCCGTTTTCTTTGAAATGATTTATTTTAAATGGGGGCAGCACTGGACACCGGAAAATTCAGGTACGGCCTTAAATAATGAAATAAGAAACGTGGAATTTTTTCACCATTTCTTATTTCATTATTCAATTTAAATACTCTTGTACAAAGATGTCCAAATACTAATGTAATGTAATGTACAATGGAGTAAAACCTACGACATGTTAAAAATGTAAATAAGTAATCGATATCTTAAGATCGGACAAAATAGATTTCATACCATGACTACAAGGACACGTCAAGAAGTCGAGATGCGACTGCTGGCCCACATACAAACGTTGTGCAATAAGATTCGCCAATGCGGAGTACTTGGTAGATGCTCTGCAGTTATATCACAGAATAAATACCAGTACTTACGTAGTTATACCAATATTCTGTGAATCCAATATTCATTAGGGCCAGGCATACAACGCAGTTAAAGCTATCGTCAAGTGTAAATATCAATGAAATGAAATGTAGTTTATTGCTTAAAATGTGGTACAATTTTGGTGGTACAAAAGTCATGTAGAGTCTCACACATTTAGTCATCAGTGACATGCAACAGACATTGGTATATCCATTGATCTTTATCCATAAAATTCTTATATTAGTCAAAGTATCAATAATTAAGTTACTTTCTTAGTATTATTTTATACACAACATAACGTATTTTACAGTTTGTTTTTACAAAATAATTTGCTATTATAAAATAAAAAGTAAGAAAAATTAAAGTTTTGGCACTTATTGACGTAAGTCTAAGATGATGGACCTCGGAAGTAATTTTTTCACACTAGGAAACTGACAGCACAACAATCGCCAATTAGAAGATTTATTGATTCCAATTTGGTTATTGCATCGAATTGTTCTTAAATTATACCCCCCTGGCGTGTTCTCTGGGTCAGCCTTCGTTGCGTCATTAATTATGGCAATTGTATTATTTAAATAGTAAATAGTTCAAAGTGAATTATTAAACCCGATCTGACGTAGAATAAGGCTGAGCGCATATTAGAGTCAAGACAGTCATATGACTAACTAGTGCTTTTACGAACTATTGAAATAAGCATAGTACAACAAAAACGTCTAATAGACAGAGTTGTTTAATGCCGACAAGAACTGTACTGCGACAAGTCTAACTAACAACTGTCGGCTTTCCTTTAAAATGTATCAGAGCGCGCACACCAAAGTCTAAACGGTCTAACTAAGACTGTTTTCTCTTCTAGTTTTAGAGTCATACTCAATTGAAGATGAGAGGTGTGCCGTTCTTTGACAACTGATATGACAGAAACACTATATCTGCCTCTATTCATCTATCAATAAAGAATCTCATAGAAATTAGTTGTTAAAACGTAGCACAGCTTTAATAATGTAGGCAGCGCGGCGTACGCGATTATAGTCACATCAGTAAGACAGACTTGTCTATGTAAGACAGTGTTTTGTCTCTAATCTGCGCTCGCTCTTAGACGGCTTCTCATGATGATGCCGGTAAGCGTTAGAATGATTAAATAAAATAATGGGCGGTCATGTATAATTGCGCTTGGGCAACTTGTGATTTGACCCATTTGCAGGCAAGGCCGTTGCCAAACTACAATCGTTGAGCGCAATGCTATCTTCTGCTGCATCGTGTTGGCGAAGCCTTATTTGATTTGGCTGCTTATTTTATGTGATGCTTATCCTTCTCATCTTTTTTAATATTTTAGAAACTAATTTATAGCTCCAAGTTTATTTGTTTCTTTTGAATGTCAATTTTGTCGTTTACTTATTTAAAGGCATTTGACTAACCATAATCAACAAGTCCAAACCCTTAAGGTGCTTTTCGAAGCACTATATGCCTGGAAAGTGTTTAAGTTCCAGATAAACTATCTCTAGAGCTTCATAAATCTGAAGAAAATTATGTACCTAAAGCAAAAACTGTTACAGTTTTAGTACTTACAGGTAATCCGTGAATAGATATCCTAAATGGTAACACATTTCGTGTTGGTCCTAATACTATATTAGTTCCAAAGATTATCATCATGAATAGGCATTCATTCATTTCTTGAGCAAGGAACAAAGGAACAAGAGACATTGATGTTATATTGAAGTTTTTTTGTCGTGAATGTTAGCAACCAGTTTAAATTACAATACTGTGGGACTAATCGATAAGTCTAATGAACAGTTTAAAATTTACAACTGACTGACGTATTTCATTGTAAGTGAAGAAAAATGGGAACACTTTTATATTATTTATTTAGTTTCTATCCAATCCAAGTGACCCTTAAGAGTTTCCACGTTGATTTATAAGGCATGAGTGTAATAAAAACTAGTTCTATGCTATTGCTATGGTGCTATGCGCTATTAGGTAATACAATCCCGGATCTACGAGAATACTCGTATTTTTGATGCATACAATATTCTGTCTATTTTAGTCCGTTGATGACCCACAAAAAATATTTAGTAGGTTTAGATAAATCAAAATTGTTACATCGATAAATAACTATACTGACAAGCCTATAACTAGATATTAGAATAACTGGTATAATTAGGTGTTGCCCGCGTGTTCAAAGAGAATTTGAGGATCCCATATATGGGAACTTCACATTTTTCCAGGATAAAAAAGTATCTTTATGATAAGGTAAGTATCCAGGTAAATAATCCGTTCAGCCGTTCAGTTTTTTTTTATATACATCGTGTTAATAAAATAACGCAAAACCTCTCAGATGGTACCTCAGCCCATGTAACTGAACAACTTTTGTTCAACAACTTTCACGAAACTAAAAAAAAAATTTGAATTTTCATACAAACTGATCAGTTGATCGAGTCAATTTGTATGAAAATCCGATTTTTTTTTTGGATTTCGTGAAAGTTGTTTAACAAAAGTTGTTCAGTTTTATGGGCTGAGGTACCATCTGAGAGGTTTTGCGTTCTTTCAATTTAAGATAGGACGTGCACTTTTATTTGGTTTAGCGGTTTCGTGGTAAGAAAGGTCGATAGTATTATACGTCGATTATTTAGCTACATATTTTAAAAATAGGTATAGATGAGCAGTAAGTCTGAACCCTCTTTTAACTCTTACATTTTACCCACTTGTCCTAAGCGTTTTACCAACTGTGTCGAGCCGCATCTGTTCACAAACACAAAGCACGGCCTTCGGTGGACACTCAACTGGACCCACGCATTCTACACTAGTAGGATAATATCGATACTTAGAATTATCTTTAACTAACCGGTGACAAATATGACTTTCTTACCGGATACAGAATTTTAGAATCTTGAAGCAACTAGATTACAAGCTATGGCTTGTACACACACAACAACACACACACACACACACACACACACATGTGTTAGGACACACAGAACAACTAACATAATGAACAACTTATTTTTCCTAAGTGCTACTTAGTGCAGAGCTTATAACACGGACTTTGACTAAAACGAGCATTAGCACGTGTGAACTCAAGCTAAAGTGCCTCTAGCAAATACATCAGATTCAGCCCTCACATACGGATGTTTAACATGCGTTAATAATTACAAAGCATACGCACCACTATACTATACAGCCCTTTAATCAAATGAATAACAACAAAAAAAATATAAATCGACCAACACGGACAGACACTGGTATTTACGTATAATTAAATTTATTATGAAGATAAGTTGTATCGAGCACAACAATGGACAACAGTATTCTTGAATGACGCGCCTAGTCAGAATTTAAGATTTAAAGTTTGATTAAATAATAAAGCATCCCATATTTGGACGAAGAGAAACAGTTGCCTTTCTCTTAAGGAATATTAAGTGTATCTTTTATGACTATGTAGTGCTTTATTGCGTTCAGTTACGTAATGTATGTATTTCTAAAGAAGGTAAGTGCTTAATCGTGTTTTAATGTAGCTACTAAGATTATGTTTTCCGTATTTACTGTGCCTAAGCCGATTTGATAAGCATTGAATCCTTTTACTATAATCGCGTTGCACATCTCATAAACTTATGTTATTTAAAAGTACCTACTAAGAAAGTTGTGTAATGTAGTTTTTTTTAAAACTGATTAATTTAGTCGTCTTGTCACCATTAAAAATAATTAAATATCACCAGTAAAACCTACCATAACAAACATAATAAAAAATAACAAAACCCATAAGTATGGGTTTCAAGGTATCATTGTTAATTACAACGTGAAAAGGGATGATGGTGGAGAAAAATGTTTTCAAAATGATATGATACTGTGACTTAACATATTAGGGTATCGTCGGCATGACATTGCAAGCGCGTTGTGATAGGTCATTGGCAGGATATCGACGCTGCAGATCCGCTATGAATCAGAATTGAACCGGACGATAAGAAATTGTCTGTGGTAGACAAGAAGGTCGACACAACCTTCTTGTCTACCACAGACAATTTTTATATCGGACAGGATACTTAACGCATCTCTACTTGAGAAGTTTGTAAGAGTTAAGCTATTAGACGAAGCCACATACTGGTCACAGGTGATTTGAAATTGAAGCTACCATTGTGTAACCATTTCGACTCGATAAGAAGAAGTGCGATGATGATGATGGATGAGAATGTAATGAATAATTTAAAAAAGAGTTAGTACCTATTATGGGAACTTTCTAACTGCTATATCAGCTAGGTATTCGGGGGTTAATAATCCAGGGGTAATAGAAGCTAAATTTGCAATTCTTATAGTTTATTTTCATATTTAAACACCTCGAAAGATGATATAAAGAATGTCTCACATATAATCAGATCTTAAATAATATAAATACCATATGATTTAGGATTTTGTACAATTCTAAGTTTTCTTTTTCTTGGCGCCTTCGTCAACTTATTGATGTATTATTTAACTAAGAAATTTTATCCTCTTTTGTATTGTAACCATCATGAATGGATATTTGAAAATAAAACTACCTGGGATGTACCTAAATGTAAAGGATCACCATCATCATCATCACTTAGCCGCATTAGGTCCACTGCTGGACATAGGCCTCTTCCCAAGGACTGTAGGATGATATACATTATCTCGAAGCACTATACTAGATACAAAATGGTTTTGCAAGACATAAGACAGTCTTTTCAAAAGAGGCATCACTGTTTTCCGTTAATGGTGCGCTCGCGCGTGCTGTTTCGTCATTACGTGTAAGTACTCATACCGCGTTGTAGGTATATTCTTTAAGTAATTTGGTTTGAATGAACTCATGGGGAAACAACGCAAGGCGATTGATTCTCAGTAATATCACGTAATCTTTTGATTGCCAAGAAATAGTACTAAGTTCCGGTACAGTTCGACCTAAATTTGGTTTTATAATTAATCATTTATTCTGCATAAATTTACTAACCAAGAATCAATTAGACATTTATATTGTAAAAAAACGACGGGTTGCATATTAACGTTGTGCATTTTTGATATTTTGGAATGGATAGGGAATAATTTTGCTCGAAATGCTTCAATTATCAGTATAAAAGTACTATCATTTATGTGGTAGAATACAGTATTTATTTATTGCGCTATCGGACACAAACATGACAATTTATATTACATTAAAAAGTTTATCTCTCAGCTATACGAAACAGCAGGCGCAGGCATATATTTTCGCCGCGCCGTAGAAAGAGAGGGGGTTACTTCCTCTCCTACGCCACGCCGGCTGTCTACTCTCCATACGTCTTACAAATTTCCGATCAGGACACGTGTCCTGACGCGAGTTTAACATTTTTTACCCATTACAAAAAAGTTTTCACTTCAAAAAACTTAATGCCAAACCGTCACATTTCGTTGCTTTGATTCGTAGTTACATTGTGCTTCTTGGAATGTACAAATATTTGTTTTTTTTATATTTTATTTTATGTACTATGTTCCTCAATAATTTCTCCATTTTTAACCGATTTAGAAAATTATTTTTTATTGGAAAAGAAAACTTTCAAGTTGATCCCATAATCACCAGGTGAAGATCTGAAGACGGAATCCTGAAGAAATCAAGGGAACTTCTCAAATATTCTATACACATATAGTGATTTTGATGTTTTCGACAATAAATCAAGCATTTGCATTGAGTGTGTTTTGGTGAAGTAGAACTAATAAAGTAGTGAAAGAAGAACTCATGAAGTAGTGAAAGAAGAACTAATGAAGCAGTGAAAGAAGAACTAATGAAGAAGACCAGAAATTTAAGTCCCTTTTTTGTTAAAAATTATAATAGATACCTACCTAACTATTTGAGAAAATTTTTGAATGAAAAGTAAGTACATACAAAACCATAACTTTATTTAGAATACACGAGTACCTACGAAAATCTCTTACGAGTAAGTATTGTTGTCATTGTGTGTATTGTCTCCGCAGAGCTCAAGAACAGTTAAACAGATTCGGATGCAGTTTTTACTAACACAAAAACATTTCATCTGAATTTATCATGAGTAGAACAGTTTAGATATTTTTTTCTTATTAAACCAGCATAGAAGGTAATTGTTACATAAGCTTTATTTACGATTCTCGTTTTGCATAATAGGCTTGCAATTTGAATCGAACTGGAATTGGGTTTTCAGAACATTAAATACATTTTTTGAGAGAAAGTATTTCTTCAAAAATTTGCAACATTAACCGAAATTACAGAACCGTCAGTAAAAACATAACATGTATTTCTTATAATAACATGCATTGTTCACTTGAATAGGAACTTACAATTTGATATTTGCAATAAGTTTTATAAATAATAAATTAGAAAAAACAATTAACGTATAACATTAAATATGATTATATATTTGACTGCCTCCGTGGTCCAGTGGTCAAGGCGTTTGCCTTGTGATCCGGAGGTCGTGGGTTCAAATCCCACAGGAAAACATACTTTGTGAAAAGTTGTTTCCAGTCTGGTTAGGATATTGCAGGCTTGAAGGTGATTCAAGATTATCCGTAAAGAAAGATGATTACGTGCTTCGGAAGGCACGCAAAGCTGTGGATCCCAAACGTCATCTAGCGTTTGTTTAAACTTATCCTAAGATTGGTTCTGGTCTACCCTTTTATTTGGGGTTGCGAAGGTCAGACGGCAGTCGCTGTGTAAAAACCAGTAACCTCGTCAAATCACCTGTTTAGGTAGCAGACCCCGCTCTGAGGCATTACTGCTGAGGATGCAACAGGAATACGCTCGGATGATGATAATTAATTATGATTATGACACATTAAAAGTGCGAAAAGTAAATACAAATATTTTATTTTATTTATTGGCACACAAAACAGTCTTACAACACAGCTTTACAAAATAAATTATAGAATAGAAACATGTCTAGTTGCAAAACCAAAAAAATAGTGCGCACAGCATGCTAAACATTATTTTTTGACAAGGAAACATTTGTAAATTTTAAATACCATAATACAGCTAAGGATGTAGAAATATACTTTCAGATACAAGCGTTTGAAGATTATTGTATAATTATTAATACAATACATCACTAAATAATTTTTAAAGCAAAGCAAAGTATCATAAGCAAAGTAAATGAGCTGATACCTACTGAAAGTTTAAGACAATAATTGTCGAATTCTGTGCTTAAAACTATTCAGTGATAAACTATAGATAATAATAAGAATATAAAACACTTTATTTGTAAATTTCGCTAGTCAATTCAAATATCATAATTAGCATTTTATATAATTTAGGTGTGTCCCAAATAGTAGGTAAAGGTAGGTACCTACATTTCATTCAAAATTATAAATTTGTGAATTACTAAGTTTTATAGGGAAACTAAATGACGTCAACAGACGATAATATTTAATTGCTAATAAAAATATTTATTTGTTAATAAAATTTAAATAAAGATAAAAGCCATACAACAAAGTCAAATCAGCTGATTCGGAAGAACGTGCCAGGCTCGACCGGTCCTACTTATAACTGTACACCTAAATTGTACCTAACAGTTACGCGAAAAAACCCATTGTGTGTACGCGCGAAAGATGGAGATGCTTAACTGTCATTAGTATTGTCTGGGGACCAGAGTTCACCAGTTATTTGAACTACGTTGCGATTGCAAAACCTGCTTATGAAATTGTAATGGTTCAAACAGGTAGCCGAATACCAAACAGAACAAATAAATAGATTGACCAGTGGGTGTCCAACTGTCCAACGTGTGGTCGCGTCCTTGCGTTCACTATGAGACAGTCTACCTTATCACCGAATGTCATCGTCTAACATGGGCCAAACTTTTTAATAGAAAGGAGACTCACCTTTAATAATCAATAATCGGACATCACCAGCATTATAACATTAATCGGTTGAGTTTGCACCTTGTTTAAAAAATATGAAACGATCGCACGTCAACTGTTTACGGAGCGAAAGCGGTTCGTATACGGAAGTGTGAGGATGTTGCTCACGGGCTCACGGCACATCGAAGACGGTCGATTCGCGCGCGGCGTGCTGTTCGACTCGGCTGGCTGCCGTGGCTGAGGTGTCGCCAGGAGAAAGTCTCGGCCGTGAGCGCCGGCGTCGGTTGGCCGAACGCTAGGTGGGGACGTGACGTTGCAGCAAAACCAACACCACCTGAGCAATATGAGAATCATCTTGCGGTAGCTTCACCAGTCCCATCGGCGGCTTAGATAACTTCTGCTAAGTTGTCGGTCACTGGAACTTACGATTACGAAATCACTACCTATGCATACATCGCGTTAATATTTTTAAATAACAGAATTTCTATCTACTACCTTCTCAGTTTGTCACTGCCTATTACCGACTTGGCGATGATTTTATTTTATGTCAGTTTCGCAGCCGGCCATGAATTTCCTTGGTCAACTTCTATCAGTCGCCTAAGGGAATCCCACTTCAACTAGCTCGGAACGAGAAGCAACTGGTACATTAGATAAAACATAGGTCCTGTAATTCTTTGCTCACGGTTACTTCCTAATAACTTGTTTTGTTTATTAATATAGGGATAAACAGATAATTGGTTGCGGCGTAAACATAAATAAATAAACAAATAATTTATATAATATATAACGTCTAACAAAACACAATGAATCTATTTTAAGGGTGAGTTCAGTCAATGATACTGAAAAAATTTCCCAAGGAACATAGTATATAGAAATATGAAAAAAAAAAAAATGTTTACTTTTCATACAAACACGGATCAGCTGATCGGTCAACTTGTATGGGAGGCCAAAAATTATTTTTCATATTTCGATATATGTCCCTTGGGGAAAGTTGTTCAGTATCATGGAACGAATCCACTGTTAAAATAGTTTAAGTATATTTTGTTGGACCCTGTATACCTGCATATAATATAAAATGTTTATCGTGTAAGTAAGGGGTCAAGACCAGAGTCACATATCTCAAGCTGCCTAAAGTCATCTGAAATAGCATCAGTCATATTCTGTAAATTGCTTGCCGAATAAAGATTTTCTTTCTTACTTTCTTTTTATTTTTTTAATGACAATGGTGACATTTAGTATCAACGGTTTTACTTGCCTTCCGAAGCTCGAGGAATTTTTATGCCGCTTGTGATCACCCATCCATATGCAGAACACGCCTGGGGTTACTAGTAATGCGTACTCCCGTCAGGCCATCGAGCTCCTTATTTTGCAGATTTATAACTGACATAAGTAAGCATATTCACAATGTTTTTATTTTGTCTTAGCCAATCGACATCGCTTCCAGTAACAAATTAACACAAAATTGAATGAAGTCGTCGACGCTTTAAATTACCAATTAGTGGGGTTCCCACGCGCTATCCCCTGAGACGCGAATCGAGGGACATGCTGTATGGATCTCGATTCCCATGCCATTGTCTCTAACATAACTATACACTTAGCTTGTGATACATACATACTATCATTTTCATCATCTTGCCGTGTGGTTCCCGGCAGAGTAGAATAGGACCACTCTAAGTCTACCCGTGGATGTCGTAGAAAGCGACTTAGAAAATACAAGCTAAACAAAACGTATAAACATCAATGAGATCTCTCCAACTTGTCTGGCCAGCGTGGAGAGTGTAGGCCAAATCCTGTGACTGCTCTGGGCAATTATGGCTCTGGTATGTAGTACACCGACGACGTCTAACGACCCTCAAGTCGTGCTCCTGCAGTGGAAACTAAAGAGGATCTGTAAATGATGATGATGATGATGACATACTATCACGTCTTCATTCTTAGGGTTGGATCTCATCTATCAGCACGGAACAGCACTTTCTTATGCTGCTATACTTTTCTGTCGCTCAGAAGCGTCATTTGCTGCAGCGTTCCGTCGCTCTCGCTCGCTCTAGCAAATTACTGTTCTGAGCGTCAGAAAAGGATAGCAGCATAGGAAAGTGCTGTTCCGTGCTGATAGATGAGATCCAACCCTTAATGGGGCAGACAGAGCATTTTGGGTGTAGCGGGCTCTACGCAGACAGAGCCCAGGGTCGCAAGACTCATAGGCCATTTTTAGCGTGGTGGTGGGCGAGAAGATGGAAAAAGGAATCAAAATATCCCATGGGTGCTAGCCGCATCGCCTATTAACATGATTTGCATTTTTGCCCATTTTCTTGATCGGCTTGTACGATCTGCGCGGGAAGAGAAGCAGCTAATACATTCTAAGTTTTTATTTTCTCCCGCATGGAAAAAAGAATTAGATTGTGATGAACTGAAATTATTAAACTCCTAAATTCATTAATTTTAAACGGGTGAGTCACGTAGTAAGTGCCGAGCGGACAGCGACATCATCGTCGCCGTTCCTGGCACTCGCCCTGAAGATGATCGTCTAAATCAACCTGGTAGACCTTTTCCGACTACATTACGTGAGTCAACCATTTTAAATTAATTAATTAATTAATTGTGGGTATTATTTTATATGGATTTATTAAGATAATAATTTCACTATTTGTTTAGGGTCAGTCGTGTGTAAGATAAAATGTAAAAAGTACACCTGAAATGAAATATAATACAAGGGTATAATATATGGGTAAATAGGCCCATATATGTTTTAGGTCATGACCTAAAACATCTTCCTATCGATATATTTTCACAGTATCATGACACATAATTATTCTTCGGTTGCTAGTGGTATTTTGTTACATATAAATCTGAACCGTGAGCATATACCGAAAAATCATCAAAGCAATTAAAAATATTTATTGCGGTAGTCAGCTTAAACTAACAGAGACAAAGCACTGGGGAGCAAGCCGACTTTTACATTCTTGATGACAACTCAGCCATTCGCCACAGCTGGGCCGGATTTAGAGAATCAATTGACAGAAATATTTAGAAAATTTGGTCAAGTTTGATAATCTGACTAAGGTAAAGTTTGACAAGTAAGTTTAAAATAAAACGCAGGCACCACCAAATATTTTTTATCTTTGTTATTGATGGTGTCAAAGTAATGTTAGTACCAGAATTATTTCGCATTATCGAGGTCCTAAATTTATAAGTTAGTGGACCTCATCATCATAGTCATCATCATCATCCCAGCCCTACTTCCGCCCACTGCTGAGCATATGCGTCTCTTCGTCGCAGGGCTTGGAATACCGTTAAAAATCTGGTAACGTTAATTCTGTCAAACGGCGTCAACGTTATCAGCAAAGATAACGTTATGCTGGGTAACGGTATTTTTGCACTATTTACCGATAAATCAGATAACGTTACCAATGATATTAACGGTAAAAGGTATTGTTTACACTGTATTTCTTTTCGATATTTGACAGAATAAATTGATGAGAATTTGTCTAGTAGGCTACTAGAGCTATTTATATAATATTTTACAAGTATTAAAAAAGTATCGTTACTTATGTCGTTAATTGATAACTTTATAAACTGTATTATCGATACCCCTTATAACGTTACCACTACTACCCATATGAAATTAACGTTATTTAACGTTACTTTTAGTGTGAATTTGGTATCGTTAACAAGCCCTGCTTCGTCACGCCACCCATCTCGGTTCTGTGCTGCTTATAAATAAATATATACGGCTTAAAGTTAGTTCGAGCTTGGCCGGATTTAGTTCTTAAATTAGTTACTATGATTCTTACAATTTAAATACCAGATTAATTATAGTCGATCAAGTCATCAGTAGTACGAATGAACTCAGACTTAAGCTATAGCAAAATGTATGGTGTAGCTTTATTACTTATGTTTGTTTTAAACTTTTCATTAAATTAACTAAAAACTACTCAATTCACCCCTGTGTGTCCGGGAGCCATCTGTTTATACAATTATCGGTTAAGAGGCGAGTCAGGGCGCGCGCTGTTCTTCCTAAATGACTCCTTCATAAGCGGTATCCCACTGGATACATATTAGTAACTCCATACGCTCCCTGATTAGTGCGTGTTTAGCATCCGTATGTTACACTTCCTTGAAAATGCTTAAGGATTAAAATACTAGCCATAAATAAAAAATAAATACAGTTTTAAAATCCTAGGCTGACAGTCAAACAGTAAAAAATAAAAATAAATGGAATAAATTCACCGGTCACTAAGTAAAAAGTTTAAATATTTGAAAATGGAAAACTATCTCAATTATCATAATGAAGAAAGTTGGGAGCAACACATGTTTACTGTGACGTCGTCGTATCAAAGTGTGGAAGTTCCTGCGACGAAGCAGCGGTGTCAGGCAAACGCGCGAGAGCGGGATCGGACGCAAAAGTTAGTATTGATGAGTTTTGTTTCTTAGTTTATTATCTTGGCTTCACTAATCACATTGGTTTTAAATGACCTCTGTATCTTTACTGTACTTATTTAGGTACATGTGATACTTGCAGGCCGTGGCGTTGTCCGCGTAATCAAAGATTTATTTGACAATCCCACGGGAATTCACAATTTTTTCCAGATAAAAAGTACTTATATGTGTGATAATTCAGAAAATAAGCTATCTGTATGCCAAAATTAATTTCAGTTTGATTTGGCGTGAAAGCGAAAGAAACATTCATACGAACTTACGCATTTGTAATTTAGGAACATATGTAAGGAACATATGAAATGGCCGTTCAGTATCAAAAAAGTGAAACAAGTTTTTTTTAATGAAATTATTATTTAATCAATCGAAGTATGCGCCGTTGTTATCGATACACTTCCGCCATTTTATAGGCAGATCATTGATACCTTTGGAAAAAAAATCCTGGGAGCGAGAGTCTATGAACTGTTTGAAGGCGGTTTTGACTGCCTTATCAGATTTGAAATTTTTTCCTTGTAAAAAGTTATCCAAATTTTGAAAAAAGTGGTAATCGGTTGGGGCAAGATCTGGAGAGTATGGTGGGTGACGCAGAGGTTCCAGTCGCAGCTCCTCTAACTTGGCGATCGTTTGATGTGCAGTGTGTTGTCTAGCGTTATCCTGAAGGAGCAGTGGGCTAGAGCAATTCATCAGTCTCGGTTGTTTAATGGCGAGCTTTTCCATCATTGTTTGCAATTGTTGGCAATACAAGTCTGCAGTAATCGTCTGGCCTGATCTCAAGAAGCTGTAGTATATAACACCAGCACTGGTCCACCAAACACTAACCAGAATCTTCTTTTTGGTCAGTTTTCGCTTAGGGCAAGGTTATGCCGGTTCTCCAGGGTCAAGCCATTGTGATGATCGCTTCCGATTGTCGTACAGGATCCATTTCACATCACAAGTCACGATACGGTTCAAAATCCCCTCATTATTGTGGCGATTAAGCAAAGAAACGCAGCAAGCAACGCGTGTTTGTTGGTTTTATTCAGTCAATTCGTGCGGTACCCACTTTTCGAGTTTTTTAATTTTAAGTGGATAAGTATCGTTTTGTCACTTACGCCGAAGGCTGCTGCTAATTCAGAAGTGGTTTGAGATGGATCCGCTTCCACTATCGCCTTCAATTCTTACTTATTCACTTGAGTATCAGGTCGTCCACGAGGCTCATTGTGTAAATCGAAATTTCCAGAACGGAAACGTTGAAACCAAAAACGCACCGTTCGTTCGTTAGCGGTGCCTGGTCCATACACGTCGTTAATTCTTCGAGTCGTTTCTGCAGCACTGGTGCCACGGTGGAACTCGTATTCGTAAATACCGCGAATTTTCAATTTGTCCATAGTTGTTGTTATAGCAATGTTGAAACTCAAACAAATGATGTTAAAACAAATAAAATACGAATTTTAAAACAATATTTTTATGGCTTTATTTCGAAATTAATTTGAATTTGGAATTCCTAATGTAACGCAAGATAAATTCCAGTATTGAAAATCGGCAATTTCATATGTAAGGACCTAATATTACTAGGATTATCATCTCATGAGATTGGTAGAAATTTTATAACCAAACATCTATCTACTTCTACTTACTTAATCACGACGAGATGTACTAACGTTAGTACAAGACATATTCATTATCTCACTATTTTTTCATTCGTTCTACAGGAATTGTTTCCGTTGTTCTGCCGGCTACCTATACAACGTGTAGGTAACTGTAAAGCGCAGAGCTGCAGATATTTTTGCGATTTCAGTGATGGTCCCATAGTAAAAGTTGTTCACATTGGTTAGTACGTTAACACCCTTTTGGGTTGATACCCCCTTTTTGTTACACATCGTATCTTTGGTACTTCTTACTGCTGAGGTATTCTTGGTAATTTCATAAGATTTTCATTATATATGATTATACTAATTTAAAATTTCAAACAGCTTAATGCAATATTTCCTATTATAAGTTTGCTGAATTGCCTATATCATAGATTTCATAAAAGTTACCTAAGCAAAGATACATATAGGTAGGTATTATTATACGTACCTACAACTGAAACATTTTATAAACCAATAGAATTGTTATCAAAATACCGTTTATATCTCCAAGCAGCGTGAACCTGGCGTTCAACACGCTGCGGCTGCTGATCCCCACCGAGCCTCCCGACAGGAAGCTGAGCAAGATCGAGATCCTGCGGCTGGCCGGCAGCTACATCACGCATCTCGACAACCAGCTGTATACTGGTACAGTATCACAGAATTCATTATGGTACTCAACACTGTTGTTAAAAAATGTTTACAAACATTTTCTAACAAAATAAATATGCATGATAAATGATAACATAAAAGTTAAATCTGTAACTAATATTAGGTCCTTACATATGAAATTGCCGTTTAGTATCAAAAAAGTGAAACAAGTTTTTTTTAATGAAATTATTATTTAATGAATCGAAGTATGCGCCGTTGTTATCTATACACTTCCGCCATTTTATAGGCAGATCATTGATACCTTTGGAAAAAAAATCCTGGGAGCGAGAGTCTATGAACTGTTTGAAGGCGGTTTTGACTGCCTCATCAGATTTGAAATTTTTTCCTTGTAAAAAGTTATCCAAATTTTGAAAAAAGTGGTAATCGGTTAGGGCAAGATCTGGAGTGTATGGTGGGTGACGCAGAGGTTCCAGTCGCAGCTCCTCTAACTTGGCGATCGTTTGATTTGCAGTGTGTGGTCTAGCGTTATCCTGAAGGAGCAGTGGGCTAGAGCAATTCATCAGTCTCGGTTGTTTAATGGCGAGCTTTTCCATCATTGTTTGCAATTGTTGGCAATACAAGTCTGCAGTAATCGTCTGGCCTGATCTCAAGAAGCTGTAGTGGATAAAACCAGCACTGGTCCACCAAACACTAACCAGAATCTTCTTTTTGGTCAGTTTTCGCTTAGGGCAAGGTTTTGCCGGTTCTCCAGGGTCAAGCCATTGTGATGATCGCTTCCGATTGTCGTACAGGATCCATTTCTCATCACAAGTCGCGATACGGTTCAAAATCCCCTCATTATTGTGGCGATTAAGCAAAGAAACGCAGCAAGCAACGCGTGTTTGTTGGTTTGCTTCAGTCAATCCGTGCGGTACCCACTTTTCGAGTTTTTAATTTTTTTCGATTTATTGATTATATGTGGTTAGATTCATCTTAATCACTTGAGTGTCATAGCACAGAATAAATACTAGTAGTAGTCATAGGCTATATTAAAATTTTTGGAAAGCATAATGGCGGATTTTTGTCGCCCAATTGCGCAGCATACGTGTATGATTATATAATACATTAAATACATAGATAGCTAACAAAGGAAAAAAAACTAATAGGTATACAAGTACAAGAAATCACTTTCTTCTAGTGCAAAACATTACGTAAAGAATTTAAGTAAGAATAATAAAAGGTTACCAATGAAACAGATACGTGCAGTTTAACTTTTACCTTTATAAATATGATAAGAAAAAAAAACCAAGAAAAAACACATTAAGAATGCAGCCGCCTCCCCTTCCGTGAAGATCGTAAAAGCTAATCGTGGGTCTACAATCTAAAAATCTATATAACCATACAACCATCCATACACCCATCCGTACATCCAGCCATACTTACCAACATTCGCGTTTGTTAAAATATATGTAGGATTTAATTTGAACCACGTACTCGTAGGTAGGTAAAAATATATAGACCTTTCTGTACTACTCTCGTGTTTAGTCTATGAGAATGAAGAATGAATGAATAATCGAATCTGGGACATGGCCGTGTAGGAAGACGCCGAGTCTATATATTGATGTCGATGCTTATAAACATCAATGAGGCCTCTCCAACCCGTCTGGCCAGCGTGAAGAGTGTAAGCCAAATCCTCTGACTGCTCTGGCTAATATATTAATAGCTCTGGTAGTACAGAGATGGGCGTGGTAGCAGTGGAGACTAAAAAAGACCTGATAATGATGGTGATGAACTATAATTACTTAACTTATAATAACATATTAATAACAAATATTACAATAGGTAATAAGTTATTATATTTGAATTTTGAAAATGTTTAGATACTAATGTTTGTAAAAAAATTTTAACAGCAGTGTGGAAGCACCATTTTATCAAGCCTTATCAGTACCCTTGTCTTTTATCCCTATCTCCCACACTATCACTTTCGCTGGTATAAATACTAACGTAACAGTATGCTCCTTTCCAAACTAGCTGACTAAAAACATAAATAGGTACCAGTTTATATATAGATGTTTTTAAGTTATTATATATATATATAGTAATTTGCACCTTCTTCTAAAGTCTTCTTTTTCTCAACATCATCAGTGGGTTGACCGGTAGATAAAGTTTATGGCCTTAAATCCGCTTATAACATTATATTTTTTCCTTTTGCGGTCAAAAGTCATCTGCATAAGCCGTAAGCGGCGTAATACATATAAAACGGCAGCAACTAGAATTAAAGAAACACACTTCAGTAATTTTGCCTTACAAACTACAAAGGAGCTTAGATTCTGGATCGTGGAGCTGAGCTCAAGCCGATCTTTCGTGCATCAACAGGCACATAAAGCCGTTGGCACTGCTTGTTATCGATAGATGATACTAGTATGCTGAATTCCTTTAGGCAGCTTGAAACATCTAAAACCCGTGTTGGCTGCGTACAAACATACCACAACATCGGTTAATGTTCCCATAATAAATGAAGATCAACTTTAAATTTATATACTTTCGATTATCTTGGCTTACTCATAGTCCTATTTATTTCAATAGGTATTTAAATGTTGCAGGAGATATGGAGCAACCGTGTCTGCAAAAGAGTGAAGTTGAAAATAACAGCCGATCCTTGTGCACTTTCTGTTGGTCGGCCGTAAAGAAAGACGTAAGTTGTTATAGGTATATACTGCATTATTAGATATATTTTTATATTTATACTAACTCGCTTAGTTAAAATATCATATACCTAGGCTGTTTGATAAGTACCCGTTTATGGAAAAAAAAAACTTTTTTTTTTGTATATATGCGTTTACTTTTCTACGTAGTCACCTTTTAACTCTATACATTTGTTCCACCTATACTCAAGCTTCAATAAACCATCCAAAAAGTATGATTTTCGAAAGTCATTAAAATAGGCCTCTGTGGCGGCAATGACTTCGTCATTTGATCCAAATCGCTTGCCACCGAGCCATTTTTTTAGGTTGGGAAACAAAAAGAAATCGCATGGGGCCAAATCTGGAGAATACGGGGCGTGAGACAATAGTTCGTAGCGTAAGTATGCTAATTTAGCCGTCACAACTCTGGACGAATGAGCCGGGGCGTTGTCGTGATGAAACAGTACTTTTTTCTTTTTTAAATGGGGTCGTTTGTCCTTCAACACGGCGTCAAATTCATCAAATAAATTGGCATAGTACTGCCCTGTTATTGTTTTTCCCTTTTCTAAATAGTCAATATGTATAATACCCTGCGAATCCAAAAAAACGGACGCCATGACCATTCCAGCCGATGGGACGGTTTTTGCTTTCTTTGGAGCAGGTTCACCCGGTAAAATCCACTGCTTCGACTGCTCTTTCATTTCCGGGGTGTAGTGGTGGACCCACGTTTTGTCCACGGTCACGAAACGATGCAGAAACTCCTTCGGGTTACGTTTGAACACGGCCAAACACTGCTCCGAAGTAGTCAGTCGGTTCCGTTTTTGCTCCTCCGTGAGTAAACGCGGCACCCACCTTGCCGATACTTTCTTCATACCCAATTTTTCTTCTAATATGTGTTGTACCCCCTCGATTGAAACATTTACAGCATCAACGATTTCTCGAAGTTTAATTCGGCGGTCGGCTAAAACGATATTTTCAATTTTCTTAACCATATCGTCTGTAGTCTCCTCAACTGGCCGGCCTGGGCGATCCTCATCAAAGACGGTTGTTCTCCCCCGCTTAAACTCGTTATACCAATATCTGACGATTGTCATAAAAGGAGCACATTCATGGTAAACCGCTTGCATTCTTACTTTTATTTCATCACATGTTTTTCCTTCCAAAAATAAGAATCTAATTACAGACCGATACTGTTCTTTCTCCATTTTAACAATTTTAAGTTCACGCCTTTACTGAATCGTTGTCAAATGAGAAAAAAACAAAAGAATGCCTTTTTTTTTAATTTTCCCGCCTCTGAAAAATTGCTTAAAAAGGTGGTATACTTATTTGCGGCCAGTGATATTAATATATTTATAAAACGGGTACTTATCAAACAGCCCTCGTATCTAGATGAAAAAAGTGGATATACCTATAAGTAACTGTTCTGTTTATATATAAAGAACGTAACATAATGTTTTCTCCAAGCTTTTATAAATGTTTTTTAATGTATGTTTATAAGTAGGTACCTAAAAAGCGGCCAAGTGCGAGTCGGACTCGCCCATCAAGGGTTCCGTAGAAGCAAGTAACATAATATAAAAGTTCTAAAGGTAAATTGCGGTTTACGATTTATTAAAAAATAACTATCTATGGTACCGAGGCCACTATAGTTTTAATTGAAAGTAAATACTTTGAGGTATATACCACATTTTTTTCAGAGTTATTTTAGTAATATTTCAAAACTTACGGGGGGGGACACACACTTCAAATTTTAACTTTGTAATAGATTATCTCAAGACTGGGGCTTTGATCTACATAGTTTCAAAGCAGTTTTTGTTGCATTTTAAAAGACCTTTTCAACTTTGACGTTGAACGTTTTCCCCCACACGTTGGGGTTAGTCTAATTAAATTTTTTAAATTCACTTTTCGTTGATGGGATTTTTTCATAATTTTAAAAATAAAATTTTGGAACTTCGATATCTATCTCTCCACCAATTTTCGTGACAATCGGTGCAGTAGCGGCGGAGTACGAGCCCGGACGGACAGACGGACGGACGGACGGACATACGGACGGACGGATGGACATACGGACGGACGGACATGACGAAACTATAAGGGTTCCTTGTGAACTACGGAACCCGTCAAAAAAAAAGTGGTCCTTTTAACCACTTGCTGGTACTTATTTAATTTGGCATCGGTACTTACGAGTATACAACGTGGAAGGGACATACCCGTATAAATCGAACCACGTTCTATACTATATCTTCATAGTTTAATGAAATTGCCTCCGCGGTCCAGTGGTCAAGGCGTTTGCCTTGTGATCCGGAGGTCATGGGTTCAAATCCCACTGGGAAGCATACTTTGTGAAAAGTTGTTTCCAGTCTGTTTAGGATATTGCAGGCTTGAATCACCCGATTATCCGAAAAGAAAGATGATTTCGTGCTTTGGAAGGCACGTAAAGCCGTTGGTCCCGAACGCCATCTAGCGTTTGTACCTATCCTAGTATTGGTTCTGGTCTACCCTTTGGGTTGCGGAGGTCAGACTGCAGTCGCTCTGTGTAAAAATCCAGTAACCTCGACAAATCACCTAGGTAAGGTGATTTGACGAGTTACTGGTTACGGACCCCGGGCTCTGAAGCGTAACCGCTGACGATGCAACCGGGAATACGCTCGGATGATGATGATAGTTTCATGAAATTAAAATAATAGCCATAAAACAAACAAAAAAATCCGGCATTTCCATACAAAAGTGTGCAGCCGCCCGGGCGGTTTGTATGGGAATGTCGAAATTTGTTTTGGTCTCTTAACTGTTATTTTAATTTCATTATAATTTAGTGATATAGTATAGCCCGTGGTTCGATTTATTACGGGTATGTCCCTTCCACATTGTATATCGCATGACAATGCAAAAAGTAATCCTAATTGAACAACGCAAATTTTGTAGGTTTTAGGCTTGTTGGACAAGCAGATACTCTCGCATTAGATGCTGTTACCTATAAGGGTCTGATGATGAAGGTGAAATATATGAATCTCTGGAAAAATATCTCTACTTTCATATAAGCTTGTTACCTATATTTACATGGTTTGTTTTCACATTCATATGGTTTTATGGGTAAATAAATAAGTCTATGATTATATAACACATAAGTAGGTACCAAATTTTTCTAGTTCAGTTTTTATTATCTTTCATTTATTGATGACTTCTGTCGTGGCGTAATGTTAACACAATAAATAAAACTATTAGTGCGCCACAGAACAAGTTTGTCTATCTATCCGTTTGTTTTATGGAAGTGACAGAATTTGTATTACGACAGTACCTATTCGTTCGGACATCAAATAAAAAAATTTAAAGAGTGGTATTTGTTCGGAATAAAAAATAATTAAAATTCAAAGTAATACCAGTGGTATTCGTTCGTGGTATTGGATCGGAATAAATCCTCCGGAAAGATTTCGCAGGTATGTATGTGCAGTGCATGCCCGAGAGAAGCCAAAACAAGTACCTATTTAGTTTGTTAAACAACCTATTTTTCTTTTTTTTTTCAGAAATCACCAACATCTACGTGCAATTACTACAAACAGCCTTATTAGTTAATATTAGATATTTATTTTTATGCAATACCTAGTCCAAGATCATTATTAGGTTCATTTATACCGTATATATTACCGTATATATATATATATATATATATATATATATTATCATTGTATTCGTTACTTAACTAGTTATCCGTTATATTTTACAATCAATCAATCATAAAATTATACAACGTGGAAGGGACATACCCGTAATAAATCAAACCACAGTCTATACTAGACCATTATAGTATAATGAAATTAAAATAACCAAAAAACAAAAATAATTTTTGGCATTTCCATACCAAAGTGTGTGGCCGCCCGGGCGATTTATATGGGAATGTCGAATTTTTTGTTGGTTTTTTGACTGTTATTTTAATTTCATTATACTTTAGTGCTCTAGTATAGCCCGTGGTTTCATTTATTACGGGTATGTCCCTTCCACTTTGTATAAGTAGGTATACCTACTAAATTACTTGAATAAAAAGTAATGACTTCCTATTAAATATCAGTAGCGTAATTTTTTGCAGGTACCCATGTACTTAACTATAAGTAGATTGACTAAAATCTGATATCTGGATTTATTTTATTTCTTGTCAGTTGCCACAACTTTAGGCACCTTTAAAATGAGATGTTATAAAATAAGGAAATGATTTTATATTTTTAACCTTGTACCACAGAATAAACAATATGCTTGTGCGATGTACGAAGGACAAATAAATATAAATAATATTTATAAAAAAATATTTTTATTCAGTAATCATAAGCAATGAAATGAGTAAAGTTGAAGCATGTCTTCACTTTAATTATACCGCCTCATTACCCACACTTCAACGCATATCATGTCAAGTGGGTTCTGTACCAATACGATTATGATAAAAAAAAAGACAGTGTGACGCTGCTTTTCTTAATATCAAGCCACATATACATACTTATTTTTATTTCCCCATGCCTTGCTTACCCGCATCAGGATCATTGACGGATTATATAATGCACAATATTTAGAACGCCATCTGGCATGAAGTGCGATTAACACTAGGCATCTATATTTAGGGATATAACAAAGGAGTCTTTCCAGTCAGTCGCAGCTACACAGTTTAATATGTCGCATTTTATACCCGATGTGACAACAAGCCCCAAATGTTAATTTTCAAAAAGAAACACTAATTTATTATTTTCAGCCTCATTGTGCGAATTGAAGGTACCTACTTGACCGATTTTGCTTGAGTTTAACAGGGTACCACGTGATGAAATCAATGATGTGCATATCCCAATTTGTAAAATTTTTTGACGACCTCCGTAGCGTATATTGTTTAAGACGCTAGTCCGCCACTCGGAGGTTCTGGGTTCAATCCCCAGCCATTGCAAGTTAGAAATTAGCCTTTTTCGAATTGTCCAGAATCTTGGGTATTTATCTAAATATGTATCTATTATAAAATATAGTATCGTTGAGTTAGTATACCATAACCAAGTTTAAACTTACTTTGGGGCTAGCTCAATCAGTGTGATTTGTCCCTTATTGATGCGGGAGCTAAATAATAAATAAGTACTAAAATATTTGACTGGCGGCATTGAATAAAATACAAGAAAATCTTGTTATGAAATCTACAATTTCTACGAAAGATTTTAAGCATGCCTTTCAAGTAGGTATAACCTTTATGTTAGGTACGCCGCCTTTCAAGGATAACCTTTATATTAGGTACGCTACATATAGGATGTGTTATTTTAATAGAGTCGAGTAAAAAACAATCATCGAATGGCACAATTTTATTAATATTATACTGAAGGCATAAAAATCAAGTAGGAATAAAAAAAATCACAACCAGTGTTAAATAGGTGGCATTTATTTATGCGTAACGAATCGATACGTCTTAATATTCTCTACAAATATTGTTTTTTTTTTTATAACATGTACTTATGTAGATAAAGCTAATTGCAGGTAAATAAAATAAAATTTGATATCTACGTGTGTTATTATTATTGGCATACACTGTGTATTGGTGTAGCCGTGTAAGTTAACCTTGCGCTTAGTTTCGTCCTTAGGACCCCCAAAGACGAAACTAAGCGCTTTTATCGCAAAACGAGATAGCGGGATAATGAGCTTGAGGAATAATAGAAAAACTTGCAACACGTAACTATAAAATCGAGGATAGTGGAGGAATTGAGGAATGGGACACATAAGTGGGCTATATTAAAATTGTATTTAATTATGGACATACTAATCTTATTTAAAAAAAACCTCAGTCACTCTATAACGGGTGAACAAGTTATTGTTCTTTTAATCAGTCTTGATCATTTAGTAAAAGGAATTCTTTTAAGTAAGTATAAAAGTCTTTTTTAAAGTAACCTACCTCTTAATAGTCGCAGTTATAGATTTTCTTTTGTTTTGTAACAGTAGGGATAGATAAGATGCAAACTACTAACCGCCTTATTCTTTAAAAATATGCACTTTTATATCAGTCCTAATAAATAATCAACCGTAGTCAATTAATAAGTTATCTACCAATTTCAGACTTTTAATGAATTTGTCAAACAAATCAGCGCTTTTAAAATCGTATACATACGTATATAGTACTTTGTTTTATATCCCATCCCAACTAATATTATAAATGCGAAAGTGAGTTTATATATTTGTTTGTTTGTTACCTCTTCACGCTTTATCTACTAAAACAAGCTTCTTGAAAATTTGAATACACATAGAGGAGTACTGAGAAGGATATAGGGTACCTTTCATTCATCAAAAAATAATGTTCCCGTGGGATTTGGGATACGCGAGCGTAGCCGCGGGCAAAAGCTAGTATACTATATAACTGATCTAAGAAGTATAGATTTTGAACGAATACGACGGTTAGTAAATATGTAGGTATTGAATGTTAAGACGCATCGATGTAAGTAGGTATATAGTATTTGTAAAAGTGACATAATTTCCTTGGCAGTGGTGGTGTTTACAGCAGGTGTTTTGTGATCAACAATTTAGTATAAAATCTAATGAATAATAAAAATATGTACAGTAAGTATAAAATCTACGTTACATTTTCGACAAAATTTACATGTTTACATTTTAATCGTAATTATTATCATAATCATATATTAAAAAACCATGACATGAAATGCATTGTGGCAAAGTTACGTATCAATTTATAAAATCCATGCTATAATTTTAATGCACATTCTTAAGGTAAAAATATTCATCACATAAAATCCTCGCTATAAGCTATGAGTGGGTGCGGCAGGTACCCTCAATTAAGACCAGTAGTGTCTATTAGTGCCTATCACATATTTACAATAATTGACACATATTTTCTAAAATTATCCCTTTTATTATCCATCTATAATATAAAATTATATTTTACCAGCTTTTATTGACTTTCACTTGTCCGTTCTCTGTCCGAAATCAAATCTTGCAAGCTAAATTAGACCAACTTCCTATTATTCGATCAAGTTGAAACTTCACATACCTGTGTAAGATGGGTGACACTGCAATATTATGGTACCAATTATCTGATCTCATGATGAAGTTGGAAGGTGCCCACGGCATGTCTGTGATAAAACAACATAGCCCCACCAAGTTTGGGCTCAATTGATGTGTCTTGAGGAGTACTTTAAACTTTTCAGTTCATTGTTTTAAAAAATATTTTTAAATAATTACTTGTTTAATCATCTGTCGACATATGAAACTTAATTACAGTATGGATTTTACAATATAAATTGTTCAAATATTTTATTAAAGAATAAAGTCCGATGCTCAGCATCATCGTCGAAACTAAAATTATTTAAGTACATCCTATATGTATCATAACAGCTTTCTTGGCTTCATTGAAGACCAAATAGGGTGAGAATAATTTCATCTAACACATATTATAACTTTTTAACTATTGTTAAAATACCTATTATTTTGTGACTAGTATAAAGCCTAGTCAATTAAGTTACGCTATTTATAAATAAGTACCTACTTTATATTTACAGAAATATATAATACTCCAGTATGTAACCATTAAACAATCAACCAAAACAGGATAGGTATAATTTACAGTTGATTTAGGACGAAAATAGTTTGTAAATTAAATAAAAAATATTAAGTAGTGCGCTGTTACTGGCAGTATTTTCACTGAAAAATCTTATTAAAAAATAAACTAACACAATGCTCATATCTCCAAACATTTTTCTTCATACATTTCCTATAATAAACTCGTCAATACAAATGCAATCAAACAAATAAAATATGTTTGCGTGACTTGTGCAAACATCAACAAAACAGAAATTCTGTTCAAAACATCACATACCTACATACAATTTCCTCTATGAAGACATCACAGTCAAAAGACGTATATATTACTAATTTGTGTATCATGCACATAACATTTTCACAGGGGATATGTAGGACACCAGATATAACATTTGCAATATCCCACACAAACAGTTTTGGATAAAAAAGAACCATGGAAGTGGTCGCACGATTCTTTAAAAATATGATTTCAAAAAAAGAAGTGAAGTAAATTGTGAAGATAAATCTAACGACATGACAAAATAGGAACTGAACCAACATATCCCCTAAGAACATCAACTCATCTACACTGTATGCACAACTACGAGTACACTACACCCAATTTCCTAAACTTGTGTTCCGCAATTGTCCAACACAAGAAACATCGGCTATCGAGTTCCATTTCTATTTCTGTCAATGAACGGGCTCGATTCGTGGTTATTCTTCTCAAGATTCCCAGACAGCGTGGGGTCTGGTCGACTTCGCTTAAAGAAGCCGAGTTTCCATAGGAATATTATAAGAAGCACTAGAACTATTAGTCCTATGATCACTGATATAATTATAACCCACAGTGGCACTTCTGTCGGCTCGCTGATCTTCAAGTCGGGATATGCGACTGTTTCCACCTGAAAAAACGTATGATTTATTGCTTAGTGATCCAATCTCCTTGGTTTGATCTACCTTACTGTTTCGTTTACTTTTCCATGCTTTTACGAGCAATTTAAAATTTAGTTTTTATTCGAAGAATCCTGCACAAATGGTCTGTCAGCTATATCCTCTAAAGTTACAGACAGTCTCGTGTAATTTGATGCTCAGATATTTTTGGAAATTTTTGGCCATAATGTATACTATGTATATTTAATAGACTTTTATCACAGTTTTACAAACAGGCCGACACGATGTCATTTTATTTGATGTTCTACTAACCGTCGCTTCGGTGTCGAAGGTTCCAGTCTGGTGTATATTATAATGCTCAGGAATCTTGATGGAGGCTTTGGAAGCGATTGTGACGTGGCCTACTCTCGGGTAGTCCTCCACGAGGGTGGAGTTCCACAGTCGGGCCTTGATGGTGATGGTGACCTCCTGCCGGCGCGCCAGCGGGTAGATAATGCATTGGAAAGATATGCACTTTGCTGTCTTCTTATCGCAACTCTGCAATAAGAAATATGAAAGTTACAAATAGATGATTTTTTAAAAACAAAAATCAAATTATCACAGAAAATTCAGAAAAGCAAAATAAGCAACGTTTATATTACTTGGATATTTTTTTTCTATATATAATAAAATATATATAATAAAAACCAAACTTTATTCGTTTAGTTTTTATTTTGATACATTTTGATAAAAATTCTATGGGACCATTCTGAAAGTATATTCTTTTAAACAAACAAAGAATTTTGCAAATCGGTGTATAAATGAGAGAGTTCTGAGGTAACAAACAATTCTAATCATGTTTTTGAAGTCGGTTAAAAAGTTAAAGACGTGTATTTGCTTTTGTTACTTCATTGACTACTAAGTTGTAAAGCAAGTATTCTATCAACTTTTATTGTGTGAGTAAAATTTACTTTAACCTGAAAAAGCATCTGATTTTTAAATTAGTTTGATAAATGTTCATGCTGTTTATATGTGGTTATCTCACCAATGGGGGCCACCAACATAAATTGTTTATTATGAAAAAAAAAAATACAATTGAAATTAAACTAACTACAACCTAAACCTAAAACTCAGCCTAAATTTTTAATTCAGAAATCTAAAAATAGCAATATTTATGGATCTTACCATGTTTTCCACATGTTTCCTTTGACCATCATCAGTATACGCCTCAGCTTTTACTTCCTCTGTATCCCTCCTTTTCCTTCTCACTCTATTCTCGACACTGGAGTAAGTGTAAGCCTTCCTGCTCTCGTTGTACCGCTTGCTGCTAGACCTAGCACTCATTTTGCCTGATCGAGAGCTTAGGAGCGGCTCCATCTTCAGGTTTTCGAGGAGGGGCTCCTTGGACCCTGGCCTTGTAATGAGTTTCAAAGGGTTTAGTTGCTCTTCCGATGTGAAGCATTTACCGTGGCTGTGACCTGAAATTTAGCAATAGGTCATGAATTAATGCAGATCAATGAATTATTTTGAAGTGAAAACTGCGGCGTTGTGCACTTTTTTTGTAATGGGTAAAAAATGTTAAACTCGCGTCAGGACACGTGACCTAATCGAAAATTCGTAAGACGGATGGAGAGTAGACAGCCGGCGCGGCGTAGGAGAGGAAGTATCCCCCTCTCTTTCTACGGCGCGGCGAAAATGTATGCCTGCGCCTGCTGTTTCGTTTAGCTGAGAGATAAACTTTTTAATGTAATATAAATTGTCATGTTTGTGTACGATAGCGCAATAAATAAATATTGTATTCTACCACATAAATGATAATACTTTTATACTGATAATTAAAGCAATTCGTGCAAAATTATTCCCTAACCATTCCAAAATATTAAAAATGCACAACGTTAATATTCAAGTTTTCACTTCTGCCGGCACTCCTGGCGTGCAATCCATCGTTTTTTTTATGAAACCCTGCCTGCTTTGTTTTATATCGACTGAGTCATGGCTTTCGTACTGAATAATAAATAATAAATAAATAAATATATACGGACAAATCACACTGATTAAGCTAGCCTCAAAGTAATTTTTATTTTTAAACTTGTGTTATGGGATACTAACTCAACGATACTATATTTTATGATAAATACATATATAGATAAACACCTGCTACTAATAAATGATGCCATACCTGATATTTTAAGCCGCCTAGCTATCCTTTTTGTGGACATAGGCCTTCCATCATGGATCTTTATTAGGGGTTAAGTATGTCATATCTACTCATTTAGGTACGTATCATGGAAGTCAAAACTCTTTTATTTTATTTATGTTATAAACTCACCAGTTTCTTCATCAATAGCGGTTATGTTTTCCGGGTACAACAGCCACTTGCCCTGGGGTTTGTCTGAAGCCACCTGATGCGGCCACGATATCAGCACTTGGACTGCGTTTACTCGCCATCTGCCTTCGTTACTAACCTGAACATTATAATTTCTAATATAATTTCAAATTACAGAAGAAACTATATGCTAGTAGTAACTAAAAGAATGGTTTAGACATAGAATGACAAATCCAAACTAAGAATTCGATAATGTCATTTTCGATTAGAAGAAACAGAGCAATTAAATAGATCGTTTTGCAAAACAACATTTATTTTCTTCTGCTTTTTTAAACTATTATATCTGAGATTCTCTGGTACTACTTTTACTCTTCAACTCACAAAGGTAGGTTCGTTCGCAATAGGTTCATATGCACTTCGATTCAAGTGAAATGGAACTAATATCTTGGCAACTTAACGTTGTCATAAAATTCGAGTATAAGAATTCCACCCGTTTTAGGTTAGGTTAGGTTGTCAGCACACCGAATACCTAAATAAGTACTCGTATGCTAAAGTGGGGCATCCCTTAAATTGCATAACATTAATAATCCTATATTGAAAATTTATAACAGACTTGACATAATCTTCTTGGAATGAAAAATCGAACGCATCATTTGTATCGAAATGAAAAAAAACAATCCTAAAAATGGTCTGTAAAATAGAACTTTCAATAATATTCTCACGACCATTTTATCGAGCTCACAACAGTTTTCCGATCATCATCGTTTTCATTAGCTAATTGATTTATTCATATATGAGCATATAGATTAGTGACCTGGTACTTGTGAACGATGGCGGGCCCGATGTCATCGAAGTAAGTCATGGCCGACTCGCCCTTCACCTCTCCGCCGTAGAACACCTGCTCAGGACGGGCCACACTACAAAACAATAGCAAAAACTTTATTAGTTAACTGTTAGTCAATTCAAAAGAGTGATTGTTATGTGTGCACAAAACTATTCTCCGCTAAACCATCCTTTCGGGAAATGGCACGATTGTGTAAATGTCAAAATGTACAAAATTTAATTGTTAAAATTTTGTAGTGACAAAACGACAAAAGTGCACATTGAATTTATATTGAAGATTGATTTAGCACGTTTAAATTCCAAAAGAGGTTCCTACATTTTCATAACAAAAAAAATTTTTGATGGTCAATCTAGCTTAGTCTTTGCGTTATAAAATAAGTGAAAAGCTGACATCGCAAGCATAGTCCAGATCATTACAGATATTACATACCTACTTCAAATATAAGCTTACCCATGTATCATCAAGTCGGCATTCTTGATCACTATGGCTTTGACTATGGCTGGAGTCTTCCCAGGATAGAGCTCCTTGGACGTGGAATTCGCCCACACACTAAACTCCACCTCTGGATCGCTGTCTTCAAGAGCCCGAGCGTCGAACCTTAGTACGATTGCCGGAGCACCTTCCGGCTGTCTCTTGAAAGGGTTCTCCAACAGACAGCCGACAGTCGTCTTGTTGACGCTAGTGCAAATTACATGTTTGTCCTGAAAGTTTAGATTTTATTTTTTAGCAGGTAGAAAATCAGATATGTATATATTTATTTAAACAAAAGTTTTACTAGGTTACTAATGTCTGATTCAAGTACATATTAGGTACATTAGGGTAGAATTAAATCATTGAGACATATTTGAAATATCTGAACGAACACTATTTAGACTGAAAACAATAAGCTTTAAGTAAATTCTTGGTCCGAACTAAATCTACGTTCGTGCAATAAGAAACATGACACTTTCTCATAACATTTATCGTATCTGCATGTTTAAAAAAACTTACGCTGATATTAGCAGCAATATAGTGCAGACTGGAGCTATGTTGCACAAACAGCTGTGCCTCGTACGCAGAATCACCATAGTTGTCAACGTTCACGGCTAGTTTGACTTCTTCTTCTTCGCCGAGGGTCAAAGAGTATGTCTGGCCATCTTCAGTTGTAAAAAATAACAATTTTGAAGAAATCCCTTACGTTCTAAGAAAATATTATCCAAGGTAGATGTTTCGGTGGAAATATAGGGTACATTCCTACACCAAGTCAAGATAAAAAAAATATATTTTTCAGATGTCTTTGGCCTTGGATTTTTGGAATTCCTTAACGCGGCGTACGGTAGTTGACAGGAAGAAATTATTCTAAAACGGGAAAACGATACAAGACGATTTTTTTCGGCATAATTTAGGTGTTATCATTATGTTGGCCTGGAGTTACACCAGCCGGAAGGAACCGAACTTCTCGTAACACTCTTTGAAGAAGAGGCGTGAGGAACTTAGTTCCTGATCCCCATCAGATATAAACTACGTTTAGTTACTATATACCATAACACTTCCCTTGAGACGTAACTAAATCTGTATGATTAGTCCATATATTTTTTATTAAATTACCTTTAGGTAACAGAAGTACAGGATTAACAACTAGGTCACTGATGCAGATCCCGTCCTCCCCGCAATCATTCAGGAAATTTGCAGTGAAGGTGGTGGTAGCTGTTGCGTTCAGGACTGGATAGTCGTCGATGTTCGGTAGAGTCCCGACGGTAGAATACACGGGCTGCACGTGTTTTAACTTGTAGGTTAACTGGATCTGAAAATGTAAGATTAAGAATTAAGATAACAATCATACAATCACGTCTTTATCGTTTCGGGGTCTTTCTTCTTCTTGTTGTCTTTAAGGAACCGTGCTCTTGTCGGTGGAGTGCTTTCCTTGTCTCTCTTTCATCCGTTAAATTCTTTACCTCCTTATATGTTTTCACATTTTTTTTATTTGATCAAATCGGTTCAAGGCGTGTCTAGTAAATTCAAGCTCAAGCCAAGAGACCGCTATCCTAAAGGCCACGCTTAGCATGATGGTAGTGAGAAAAAATTCGAAGACGGAAATCAGGAATAGTGACATGTTGCTAGTCAATATCATATTTAGGAGGATTCCCATAAGGGAATCCTCCTAAATATGCGAGATAATCAAAGCGAGATAAGCAAAGAAATTGACAGGTGGGAAA
The DNA here is from genome assembly GCA_963576875.1 of Acrobasis repandana. Classification (NCBI taxonomy): domain Eukaryota; kingdom Metazoa; phylum Arthropoda; class Insecta; order Lepidoptera; family Pyralidae; genus Acrobasis; species Acrobasis repandana. The sequence continues at coordinate 8,046,400 of OY756227.1, forward strand.
AGTGCAAGAAAAATTAAAATATTTTTTTTAACGAGAAAACCACAACACAAGGATTAAAAAAATGGGATATTCCAACGATCGATGAATAAATAACTGTGAAATGTACATTAAAACAAGAAGGAAAGTTACCAGTGTTGATACTTACTCTAATTGGTGTTTGTATATCTCTGGTATTATTTTTCAAATAAGCGATATGATCAGTACAATGATCTACATTCTTTCCCAAACTTATTGTTCTATTCACAATACTCGTCTTCTCACTATCGAAGAAAATTCTAGAGAATTTCTTCTCTTTGTTAAAAGTTTCTGCCTCTATGACGTAGTTTAGTTTATGTATGGTGCTCTGAGTCGATTTGACCAAAGACTTGATGACGCTGCAAGCTTGGAAATAAAAACATGTGTAGTTTGATAAAGGATCCTTGTCACATCCTTGATTCGCTGGGTCTATGTTAAGTATCTTAGCTGGTACAACCCAGGTCTTAATGTCAATGATAGGTCTGGTGCGAAGAAGTGCTACGCTGCTCTGTAAAACAGAAAATATTTATTAACTATCCTTTATAATAATATCTTATGTTCTATAATAACATGCTGTAACAAAAATATATAACGTTCTTACATTTTCATAAGCTCCAACTAATAAATCAGGATATCCATTGTCATCAAGATCAAGACCGCCAGATAAAGAATAACCAAAAGTCCTCATATGCCGTGGCAAATCTTCAGCTCTTATAATTTGATCGGGTTTTGTATTGAGTCCATTGGTTCTGTGACCCATATGAATGTACACTACACCATTGCCTTCATATGGACTCCCAATAGCTACATCTTCACAACCATCTTTGTTTAGATCTCCAGCATTTGCTATCGCAATTCCAAATTGAGATTCTTGTTTCCCGGTTAATTTTACATTATATTGTAAAGAAATGTTATGATTTTGATTTAAATACAAATAAACAGCACCACCGATGTCTTTGGAGAAGTAGAATGGTGCTCCAACTAAAAGGTCAGGAAATCTGTAAAAAAAAGGAAAACGTTTAAGAACAGAAGCAAGCGTTTGATAAAAACTATGGCCTAAATTCCATAAACACTCGGTAACGCACCCATCACCATTAACATCTGCGGCGGACACCTCATAACCAAAGCTAGAGCCAAACTGCTCGCCATTGATCATGAGGTTCAGGCCAAGCAGGTTGACATCAGCACTCCATGACTTGATCTCCCTTTTGCTGAATATCACAACTTGTCCAGTACCATGTGACCGGGGCGCTCCAGCGGCATATGCGAATTTGGTCCCGAAAAAATTCGCACCAACGACCGACATACCTGGAATTTAACATAGTAATGAATTATTAAATTAATGCATACGGGAATTAACGCGAAACGTACCTTTTTTTATTTATTTTGCTGACGTTTTGTTCGGGTTTCACCTGCCCGGTGTAGGCGTAGGCGTCATCGCTGCTTCAGTCAAGCTGGGACCACGTTCGGTGAAACCCGAACGAAACGTCAGCAAAATAAATAAAAAAAGGTACGTTTCGCGTTAATTCCCGTATGCATTAATTTAATAATAATGCAACGCGATAGTTTAAAAGTATTTATAGTAATGAATGATATAAAAATATGTTTTATTGCTTTTTTAGGGTTCCGTACCCAAAGGGTGCAAACGGGACCCTATAACTGTGACTCCGCTGTCTGTCCGTCTGTCTGTCTGTCCGTCTGTCTGTCCGTCTGGCTGTCTGTCCGTCTGCCACAGGGCTCTATCTCTTGAACCGTAATAGCTAGACACTTGATATTTTAACCGATTATGTATTACTGTGGCCGCTATAACAACAAATACTAAAAATAGTTAAACATTAAAGGGGGTCGTCATACAAGTAACGTGTATTTTTCAGCGTTTTTAACTTGATCTTTATAATGGCATTAACTAAATACTTGAAATTTTCACCAATTATGTATTACTATGACCACAATAACAACAAATACTAAAAATAAAATAAAGTTAAAAATTAAAGGGGGTCGTCATACAAGAAACGTGTTTCTTCACCGTTTTAAAACATTGTACGATGGTACGGAACCCTTCATGTTCGAGTCCGACTCGCACTTGCCCGTTTATTTACCTAATGCTTTAACTTGAGACAATTTTTTGTGGCACACAATGTCCTGATATTCCGCAAATTCCGCAATACATCTTTTCTAAAATATGAAAGCTACCTACTAGCGAATACATGGTTAACTATTCTAAAAGTTATAGGTCTATTCCCATTCTTACCTAAATAACTGTACTTTTCAACAGGGCTCTGTCCATCTTCTACTGGAGCGTAGTAAACCATATTATCTCTTTCGAGAAGGTCATCTTTGGTATCAGAAACGAACATGGTGCCTCTCCAGGTGTATGGTCCTGGGCTGCCCATAACTAACGTGTCGTCTTTCAAAAAAGAACTGCTTGTACCTATTTGACAATATCCAAATTCTTCGTGTTCTCTGCAATATTTTTTTTTTCATCAATTTCGTAGTTTTGCATTGTTTTTATAAACACGCACAGATTAGGGAAATGGATTGAAAGTGAGTAGAGAAAACACATGAGTTACTGGGTGCAAAAGCACAAGAATCGAATAAAAGGTAGGTGGATGTCGTAATGGAAAAAATGATGTAACAAGGGAAATGCCAGACGATAGAGTAATGAATAAAAAATTATATATTCCATATCCCGTCTAAGTCTAAGTAAAATTGGCTAAGGTGGGGAAGATGAAGTTATTGAATCAGGATAAATACCGTTGTACTGATCTCCCTCGACATGGTTCCCAAGCATCTTGCAATTTGAGGTCATTAGTCAACGTATAACAAAGACCCTGTCCATACTGCGACTCCAGTACCTTGCGAATGTATCTGAAATAAAAAAAAAGATTCCATATTAAAAAACTGAATGAAGTTTAATATCCCTGCTAAATATTAAATTTATTTTTTAAGATACCTAATAATTACAATCTTAATTGGAAAGGGTTTGTTAAATCAAAAGAAGTGGACAGTTTTCGCTTACGTCCAACGGCCAAGCTTATTGACTGTGTATCTGACCGTAAAGATGAGAAGGCTTAAAGTCTTCTTACTAACATTGTTTGTAAGCGGTACAAAATTTTGAAATCACATGATGCTGTTCAAATAAATATTACCTGTGTGCACAAACGACAGCTTTCATGCCAGGACCCTGGCTTCTGACTGATACTCCTAGCCATTGCCCGTCCTTGATCTCTTCGGGGTGAGGGTTGGACAGCGCTAGATCATCAGACCCTGGATATTGAATAAACAAATCAGAAAACTATAAAAACAAGTGCCGCTTAAAAATCAAAATTTTTAAATGCGTTACGATTATAAACACATGAAGGGCAAATTATACTCCATTAGGCTTAAAAAGCTTAAATTAGACACAATTTTAAATAACAACCATTAATTATTTTGAAATACTCTACAGTAAAAATGGAGTTATTTTTAATTTCACCCAAGCACAAATTTAGAGTAGTAAAATTATTACATGATCATTCGTTTAGTTTTACAAATTTAAAAATTTTAAGCAAAAGCAATCATTAAATCATTGATGAACACGGCTGGCGACGCGACGGCCTGATTTTGAGAAGCGCGCGCTTGCTCTCTCGTTGCTCTTTGCGTTTCATACCTAACCGAAGACTCCATACAAAAGTCATCTGCTCTCATCTGATTCTGGTATCAGTACATGTAGAGAACTATTTTTCATTTTAAAGCATTGTGACGTAACAATGTACATCATTAGCAGCACTAATTCAAAAATATTACGATTGATTTTGCTTGTCAAATTTTAAAAATTAAAACCCAAAAATTGGAAAAAAGTACATTCTTATTGTTTACATATATCTTGGCAAATGCAAAGCATTGTAACCAGGCGTGTATAATGCAAGAATATCCTTATGTAACAGCGGTATAGGGAAGTATCTTGCAAACGGGCCAGACATCCGGCGCTCGAGTAAACACCGTGCGAATGATGGAAGCATTTCTCAGGCTTATGCGCAGAGTGTTCAATTCGCAAAATGTCTGATGAAAGAATCACTACATGTCCCATTCGAAAATGATTGTTTGATATACAAAAAATGTTATCCGCTAAATGATAAGGAACTTAAACTTCAACTTTTATATTTTGCCTAAAACATAATCGAAATATCTTTTCCTAAAATTTATCAAATAACCAGTCAGGTCAAAATTAAAGAAAATCTTTTAACTCAGATGCTTTTGCAGGACATAAGCTTTGTTTGTTCAGTAATCGACGAAATGGGATATTTAGCGAATGAGACATTTTGCGTCTAAACAATTCCTCAAAGATCATAAAAAGACTACATGCAAAGTATTCACAAAAATCCAATAAACTAGGCTTTCTAACGTGACATGACATATGGTAAAGGTGACAGTTGAGCTCCTGCAAACCTGAAATTTTGAAAGGCACGGCTAAACGTGTGGTCTCGGGTTAATTGGACGTTATCGAGGACTACGGCTGGTTAATTTAGAGCTGATACGATTAATGAATGGCCGACTCGTTAATACACCAATTTACACCAATTTAATTTAAGAAGATTAATAAACTAACTGTTAAATTGTTAATCGGCCCTGCGTTACTTTCTTTAGAAACCAGATATATATTGGTTTTAAATTGGTAGTGTAAACTATGTTTTACCAACTTGAATTCCTTATTGCATTTATAGATTATAGATTCTAAATTCATATTACTGTGTAAGTATTGTTAATACTCGTATTAATTTTATTAATTTACCAGTCACCTTGATACGACATTAAAATAACACGTATCTTCAAAAAGTAAAATCATAATTCGCAATTTTATGTCCGTTCAATAATACCAATTAAAATTACATTAAGCTTTCCTATGTCTACATCTAATAAGCTCTTACGAATCTACACTAACTAAATCTATTTACCTACGTACTTACTAAATATCACTTTTTACATTATACAATTACTTTCTACATTATTAAAAAATGCCTATCGCATTGATCAATTGCGTTTTGTGCACAAGCAGTGATTGGGTGCCTTGGCAAGCAGTTAGTGCTTTATTTATGTTTAGGATTCATTTCAAAATCCATAACATGAAATAAATCCTAAACATAAGTAAATAAGGGTAAATAAATTGTGTGTGCAAATAAATTCTCATAGTTAGTTATGTACATGCGAAGTAGTAACATCGATGGCTTCTGAAACGTCCAGGCACATTAGTAGATCAAATTTAAGTACAGCGATTAGTTGTATTAGTTGAGAGCCAAATGATAAGAATAAAGGAGGTTGAGACCACAGCTCACTTACTCTCTAGTTTGCCGTTTTTCTCTGTTTGGGGCACCACCGACAAAAGACAACAATTTAGTTAAAACTTATACATAAACACAGTTGCTGGAAAATATTGGTAGCGCTTCATTATAATATCTTTTCAATAACGACACTATACCTTGAGATAATTCAAGATGTAAGTTTTTTTATCATACAATTCAGCCATCATCGTTAAAAAATTAATTCAAATTGTGAGCTAAATTCTATATTCTAAGTATGTGTGTCTCAAATATATCTAGCTATAAGTGTGTGGGCTAAGATTTTAATTTAAATGGTGACCTATGATTATCAATCGCATGACTACTAAAATATTCTGTGCAAATAACGAGTTTTTACAAAAATACAAGTGCCTTTAATTTTTGACACTTTTCTAACTTAAAAGAAAATGTATTGGAGTAAATGAGAATGAATTCTTCATTGCAATGCATGAACTTGTAAAAGAGACAGAAGGAACTTGAAACAAATGTCACCAGTTATAGGTATAGGTATGAATTTAAGATAAATATTACATTCAATTTCTTTTCATATAAGTATGTAAGTACATATACATATGTAACTTTACAAAAACCCATCTATTCTCTAATATAAATCAAAAATTGTACACTATTTCAATAAGTATTCGTATCAATGCCGGGTAATGATTAAATGCACCGAATGAAATATACTTACTTACACTTATTCTCAAGACATGTAATCTTTATAGAGAATAAATGGTTTTATACAAAAAGAGCTTGTACTCACTGGTTTTACCATCCGTGACGACTTGTTCGCAGTCCCGCACTGCGGGAGTGAGGCTGCACTTCCATAGGGCTCCCGATCGACTTGTGTTCGGCTGGAGGTTCTGGCCCAAAGGGGCACCGACAAGCATCCTGTAAATAAAGAGAAATACGTGTTAAATAAACTATTGCTAAATAACGAATCGTCAATCCTAGACAGAAACATGTCCGCCGTTTACAATTTTTGTACTAAAGTTAAATAAATAAAAATAAATAAACATGGTTATAAAAGGATCTTTGCAATTATACGGAAATACTAATTTCTTTCAACCCTTCGTTCACAAAGATCAAAAATTTATAAGGTAATCAATTTACTTTGTTATGGAAAATATATATACAATACAATACAATACAATACAAAAATCTTTATTGCACCAAATAAAAAACAATAAAAAATTACAAATTATAAAATATAACAAAATAATAGAAAAAGTTAGTTAAAAAGGCTTATGCCCAGCAGTGGGTCCCTGAAAGATGACGATGATGATGATGAATAGAAAAAGTCGGCGAGACGATCTCGACGCATTCCAAAAAGGGGTTGAGACTTACACGGGGAAGAGACAATTGGGAGAAGACGGGAAAGACCTCTACCCAACAATGGGACAAATTAGGTTAAAATAAAATTGGAACACATATAAAAACAAACGAACCTACGAGTAACTTACAAAACCAATCAACCTTACAGTATCCCTACTGTAAGGTTATAAAAATAAGTTCCAAATGACGTTGTTATTTTTCAATCAAATGCAGTATAATTAATAGATAACTAACAGAAAATGCTACCACCATGAATGAGCTCTAACGAGAGGATATGATTGCCGTTGTGGGTCTTTCATTACGTCATTACTACGAAAATGACGCTTGGGCGCCTGTGCGTGACCACGTACCGTTGTACAACTAATATGATACAGGCAGCTCTCAAAAAAGTATTAATTATTTTAAATTCATTATGCTGTAATTTATTCAAAAACAAGTGAGCTTTAAAAAGATAAACTATAGTTGACACTGTTCATCAGTGGTCGTCTCGAAACACTAGAATAGCTTTTACATTAAAAATATATTATCAATAATACATGATCCTAGATTGAATAAATACTCAACTTTTAAAAGTAAAAAGTAATTAAGTTCCGAAACATTGTACCTACGTATTAGAAAGAAATTTTACTACAATTAAAATAAAGGCGATTTGGTTGGTGATAAAGAGAGAAAAGAAATAGAGAAATTAACAAAAAATATTAATAAAAAAATTTGAATGGAAGTACAGGACAGGGTCAGCGAACATTTTGCGATATTGCAAACGTTCTAAAAAAGGAGAGGTTAGAAGTACCCGTAACTGAAGGGCATGTGTGAAGAGATTGATGAGTGTAGATGAAGCGAAAGATATCTGTCAGGATGGTAGCAAGTGGAGGTCCATAGTATCTGCCTACCCCTGTGGGAAACAGGCGTGATAGTATGTATATTGAAATGCGATTCAAACATTCTTAGAAGGTAGCACACGACAATTTTCATTACGATAAAGTTGTGATCAGGCTTTACAACCGATGTATAAGTATACATTATTTAGAAGCATGATTACGTAGATCTGTGACGGACGATGACGCTGGGGTCACTGGGCACGGATAATGAATGACTTATACAGACAACTCACGGTTGATGTTACGATAAAGATGATTTATTTTAACTATTGTTTTTAATTAACAAGACAATAGAATTCATTTACCAACACACTTTGAAGACAATTAAAAATAAATTTAATTTATAGATATATTTTTTTTAATTTATCACCTACAAATTTTTATATAAGTATACTAGACTAGCTGTGCCCGCGACTTCGTTCGCGTGGTTGTCGGAATGTTATATAGCCTAAAGCCTTCCTCTATAAATGGACTACCCAACAAAAAAATAATTTTTCAAATCGGACCATTAGTTCCTGAGATTAGCGCGTTTAAACAAACAAACAAACAAACTCTTCCGCTTTATAAAATTAGTATAGATAAGCATACGAGAGAATACAAAAACTTAATAAAAAAATCGAAAGTTTAATCTTCCGAAGATAATATTTACGATGATTATCCATAGATTAATAAACAAATAAAGGAATGACATTCAATCAAATTATAGAGTGTAATAACATACACTCTCTGCATTTAACATATAAGTATGTTAAATGAATAATGTATCTTATGTATACCTTGGTTAAATATGTATAATTTAATTACCAATTTATGTACATGGACAATATATACAGAGAATACATAAACAAAAAGTTGTACAAAGGCACTACTTATCTCAAAAGATATCTCTTCCAGTAGGCCCGTGAGAGGAGATGTTCATATATGAAAGGCATACAGGCGTGTTCGTTAAATAAAGGAAGAACAAATTAACATACTATGAAACTACAGATAAACATACATATACATATATTACATACATAATTAAATAAATACATATGTCTATTTAGAAATAAATATACTTAATATATAATATATAAACTACAACTATGATGATTCCGATAAATAATAATCTTTTACTCGTCTTTTAAACACAGAGATCGATTTAGATTCGCGTATAGAAGGTGGTAATTAGTTCCATAGTCTGACCGCATGTACCCAGAAGGAGTAGGAAAAGGTAGTGGTGTTGTGTGAAGGGTATTTAAGGACAGTTTTTAGGTGGGATCTGCAAAGGGAATTTGAAGAATATAAAAAGGAAAAGCGCTCACGTAGATAGGAGGGGAAAGAAGGATAGTGTAGGACGTTGTAAAGGAGACAAAGAATGCGACTGTTTCTACGGAGCCGTATAGGTAACCATTTTGGCTGAACACAGTACCTGGTACATGGTCGAACTTCCTCAATCCAAAGATGAAACGGAAGCCCAGGTTTTGTAAACGCTCCAGTTTATCTAAAAGGTCTTCTGTTACATCCAAGTAGCATGCATCCGCGTAATCCAAGATTGGTTGGATAAGGGATTAGGCCAGAGCAATCCTAGTCTCGAAGGGCAAGAAGTATTGGGGGCATCTAAGAGTGTAGAAAGAAAAGTGGATCTTACGACTGACTTCGTTAATGTGAGCTGTCCATTTGAGGTTAGAGTCTATTAAAATTCCCAAGTTCTTGGCAGTGTCAGTTAAGGCAATCACAGAACCTCAAATATCACAGGCGAAAGTCCGTTAAAGTCAATCCGGTTACGCAAAGCACTAGTGCCAATCACCAATTAATTTTTGGTGTGTGTGTCAGTAGCAAAAAATAACAACCCTCTTACTAGATGGAGATTGAAATTGGATCAAAAAATATATTTCTTTTAGTGACCTGTCTAAGTTGATATGGTAAAAAGTTTTGCCACATGCGGATTAGTAGCTCTATGAGTTCAGAACTTGGACATACATACTAATTTACGAGTATATATTATACTCGTATAGTCGCGCTTTCTTATAATGCTCAACAAACATAACTGTGGAAGAATGTAGTCACAGTACAAATGTGCAGTTTGTTGGTTCGATTCCCACTCTAGAAACTTTGATTTATCCCATTACATCTAACCTTTATTGAAATACCTATACATAGTCTAAATATCAAGAAATTAAGCTCGTGGGTGGAAGGTATTACAACATTGCAAATTGAAAGGCAGTGAAACAGCTCGTTAATGGTAATGGTTAATTTAACGTAATTGAAATAGCTGCGATACTTCCCCTTCAGCTAGTCATAGCTTAATTAGACTCTATGTATTTGCATTCTAAGGGAGCGGTGCTATATTTAGTTATAAGCGAAGAGCGGAATCAATATTCTTCATAATGTATGGAACACAAATATTGTTTTGTTAACGAACACTTCCACTGCTGAAAACGCACCGTATGTGTTTTCCTCTTTGGAAAAATACACACGTTGCATTTTTCAGCAGTGGAAGTGTATTAATAAATAAAGCTACTGTTTTTTTTTGGCGGTTTTCTAGATGGTTTCATAAAGTTATTTTTAATACACAGAACAGTCAGCCAGTTATCAGCCTCCTTAGCGTTTGTAGTTTTGTACATAATACTATCATTATCATGTAACTAGCGTAGAATCCTTTTTCATACCGCAACGTAGTGGTCAAAGTTCAGTCAACAATGTATGTAGAAATAGTACTTTATGTGTATTTCTATTAGGTATGTAGGTAGGTTTACATTGTGGTAAGTGTTCTAAGTTATGATGAGCATTCCAGTTTTTGCACTTACATATTTCCGAAATGATCGTAAAAAAGGCCAACGGCCTTAGTCTGCCTGTTACAATTTTCTGTAATAAAGTTAAATAAAGAAATAAAAACTTCAATCATCTTCAAGAACCAATACGAGTAATTCGCACTTTTTTACCGTCTCTAAAACCAGTCCGGTTGTTAGTCCGGTTAATGTAAACTACATACAAAGGAAACATTTATCAGTACCTATACTTGTCTCGGATAGTCTTATGTTACGTTGCATTAAGTTATGCATTTCAAAAATCTTTATTTGAAAATAAATAAGTGGAAACAAGAAAGATGATTAACTCCCTCGCTTGAAGTGAGACCTCACCCTTACGCTCATACATTGCGTTAGTTGCACCCATTGTCTGCCAGATAAGGCTAGATAAAAGCATCGTTTAAGTTAAACATATCTATGCAGCTAAAATAGGAAGTTATCGTCTTTACTTTACCTTTCTCTACATTGCAGTTAACATTGCATTTTATGTTTTTACCTTTTTAGATATAATCATATAGTAGCTGTGTTCTAAAACAGCGCGAATTTCACTGAAATAAGAGCTCATCGTTTTGTGAATATGACATTAAGATATAAGATTCCCAATTTAACTATATTTAAAAACTAAACTAAGTTTTAATATTTCTAGAAAATTAAACTTACTATAAAATTTGCAACTGATTAGTGTGATTTGTCCCCGTAACTGCTCGTATAATATTTCACTCTACGGTGATCCGACCGATGTGATTGTTCTGTGTTTTTAATCACTGTTTCAATTCGTAAATAGTTCTATATACATGCATGTACGATAGCAATGATTTCTTCATTATTTGTAAAAATTACGGCAACATCATCATCACCACGTCTTTTTTAGTCTCCACTGCAGGATCACGACCCTCTCTGTACTACAAGAGCCATACTTGGCCAGAATAGCCAGAGGATATGGCCTACACTCTCAACGCTAGCCAGACGGGTTAGAGAGGTCTCATTGATGTTTATAAGCTTTCTTTAGCTTGTAGTGTTTCCTAAGTCACCTACTACGACATCAACGGGAAGACTGCTGGAAACTACAAGACTAATCTTATTTACGAACTACGATGCTATGACAATTATCACTAGGCAATTTTCACAGTGGATTATTTTTCTTTTAATTGATCTCAGACTCTGATTAATAACAATTATTTTCTGATTTATACGGCTCCATAATTCGGTATGTGGTAGATACGAGAACTTGATCGATCATCTCGCAACGAATCGATTTAGGCGCGCGCTCACTCGATCACTGGACGGCAAATAAGCGATTTTGTTCGTTTTCAATTTAACATTGGTCACGGACGGCGGGTTCTGTGATTGTATGAGAGTCTACTGCATACCCCATGCATTCAAATTAACATAAATCATTTCTAATGCCGTCATTCGCTACTAACTACAATACAGTTAGTTCTATTGTATATACGTCTAACGGAAACCAGCATCTGAAAAGCAGACCGTTTATTAAATCATTTAGTAACTACTGCAAATTAAAAGATCTTTCTAAGAAAATTACGCTTTGAGTTGGCTTATAAATTTTATTTAGCAGGCTTTAAGCGGCTAAGTTATACCGCTGAAGCAATTAGTTAGTAAAATGAAATTGAATATTAAAAACAGCAGGCCACTCATACTATATTCTCTAGTCAAAGAGCTCTTCCAACTTTTTCTTTCCTTATGCAAATTATCCTTATATAATTTTTTTTACTCAACTTTATTACAATGGCATTTGGTTTTTTTCTCTATACAATCAATTAAACTTAACGTCATAAAAATACGCATCAACTACGTTCGGCTAAGTTAAAGCAAAACCATATAAAGCTTGTCTAACTCTAAATCAAAGTACCAACGATTTATTGTTCATGATCTCTGTTCGGAACAATAAAACACCCACTCAGGGCGACGAACTCTTACAATATGAATAAAGAAAGTAGAAACAATTAAGACTGCATTGTTTTGCTGGGTTGCGAGTGTTGCGACATTTCCTTATCTAAACATTTTCTTACCGGCGAGTCCCGAGAAAGCTGTGCGCCCTAAATTTAAGTTAAACAATCCTGGCGACGCACGATACCGGCAAGGAAGTAAAAACTTCACCACACATCTACTAAATATCAATGGAATCACGTACCTTAATAAAAATGTTCTTGCTAGAGAGCTGTAAAATTAACAAGCTTTAAAAAAAACTCATTTTTCGTACAAGCTTATATTGTGAGACCTAAGTACTAATCAAAACAAATGTAATAAGCCCAAACTCGATGGGGTTGCTTTGTTTTATACAGAATTCCTATAGCCACCTTCCGGCTCAGTCATCTGATTGAAATTAGCATACAAAATTTCATCTCAATCGGAAACCAGGAAGTGGCTTAAATTGAATTTGCAATGTTTGACTTAAAATAAAAATTTACAACAACAAACAGGGCAATCTGAATAAAAAAAGCTTGTAAATAAAAATATAAGCTGCCAATTGTAAAAAAAAACTAACGCAACGAAGGAGAAGTCATTTCTTTAGAAAAGCTAAAACTTTTCCAAAATGTAATCTCAATCATAAACAAAGAATGAAACTTTAGCCCAGAACATAGTTATAAAATAACATAATTTATTACAATAAAATCAATGATAGGTAGGGTATTCGAAATTGCTTATTTCGCCGCTTTGTGGTAAACTTACTCAACTAACTGCCCTCTGCGTGGGTTTACGGAGGCGTTAATTTTTATAACTGCAAAAGGCAATCGGTCAGACTCTCATGATCAATTTACAACACAAAGGGTTCAATATAGTAAACTGCGTTAGTGCCCACATGCGATCGATCGTGCCCTCATCGGGGTTCACGCCGTTTGCGCCCACGCTTCATTTTCACCAATCACCATGACTAGAAAGCATCTCTAACTGTATCTTCCTAGTATAAAACTGCAATAGATCTACGTAATATAGTCATAAATAACACAGAGCGGAAAGCTCGGCAGTTGTGTAAGTATTATGGATTATCAGAACGCGCATTGCCAAAATTTTCGAAATCTTGTTCTGAAGGAACAGGCAAAATTGGTAATAGACGATTAAATTGCGAAGCAGGTAATTTGATTTCATCTTTAGACGTATTTGTTTCTTGTTTTTAGAATTAAGAAGGATCTTCCCTATTTGTTTTGGCCTTACAAAAAAGTACTTGACCAATTTACACAAAAAAATTGTGTTGAATAAAAAAAACATCAATCTTTTTCTATCTCGCGGGTTGGCATTTTTTATTTAGGCAGACGTTTTGCAACGCATAAGAAGAATACTTTTTGTGTATTTTTACATATCTACATACATTGTTTATACTACAGCTACATTAGTCATTATATTATTCCATATCGATGAAGTGACGCACAAAATCATTCCACAAATGATAATAAAAAGCAATTTCGTTGTCAGAATTCGATCCTTCCATTACGACCGCAAACCTTCGTGACTACCAAAGACCGCTCCTACCCGGCGTCTCGTGTGTCGTATCCTTGAGCCGCGCCCTTCGAAACCGATAAATTCATGTCCATACTATCTATCCTTGACATCAACCGATACTACATCCGTATTGCACAACCATTTAGATCCCCATTACAATAAAAATGCATTTCGTGGGCGGCCATCAATCTTACTTCAGGTCTATGTCTCCTGAGGAATCTCTTGGTTTATTTTTATAGTTGGAGATAAGCTATTTTAAAAACTAGTAGAATGCGAAAGAAATATTTTAAGTAATACTTATTTATATTTATGGTTCGTGACGTCTACGGAGATCCCTCCACGTTTATCTTTTACCTTCGCACAAAATTAAGAGAAACCGTTCACCATCATCATCATCATCATAAAAGAGACAAGAGACACAAATAAACAAGAACATGAAAAAAGATCTATTATTCATTACACACTCATGTTTCTGAATGGCGTAGGGAACCCCATCTAATGAGATATGAACATGAAACTTGTATAAAAGCAAATTAATTTAAATTGAATCTTTTCATCTACAGTCTCCAACGTCGTTGACAATAAACCCTGATATATCGTTAGGACTATTCGATTAAGTCAATTGGTCGGATAGATCAAAGAGCGCACTCTCGGCCCGCGGCGCGAGCGCATCGTGATATAGTCCAATACACTACTGCATGATCTTATATCTATAAAAGAAAGTCGTGTTAGTTACTTCACTTATAACTCAAGAACGGCTGAACCGATTTAGCTGAAAATTGGCAGGGAGGTAGTTTAGAGCCAGGAGAAGGACATAGGATACTTTTTATCCCGTTCGATTCCTTTTTATCCCGTTCGACATCATTCCCGTGTGACTTGACATGTAACGTCAGTCACTATAAAACGTGGTATAACAAAAAAGAATCAGACTTGGAATAACAAAATTGACGTATAATGACAGCTATGTAATGACGTATGGATGACAATTTTATATTTGTAAGAAATCAATAATAAAACTATTTCTATTAAATAAATAATTAACATTATTGCCCAATTGCCCATTCGTATAAACAGTGAAGTGAACTATAAAACTCGGTATGGTTGAAAATTTAAGTTTTTACACCTAAAAAACTTAAATGAAGTTTAATTAATAATGCCGCGACCAAGACGATCGAATCTTTCCCGACAAAGCCGTGATGCAAGCCTAGCGTTTGCATTGGGCAAATGGACGTAGTTTGCGAGTATTGTGGTGCATTAAAGTTTTCCGGAGAAACGCCTGGATTATGCTTTCTGTAATTTTGTCTCATCAAAAGACGAACTTATCAACAATGTATTTCCAGAAATTATTTCTAACTACAAAAATTATGAATGGATGAGTGAGCGAGCAATTTTAGCGGCTAAGAATAAAGATGTAGATGACCTAAACTACATAATTCAAAATAAGATCATTGGAACAATGCATTCATTCAAATCTATTGACTGCGTCACAAATGAAGATGAAGCCACCAACTATCCAATTGAATTTTTAAACTCTTTGGACGTGCCTGGCTTACCACCGCACAATTTACGCTTAGAAAATTGATGAACAATGTAATTTACGCTACGATAATGATAGGAAAATTCAAAGGTGAGGAAGTTCTCATTCCGAGGATACCGATGATCCCAACCGATATGCCGTTTGAATTTAAAAGACTTCAATTACCGATACGTCTTGCATTTGCCATGATCATCAACAAATCACAAGGACAATCCTTAAAAGTTTGTGGTTTAAATCTAGAACATTCATGTTTTTCCCATGGTCAATTATACGTGGCATGTTCACGGGTCGGAAGACCATCTGCGTTGTATGTTTTTGCGCCTGATAATAAAACAAAAAATGTCGTGTATCACAAGGTACTTAAATGAAGAGCAACCTATGTACTAAAATACAGAAATAATTATGAATGATTGATGTAGAAATTTAATTTTTTTTGTATTTTTTCCAATAAAAAAAAAATCTGCTTATTTATTGACATTAAGGCGGAACAAAGTTCGCCGGGTCAGCTAGTTTCTAATAAAAATGGTTTTGTTAACAAAACTTTTTTTTTAAGTAAAAACTTCGTAAGGCGCGTCAGGATTTTTTTGAAATTGGAAAAAACCATTAAGTTCACGACTCTGTTACCGGAACCGACACTACCTTGTAGAAGTTTTCATTTCTGTCGGCACTCCCACAGTGCCACTGTTTTTTTAGGTTTAGTAGGTTAGGTCTCATAAATTTATTATGATAAACAAATTCCAATTATTTATAACAAATTTGTGTTGTTCATGACACAATTTAAACAGTTAAGATACAGCCTTTTCCGAACAATTTGCTCAATGTATATATAAGCTATGCTCTCATCAATGGAGCTTCATTTTCTCTTTTCTCGGCAACTTGTTTCACAAACTCGTATAATGTATTTTATCGAAACACGACGTAAGCTCCCGAACTAATCTTGAATGAAAGTATGTACGTACATGTTAACGTGATCATACAGATTTAAATGCCTACACGTACTTCATCGGACGTGTATTTCATCGGTCCTCTTTCTTGCACCGCCTCATTTCAATTTGATTCTAAATACCTGCATGAAATTGAGACATAAGTATTCGAGCATTCATTAATTTTCTATCCAATCCTGTATTGAATAGATACGGGCGGTAGCAACGGCCTTTGAAAAAAAGATAATTTTGATTAAATTTAATATTGTACGATGGCGCAGACTTCTGTCTGCGCAGGCTTCTGCTCATCGGTGGGTTCATAAAAGCTGACGAGAATGATGAGGATTATCAAGTTAGAGAAGTGGATATACAGAATACCTGTAGGCAAATCTGATAAAACAAAGCAAATATCAGTACAGGGTACAAGAAATAGCTACTATTCATCAATTTAGGAAAATTCGCGCTGAAATTTAGTTGACCCTCCCGCAATGCCCGGGAGACTCCGGTAATAATAAGGATGATGACTGGGTCAGAAAAGTATTATTCTAATTAGTCCGTTAGTTAGATTATCCAAAAATAATGTACCCATATTTTTCAGTTTATGAAAAAAGTAAAAATTAATAAAAATACAGAGTATCAAAGTTCCAGAGTAGGGGCTTGTGACGTCACTGATGTGTAAAAATCGTACGAAAGCGTGACGTCATGCGAAATTTAAATGCGCTGTATCTTCGTTATTTATTGTTTCTGAGTGAAAAGAAAAAATACGTGTTCAATATTTTTTAATAATCTAACCGATGGGCCAAAAATATTTTTTCAGTCATCATGCGTATGGTAAACCTCCCAAGGTCCCGAGACGTAATATTTTCTCCGATCTTATTTAAATTTATTTTGGTAACTAACGAAATTTGCCTCGTGCACGTGACTCGGGAGCAATTGCAGTCTTATGTTTTTTCAAAAAGTCGAAAAGTCTTTCAAAACGCGATTAAATTACTGGAATCCGAATAAGTAACAAGCACTGAAATTCACGACTTTTCATATATTAGAAGCTGCTCGAAAGCAATGTAAATACAAATGTTAAAATTAACGAATATTGAGATTTTCTTTCAAAACTCCACGCTCTACCTCTGATTTGTTAAAATCCTTCCGGGTTAGTTTTTTTGAGAGTTGATAGGCATAAGCCACAGGAAAGATTTCTAATAGCAATATTACTAATTTGTTGCATACGGTAAATCATGCGGTAGTTCTCATGTGCAAATAATTTACTTTAATCAGCATAAGTTTATTTGGATGCATTTTGTGTGCAAAGTGAGAAAGTTAAGGTTTTCTTAGCAATTTTTGCCAAAAGTGGCAGTTTTCCGCAAAAATGCTAAGAAAAGCTTAACGTTCTCACTTTAAACTGTAAACAAGAGTTCATAAAATAGTTTGAAGGGTTATCTAGGGCTTCACAAAGACAAAATTTTAAATGATATCTGCGTTTCCTTTGAAATAATTTATTTCAAGTGGGGGCAGCACTGGACCTCGGAAAATTCTTGTAGCCCCTTAATATTTTTTTATTTATAAAATACATGAATCTTAGCTATTCGTTTATCAATATTCAATATTTCTCTCTCCTTTGAATTCTCATTCATTAGACAAAATTGGGTTAGGTTAGTTAGACAAAGATTCTTTCGCCTAGTAGGTATTCTTCAATATACAGAAGTTAAACTAAGAGGTACAATTGATTCATGAAAATGTATGTACAAGACGACAAACGTTTCTCAGTATTCCATGGTTTTATTTGCTACATGTAGAAAACAAAAGGCTGTAAAATGTATTTCTAACTACCAAGTCTTACTAAGCTACATTGGATCGATACGACAAATAAAGTGGTTTGCAAATGCGACACGGGACGCATGGTCCAAAATGACCGGTCTGACTGTTATATAGGTACATTTTCCAGTCAATAACTAAAGAAAATGGTTCCTAAAAGTATAAATTTAAATCAAAATCATCGAATGTTAATCATGATAGTTCTTACTTCAAATTATTTTATTTTACCAGGTCTTAATAACATATGCACTTTAGCAGTACACAATGTTTCATTAATTACCGTATACAATGTATAAGTCTAGTAAATTTTAGCAAACAGCAACAAATTTGCATACGGCCGGCTATTACCAACTATGTGAAACACATACTTAAAAGTAGGATTCTACCCACTAGAGAGCCAAATTTGACAAAGACAAACAAGCAGTAAATTAAAATAAAAAGCGCAAAAGCCGAACAGAATTTTAAAAAAATACTCTGTGACGAAACTTGGCGCCGCACCGCAGACTCTCACCTTATTTGTTCAGATGTATGTAAAAAAGGTATAATAAATATTCATCTGTTAATCTCTTTATTTTAGAGTAACACCAAGGAATATTATTACCAATACGTCGCATTAAAACGAATCTTTATAAATGCGGATGCGGTTATGCGGTATGAAATTTGATATGCGTGCTTCAGACTATATGGAAAAAACTCGTAAACTCTAAGCTTTTTGGTATAAGTGAAAATATGGATACCAAAAAGCTTCGAGTTTTAACATGGCCGCCTGCTGTTTTACTATATCTTATGTAAATAGAAACTTGAACTGAGTCTTTGCTGTAATTTTTCGTCTTTTCCATAAAAATTGCGAAAACCATGAAACAATTTCTTTATCTTACAAAATCTGATCAGTATTCTCTTTTGTATGAAAGTACGATTTGGTATCAAAAAATCAGTATTATAAACTGCACTTGCTATAAAAAATTGGATGATGTAGCAAAATGAAATGTCGGTAATATAGGTAATACCAATATACGAGTACAATGTAAGTAATACCAATACAGGTACATTTAGACGACCTCCGTGGCGTAATGGTTAATACGCTGGACCGCTAATTCGGAGATTCTGGGTTCGATCTCCAGCCCGGGCTAGTTGGAAAATGGCCTTCTTCAAAATTGTCCTAGGTCTTCCGTGTTTATCTATATATGTATTTATCATACAATATAGTATCGTTGAGTTAGTATCCCATAACACAAGTTTTAAATTTACTTTGGGACTATATATAGGGACAAATCAGACTGATTAAGCTCAGTCTGATTTGTCCCTATATATATTTATATATATTCATTTAAAAAAAATTACCTCTTACAAAAAAAAACAATATTTACTTCATGTGGCCAGTATTATCAAGTCCCGTATGGTGCGAGGACAGGATTGCCTTGGGGCCGGGCCTGGGCCTCGTCGTCGGTGGTCCGCCCTCCACCGCAAACATTGTCGTCATTGTCCAAACTTTATTGTCCAAGTACCTATAAGGAAGGGCCCAGCGATTACCGCCGAGGACCACGCATAGCTGGTACTTGTGGCATGTGACCAATCATAAATATTATTATTAAATCAACGGGTTTATCGTCGGGTTGTGAGATCCTGTTAGTTTGTCTATTTACACCACTTTATGTTTATGTTGACCTGGTATGTAAAGGACGTTAATCATAAATTTTATGGGCTTTAGAAAGTGCACTGCTAAGCCTGTCCCTACTAAATTGTACTTATACGCTTTCATGTTCTTGCAGGTAAATGAAACAGTCATTGGTTCAAACACTGAGAAAAAATCGGCGGTTGATGAAGTGTTGAAGTAATTTCAAATTATATTATTGAGACCAAGAAAAGAGAAAAGGAGTTTCTACCATTTCCCCAAAGTTCTTCATCATATCTTCACTAAATTAAAATGGGACTAACTTGGTAGTAAAGGCTTTCAAATAAAAAAAGAATCATCAAAATCGATTCACAATTGGCAAAGATATCGCGTAACAAACATACATTTTTTAAAAAAACATACAGTCGAATTGATAACCTCCTCCTTTTTTTATTGTCAGAAAGGTGGCTACTATTCCAACAGATGCAGATTCAATATAATTTAATTACATATGGAACACATAGTTTCCAATCACATAAGAAAGAATATGTACGAGTATTATTTTATTCCTTATATATATATATATATATCCAACCTGTTTGTTCCTTAACTTAGACCCTTCTACATTTGCACACAATATTTAAGAGCACTTTAAAATTCCTCCTCTCGCAAATTGAATTGTCTGAAATGCGAAGCGTCCATAAAAGACTTCAATGTCGCGAATCCATGGGAACTGTTTGCCAGCAATAGTGGGCACGCGCTGCTTCGTGTGTGGCGCAAATTGTATGGAAATAAGCGGCCGGACGACACCACCGGTGCATGTGAATGCAGTGTCCGACTAAATTGTATGGTTGCCATACTAATACTTACTCGATCGTAGCGTATAAGTCGCGTCCCCCTTTTATCTAGTTTAAACTCTCGATTCGACGTTATAAATAAAAATAAAACCTCTACACCCCTCAGCTTGCGCCTCCGATAGGTACATCTTTAAATTGATTTAAACCAACTGCAATCTTTGCTATATACAAAAAGTGGCCTTAGGTGGGAAAAATAAATAGATTTTTCTTTTAAATTTTGCTACATTTGTTGCCAGAATAAGTCAAATTCCGTTCAATGATGATATTATAAATTCAATAATTTGGTTAGTTATAAATTACTAAACTTAGTAACGATAATATAATAATAATTGCCGACTGACGCCGTGATACCTACTTGTGTGATACTTGTATTAAACCAAATCTGAACTTTCTTGGGGCAACATACAATAACAAAACGAAAATAATATTGTTATGGAAGGACCAACTGTCGATTTCCATAAGTCTGCTCTGAGTATACCTATATGATGATGATAAAATTACTGTCTAAAGGTATCTAATTAATAAAATTCAAAATAACTGCATACGACAACGGGACTTGCATGGACCAAATACTTATGTCACCAAAGTTTGGTCTTAAGGGTCGGCACCATGTAAACTGGGTTTGCGCGGGCAACAAGTTTATACAGAAAGCGTTTGATTTAAGTCAAATAATGTATACACATAGATAGAGGAAGAGTTGGGACAGTAGACGAAAAAAAGGATTTTTTAAAATATTTTGTAGTTTTCCTAAAAACAAGCATTGAATTTACCCAAAAACATGCAAAACGCACTTTGCGCGGGCAATAGTTATGGCTTAAGTAGAGAAGACCACTAAGAAAATTACATACCTAGTTATAGGTTAATAGACTAGCCAGTAGATGAAAACCGTATTTTTTTAATTTTCATTCAGAAAATGTAAGATAATTGTAAAGAAACCTGATAGAAATATTTTAGAAAATCTTGCTACAAACTGGCTTGTTTTTCTGCGTAAAGAAATATTCTAACAAGGGATTGCATATATTTTATAAAAATAAAGGCTATTTTGAAACATTATTCTTAATATTTGCTTACAATGCAATCACGCAATAATAAAAAAAATAATTTTAAAAATTGGATGTTTTGCAACGTTTTTGACAGAATTCTCTGAAATGGCGGCCATGTTCCTTTCATACAAATTCAGTTGCCCGCCGGGCGTTCAGGAAGGAGGCCGTGTCGAATTTTTCAAAAAAATCCATTTTCGAATTACGTAAAATTGCATTACAGTCTAAAATATTTCAATAAAAATCTATGTACAAACTGCCAAATTATGTCATACTTTTGCTACACTATGGTACAGTTTTGACATTTTGTTGACGTTCAAGTAAAGATGTAATGCTATCGCAGATACGGCATCGCACATTTTTTTTTTAAATTTTATTGAAAATTAAGTCAATGAAAAAAATAATTTGGTTTGATTTATTACCTATATCTTTTAATTGGCGATTAGGGTGAAAATCGGATTGGAACTTTTTAGGGTCGCGGAATCATATTAACTGTTTTTGTAATAAATGGTGCTGTTTAATTAGGGTTTTACAATTATTTTGAGGGGTGATTCAGTCTCAAATTTTGAACAACTTTTCCCCATGAATATATGTGACGTTCCATGGATAAAGGTACCTTATGGACGCTGGCACTTACGACATTGTGTTCATTTGAGCTAAGTTAATTTTACGAATTGTTTTTCTAAACATCTTAAGCGCCAGCGTCCACAATGTACCTTTACGCGTGGAACGTCACATATATCAAAATACGAATTGACATTATGCGTAATATATCGAACCACAGGCTATACTAGATCTATACTTGGCTAGGCAGGCAGGCTATAGTAGGCTATTTATCTATACTAATATTATAAAGAGGAAAGATTTGGTTGTTTGTTTGTTTGCATTGCATGGCTCCGAAACTACTGGACCGATTTAAAAAAAACTTTCACCGTTGGAAATGTACACTATCCCCGAGTGACATAGGCTTTGTGTGTACCAAGGGCGAAGCCGGGGAGGACTGCTAGTATAGTATAATGATATTAAAATAACAGTCAAAAAACAAAAAAAAATCTGCGTTTTCATACAAAAGTGTGCAGCCGCCCGGGAAATTTGTATATGAACCGATTTTTTTGGTTTTTTACTGTTTTTAGGGTTTCGCTTGTCTGTCTGTCCGTAAGTCACAGCCAATCTGCTACGAAACTATTAGAATGATTTAGTTGAGATTTAGTACCTACACTTATGTAACTTAGTGACCCAAAGATAGACGTATAACATAAATAAATGAAATTTAAAAAAGGGGGCCACTTATGGTGGGTAAATTAGACATTAAAAAAGTTTTGATAACAAAATCGTGTGACATATCAAATGAAAGAACTTTTTATGACATTTTTAAACATATATTTTTAAATATATTTTTCTGTCAGTGGAACACAAAACGTGTAGTTTTCCAAGTCACCGCTCGCGTAAAATACTATTTGATTGTATTTTTGAGAACGTCCTGTCAGCGATAAGTAATATTGATTTACGCAGCAATATCATAAATTTGTCTATGGTTCCCTAAAATTTAAACTTAACCAAAATAAACCGGCCACGTGCCGTGACGGGCCACGTGCAGTGTAGGGTTCCGTAGTCAGTACCTACTTGTTTTATGTAACTAACAACTGCCTGACTTTAGGTCTGAATTCAGTCCATGATACTGAACAACTTTCACCAAGGAACAAACGAAATACAAAGATTATTTTTGATCTCTTACACACAAGATTTGGCAAAATGTAATATTTATGTAATATATGTATGGAATACGTAAGAACAAATCACACTAATTAAGCTAGCCCCAAAGTAAGTTTTAAATTTGTATTATGGGATACTAACTCAATGATACTATATTTTATGATAAATACATACATAGATAAACACCCAAGACCCAGGAAAATTTTAAAAAGACCATTTTCTAACTTGCCCTGGCTGGGGCTCGAACCCAGAACCTCCGGATTAGCGGTCTAGCGTGTTAACAATTACGCCACGGAGGTCGAATGGAAAGCAAACATTTTGTTTTCATATTTAATTATGTGTTCCTTAGAAAAAGTTGTTCAGTATCATGAACTGAATCCACCTTAAATTAGTTTTAGTACAGGGAGACGTTATATACTACTGCCGTGAATTTTTTTAAGTGTCCATATACAACCGTTTTAACTGCCAGAGAGACACATAATTCTAACAAAAATTTCCAATCAAAAACCAAATATTTCACAAACGGATTCAAAAACGAAAAAGGGTGTTCATAATCTTACTATATTTTTGTAAGACCTATTCAACGACGTCTCACACCACACTTTTTTTTCAAGTTTTTATTACCACATATCCATGCCCATGCCCAATTACAGCTTTCTAGTACTAATAGTCTATGAGTAAAACTGGGGACAGACAGACAGACAGACATGACGAAACTATAAGGGTTTCTTGTTTACTACGGAACCCTAAAAAGCTGCGTGAAACTAAACAGATTCTCTATTCTAAGGGGTCTTTGTCATTTGCGCTTTAACAAATTTCAAAATACGAGTAATCAAAACCACTTGTGCAAATATTTCGCTCCACTTCGCATACGATAAATTCAAAACTTGATGGATGAATGACCGTGCTTTTACAGGTTAAGCAACTTCTAGCTTGGTCACAGTTAGGATGGGTGACCGTGCTTTCAATTTTAATGTTGTCCAAGTCAAATGTTGAGATTCTTATGAATAAATTTCAGTTTTCTCTACCTACATAACTTGGCAGCTATTTAAATTTCAATTGTTTTGTCGGAATTTGAACTTGGCATTTTTACATTTATATTTTTGATGGGATAAAATAAACACCCAAGAACCAGGATAAATTAAAAAAGGCCATTTACCAACTTGCCCTAGCTGGGAATCGAACCCAGAACCTCCGAGTGACGGACTAGCGTGTTAAGTTAAGCGACGGAGGTCGACTAATAAATTGAAAAAGTAATAAATTTTACGCAAGATTCGAATAACTACTCGTATAACTTGGATTTTTTAGAAAGTGCTATATGAATTTCACATATATTTAAACTCGCTTTTTAAATAAACGTCTTGCATTCAAGCACACTACTGTATTTTCGACTTTACTTTTTCTACTGATAGCCTGTCTACTAAAGTGTTAAGTACATTATAATGACGTCTGCCAAGGCCTTAATTCAGAAATAATAATTCAAACAAAATAATTTTTTGATTTGATTGATTTGAAAATTTTAATAAGTATCAAGGACTGGAAGTCTTGACGAAAAGAAAAAAGTAAGCTGTATACTAATTCTACGTTACAATTTATGATTACCTACATCTATTGTCCCGTTTACACATTATTAACTCTACGCAACTTCATCTTGACATTTTTATCCCCCTAGCGGGAAAATTTTGCATATTTCAGAGCCAAATCCGACCACGTGGCTTTGTGCATACTGTCCTTAAACTAATTGTTTGAAAAGCCCCATATCACTAGAGTATCACCATTGAACTATAAACTCTAATAGGAAACTGCAAGGTTTATTTCGCTTATCTACTCGGAGATGACACCTCGAGGCATCAGATCCATTATGCAGATTATGCATCATCTACTGTGACATTTAGAATTTATTGCCGGTGTCTAAATGATGAAGTAGGTGTAGCAACATAGAAGTGTTCATGACAAAACGAAGTACCTTGGTAAGAAAGACACTTGATACCGGTATTGCGAAGAGAGTGGCGCTTTGCTTATCTTAGTACCGTTCTGTTTCTACGTTTAGTACATTAAAATTCAACAGATATTGAGGAATAAAATAAATGGTTCACTAAAAATAAAAAAAAATATTTAAATGTTACTTGAATATAATTTATAGTATAATATTTAATTATATTTCATTAATAATGATAGAGTTGTCAAAAAGATATTTTCCTGGGCATCACATACACTTTCGACCATACTGAAAGTATTGAACACGTTTTCTTTCATATATTTGCACTCACTTTGCATAATCTTCCTTTCTTCTAATACCTTTCGTTATCTAGTGCCATGGCCCTATTTTTTTAACAAAACCTTCACGACTGATAAAGTAGGTATACGTTTAATATCTGCAGGCGGCAAGAGGCGAGTCACGACACAGCTATCTCGCGGCTAATGAGAGATTGCAGCGATACGCAGCACGAGACTCGCGACACCGACACCACGAGTGCTGACATGACGTCTTGATTAACAATAACAGCACATAAGTATCTAGTTATGTTGCAATCTAGGCAAAACTAAATCATCAGCTAAGTTTTTATTCTATAAAAACAGAAATAAAGAATAGAACTTCTATAGGTATACATACCCGAAAATAAATCATCTGATTTGCGCTTCATTTTAACAGATGGGTTGCTTTCTGATTGCTTAGTTAGAGCATTCAACCAACGGTTTATTGGTAAAAATCTATCCTACAGTAGAATACTTCCGCATATCTACTGTCTATTTATGAAAGTTAATACTTTTAAGTTAATACATAATAATTTATGTATTCTAGTGGCTGGTGGATGACTAATCTGCCTCAACAGGCACGGACCTAATTTCCGCTTTTTAAGAGACTTAAAAAAATATTCCTTAATAAATTCTCCGTTTTTTAACTAATTTATTTAAATGGTCTGATGATGAAATCCTCGAGAAATCGAGGGAACTCCTCAAATATTCTATGTACGTACACATATAGTGATGTGGCGTTTTTAAATAAATATATAGGGACAAATCACACAGATTGAGCTAGTCCCAAAGTAAGTTCGAGACTTGTGTTATGGGATACTAACTCAACGGTACTATATTTTATAACAAATACATATATAGATAAACATCCAAGACCCAGGACAATCTGAAAAAGATAATTTTCCATCTTGACCTGACCGGGATCGAACCCGGAACCTCCATTGTGACAGCCTGGCATGGTGACCACTAGGCCACAGAGGTCATCATTTTTAAAACAATAATGGAAGGAAAAAGAGGAGTAGGAAAAACCAGAAGAAAATTTTTCGGTCCAAGGAAGAATTAAACGTGACAACATATAAGGAGGTTAAGAAATTGGCGGAAGAAAGAAAGACATGGAAAGCACTCCAGGCGACGAGGAGCGACGACCGACGAGAGCCCAGCTCTTAAGTATAATAAGAAGAAGATGTTTTTGTCAATAAATGAAGCATTTGCATTCAGAAAGTGAGTTTTGTTAAGATAAACCAGATGCGTTTTCTTTTTTTTTAATTATTGTATCAGAAAACTAGACTAAAATAATACACAAAAACAAAAAGCGAGAAATTGAGCACCATGGTGTAAATAAGAACGAGTTAATCAACCTTCGAGAGTAATGAAGTGGTACGCGCGCCATATCGGGTTATCTACACATTGGACATAACATAACGTACGGCTTGGCGACCTCCAAGTAGGTACATATTATGTGAGTATATCTCGAACGATTACGAGTTACTGTTATTGGTTACTGATCTTCGGAAATAAATGTAACCTCGACACGTAACTCAACAATTGGGTGAAAACAACTTTGTTTATGTGAGTCATAACATTACAATACTATGTCATGTTATTACGAGTACTGTGTGCACTTTTATGTGCTTATCTGCACTTACAACTTCGCGTCCTAATTACAAGTTTAAGGCATCAAGAGGTATCCACTATATAAATATCCTTGCCAATAAGATTTTAGGAATGCTTAAAATATCCAAATCAGAAAATGCTCATGATATGGCCACTTTAATGTTGGTTGCCGAAACATAGGGTGGATTTAATCGGTCATTCTCCAAAGGACTATTTTTGCTTGTCTTTCCTTTTAAAAAGATACAAAAACTACACATTATACATAACTCACTTAAAGGTACTTGTATTGAGGTGTGCATGAAATCACAGCTAAAAGTGATAAATACTTTCAGGAGAAAAAAAAATTACAAACCCCACTTTCCCAATGAATTTGCGTGTCCCACTTTCATACGTATCGCATAAATTATTTCCCTAGATCAAATACAATGAAGTCAAACCATGAAAGTATTTTTTTTAATACATGAAGTGTAATATTCATTATAAAAAAATTCTAAACTTATATGGAAGTACGCTCGGATAATGATGATGCGAAGTGTTTTTTTTTGTCCTAATCGCGTTTTATATTCATGCAAGATCATACCGATGTCACCATTCCTTTAAGCGGTAGCCTTCAGTCCTGTTTAGACTTTCATGAGAAAGTTACGTTGTATTTTGAGGGTTGCTGGGTACAGGGGTAAGTACCTAATTCACAAGTTTTAGTTCTCAAAATTTCTAATTAATAAACGTTGGCGTTTTCACAATGTAAGATTTTAGATTTCACCTTGTAAAATCATCTGATCATAATATGGCTTTGTTAATGCTAATTATTTTATTAAGTGCACAGTTATATTTTTTTTACCAAAAATCCCTATAAATCACGTCTAATTTACGCGTCAAAATGAAACGTGTTCCTTACGTTTTTTTGTGCAAAGTAGCGAATGCATATGTAAATTAAGAGTTTTTAAAATAATTATTACAAGCTTTCACTACCCACTGAATAAAAAAAAAGTGTTATATAGACTAAGTTTATGGCGAATATCTCTTAACTCTTAAATTCTACTGTCTCGGTTGGAGAAGAGAATCCGGAGGCAGTCGACCAAAGTAGGTTGGCGCCTTAACTTAGACATGTTCTATCTTCAAATAATAAAGGATAGGAATAGAGGAGGAAGAAAAAGAAACGGTATAACGCGTTGCCTTTCTAATTAACGCGCTAAGAAAAAATATAAGCTTCCTATTTCATAAACCACTTTAAATAAGCAAGTGCCCATTAGTCATAATTATTTCTATTGTCGATAAGTTATTCATTTCAAAAAAGCGACGCGTGAATTAGGCGGAAAACGAAAATCTGGAGAATGACCGTAATATCGTTTCTGTTTGTTCATATCTCAGTTTGGACTTTTGTGAATTGGTTTTCAGATTATATTTAGAAATCATGACACATGCTTCGCGTCGACATTTGCTTGACACATGTTACATATTATATTTGAGGATTGCGATTTTATTATTAACTACATGATGGATGGGTCGGAATTGAGATGCAAAAAGAAAGTACAAATACTTAGGACGTTAAGATAAATATTTAAATAGCTTTTCGACTTTAACAACTTTAAATATTTTGTTGTCTTAGAAATATCCGAATTATGTTTATGCTACGAGTGTAAGTCAATTAATAAAGATATACCATCCAAATAGGGACTCAGTAGATATAGAAATTTATCCCGAATCGTTTTACACTTTTTGTAAGCAATTTTAAAGATTTTTATGGGAATTATTCCTAGTCCATGTCCTCGAGGCGAACATTACAAAGAATGGAATGTTTAACATACCATAGCATCTCTATAATTTATTCTTTAATTTTGTGGCCCTAAGGGCCGAAACACGTAACCGCATTGCGGCGCGGCAACGCCTGCCGCAACGCAGACATGTGGTGTGCTGTGCGACGCGCTGAACATTCTAGCTTAAAAAGAATGGTGATGTGTAGTAATAGTTAATACAAATATTCGATATCGATAAATAGCCTGAACTGCATAGAGCCTGCAGTTAAAATCTAAAATTATTTATAGCAACTACAAATTATTGCCGCGGCACCACACGCCGTGTTGCGTTGCGGTTATGTCTAAAAGTTGTTTTATTTTTAAGATAATTGATAAGTAGTTATGATCTATGATCTCTCTCTTAAATGTCTCGTCTCTCGGTAAAAAAATCAAAAGAAGTACAAGTAAATCCTCGTTAGCGACTATCAAAGCAATGTATGGCAAAATCATTATCGGCTATCCTTCTCCCGCAATCCAGTTCTATTATCAGCCAGGCCTACTTGCGTACCTCCCACGCCGAGGCCCTATCTGACTAATGCGCACCACAGCCTATTATTTACAAGTACTGACAGGCCAGGTTTGCTATAATCTGCGATGCTTCCCGGTTTTGCACTATTTTATGCACCTAATGTGGTCTTCATATTTACGAATCTCATACTCATAAACTACAAACATGACCATCGGTGTAAATTCTCTGCCTACCGATGGAGTTTATAGAATATTTCTTTCAATTGCACTGCAAATACTTTATAGGAAGTTCCGTCCGTAATAAATACTGTTTGAATTCCCTAATAAAACAACATGTTTAGGAGATGCCATGCGATTTCGTATTAATTCATGCGCGTGTTTCAAGAGTAGGAAAAGTTATTCAGTAGGTATTGTTTACAGGGATGAGTGCTCGTGAAATGATATAAATGAATGTTTTTGGCGAACAGACACGTCTTGTTTTATTTCTGTATTTTTCCAAGTTGACAAATGTTTTGCTTTTGTTTTGCAAAAGTATGAGTCAGTGGTCAGTTTGCCACAAGTATCATAAACTGAACTTGTTCCAAAAATATGTACCTACCTAACTATACTATTCCTCGTATAAATTGTTTACAAAACTTTGATAAAACAGTAAGATATATTGGTAGTGATCATCGAAAAGTGATAAAATATATGCAGAAAATATCATGAAAATATCTTGAAATATGAGTATATTTTGCGTATGCAATTTGTAAACATTTCTTGAGCAAAGTGATGTTATAATTCTCCTTTGTCTTAATGTGTGGCTTATCGTGGACCAAAGGTTATGATCATACATCAGTATCTGTGGTAGTGGTGGTATACACAATGTAAAATTCTAGCTGACTTTATCTGTGTTTATAAGCTCCATTCATGATTCTTTCAACAGACAACTGTTCAGAAGTTATTTACATAAACGAGTAGGTAGAGATATTCTTATTGCAGTATTTTTTAAGAGTTCAAGGCGGCGTGGCGTAAAGGGAGGCTCGAGGTCCACCACGGCTTGACGTCAAATGCATCCGATGAGAAAAGAGTGACTAAAGCCACCTTTCGTGTATACCTACATAAAGTCGAACAAATTTTTCTGGAAAAATCTACCCATCCACTACTTACACGAAATGTTACAAAAAGATTTAGCGCATGATCAGTAACTTTTGAACAAACTGAAAAAAAGTGATTTCCATAGATACGCAACTGCTTTTAGCTTATATGACAAGGGTTGTTTTCTTATTTAGTTTGGTTGGTTTTATAATCCATTAGTTATTCAGATAAGATAATATAATATTTTATTGGCAATAAATATGTACAATACAAATGAAATACAATTAAATACGGTAGCTTAATCTATTTAGCAATATTCAATGGCATGCAAATCAGACTGTTATAATATAATATTTAATTATATTTCCATTGATATTTCATCAATTTATTCATCCATTTAATTTGCAAAGCCTTATTCATCATCATTATCATGTTATAAATACTTTTGCTCATTGCAAAACAGTTATTTTTGTATTTTTTAGTTGCTGGGACGTATTATTAGATTAGAACTTTGGTCGGCTAGTATAAACTAACCAAGTAGGTCCATAGCGCCACCTCTTAAAATACGCCACTAGATGTTAGCAGTTGGCGTGTGAAAGCCGGAATTATTTGTGGATACAACGGCCATCTCAGCCACCGGCCATCTTTGTGTGTTTAGTTTATTTTCTCCGTTCGCACTTCCAGTGAACAGTGGATTCAATTTGTTCCGAAGAACGTCGTTATTGTTTATGGCTTCTTTGTGAAAGGCCGTTCTGAACTAGTCATGGTTAAACCTACAAATTCCTAACTTTACATTACCGGTTCGTTTGAATGTCAAATTACCCTACAACGTTATAACACTTTCGTCTGTTTAGACAATGGTAGTAAAAATCAAAAGCCATCGCTATTAGGAGAATCCCAAGGTTTTTCTTTGAATATCCTATTCAAGAAAGCTAATAAGTATTCGATACTTTTATCTATTAACTTTATTACCATCATGAAAGAACATGAGCTCAAGCATTGAACCAATATTACTCATCTCATTATATTTTATACTTAACTAAATCTAATTAAACCAAATCAAAGCAGCAAATCCTGATTTTTTATAGAACATTACAAATACATACCTTCATAAAACTGATACCATTTTTGTTTGTGTTTATCCCGAAGCGTTATAGTCACTTATGCGGCGCAGCAGACTCCAGTCTCTTTGCTTACATTGTCGTAAGCAAACATTAAATAAATTAATGTACGGCAAACAACATTAGAAAATACCGTAGGCGGGGCCGCGTGGCCGCCTGTGTGGGATCGCCTTAACAAATACAAGCTAAAGTGGGCAGGGTACTGATATAGAACAATAATTATGAGATGCAACAATTTGTGCTTGCTAAAATGATTTATAGTTCTTTACGTAAAAAAATTCAATTTTCCCTACGAAGCATATAGCAAAGAAGGAAAAAAAATTGTATTCATTGATCTAAGTTTCTATTGCAAAAAAAATATTGAAAGTACTGAACTAAAATGTTTAAATTCATAAATGACTGTGTTCGAACATTTATATTGTTGGACGACGATAACGGTCCGATATAATTGAAAATGTGTTCGCATTGAGCTATCGAAGGCTTTTATTTCGTGAAAGCTCCAAGAAGATGCCGTTACTTTGACAATCAAATTGTTGTAATAAAGCGTGATGAGCCGAGAGCCTTTTTGCAAAAAGAAACGAGTCTTTTTTGCGGAAGGAGGTCAGTGAATCTTCATATTCTGTATGTCAAATTTATGTGCTATTATAAAAATAATGGGCATAATATATGTATCGATCAGTTTTTTGTTAAAATTACTTCTCTTATTTTAAAGTTATAACTCATTTTTAACCTTAGATAATAACTTTCTATGAAAATGATTTAATGGAGTCTTAAAATATATCACAGCTTATCTCATTATAAAAAAAAAATCAAAAACCGACAAAATCAGAAACATTCTGACATTAGTTTCGAAATAATAATTTTATCTAGATTAAATTATTATTCTATTTATTCTAGTAACCAATACAAATTGTACGGAAAGCAGGTGAGACGGATCTTAAGCGATAGAGAGTAGAACCACCACATTTTAAAACCTGATACCGAACAGGTAATTTATTAACAAATCAAGGATCCTGATGCACTTGCACAGTTAGTAATTTACATTCGCCTACGATTGCAGTATGCAAGTGAGCTAATCTGCGACTAAATTACTACTAATGAACGCAAATAGATGTGAAACAGTATCTCCGACCCGTAATCATATTTACCGTACGTTTGCTATCTGCAATCTCGCGCCCGTTCGCCTGTTGTTTTAGATACTTCTAAAAAAAAAAATTTATCATGCCCGTTTTATAACACTATTGCACATATCAAGCTGCTTTTAAAATATCCATAGTCATATTTTACTAGCATGTACTGGCAACTTGGTTTACGCATCTTATCCTCAGGAAAGGTTTTTGATATGATTGTGTTAAGATTAGATTACTTTTCGGTGTCACAGTACCGTCACGACGCTGCATGCAAAAATAAGGTCGATTCCTTGCTTTGTTTTAAATTGAATGATGAAATTGATGAACAAACGTACAAAGCAAAAGCTAGAAGTAGTAAAAGTAGAGATAAGTTTTAATCCGTAACCCCAATCATATTTTCAGTAATAAGTATACAAAAGTTAGAGTATGAAAATTGTCTTATAAGTTGGTTGCATATTTATTTTTTTAGTATGTTATGTACCTAGAATGTTTACAGAGCATAACGTCGCATCAGTGAAAGAATTTTCAATATTAGATGTGATATTTTTTTGAACAAAAGATATCTTATATTCATTTGTCGACTGAAAGATACAACATTTTATTAGCTAAAAGTGGTAATAACTCACGAACGTATGGGTTTGTTACCTATTCGTCAGGTATGCGTCTATCTCTAATATTTACGCAGGGCGAGCCTTTCTCACGAGCCCCCGCCGTCCCACCGATGATCAGTGCGAGTCAATACCGAGACATTCTTGTTTATTGTAGCAATTTAGTAGGTGATGAGCTGCGGCGCAAAACCGACATTCCCATGCTTTTGATGAGTTAAGCGTTTAACCTGAAGTTTACTTTTTTTTTTATTAGCCGATAGCTTGACCAATGTATATAACAGTTTTTACTAGACAAGTGTACATATACAAAAAGACGTTCTTTCGACTAATTTTAGTAGCCAATGCTAGCATCAGATTTTTCCAACTATGTACCTATCTGAAGACATCTGACATAGCTAACGACTGACTTTAAATGTGGGGCCTACGGCTAAGGCTTTACACGCCTACAGGCCAGTAACACCTAATAAAATGCCAATAGCATTCGCCAAGCTATCTAGGTGCAACCACCAGCGTCTAACTAAACTGTCGGAAAATATAATATCTGTGGAGTGCATAAACTGATGAACGTCAATGCACTGCGTCAAGTTGTAATTTTAGAACAAGCTCTTCAAAGTGTGCCCGCGATTCGGGTCAA
This sequence comes from Acrobasis repandana, assembly GCA_963576875.1. NCBI lineage: Eukaryota > Metazoa > Arthropoda > Insecta > Lepidoptera > Pyralidae > Acrobasis > Acrobasis repandana. The sequence goes on from OY756227.1 coordinate 8,080,383, forward strand.
TGAATGAAACTTGTACCATATTAGATTGCTATTAATAAATAAACTTATATCTGGTGTAGTGCAATAAAATGTGGTTTCTGTAGTAATTTCCATGTGATTTTGATTACATCCGTAAGAATGTTTCGGTTACGTACGCTAGTTGAGCCAAGTGTGTCATCTTATTGTGTGTTGGAATTGGTCCAGTTGTCCTACATTTTAGAAAGCACTAGCTATATTACGTGTCTTATATATACAGTGACTAGTTTACATGAAAAATCTCATTTTGATCAATAACCACTTGATATGACGATAGATTCTTTTGCTTTTTTTGCCCTGTTTCAGATTTTTATTTGAGCTTATCAAAATAGTTGACTCCACCTCTAAGTTTTTAGACACTAAATGATAATTTCATCGTTTTAAGTCAATTCTGAGACTTCTGAGCGATGCCTTAAAAGCTATTATTACTCTAAAAATACAAAAAATACTAAAAATACTCTAATACATTAGATTCGTTGTTTGTACGCTTTTCGCATCGATCGACAAATATCTTTTATCAGTCAAACTCGCATATTTCTGTCACTTATCTAAAAACTAGACTAAACGAACATTCTCTATCCAATACTGGTCGCATACGGCAAAGTTGGCCTTGAGCCTTGAGCTAGCAACACTGTCACAAGCAGGAAGCGCCAATTGCCTGAATGAGTAAGCGAGCGCTCGCTGCTCATCTAAATCGTTCAATGGACGACTGATCACATGAGAACTAGGTCACTGGGCTATGTCAATGAACTTAAGATGGGGATGGCTGTATCGATGCAGGGGAGAATGGGGCGGACTTATTTTTGTCACCTAGTTAGTACCGGCTGCGTCACGTAAGATAGTTACTGACACACATCTGCGGGGATTTTGATTTTGAACGAACGAACTTACGAACTTCAGAGCAACTTTTTTTACCTAGTTTTACCTAATGTCCCACAGCTGGGCAAAATTCTCCCCCGTTTTCATCGAAGTTTTTCTATTTCGCGCTCTCTCCGTCCATCGTTTATAAAGTTCCGGAGGTTTTCATCCATCCTCCATCGTATTCTTGTTTCTTTTTTTTTTTTGTTTCTTTTAAGGACAAATCACACTGATTCAGCTAGCCCCAAAGTAAGTTTTTTTAAACTTGTGTTATGGGATACTAACTCAACGATACTATATTTTATAATAAATACATATATGTATAGATAAACATCCAAGACCTAGGACAATTTGAAAAAGGCCATTTTCCAACTTGCCCTGGCTGGGGATCGAACCCAGAACCTCCGGATTGGTGGACTAGCGTGTTGACCATTACACCACGGAGGTTGTCAAATTTGATTCCTACCCATTTTGCGGTGCATACGATTACGAAAACATCGTTTGTAGGTATATCAGATCTATGATATCAACTTGTAGTATAGTAGCAATATGTGTAAAGAGTGTAAGCCTATTAACAATTTAAAAACAGTGTTTGTACATCGTAGTCGTTCTCTACGCTTACATAATTTCTCATTCACAAACTAAACACAATGAATGAATAATACAACAGTAAAAGCTATCTACTGTGCATAAAATAATCGCAATTGCTTCTAATCTTGCAGCTTTTCCCCTGTGCCTAATTATACCATCACCATTTTTTTTTAGTACAAAAGAGTTTTAATGAGGTACTCGTTAATGAAGAAAAATATTCAAGTAATTTTCTAGAGATAATAAATCATGCTAAGGAGGTATGCAACATTCTTCCACCTTGCCATCTCACCATATTTGACTGCAGCGATGTCGGCGGTACCCGATTCGAAACAAAGACGCTTTAACCAGCGATATCATCAATCATATCGACTACAATATGACTTTTCTGCCAATTAGCGGTTTGGCGGCTCAGCTGGGCTTTTAAGGCCGCACCATACTTGGGGAAATTTAAACTGATTGGCTGCAACGTGACCGAACAATACGGAGATCTCGCGAGGCACTCAGTAAACCTTGGACAATTTCTACCTCTAATTGATACCTAAAACGGGAATGCTTAGCCTATGCTCGAATGGTCAGCATGCATATTTTATTGAACTTTCCTGATATTATCATAGGTATGGGGGTTTCGCTTTTTAGAAAGCCAATTCCTGTCAGCTAGAAGATAGCAAGTAAAAACTGAATACATATTATGTATTTATTTTAAGACACAACAGCGCCAGATATGAGCATTGGCATCTTCAGATGAGGGGCACGCCTGAAGCAATAAAGTCGATATATATTTCAGACGAAACACAAATAGTTCCCAACATTGCCATAAATTATTCCTTTCTTCTCACAGTATATCAATTTCGCCCAAAAAGGGCAATATAGAATGTTTTCGGCGGTTACGAAATCTCCCGCATTGCGTGTCCGTCACGTCTCTGAATTACCATGACAATGGCAGGTACAATCTTTTACCATGTTTCTGACAATGGAAAATTATTTCGTCACATTTTAAACTTTCTTTAGACGCCATAAGGGTTGTTTTGAGTAAGTATTGTAGTTCGTTTACAAGGCATTAACATCTATGGTGCCATCCTCTATAATTTATGGAAATGACCGCTAACAAAAACACATGACAAAGGTGTCTACTCGAAATTAAGTAGATGGGTCGTCGTGTTCCCCATTGTCTAGCGATTGTTCCCTTGAGGTAAATATCATCCGCTGGCCTCATGGGCACAGGTTTTGTCCAGGTATATTGATATGAACCACTTTGAACTTAAGGTTTATTGATTCAATTCAGATTTCAAAACTAATTTATATAAAAATATCAAGATACAGCAAGCTATCTAGGAAACCTTATTTTTACAACGACGTATTATATTTTTTAGAGTACTTAGTCGTCTAAGTAGTATTTTAAAAAATCTATTGCTTTTTTTCTCGAACAATGAACAATACAATAATTGAGATAAATATAATTAAGAGTGGCGGAAACTACCTATTGTCTAATATTATCTGCTACCCTACAATTAAAAGCTATTATCAATATAATATGTGGAGTGCCACCACATATGGCCACTCCCATATTATACTACTATACGAGTATACAGATTCCCCAGCTATGTCAACCTCTATTTCCATGTGTGAAAACGATCATTACTATGGCGCTATAATAACTATAAAAAATAAAAAATTATAAAATGCAGTTTCGAAAGTACGTAAAAGTGAAATCTCGATCAATTAACAAACAATTCGTAAATAAAACAGCGCTACCCGACATTACGGTTTCTCGGAAATTATCAAGAGTCGAATAAACACTTATTTTTTCCCAACTGATATGCATCTTACAAACTATGCATAATCAGTCAGTAGCCACTGACTTAACGGATTATGTTACTAAAGTTTCTATATCATATTTTACTATAACGACTTCACAAACACATCAAAGCAGAAAACTAATGCTAATTTGATGACTGTCTTCAGAAATAATGAATATTATCTACCACTATTAACATTACAAGAAACTATAACCCCTTTAAAAGAAACTTTCACAAAATAATTAAAAATATAATGAGACCTAGTAGTTATAGATCATAGTTCTTGTTTTATCTCTACCAATATCTAACCATGTTAGGTAATTAAAAGTCATTTTCTGTGAACCCCTTATACCCTATTTTGCCTTTACAATCTGGCGTCGACGTGGCCAGACATCCAAATTGGAATAGCGTGTCCCCATCTAAGACCGGCATTTCTTTGTTGCAGAAACGCCACCGCGCCACTAATTGGACACGATATATGGCGCGCACGCTCCAGCGCCTTTAAGTTTCAACCGCTGTTTTGTTTAACCATTTGAATTTTAAATTAATATTAACTAGATGCCTCTACCTTTATCGGGAACTACGTGTGTCACAAATTAGACTGTAATTGATTGTAAGCTAACAGTCGTTGCATGAATAGGGTCGTCTACATCTGTTGTGTCATTGACGTCATAGGCCGATAAATGTTCCCCTTTTTTGATCATTATCTATGACTTAATTAAGTTGTAAATATGTCAGATAGTATAGAAAGTAACACGATAATACAATCGCTTTTAACTCTACTCATCGCGCATCTAAAGATAACATATCCATGTCCACCTACAGTTCTCACAATATCGTCATATCATCACAATACTCAAAGACCCTCGTGTTATTCTACCACATATTACAGTATCGTGCTATCGTTTCATCGTATCATTTCTCTCGCTTTTCGAAACGCCTTCGCTGGTTCGCCCACGTCCGAATTTCGAATCGACTTCGCTATCGAAAAATAGAAAGCCATCAATTATAAGGGCCGCTTTCCCGGTGTATCTGGGTTAACATAACCTGGAATCGGAATAGGTATGCTTTATTGGTAACATTATGCCTAATATTAGATAGGTACGTAGGTATTGTTTAGGTCATTGAATTTCCACAAAATGGTTTTAACTCGATACACTCACCAAGCGCCATCATTCGGTTCTACCACAGAATAAATAATGTTCTACTTACTCTCTTTCGTCACATTTTTTTATTAGGTATAATTGAATTTTCACCAAGAAATACTAAACCGAAGTATATACGAGTATGTACGCATTGGTTACCTATATAGAATACAAGAAACTCAGTATAATACTCCCTTCCAACGTATTTTACTTGGTAAGTTCTCATAGCCTTACTTCTCATCGAGTGTACGAGTATTAGTAGCTAACACTAGTGTCAAATTCTTAGAGCTGCCTAAAGGCATCTTACGTAACTCAATGACACTAGTGAATATTACAGTAGTGAACTATTGTGCAGGTTTCATAATTTTTTTAATATTAGCCAAATCGGTAATTTACGTTCGGGCCGGACTACTAATTTTATTCAGATTGTGTCTTGCCTTGTAACTACCTGATTTTACAACTAATTCCATTTATATTTTCAACGCGTCTCCCTATAATTATCTCTCCTCCTTTGTATTTTCAAAGAAAGTGCTCTTTTCAATTCCACGAATAAAAATAAATCTCTTCCTCCAGTAATGAGTATTTTGCAGCACGTAAACAAGGCGTGTGGGTAAAACGTTTGAAGTTGATACAACGTGTTGCAAGCCTTTAAACTGACTGCTGACTGATCCCATGAACCATCTCCATTAATGAAAACATACCTTAAGTACTTATTGTTACGCATTAACACATTGCCCTCATTTTATGTGGGTCGGGTAAATGTTGAAATATAAAACATAGTAGCTCAGTGTTTGGCAATAATGATTTGTTTTGTTATAAACACATGCAGATATTTCTTCCACAAGTTCAAATCTGGAAAACTAAAAAAGTACATGAGTATAATGAGGATGGTGATGATACTAATTCATAATCATAACAGAAAAAAATTAGGTACGTAAAAGGGAAACAACTAAATATGCATCATAATTTAAAAAAAAAATAGATAATGAAAAAATAGTTATTTAATATTATCGGCCAGTACCTCGATATTGTAAAATAAAACTAACACAATTTATAGGCTCAATAAATCAGCAGGCAAGTGACAATGAAATTGAATTATATATTCTGTAGATACAGGACGCGCCGTCCATATACGTGCCGTCATTAGAGATTTGCATACAATCGTCACCATAAGGGGTTGAATTTTGGCTGTAATAACATAGGTATCAAAATATGACGTCACGTGTGTGTGACTCATGTTGTTAACCATAAAGTTGTATATCAAAAGCACTGTCTTTAAATAGTGACGAAGTTGAGGTAAATTAATAAATACGAGTAAGTATGTATCATCTAATTGTACATCAAATATTTTGATGTATACCGCAAGTAAATTATTCACTCGTTATAGTTATTTAAGTTTATGTGAGTTGGTTACTAATTAAACTTATTGGCAAAACAAGTTAATGTGTACTCGTAATACTAAAACGTAATAACAAGTACCTACATGTGCTCATAATTACTCGTAATTACTGACTAAAATGAATATTAAATATGATTTTTAGTACAAAATTTTAAACAGGAAGTTTAAGCATAAGAGGCATAACTTTTTTTTTAGCTATTCGCGAATTACTTTGTGTACACTCTAGTGAAAATCCTGTATTTCGTACTTCAACTAATTGAGAAACAGACTAATGATCTTGTTTATAAAATATTCATCATCGCAAGAGTTTGTAGAATAATTGAAGTGTTTATTGACTCATGCAACCTTTAAGAAGTCAGTCTATGGAGGCTTGTTCATTTTCGCAATATCTATAACATCGGGCGTGTTCGGTGCTGATAGTTAATTTTCTCTATTTGCGGTGAATATGGTTACTACAAATCATTTTATTCTAATTACTTACTTAATATTAACTAAAACTGGCTGGCAAAAGACCTGAGATGCTGGCACAAAATAACGTTGGAATGAAAATAAATACAATTTTGATGATTAGTGGTTTTATGTCATTTTATTTTTTCACTTAACCTAAAATATTAAATAGTTTTTGAAAGGCACAATGTCGCACGGCATCCAATAGCCCAAGAGCCAACGAGTAGCTCTTGGGCTATTGGAGAGCTACCATTATTTTATAAAGGCTAAAAGTTTCTCTATAAATAGCCCCAATACCGGTAAGTACTATCCCTGAATATGAAAGTTGGGTCATGGTGGCTATGATTGATATCAAGTAGCAAAGATGTACCAAATCCGCTAGATAACAAGTAGACAACAAGTCAAATCAGACACTTTTATCTAAACGTCAAAAACAACCATTTTTTATTGGATTTGAAATAAAAAATCAGAACCGTGACGTCATAGTTTTGTGGAGCGATTAATAAATCTAAAATCATGTTGAAAATGGATATAATTATGATCAATGACACGTGACACTATTTTGTGACGTTTTATTCTCTTAACAGTACCAAATAATATATTTTTGACCCAGTCATCTACTCAATTGGACCCCTATTCTGTCATAGTGTAAAGTAGTTTTATAAACATTTTATTCACAATAATGTTGGAAATCAGATCGCACATTGCCAGATACTTTTTGCGATTCCATCCTTGGCAGACACTCTTAAAGTATCAAAAATAAGCAGTACGTATACTTTCGATATTATACTAAACTGAATTTTATACATGTTATTTAGGGAACTACCAAATTATGTTTTCTGAGCAGCCAGACAGTTTCGATGGTTCCTTTATCTTACTAGATACATTAATAAATAAACAATGGGTGTACTTTCTTATACAGACAAAACTTTAACAGATTTTCGTTATTTAGAAAATTATCATGTCATAGTATAATCAATATGTAGCTTACTCAGTATAAAGAATTTTTAATAATAGATTTTCGTTGCACAGAAAATCAATAATTAGAATGTTTGTTACGAATAATTTGAAATCATAGAATTTTATTACAAATAACATTTACTTTTGCGATGTTTCTAATATCAGAATATCAAATTAAATGTTATAATTTTTAATAAGTTTAGTTAATATAATATTAATAACCTATAAGTTGGCCCTATTCTAGCAAAATGGATAAAACTTTCCCAGCGTGTGTTGGTCGCAGTTCTAACCTAACCTAACCTAACCTATAAGTTTGCCCTAACCTATATTGTGGTAGCGGTTTATAATGTATTCTAACTTATTTTATGGTATTTAATTTGATTAAACAATGTTTTCACTTAATACTTCCTTAAATAATAATTTTCAGTAAAATAAAATTCCATGAAAGATTATACCGAACAAACAATATTCTTTAAAGAAATATTCTACTGTTTGACTAGTTTGTTAAATAAAATATGAGATTCTAAAATTCATTGAACTGTGTTTCTATAAATTGTGTTTCATTCAAGTAAATAGTCTTTGAAACAATAATATTTGAAATAAAAATATAAGAATTAAATATTCTATGAAAAATTTTCTGTGAATCGAAATTCTATGAAATTTCAGTCTGTGAAACAAGGGGCACCCATAAACAATAAATATATAGGGACAAATCACACTGATTAAGCTAGCCCCAAAGTAAGTTCTAAACATTGAAAGTTGATAAATGTGTCAAGCAAGATATATCCGAGATACTTATTAGGTATGTATTGCATATTCTATGTTTTGCATACATTATGGTGATTTATCAAGAACCAAGGTATATATCCTTAATATTAATACGCATAGAAACTCATAATGCAGTCCAAAGTATATTATGATTTTTAGAACACAACCTTTAAATGTCAAACTGTTATTTTAGGACAATGCCCTCAACCACTTGCAATCACTACGTCTAGCGACATAACTACATACAACCACAAACTGGTTTTAATTAAGTAATTGATAATGAAGAAAACATGTGGTGTTTATTAAAGTGATCAGCGAATTTAATACAGTGAATCATGAAATAGGATGAGTCTTCAGGAGAATGACTCGAGGCTGACGCCATCCCAAAAGCGCAAATGTCGTTCCTGGTATAAATATAGCTCTGGGAGGAAAAATACTCGTACAAGAATCCTGTAAATTAGTCATGTGAAAGATGCATATTTCTATGCTAAGGAAGTCGCTTTCAGAATACATAAAAAGAGAAAAAATATACGTTTTTTGATCTAACTGACATTCTGAAAGCAACTGATAAGAAAAAGAGATTAAATCGTTTATAAAATTCATGTAAAGCTTATAAAAAATGTTTTAAACACTTTGTAACTTATGTATGACAACCGCAAAATGTGTGTAAGATCTAAACCTATTAAGTACTAGGAGTAAGTTTAACCAAGGAAAGGAATCTTATTTCAATGAAACAGGTCCAGCTGGATTCCATTTATACATTCTACTCAATTTAAGAAACAAAATGACATAATCATGTCCACACCTCTAACCTGGACGTTCGATTACGATATTTGAATTGTAAATCCGTGGTTCCTATTGTCGGTAGACCGACGACCTCCGACCTGCAGCTCTTGTACCAAACCGTGCGCCAGATTACGACCATCACAACTTTAAACCTTATCTTTATCGAAATAAGATTTAGGAGATACAAAGTTAATGCGAATGCATCTGCCTTACAGATGTTAATCGCGGCTGTGTATGGTCGTATAATACAGCCGCCAGTGAAGCTTTGTTTTGATGTCATATAAATAGCTTATTATGACTTCCATTAGCCGTATATCTTGCTGAAGAAAGTTATGAGGAAAATTCGTGTCAGTTCCGCATCCACAGTTTACAGTTATCTCGAAGTTATTTCAATGCTATCCGCTCCAGTTAAATAGTAATAAACGTAACTTTAACAGTGTTATAACTTTTGGACATACGCTGATGATATATTCATTAAGAATCCGAACTACTGTATAGATAGATAGATAAACTGTAATTCCACAATACTGAATCTAGTATTCTCCACTCCACCACAATACACAGGAGCATACTACAATGAAGTTTTATTATGTATGTAGTATATATATGATTAAAGGCTGAGTAGCTGCGCAGAAACACGCCAAATATGCCCCACTTAAGACATCTTACATTTTTATTCCTTTCAGGTCGAAGTGAGTGGGGTTTAGAGTTCGGAGGCCAAGGGGTTTGTGCGGGAGTTGGGAAGGCGGTTTAGGAATAACGGCACTGACCTCCACGCAGAGTCGTATCTGATGCAACGCATATCGCTGGCAATACAGCGGGGAAATGCCGCAAGCGTATTGGGCACATTTGCATCAGGTACGATTCGGGGTGGACTGTTTGACTAACGTACTCATCGTCAAAGTTGACTTTGTATTAGTACTTATTTATCGTAAATTTATTTATGATTAAATGATTTAAGTATTATCTACAGCCTATCAGTCCTCTGCTAGACTAAAGGCCTGTTCAATAAAGGGAAGGCAGACCAGTTGGTGACCGCAGAAGTCTTTGTAAAAAGGACGCTGCTGCCTGCTCTCTGTTACCCATGCCTCCATTAGTTGCCTTTTACGACACTTGTGGGAGAGAACAGGGGTGGTGAAAAAGTTGAAAAACGGCCAAGGCCAAGATTTATTTATAATCTTAAAAGTTACATACCAACATGTTTGAATACTAGGACCCTATTAACAATTTTTTGAAGCAATTTTAGTATATAACTTTCATTCTCCTGTACAAAATCAAAAAAAAGTTTGGTTGAGCGCTGAAGGCTTTTTTTTTCGTTTTAAATCAATTGTTTTATGGAAAGTCGTTAAGTATCAAAGTAATTTGATTAAAAAAATTGCTGGTGTTTAACGTCGTCCTGAGTTAGTTGAACTTAGTTACCTTTCTGTGGTACCAAAACTGGTATTAAACTCATAAAATCAGTGATTAACGAACTGTAAACTAACAACAGATCAAATTTAAGTCTTTCAGACGTACAATCAACCACAGAAGTAGGCGATTAAAATAAAAGTTATATTTTATTAAGTCAAAACAAGTATAATGAAGGACCACAAAATGGTCATAGGAACTCGGTAAAGAAATTACAGAGCCCCATTGAGTTTGGGCTAGTTTTATTAGTCTTGATAAGTTCTCTGGTTAGATATTAAATAGGATCTGGTGGTAAAGCCAGAACTCCAAAGAAAAGAAAAAAAAATCAAGAACTAATTTATCATATTCGACTTTTATCTGTTACTGTACCAACTGAGCAAAATACGCACATTAATTTTGCGAACAAGCAGGGTTATACCCACTGGTGGTACCTAACGAGCGAGACGGTCACAAAGATCTGATGGGGTTTGCAGAACATTACGAGCATTAATCATTGCTGTATGTCTTTTAACATGGCACAGTATTGTAAACCATTATTAACCTTACGGAATGAAATGTGTAAAGAATTTGAAATTTTAGATTGAAATTAAAATAATCTAAAATTCAAAGTAAATGCATATTATAAACATTCTAGATTTAATTATATCTGTTATTTTTTTTAGACCAAGGCATGGTTAGTGAAATATTATTATTTTTTTTTGATTATTGAAAAATATTGTACACATATTTTTTCTTTTCACTGACAAACAAGAAATGACGAAGATACAGCGCATTTAAATTTCGCATAACGTCACGGGTTCACTTTTTACACAGCGGTGACGTCACAAGCCCCCACTCTCTGGAACTTAGATACTCTGTATATTTGTGAATTATTACTTTTTACGCGACTGGGGCAAAGGCCAAAAGGAGGGTTATGTGTTTGACCTGTATTTTTTTTCCGACTCTATGTTACCTCGTAACTACTAAATCGATTTTATCATCCCTATTAAGTTTTTTAGTACCTCAGAGCAATAGGCAATATATTGATTTATGAAAAGGAATAGAGTCTAAGTGTACTGATACAAAATCTTAGATAACCGTATAGAAACATTAGGATGTTTTTACGGAACGCTGTAAAATTGACGTACACAAAAATAAATTACTACTCAACTATTTCATTTCAGTAAATTAAATATATGAACAACAACTAAATAAGTAGATACCTCCTATTTTAGTAAAATTCAATAAAATTTTCCTATGTATTATGAATCATAAAATTAACAAACAATTTACATCATTAAACTTATATTTCCTTAAATCAAACGCCACTGTTACTCATTCCCATAAAGAAACCATGTACTTAGTTTATTTTTTGAAATCCCCAATTTAAAGCAATTTATCAATCAAAAGCTGCCGGCTGTTAGCTCGTGTTGACTCACAGTTCAATTAAAAAGAGCATAACAAAATGGTAAGAATCACGATGAGAGAAAACAGGCAATTATTCCTCATTACTACCACATGAGTCAGAAGGAAGCGCATCGTATGCGCTACATGTGTACGACTCAAAGAAATTAGGGCAAATCTGTGCCCTGTGGGAATATAATAGAATCAGCATTAGGAGCATTAGATTATCTAGACCAATTGTACTCGTAACTTGCAAATACAATGGTTACTTTGAACCTGCCGAAACAATATTACACCTATTTCTCTCTCGTCTACACTTTAAGTATCTACAGATAAGGTTACGGTTTGTGGTCCTTCAGAGTCTAGGCTTCGCTTTGCGGCTTTTAAAATCCTGAACTTTGCATGGTCTTCGCCATCCGCAGTTAAAAGACCATTGGCATGATTATCATCCTTAAAATCAAGCTAGCATTTCATGGGAAAAAGGCTTGTAAAAAGATTGTTGGAATAAAAAAAAAGTGTATGAAAAGTTATTATATTTTTTGTGCTCGCATTAAACCCAGATGACGCCCACTAGACCTATAATTACCGAGGATGTTGAGAAAGATACTGTTTCTCCCACATCAGAGCTAGCTTTATTTCAAGGATGATAATCTTACTTGCACATCCAATTGTGAATTTGAACCTGCCGAAACAATATCACAACAATATTCAACCTATTTCTCCCTCATCTGCGTTTTACGTATCTACAGAAAGGTTACGATTCGCCATCCGTAGTTCAAAGACCATGGCATGCTTTGCTTATTATCCTTGGAATCAAGCTAGCATTTCATGAGTTCTCCTTCTACCAGAGCTCATTCCAGGCAGCGTTTATACTTCTAGCAAAAAAGTATCAAAATATTTTTGCTAAAAGAAAATGCTTTGACAGAAAGTTATATCTATTCCAAGCTATAATTTAGTTAGATGGATAGAGAAGTTATGAACGTCGCACGGAAACATGAACATTGATTTATTGATATCCGCTATCGATATAGATGAGTTAAACGTTCCGATTACAGATATGTAATATGATAAGATAGCACAGGATAATATACAAATCGATAGAATGCTTTTGAATTATTCTCTTAGGACATCAAACCGTTTATGTAGTGGTTATTAATCTAATATATTTACATATTTTAGTAACTTCAAACACTTAATATTATTAAGTATCCTAGTGTAAGGATCATATACTCGTATTACCCAATATTAACATACGTATTACAATTCTATGCCTACGTATTAATTCGCACACTTCAAAAATTAACAATTTTTTATCACCTCTGACTAATTAGAAATTTCAACAGGTTATTATTAAAGATTTTAAGAATTTAATTTCGATATACCTACTCACACTTCACGTATCAAGGCTCCATTCGAAATAATAATAATAATAAAGTAGAAAAGCAAATTTTGAAACCCAAACACCAAAATAAGCGTTACGTTTGACAAGTGAATAAAATAAATCAGTCCGTAAGCAAGATAAAAACATAATTTGTTTTCTTTATAATTAACGTTTGTAATACATTACTGCCTTGTGAGGCCGGATCTAGAGCCGTCGGATATGAATAGTCGGACAAACAAACGGACGGCTCTAATCACAACAGCACACAATGGATTTGTTTATTTCATCGGCCCATCGGAACTGTATCGAGATTCGTGAGCCGGACTGGGTGGTCGATTGGGATTACCCGAAGATTTTGATACGGACAAAATATTCTGCGGAATAACAATGGCCTTTCTTCTTTGTGGTCTAGGAGATAACGAAAAAAAAAAGAATGTACTAGCTGATTCATTTTCCACTCAGATAGCAAAAGTCGATTGGGGAAATCATGGGGAAATGAACCAAAACCAATCACGGCTTTGACTGAACCAGGCCGTAGGGAAAATTCTTTCGAGACCTGCCGTTGCCGCTACTGTTGACAGCAAATTTTTAGGCCAGAAGACAGGAAAAAATCAATTTATTGATATTGAAAACTTAGAAAAATTGACAATGGTTTTAAAAAACTTTTACATCAATACAAAAGCAGGATGAAACTAAACAAATTCCCCATGACAAACAACACCACAGTTCCTTTGAGATTTTTAGCATAAACGCAACTAGTACTTGTTGCAAATACTTCGCGTACGAGCGATTCAAAAACGCTCGCGCAAATCATTCGTTGTATGACTCTCGCGTTCAAATTGGTTCTGAGGCATCAGCAATAAGAGAGTACGTGTCACACGATATACATATTTTAATAGTCTTGAAAACAGACAGAAGCACATGACCTTATGAATAAAATATGTCTATTATTCACCGCACCTATTTCGAACTGCACTTGACCGGAAGCTCTTGAACCCTGGCGTTTGTAATGTACCACTCGAGATTACTATAACACCTCCATGCCCCAGCCCTACTTCAAGTTACTTATTTGATCTCGCCACTTGAAAGCCGTTACCGTTTAGGAACACTTTTATGTGTACTTAGTGTATTATTATGATCCGAAACGTAACGTAACGACTACTCGGAAATGTGCGCTATAAAATACAGAGCGAGGTTGTTAAATTAAGTTATGTGAGGTTTTTAGTCAATATTAATTTATAGATTTAAATAAAAATAATAATAGACCATAATAAATAAGATTCTTTTTTGCACACTCAGTCCTATTTTGTTGTAAGTATGAAATTTGAATCATCAGTGTCTTTAGTTTAGATTTAGAGAGATAATATGACATCACAAAAAGAAATAAGTAGGTAACTTGAGGATATAAATAAATGAAGGTTTTTTTATTTGAAGTACAATTCTCATTAGTAACTATCCAAGCATTCATACTCGTTATTAGTAGATTTATAGCAAAAGGAAGTGTGCCGTAAACCAGATAGTTATAGCTCGCTTCGCTTTCACACTAATCAGACTTCAGTTCTCAAGTTTTAAATAAAAAGAGAGAGAGAGAGAGTCTGCGACTAACTACGTGTTTACATAATTTGTCAATCACACTGTAAAGAGCAAATTCATGGTTAAAGGAAGTAGGTATGTATGTATACTAGCAAGCCCTCGAGACGTAAAAGCAGCATAACGCAGATGTCATGGGTTCACTCTCACACCGGTACGAGCACAGAATACATATTAGTACAAGTGGTACGAGTTCAATTCGCAACTTTGAAATAGAGAGAGAGAGATTGCAATAGCACCATAAACCGCAGATTTATGGCTGGAGGAAGTGTACACTGGCAGGCCCTGATGACGTAGTAAAATGAAATCATAAAACATACAGTTAATTGGCTCTAACACCGATGAGATTGGTTCGCAAGTCTTAAATAAGTTTAAATAAAGAGAGTGGTAGTCTGCAGCTAACTACATGTCTGCAAAACTTGCCAATCGCACCATAAACAGCAGATTCATGGCTGGAGGAAGTATACACTGGCGGGCCCTGGTGGCGTAGTAACGAGAAGTCATAAACCAGACGTTTATAGGTTCACTCTCACACCGATCCAATTTCAGCTCACATTCGCGAGCAATTTCTTTGTGACAAGGAAATATCGCAATGCACAGTTTTAGCATTAGTTTTGTGCTTTTACTTGTAGATATCTATATTTTTTATGCCATTTATGGTAGTGTGGTTAATTAATTCTATTTTCTTCTAAATGTACTCTACTAATATATAATAACAAAACCACAGTAATTAATTAGCTTTTTGCATGTCATTACATTATTTTACATGGTTAAAATATGAATTTAACTAATAGCACTTACTACCTAAGTTAATATTTATTATTTAAAATTGCATTGGATTGAATAAATATATTAAAAAATAACTTTTCACGTTACCAATAAACAAATCTATACAAAATAAAAATAAATAACGGCAAAAGTACAGATACCCGTTTATTGCATATTAGTAACGTAATTAGAAATATGTAGGTACTTAAAAATATGACGTCGTAAAGTAAGTAGCATAACCAGTACTTAAGTCGTTTCTCACAAATAACATCTTTGATATTTTATAACACAATTCTTAGAAAATTAACAATATTCCTCATGCCAATTCCCAAGAAACTCAATGATGCACTAGACTAACGCACGCAGCGTATCAGATATGCAGTAATATGACATTGTTCACAGCGGGCGACTCTCATCTACATATCTCATTACTTTTGTAATACATCAACCGACAGCTACACATGTAATATGGAACTGCCATTGTGTGCGTCTAATGTTATTTGGATGACATAGCAATGCCGATCGAACTGCATTTTTGTCTTTTTGAGTTCATCATAAAATCTTATTTCTGGACTCATAATGGATTATAAATAGTATCCAAAGTATGGTAAAAGAAGTCTGTACATTTTAACTATTAAAATAAACTTACAAACAATAATAGGTATGTAAAATGTCAAAATAATAATATAATTCAAATAAAATCTATATATATTAATCCTTCTGTCTTTGGTTTGCAGTCTCAAGTACAAAAAGCTAAAATGCTGCTTCTCCACACTCCTTCGATATCCGGCCAAACCAAAGCAGGTCATAATTAGATTAGGAGCCACTGTAAATTCCTAATGACTGTTTACGTTATAACAGCCTCGTTCATCTGATTTCTCGGAATTAGTAAGTATTATCAAGATAAGATGAGGCTCATGATTGGGATAAACCGATGACAAGGTTTAATTTCGGATTTATATTTGGTGAAATAAACGAAAATTATGTCAATTACCACGATTTTTTTCCTTGAATTACGATATAAATGTAGATATAGCCAGCAACTACCTAAGTAGGTAATGGCGCCATCGGTTGTTTTTTAATCTATGTTATGAACGTAGGCATGTTTTTAGTTTTTTCTGCGATGCGGCGAGGTTCATAAGCTTATTTGTTAACCTTTAATATTATTTCAAAGGGCTTCGTTCTATTACAAATATGACTAAAAAGTAGACTGCAGCAAACTGCTTTTTCTCCCTTTCATAAAATAAGTTCTTATATAACAGCTTATTGTAGCTATAGCCATGTATGTATGTTCATTGTACACTAAACAGTTCACTGACGAAATGGCTAATCAACTTTTCTTTCATCGTGGAGTCATTGCTCTTATCATAAGTTTTAATTACTGACCACGACTCTGATTCTAGCGTTAGTAGAGTTAGTAGATCAAAATTATGTACTATGCGTTTTACCGTTACGCTAGTATAGTATGCAAAATAATTAATTCTTACATGAAAGTAGACAACATAATGCCACAAATTTTTCTGTAATACTAGAAGGAATAGCAATATTTTCCGATAAACTGTTATAATAAAATTGTACAAGGGCACACCGGAGAATGCGTTCAGTCAGATGCATCTCGTATCTCTAATGGTTTAGCTGTGTTCTCGGTATGTATCATCGAAATCCGTTTAGAAGTTTTTATTTGCGTGATTTATTGAACAATATGTTTATCTTTAGTCTTTTAATTATCCTTTAATAAAATGCGTATGGGTAAATAAGGGTACCAACACCACCAACGCATTTTTTAAATTATAGGATTCATATCAATATGTCAGCAAACATAATATGTTTCACCTGATATTAACTGCAACAAGAGGGGATATCACTTTTTTAAAGATGCTACACACACCACACATTTTGTAGAACCACTTCTGGAATTTTCTGGGGAATTATTTTTCTGTTGATGGTATATACCTATGGTGTAGAGGCACGCACAAGTTAGCCGCCCACGCGTCTGTTATTTGTTAGAACCATTGGTTGGTTACCTGTGAATACGTTTTCGTGTGATGAAATGCTGCCGTCTTTTGACTTACCTGAAATTAAAATAAATACTTTAAGTTTGAGGTATAGAGGCATTATTTTTTTTAATGTTTTAGTTCAAAAGTTTGACGTGTAAGTCGATAACAAAAGCCCTTAAATAAGAAGAAAGAAAAGACACTATGATTCGCTTTCTGATAGAAAATGAATTTCTAAAGTGTTCGAGGCTATAACAGCTGGCAACCCGGACTCGTGAGTACATACTTACATATGTGTGTATCTTCATACGAAAATCATAGGTAATTTAGTCAAAGTTGGTAATGGTAAGAAAGTAGTTGTGGTTTTTACCACAACTAATTTCTTACCATTACCAACTACTTTCTTACCATTACCATTACCAACATAGTACCTACTTCAGAAATAATTAAAATATCCAAAATCAAAGATACGAGTAGGTACCTATAGTAGCTAAAACTATTAAAATTTTAGAGATTTGAAAAACATATCGCAAGGTAAACATATTATATGTCATAATTCGATTGGCCCAATATCAGCAATAAGCGAATCATCGCTAACTAATCGAATTTCTAACGATATTAATTGATAATGGAGCACCTAACCGACGTGTTTAGTGATACGTGTCTAATAGGAGCAACCTCGATAAGTAGGCTATATTATCAAACCGATTGTGATGGGAATTGACGTAATTTAAGGACTGCACTACAAATAGATACAAATCTATACAATAAACTGTCACGTCATGAAAAAAATATTTCAAAATTCTCAAAATGAAATCGATGTATAATCTTCAGATGTATAAGACGAAAATTGCAACAATCTCAATAACATGACTATTAGGTAGGTACAGTACAGGCCTATGTCACTTCCCGTTTAGGTATCGAACATATACCTACATTATTACAGCGCGCGGCAGCCACTTGGAGTGGTAAATTCAGTTATACTACTACAGATTCTGTGGTTATACCACAGAGTACTATATACTAGGTTATACAGAGATCTAGATCTCTGAGGTTATACGAAACGTTTATCCAGAGTAATAAGAATTAAATTGGCTTGTAATGGATGTCTAGGTATCTAAACGAAAAGGTGCTGAGTTCTGACATGAGCTAAATAAAACCATATCGCTAACCACATTGAGTAGATATTTCTTTAAATTTTTTGCTAAGCGAGACTTCTGTACGTGAGTACTGGTACTTATTCTGTGGTAACAATAAACAGATGTTTAAATTCATACCGTAACATGTGATGTGTGGTACATTGTACTTATGAGTTCCTTTTGGAATGCCGCTGTGGTTATTCTGCCAGAAATCATATGTGGTCAATAAATAGTAACATCTTACACATCCGCCAGGGCATTACCCTCAGTGTTACAGGCTTACAGGTCACAGGATTTACAACTGGCTACGTAAGCAATGTTTGTATATATTATGTTTTATGGTACAATGAACATAATTGTACAGTTTTCTCGGTAATAAATAAATCCCTTTTATAGTAGTTATAAAAGTTCCGAAATAATGCTACTTCTAGTCATCACCAAAGATAATATGATTACTACCGTAATCATCACATTCGATTATTGTGCGGTTTTAGCAATTTCACTTTTTTATAAATCTTGCAAATCCTGTGCAAGTTATTTATTTTGACGTTTATAGTCTTTATAAGGGTGATAAAAATGATACTAAGATATAAGTAGTTACTAAAATGTAATTTACTTCAAGTTAAAGCCATAAAAATAATATGTTAAAGAGGGTACCTCTTTAAGATCTATCAATTCATCTCCACTTACACCGAACTTAAAAAGAAAACAAAAAGTATTTCCCAACACAAATAAATTCTCACATAGGTACCTTAATCTGTGCCTTACAATAACGGAATTTACGGACCACGTGGGTGCAATACTAATTTCATACACCATTGATTGACTGGCGTTCCATATAAAGTGTTTGTTACTACTATGAGCCCTTCTCAACTTATCTCAAGTATGATTTTTCCTCTTATCATAACGCCATTAATTATATTTGAACCGACGCCCACGACTTTACGCTTTCGATGGCTCCACAAATATAATTATAGTAATTGATTTAAATGTAATAATAGTAGGGTCGTCCCGATACTATCGCTTGTATGTAAACACTGTAATTGTACATCTCGATACAAATTGTATTATAATATAGATTCGTGTGTCGAGATATGATATCGCCCTGATTCGGCGGCGATCTCTATCTATTTGTTTCCTTTTCATATTTTATTACTTACAAGTACAATTGGGTCTAAGCAACGGGAGGTCAAATGAAAACATTTTGAATTTAATCTCTAATAATATTAGACATAAAAATGTAATTCGAGAAGCAGAAAAAAATATCTAATAGTGGTTATAGTTACACAGACCTATCTTTGTTATGAAATATTCCATATCCATTGACAAAGGGTCCTTTATAAATCACAAAAACCGGTGAGTCGATCATTAAAACAGAATCAAAGTGCAGGATCGGATTACCGGCTTATTAGATGGGTGTTCCTCAAACCGAATGCTCCCAACATCCGCCGCGCCGGGGGCCTCCGCATCGGCATCTGATGAGAGGTGTCATCTGATATCATGTTAATGGAATATCATTTCTTGCTTTCAGCCTAAGGACATGTATTTTATTTGTAAGCATAAATAAATATAATAAGTATATAAAATATATTAAATCTTGAAACGTGGCCATTTTAAGATTTATAATTCTGGACTTATGACGTAATTTTTGCTTGTACTTTTGATTCAAACGTAACTTAAGGCGAGATGGGTTCACAGCGTGCAATACTGTGCGTGTTTTTGAAAAATTACTGTAATTAAACTACTAGTTTATTTCTCAAAACATTTACATAGGAATCTTAAGGCTTTTCTATAGATACCCACAATATCTAAAACACGATTGAGCATTTGTGCAGCATTCATGAGCGACTCGATAGAAAAAAAATTACAAACATATCTCTAAAACCTAAATTACCCTTTAAAAAAGATATTACTACTTTATACAATCACCTTTTTATATGAAAATTCTACCAAAAATTGTATAAACTAAATTACTAGTTATTTTGCTACACAAAAAATTATAAATATTATTTAAAAAAAACAGTGAAATATTCGTCGAGAGCGTGCAAAGGCCCTGACCCGAGCTCGACGATATTTTGCTGTTTTATTTATTTATTTATTTTGTATAATAAGTATTTATAGTTTTTTGTGTAGTGAAATTAACTAGTAATTTAGATAATATGTTTTTTGGTATAATTTTTATAAAAAAAAAAGTGATTGTATAAAGTAGTAATATCTTTATAAAGGTAAATTTAGGCAAATTACAGGTATGTTTGTGATTTCTTTCTATCGATGCAAAAACGCTTAATCGTGTTTTAGATATTGTGGGTGTCTGTAGAAAAGCCTTAAGATTCCTAATATGTTAAATTTTTGAGAAATAAACTGTAATAGTTTATTTACAGTGATTTTTCAAAAACACTCACAGTATTCTTGGCTCTGAACTGACGGGGCCTTAAGACACCGAAGAGTAATATACAGTTAACAAATAAATCATCACAAAAAAGAGCATTTTTAGCAATAGCAACAACAGAACTTGTCATTTCCATAGATCAGTCAAAATAGGATCGCAATTAGGTATCACTTTTTCCAAAATCATTTTTTCTACACTTATCTAAGTCGACCTTTACGCTGGACTCTTTATTTTGTAATTTCCCTGAATAAGGACCTTAAATAATGCACCCTTACTAAAATGCTAGTTAAAATCATGCTTTTTGCTAGTACTATCCCATCGTCACTGAAACTATGACACGTGGCTCTCCCTACAGTTTTTTCATAGCATCACCCGTGGCATTATGGGAGCTGTAATAAGCCAGGCGGGATGAAAGACGGCTTTTATGGGCGCTGGTGTAGAGTTACAAACGGCCAGAGCACGCCTACTTGTTTTTATTGCGGCTAATTTAAATATTTGTCTGATTTATTTGGAACAATCAAAACTTAAATAGAAGCGTGAGAATATAGAGGGTATTCATTAAAAATTTATAACCACAACCAGCCAAGGATATTTGAATGATTTCTTCTACTACGATTTTTAAATTGTAATGTGTATTATAGTTACTATGTTTTAATTAATCCATTTAGATTTACCTAATAGTACTGTTATAAAAAACAAAAAACATCGTATTTTAATCCTTTAGGTAATAAGAAAAAACCTAGGTATCTTCGTTTATTTTTTTTGAAGATCCCTTGTCTTCTACATCTCAAAGGTGAAATAAAAATCTAGAAAAAAAAGACCGATTGAACTACAAGTCACTCCTCTATCATTTATATTCATTAGGTAGGTAGCTTTACTATGCTTGGAACAATATCTAAATTGAAAATATGTGATGACCAATTTTCGCCACGAGTAAGATATGCTTGTTTTGTAAAACAGTGTGTCACTGAACTCTACTTATATCGATATAATAACAGATACAGTTGTCACTGTGTCTGTCGACAATGCATTGATCTACATAAGAATATTATTCCAATAGGTACCTGAAAAGTGTAGCACGTTTTCTTCAGACGATGACGTCACCGGTACAATGACCCCAGTAGCTTGTAAAACTTACGATCGGCGAATTCCCAGTCAAAACAAACTTAGGTGGCTCGTTCGGACAGAGAACAAGTGACCTCATTTTCTTGGAATTACGACTCAATTTAAAATAACAAGCATCATTCAGTTTTGAAATATCCCACTTTTTCCTGTTTGGAGCCAATACACAGGAAAAAATAAGGATGCTTTTTCTTGAAAGGTGCATTATCTCGGTATGTCATATTTGTATAAAAACCGGTCAAGAGCGTAGTTGCGAATGCCGACTTTAAGTTCACGCCTCACTAGGTCTACACTAGACTCTAGAACCAAATCTTGTAAAACTTTAAAACTAAATATTTCACAATCGGATCCCTAAATCGAAAAATGGTGTTCCAAATTCACTATATTTTTGAAAAACCTATTCAACGACACCCCACATGTATTAGTCATGAAAAAAAAGATTCCCACTTTACATGTATCTATAAATGCTACAATAAAAATATATTTTTTTAAGAATTTATTTTACCACTTTGTACTAGTGTATAGAACCGGGAAATCCCGGTACCGAAAATCCCGGGAATTCCCGGGAGTTTTGAGCGGTAAAAGAACCGGGAATTCAAATACTCGGAACCGGGATTTTCGGTACTGTCGGGATTTTTTTTTAAATAAATAAAATTCGTTTATTTCAGGTAGCTACTAGCTAGCTACAGGCCTATATGGGAATAATATTGCATTAAATTTAAAATTCAGTTGCAAATTAATTTAAAATATTAAATGTTAACGTTTAAATATTATATGACAAGTCTTATGACCAGCTTCTGAGTATTCCACCTACCAGTGTTTAACCAGAAAGGATCTTTTCTTCAGCTGGCCTGCTGTTGAATAAAATTAGATCGCGTTTAGGTGATGTAACTTTGGACGCATTGATCTTTTTAAGGACATATTACAATGAAAAAAAACTTTCAAAAAGACCAAATAATTTCGGTTTATCTATTAAGGTATTTTATTTTGATTGTTAAACATTTGAATTTTATTTTGTTTGTAACTTTAATGCAGCTTTTCTACTAAAAGTTAACTCAGCGTTCCTACTTTTATAGTCTGATTTTTACTAGATTTTAATAAATGTTGTCATAATTCTCATTCAATGAGAGAATTGTTTCCTTAAAATAGTTCTATTGATGATTATTTGTGCAAATTTTATTATTTTGGTTATTTTTGAGAGTTAAACTTTATTTAAAATAAGTTGATTGGTGTTAGAATACGTTTTTTAGTTGGTTAGATAGATGTGTTCCTATTAATCTCATGACGTCAATTACGAGTACTTTTATAGTCTGATTTTTACTAGATTTCAATAAATGTTGTTTTGTCATTATTCTCATTAAATGAGAGACTTATTTCTTATAAATAGTTCCATTGATGATTATTTGTGCAAATTTTATTATTTTGGTTATCTTTGAGAGTTAAACTTCATTTAACATAAGTTGATTGGTGTAAGAATACGTTTTTCAGTTGATTAGATAGATGTAGCTTAATTTGATTTCTATTGATCTTATTCAATGACATACTGAGTACTGACTGATTGTAATTTGTATCTAGTCTTGATTATAAGTATTAATATTAAGTTTGGTTGTAGCTAAAGCTGATTACTGCTGAAATATAAGTTTTTTATGTTTCTTCTTTAATTTTGTAGTTTTATTCTTTAGATAAGACCATTATAGTTTAAATTTATCAATAAATATAATATTATATATAAAAATTACCGAAATTACCGAAAATCCCGGGAAGTCCCGGTTCCAGCTTAGTCCGGTACCGAAAATCCCGGTTCCTTGAAACAGAGCCGGTTCTCTATACCCTACTTTGTACCCATGCCAAATTAAAGCTTTCTAGTCTATGAGTGAAACGGCGGAAAGACAGACAGACATGGCGAAACTATAAAGGTTCCTTATTTACTACGGAACCCTAAAGTAGGCATCATTAAAAAGTTGACCTAATTTTGCCAACAAACAGGTATTACATGACATTACTTATATTAAAAAATCAGCTACTGGCCGACATGTTTCGACCTCTGTTCCTGTTTTTACGTGAGAGACCCGCTTATCTTAATTAGTAATGTATGTGTCTCACGTTAGTTATAACCAAAAAAAGGTATTACATGAACCAAGTTTTAGGCCAGAAGTGCATTTTTGACGCCTCTGATATTTCTGACGTCTCGATCATTAAGCTTCATTCAGTGCATATATTTAAAAACAAGTACTGCAACTAATAGACTCATCCATCTTGGAAATGGCATCGCCCACACTCGTTTCTCATTTACCAACTGTCAGTACGTCTTCCGAGGCACTATCTCTCAACGCTTCCACAATATCGACCCGCATTTATTATTTTTACGCGGTTCGAAACAAAACCCAGTTGATGCATTTCTGCTTTCAATTTATTGTCACTTTCCAAATGACGGAAACTATTTTATTACTGGTTTTTGCGTCCGGCTTGATTTGTCGGATTTGAACTTTTGAATCAAGATTATGTATATATATTATCTTAATAATTTTCTCTAGTATTTAAACTTCTTATTTCAATATTACTCAGTAGTCCTACCAAGTTTTTTTTTAATGTACATATGTTCCCCGGTAACTTTTTTGAACCGATTTCGAAAATTCTTCAAATTTAGGACAACTATCCCATATGAGGAATAGTTGCCTATTCCATGTAAATTACGTTTAGGGTAGATGCCCTGTCGAGAAAAAGGACATCTATCCCGCAAAAATTTTGATCGCACCTAGCCCCATGCAATCTCACAGAGACATGCAAAACGGTCAACTTAGTTGTAGATGCAGAGTCTCTCGATAGATACATTTATTAAACAAGGTAACTTCTTTCACATCTATGTCAATGTTTCACATACATATTTGTATTTAAAGTATTGTAACACTTGTAACTTGAGTATTTCTGTGTACGCCTGTATACCAGAGAGAGATTTTTTCTATTTATCCCGAAGGTTGACTGGTAGAGAATGCTAGTAGCATTAAGTCCGCCTTTTGTACTATTTGGTTTTGGTGAATAAAGTTTTAAATAAATAAATATTTTCAAATAATCGCTAGAAGATTATTTGTAAATAGACGCCTTTGAGTCTCATGCCCTAGGCTCTGTCTTCTCCGTGTATAAGTTTGATCACAAATGTTTAATTTATCTTGATGGGAAGTCTCTGAATTGCAATTTAATCCTGTCGATTGTTAAACTTTTGTCTTTACTAATCTGATTGAGAGGAAAGCTCACAAGCCGAATAACAATGCAAGTTGCACAGCCATTGTTGTTCAGAATATGGACGTGAGATCAATATCGTATTTTATAGGCTCATATTCTGACGTTTAGTTTTATGTTTACGACGTATGTGGAATAAGAAAAGGATTCGAATGAGTATTTACGAGTACGAAAAGGATATAGCATCCTGCCTGAAACGTTATTATTTTTTGTGTACCCTAAATTCTTGCTATTATTAATGCCACTTGTAATTTTGAATTGAATTGAAAGACATTTATTTGTTGCTATAACACACATACTTACAAAAACAGACAAACAAAATTTACACAAAAACATAACAATTTTAAATGTGTGTGCTACAGCAATACAAAAAGGACACAGCTCATTGGTAATGTTGCTCGGGAGCAATACACTGATATTTCCTTTTGAGGGCTACCTTTAATATTTTTTTTTGATTATAATTTACACGTCAATACAATACCCGTGTGGTTTCGGGTTAGAATAGGACCACTCGATCTCTTCCTGTGGATGTCGTAAGAGGCGACTAAAAAATTATGCACAAACATCTCGCGCTACAATTGCATTCCCTCTTTGGGTTGACGTCAGGTAGGCGGCCGGTCGTAAAACTATAGCTAAATCTTTAAACTCTTCCGGCTATTTCTTCTCCAATACAAGCTCTTTGGCATTCTTGGGTGACCATTGACATGTATGTAATATTTGGAGAAGAGAAAGCGGGAAAGCGCACCCCGGGCTCCGAAGCAGCATAGCTAAGGATGCAACCGGGAACGCGCTTGGATGAAGAAGAAGAAGAATTACACGTCAATATTACTTGAGGGCAATATGGAAGGAATGAAAATTTATAAAACGCTTAAACATTTTCCTGCTGTTAGGAATAATATTCCTCTTTACCATTAAAAATATAATTCATATCAAATCACATAAAATTAACTCCCATACAGCTGTCGTCGCTATTATTTTGCTCTGAACGTATGACATATTATAAATACACAGACCTACCAATACTAGACTTGCAACGATATTGCTAGAAAGAGACTGTCAAATACAGTACAACGTGAGTGTGAAAGAAACGCTGATCTGTTTTTTTGTCTCTATCGGCGTGGCTGCTATAAGCTGGCCTACTGTCAAAACCTGGGCCAAACAAACCACAAAACGATCAAAGGAAGTTATTAATTTTAGGGATTTTATCATTAGAGCTTATTAAGTTAGTAACCATAGTGTGTTCTGTGACGTGTGCAAAATATGGGTGGAGGCAACAATCAAAGATAGAAAGAGATGCACTAAAGTGGCCACGCACTATGCAGGTCTAGTAGAGGTAGGTCTGTGTATAAATAATAATTTCATATGACATTTGACAACTTAACTGTCATAGTTGTCAAAATATGGCAGTTAAGTAAGACAGTTGACGACTTAACTGTCATATAGTTGTCGAAATATGGCAGTTGGTTTCAAAATTTTCAACCCTTCCCTATTTATTTGGCGATGGTTTCATTTATTAAGTAATCTAAAACATCGAACTAAGTTAATTGAGTATTGAACTAAGTTAATTTCTTTTAGCATTCACTTTTGGCTATACTCTCACTTTGCCTGCTGAAAACGCACCGTATGTGTTTTCATTTAAAACAAAACACAAACGGTGCATTTTTCAGCAGCCGAAATGTATAAACTACATGACACGACTACAAATAGTATAGGTAGGTAACTAGAAAAACAGATAAAAAGGTAAATAACTATTCTTATAAAAGAAAAAGAGTATAACAGAAAACTAATTGGCAAAAACTTAATATTTACTACATGCTTTGTAATTCCACATACATATACTAGTATTTTATCCGACACGCTGATGGGGCTCAGCCAGAGTCAGCCATAAACTACTTTGCAACAAGTCTGTAAATGCCGCTTTATTTACTTTCCAAAACCAATTAAATTGAAAACGTGATTCAATAAAGATTGAAGAGACAGTCAAGAAACTAAATTATAGTAAAGCCGCCAGTAATTATACCTTAAACACCGCCTATGTTAGTACAAGTGATTTTACTCAGTTTTAATTGCGACCACACCTGAAGTTTAATTTTCATTGGGCGGGTCTTTGCTGTCTTACTTGATCAGTTCTTGTAAATATTTCCGTTTGAAGATCATGTAAATAAAGCTCATTTTTATTAAAATTTATATATTTTGAACTTTATACAAATAGTTATAGGTAATTGTCAAAACTATCAATATTATTGACACTACGAGTCTTACGTACTGCGATCTGACATTTCGGGAACGTTGCTTCAAATTATAAACGATATATAGTAAGTAGTAATAATTGCTCGTAAATTGGCACACCTAATCAAATTTTACATTTTTCAAATCGCTATTCACTTTTATATAGGGTAATTATTATATACGAGTACCTACTATACCTACACACAAAGCTTACCTCGGCTTTACTAAAGTTTACATTGTAGGTATCTACGTATTGTGACTCAATAAAAGTTTTAAAAAAAAGCGGCCAAGTGCAAGTCGGACTCGCCCATGAAGGGTTCCGTAGCGGCAAGTAACATAATATAAAAGTACTAAAGGTAAATTGCGGTTTATGATTTATGACGTATTAAAAAATAACTATCTATAATACCGAGACCGCTATAGTTTTAATTGAAAGTACATACTTTGAAGTTTATACCACATTTTTTCAGAATTATTTTAGTAATATTTCAAAAGTTACGGTGGGCGGACACCTCAAATTTTAACTTTGTATTAGATTATCTCAAGACTGGGGGGTTTGATCTACATAGCTTCAAAGCAGTTTTTATTGCATTTTAAAAGACCTTTTCAACGATACCCCACCCGTTGGGGTAAGTCCAATTTAATTTTTTAAATTCACTTTTCGTTGTACGAATGGGACGGGCTGAAAAAAAAAACGTTTTTTCATAATTTTAAAAACCAACTTTTGGAACTTCAATATCTATCTCTCCGCCAATTTTCGTGACAATCGGTGCAGTAGCGGCGGAGTACGAGCCCGGACGGACAGACAGACGGACGGACGGACGGACATGACGAAACTATAAGGGTTCCTTGTGGACTACGGAACCCTAAGAAGACCTGAAGACCCGTGTGGTTCCGGGTTAGAATAGGACCACTCCAACTCTTTCTGTGGATGTCGTAAGAGGCGATTTAAGGACTAAGCACAAACATCTCGTGCTACAATTGCATTCCCAAGGAGGGTTTTAACCCTCCTTGGGAATGCAATTGTAGCACGAGAAGTCGGGCGGTGGCCGGTTGTAAAACTTTTCGCACAAATAGATTCCCAAAGGAGGTTGACGTCGGTCGTAAAACTATATATATCCAAATCATTTAAACTGTTCCGGCTATTTCTTCTCCATTTTGTAAGGTCCCTTGGCATCCTTGGGGGACCATTGACATGCATGTTATATCTGGAGAAGAAAAAGCAGGAAAGCTTACCCCGGGCTCCGAAGCAGCACAGCTGAGGATGCAACCGGGAATGCGCTTAGATAAAGAAGAGAAGAAGAAGAAAAGGTAAAAGAATCAAAACTTTGCAAGCAGTGTATTTTGCAAAATATTGAAAATCCCACTGGATACTCCGTTGGTATGTAAGTACAATTCACTCGACGATGTAGCGAGGTCCATTCTTATTCCACATGACTTGTTCATTGCAAAGTAAAAACAACTAACGTAGATAGACATTATTTCACTTTCTGTTTTTCCCACTGTATTTCATATTGTAATAAAGCTCGTATGTCTTTACAAAAACACGTGATCCATTAAGCTTGTAGTTCACCACAAATGAGTAAAAAATTAAAAACATTCCAACTTCACAGCTTTTTGTAAAAGGACCAACCGTGCGTAGCGGGCAATGTAATAAGGTTGCCTTTGCCACTGTAGCAATAGCTACCTAGATTTTATTTATAAGTAGATTATTTCATTTAGTCCAATAACATACTATTTATTGGACTTAATGATTTATTTGTATCTAGGTACTAATCAAAAACACTAGGTATAAAGTAACTAAAAATAAAACTCCAACTTAAAGGCTAAAAATAAATTACTTATACTTAAATAAAACCTATTTTTATTTAACTTTAATGTTTTTTAATTATATGCTTACTAAAATATTTTTATTCTTTGAATAAGCGTGTTAATACACTAAAGAAGATAAGATTAAATGAGAACAAAGTGGATAAACATTGAAAACCTTATTAACATGTAAAAGATGTTGTCATAGATATTTGGAAATCAAACAATTTTGTACACACAGAAAAATATATCAATTAAAAGTATCAATAATGTTTCCAATAGTATATTTAAAGGATAATCTGCAGAGGCAGCCCTACAAGCTAAACGCACAGAGCACACGTGTACCGAGTTAGAGCAGCTTGCGCTCGCGCACCGCACTACCGTACTTACTCATTTCGCGGATCACTGCCCCCGATAATTACCACACCACCCAGCAATTCAGTCAAACCTGTTGATTTGATACGTCCACAATACACGTTTAGTCGACAACCATTTATAATGCCTTTGAACTAAAGCTTTTAACGAATGAGCACCCATGAAAACACCAATTTCGTTCATTCAGTGCGGCTATCTTGAATCATGATTTATATTGGAATAATCGATTCATGCAGAAACTCAATCGGTTACAAATGTGGCTAATTTATCTGTCAAAAGCGATGATTTATTGCATGAATCATAAATTGTACCTAAACCTTTAGTCAAGCTTTACAAAATTTCAATCTTATATTCTGTAAACATATGTAATGTTAGTTGAAAGAACCAAACAAATATTTCCGATTGTTATCAGCAATCATCGACTATAAACTA
Organism: Acrobasis repandana; assembly: GCA_963576875.1. NCBI lineage: Eukaryota > Metazoa > Arthropoda > Insecta > Lepidoptera > Pyralidae > Acrobasis > Acrobasis repandana. The sequence continues at coordinate 8,110,403 of OY756227.1, forward strand.
ATGGTTAATTAAACCTTCGTGTGGTCAAGTCTAAAATGTAATTGAAACTATTCAAAATAAAAGAGTATTTTTTAATGCCACAAGTATTAATTACCTGTGGGATGTTAGAAGACGTGTGGGAATGTCCACTTTTATTAGTCGAAACGCAATTTAATTACAAGCTATTGTCTCAGAGGAGACAATAGTGTAGTAAAATACTAAACAGTATGGTAAGCGGTGTGTGGAACACCTGTGTCCATACATGCTACTTTAAAATCTAAGTCAGGATTTAGTTACTTTCAGGGCTAAAGTTTTTTATTAAATAGCTTACAGACGAAAAATTACTAAACCTACTGAAATTGCTGTGGGTGATATAATTACAATTGTTCGCTTTTCAGTCGTTAATACTATAGGTTCTACCTCATAACTAAATCTTCTTTAGTCTTATTAAGTACTAGACACTTCTTATTCAGTACTAGACGCTTTCCCTGATAATCTTTCAGCAAAATTTTTGTTCGTTAATCAATATAGGTAGTATAAATCTCTGAATGCATTAGAACAAAACTTGATAGATTTCTGGTTGATACGCTTGTTAAATTGGCAAACTAGGTTCTTTATATTAATAACTTTATCAAAGGGATGCTCATATGACAAAATAATAAAGTTACAATATTAACGGAAGCAGCTAAGCTTCAATAGATATTACTACCTATTATAAATAATAAAATTATTTCCAACTCCATGCACGCAGACACATGGCCATGGCTGTGCAGTTTGCAGAACACACCTAATGGGCAATAATTATAGCGTTCATTGCACTCCACTCGTCTGAATCTCTCTATATGCTACGACTACGACTCACATATAATATTATATATTGAAGATGAACCTGCGTCTGTTGATGTAAAGATTAACATGTAAGTTAATGGACCACGCACGCCATTTTGCGAAAAAAAAACAAAACTAAAAACGGGGCACCGCCCATCTTCTTCATTCATCTTCATCTTAGTGCGTTCCCGATTGCATCCTCAGTTATGCTGCTTTGGAGCCCGGGTTGTGCTTTCTCGCTTTTTTTTCTCTCTTAATGTAATATGCATGTGAATGGTCATCCAAGATACAAAAAAAACATGCGAAATCGAGAAACAATAGCCGGAACAGTTTAACTACCGGCCGCTGCCTGCCTGACCTCCACCCTCTATACTTTACTTAGAGTGTGTTATGAAACATTAAGTATTGCAAAAGATAAAAAACATACTCGTAGTAGTATACAGAAAATTAATGATAAAAAAACGAAATTAAATATTTATGCCGAGCATTTCATCCAAAATACATGAAGCGGAAGAAAGTCATTCATAAAACTGACCATTCACGATTCGTCGGCACAAGTTTTCGAGATTTCTTTCGGAGATGGCGATTTAAAAGTGTAATGGAATCCACATAACCGTCCACCGCGGGGATTGAAATGTTTATTTATTACGGAATATACCTCCTCAGTGACAGCTGTATCCTGTGAAGGGAAGATTGTAAAAAAGAAAAAACTAATGATGGTATCTACCACTCGATCTGTGTAAACACTTTTTCTTGTTGATAAATAGGTCTGATCTAAGATATCTGCCTGCTTGAGAGCGGTATCTTAATCTGAACTGACGGTTGTTTTAGTTTCAATTATTTTACACTGCAATGATTTAAATATCGATAAGCACATTTTTTTTAAACAATAAGTAAATCAACGCAGCTTGTTAGTAAGCACTTAACATTGAGTTCGTCTGTTCTTCGGAAATTTAGTTGAAATCATTATAACACTCATTTCAAACAAATCCATGGAGACAAATCTGACTCGTGTTGGCTAGTTTCATACTTTATATAAATACATGTAGATATAAGTGCTAAGTATTCTGTACGTTATATGTAGGGTATATGGCCCAATTGGCGAAAATTAAAAATGTCATGTTGAGGTTCAGCCTATGGTTCAGCTTAGTTTACAATACTCATTTTGACCATATTTTGTCCTTAATACAGGGAGAAGACAAAATCAATAATTTACATTTATAATATAATATAATAATAATATTATATTATATTTGTTATTATAATATGTATTTTTCGATTTATCTTATCATCCGGAAGTTGGGGTCTACCTTTTCCTCTCGCATCAAACCAAGCAGGAAAATAAATTTTCGGAAAATGTTATCATCTGTCACTAAGCCAGTGTAAACAAGTTTTTACATGCTATTTTACAGTGTTTCCTTTCCGCATTATTCAAGTAAAACATCTATAGGTAAAGAACTATGTTTTGTTTTTTTTAATTTAAGGGCCCAACTGGGCCTAAAATGTTGATGTATTCGGAAATAAGGGAGGGAATAGTCAATTTTTACCCATTTTCTTAAATAACTTTAAAAATACGAATCGAAAAATTATAAAAAAATATATTTAAAATTGTCATAAAAAGCTCTATCATTTGATATATCATACGATATAGTTCAGAAAACTTTTTTACCTACCATGTAGCCCCATACCTATTTGGAATTTATTTATTTAAGTTATGCGTCTTTAGGTTATTTATTGACTTGATGACCTAATAATACATATTTGTACCAATTTTCAATTCAATCGGTCCAGTAGTTTCGTAGAAAATTGGCTGTGACAGACGGACGGACAGACGATTGAGTGACCCTATAAGGTTCCGTTTTACCTTTTGAGCTACGGAACCCAAAAAACTATTAAAACTTTGCTCGACATAATCTATTCAAATCGAAACCTTTTTCACATGACTTTAAAGTACACAATTGCAAAAACGGGACTGAGTAGTGGGAAGATCGCGTGCAGCAGTCCTGCCAAGCCTCCAGGTCGCGCCCAGCGGCAGTGTATAGGAAGAGATACCGCATTTTCGCGTTACTCGTTTAAATACTAGGCTTACATGCGAAATAGTTTTACATTCATGATGTGATTCATGTCACGCGATGTCTCTTTGGAATTACATGTTAAATCAAGGCAATTTTTTCTAACACCTACTGAGAGGCCACGCAACCGGCCGCAACATGGGTTTATTTTACGTTTTTTCACAGCTCAAGTGTAAATGTGGTAAAAAAATATTATAAGTAGTAAAGATAGTTAAAAAAAATGGCAATTTACAACTAAGTACCTTAGTTACCTACTACTACGACTTACTAACTGCCATATTATGAAATTAATTCTTAATTTTAGACGTATCTTTAAGTGAGTGAAATAAGTAAAACTTTTAACCCATTTGAATATTCCATTAACTAATGGTATGAAAACGGAGCTGACTAGTAATAAATGAATATTACATGCTGTTCTTTTGAGCACATAAGTAATAATCATATAACTTATGAGTTTATAGCAGAGTTGGTTAATTGAAATGGATATTATATCATATACGCCATTTACGACTTTAACAATAAAATCTTATGAGATTCTCAACTTTATGAGGTTCAATAAAATACTAAGCCTCATTTCATTAAAAATAAAATAGCCCCTAGAACGTAAATTAATTCTTTTGTTCTTACTTCATCTGGTAAATTGCGGGTTACAAGAAAGCTAAGTTTTTGGAAAAGTATTTATCCCTTTTATAGTGCTCTATATAACTTTTTGTATGAAAAACGATGATTTGGGTAATTTACTGAAACTTTTACGCACACAGGTGATCAGAAGACTGAAAAAAAGTAGCAGGAAAAAGATGGATATTGGACTCTTTCAATCTATCACTTTGAAAATCCTTGCTAAAAGCCCATATCTACAAGTAAATGCCTGCCTAATGAATTTATTGTGGCAAATAATAATAACTTCCTTCCACATGTGCAACAATTAGGCCAGTAAAATTTTACTAGAAAAGTGCAAAACAAGATGTAAAGCCGCAACAGCGTATTAAATTTCCGAAAATGCAGTTTAACATCACGTGGTGATTATTTTTGTAAGATTCGACCGGCCTAAGTAAAAGTCGAATCTTACAATAATAATCACGTTACTCACTAGATACCAAGAAGTTTCAGTCAAACTGACATCATGTGTGACCGCCATCCATGCATTGCATAGATACCCACGCACCTACTTATACCTGCGAAGTTAAATCACACTAGCAGGGCTCATAATTACCGACTGACCTACTCGTACATACTGTGGCTTTGCTTAATTAATAATTTGACCCATTACACGAGGGCTTGGCGCTTGCATCTAGATCAGCTGTACCAAGACTTGTTAGAAGAATTTAATTGGAAAATAAGTAGGTTTTAAGTAACGAGTAGGGATAGGTAACTATACCTTCTTATAGGCAGAATAATATAGGCCATATAGGCAGTATAGGCATCACTCGTATCTACGTAGTCTACGTACGAGTAATTACGTACATACGAGTGCTTATGGTTTATATTATTCATGCAGGAAAACCATCCTAGGTGATTGTTTGTTTTTCGTGTGTGAAATGCCGTGATAAAAACAATGTCTCTTTTAGTTTGGGAATTACTAAATACATAAAACGAATTTATATGTATTTCTGTTTCTATTAGCCATATCTCTAGAAACTTCACGATGTTCCGACCCCTTGAGATAATACATTTATATGTGTTAGCAGTATACCATGATATTGTAAACAAAATGTACTTACCTAAATACTTATAAGAATGTATTAAGGATGCAGTAATTTATATTTTTTATTTATATACTTACTTACTTTTTACTTATTTATTATTTGTATAAGCAAATCAACTGAAATTATTACTTGCGTCCGTTAGATCTTGACTCATATTTCTTAAGAAATTGAATGACTGATTTTATGTTTTTGCTTCTTATCTGTCTTTTTATATAGCAGAATCATATACTTAGGTATAGTGAGTCATATGTGACTGGTACTAGCTTACTAGGCTATAGAATTTTTTTATCATTTGAAAATACCCACTTTATAGCTTGTACACATACTATACCTATACAATTAGCTACGTCAGTATTTTAAGTAATAACAAATGAAGCTCAGTGTTAGAAATCGAATCGTTAATTGGAAAAAAACTTAGAACATCATCATCATCTGGTCTTTTGCACGCCTCATAAGCGAAGCGCATGAGGTCGTGCTCTAGGTACTCTCGCCTTACAAAAAATCAAGTGATTTTTTAAACTAAATGTGTCTCTATTTATTTTCTATCGCACTTGTACAATAATATTTACACATAAATGTCAAGGAAAAACACTAGTTTCAACACTTAGGACATTTTTAAAAGACATTTTGCCTTTTAAATAAATAAAAACAATGTTTAATAAATTCATTTTGTGGACGTCTGTATGTATGGAAACTGGCGTGGTCACGATAACTCCCGAAAAACTTATCTGATCAAGTCCATTTTTTTTATACGCTTCAGTATTATCCAAAACTAAGTCCTTTCGAAGATCACGGTCTAATTCAATGTAGTTTAATCGTAATTTCAATTTAATTGTGAAAAATGAGATTATGAGGCGTGCACTTTTGGATTTTCCAAACTTATTTTAATCTTGCGACCCTCTCTGTACTGCCAGATATACCTAACCAGAGCAGTCAGACGATTTGGCCTACACTCTCCACGCTGGCTAGACGGGTTGGAGAGGTTAAAACAACAAAGGGCACCAATATAAGTCGGTTAAGATGAATATAGAAGCAAATGGCCTTGAAGTGGCTCCCTCATTTGAAATAAATTGTTAACTCGTAAATATGGTGATAATTTCCATATTGCTCTTCGTCATGCACTAGATAGCCCTTTAAATTATTTTATGAACCACCGTTGAAATTATTTACATTAGTCCGTCTAGCTTTAAAACTTGCCTCCGCCAAAAGTGACCACGGCAAGTTTTAAGGCTACGTTTTTAAGCTACTATATTTACGAGTTAACAATTTATTTCACACTTCAAGGCCATTTGCTTCTATATTCACCTTAAAGTAGCAATGGTACTATTCTAGGGTTTTCTGTGTCGACTAACTTTATTAAGTACTTTGCTAACTATTATCCGTCCAAAACAAGAAACCCTCCGGCAAGAGGTAGGTAAGGTATTTCACCTTCTATTTTGTGACTGTCATGTCCACTTCATTAGGTTATTATATAAGAATACTAGTTTAAACCAAATCCTAGAGTAAGTTGCGCTTTATACTAAGACTTAGTTATGTCTTTATAATTTCGTGACAAGCATAGAAACTTTAGCGCTGTGTAGATCAATAGATATATACACTAAAGTAAATATGAGTAGATACATCTAACTTTACACAAAGCTGCAAATCTTGTCAATAATATTTCAACCAACAAGCAATATATCTCGTCAAGTGTTGTCTAGCAAATATTGTAAAGAGAAAGGGTGTTAATTTGCTGACACAGAAATACAGAATCGGTTCACGTCTTCTATGGTAGGAAGTGTGACATCGCGGCGTCCAGTTGCGTCCGGTCACGTAAAATATTGGCGACGATTATCGATAGGACGCCGGCGTCTGCATGTCAATTTTAGGTTATTTTTGATGTTTTGCTTCAAAGGATGTCCACCATATACGAATCACGTTTGGATTGAATAATAAACATACAAAAGTGTTAATGTTTCTTACATGCAAAATTTGGGATTATCAAATAAAGAACTACTTACACATGAATACCAGCTAGTAGTTACATTTTAATAACTTCTTCCAATTATTTCCATAATAACTTTGACCATGTGATTGTTGGTGGTTTTTTTCACCATTTCTTATTTAGTTTGATTACTTTATTATGGCAATTTGAGTAGGTACCCACTTAAAAACCTATTTATAAGAGATGCTCAACCGTTGCTTACTATTTGAACTTTCCGACTTTTCTATTGAGCAAATTGTGTACCTATTCCTTTCAATGTTCCAGTTAATTTTTCCTTCGCCCCTTGACATGTTTTCATTGTGTTAAAGGTTGGAAAGGGGACTTGCTATTAAAATGTCAGTCGGGAATATCAGTTACTTCGTGCACCACTTTTACCTCGCTTGCCGGCTGTAACTTTTAGTATTTTGAAGATCTTTTCTTTGTTAATACTTTTATTCTTCTAATTTTACACTATTTATATTTTAGGTATACACTATATACACTTGGGCCGATGAACCTCTACTTGCTACGATCCTTACAGATTTGTCTCGCTTCATCTACACCAATCACGCCGGTTATGGGTACTTCTTACCTCTCCTTTTTAGGGTTCCGTATTTAAGAATGTGGTCGCAGTACGTCTGTCGAGGTAAATAAAATAATCCCCTAATAATATTTGTGTACTCGTACTCGTACGTCGGACTCAAACATATTTTCCGGAATAAACAAATATGAAATGACAAAAGCGCAAATGCCACGAAGGCAAAATACTCTGCAGTACACAGACACATAATCTATACTAATATTATAAAGCGGAAGAGTTTGTTTGTTTGTTTGTTTGTTTAAACGCGCTAATCTCAGGAACTAATGGTCCGATTTGAAAAATTATTTTCTTGTTGGGTAGTCCATTTATAGAGGAAGGCTTTAGGCTATATAACATTATGTTCCGACAACCACGCGAACGAAGTCGTGGGCACAGCTAGTATAAAATATAGTTAGGTATATGTTTATTGCCATGCGTATAAACAATTTGCTGAAGGAAGGGATGGGGGGCAGTTCCCGCCCCTTAGTAGTATATCCATGTGGGTGCAGCTACCTACAATAACTGCATACCTGCAGATCGACTTATACCGTTGGAGTCCACCTTAATACCGTCCGGGAAGTGTTGCTTTGTTACTTACACTTAATGCCCTCGTAAAATTACAAATTAAACGGATTTCCGTCACCTTTTCCAGTTAATGTCATTCTGCTCAATTCTTATAATCAAGAGTAGTTTAATAATCTTTTAGGGAATATTTCTTTAGTAGCCTAGATGTGGTCTTGGATACTAAAGAAGCCACCTCCACATTTTTCGGTGTATGGATAGTATGGATGGTTTTTTTAGGGTTCCGTACATCAATAAAATAAAAACAAAACCCTTATAGGATCACTCAATTTGTCTGTCTGTCCGTTTGTTACAGCCAATTTGCTACGAAACTACTGGAAAGATTTAGTTAAAATTTTGTACACATATGTGTATGTAAGTCAGTAACCCAAAGATGGACGTATAACTCAAATCAATGAATTTCAAATATGGGGTCCACTTATTTTATATTATTTTATTATTCCCTTTATTTATATCAATTCATTAGTTATTTATATTATTATTAATTACTATTTTATTTTATTATTTTTAATTTTTTTTATAATTATTATATTTATATAATTAGTAATGTACACACCATAAGTTGATCCCATATTTGAAATTCATTGATTTACCTACAGATTTCACGAAAACTCTCACTTGACCGGTTTTTGACGTGACAACGTCTTATAAATTGGTTAGCCGGGTGACACTTCAAGAAACTGCGTTACGCTCCGCTCACGTTATGCGCTCACAATGAGAGCGAGTGAGAGGCACGCGTGCCTTTCACTTTTTATGTCTGTCTCTCTCGCTCTTAGGCGGGCTAACCATGCCCGAGTGGAAGTCAAGTTTGGAGTGAAGTGGAGTGAAGTCGTTGTCACGTAAAACTTTCGCCCGTATACCGACTTTACAGGCAACCAATTTTTTTTTTAAATAGCAATTCCTACTGCGCTGCGATGAATCATGTTGATGAATGAAAAGACACGATTACAAATCGTTGTTTAAATCAATTCGATTAGATCATCGGATCTCACTTAATTCATTAAACTTCACATTTAAATTTAGCAGAACTCTGACCACCGTGGTAAGAATACCAATCTTTCCTATTGACGCCACTTACTTATAGGATATAAACCTGTTAACAGATAAAGGATTTGTTAGAACCAAATCCTCACAACACGTGGACACAAATGGACAATACTCGTATTTTCATCCTTTGATGGATCCCTAAGAATACTTTTTCCGTATCATATTATATATTTATTTATGTTAAGAGCAAGAAGAGTCCACGTATGTGTACAAATATTCCGATGTTTATACTTCAGTAAGTAAATTTCGCTTCGCAAGAAAAATATTAATTTATTTCCTATACCTACCAATACAATCTATAAATTGCCGTTTAAAAAAAGCTAGTAGCTTTATTATAACATCATACAAAGTAGGAATGCCTGACCATATTTATTTCTCATTCGCTATTATGTGCTGGCGGTGCGGTGTGTGACATTAGTGCACATTTGTAATCATCGCAGAGCCTCGTTACGATATGAGTGATGGCAGCGCACGTGCTCTGAACGGTGATGGATTATCTTGCGGCTACATGACTCAATTATTATAAAGATCCATTCATTGTAACATAGTTATTCTGATTTATATGTCATCAATATATAATACTTTGTGTTTATTTATTTACACTTTATTGTACACGCATAGAAATGTAATAGTACACCAGGCGGACTTAATGCTAAAAGCATTCTCTAACAGTCAGTGCAAGTTGAAAGAAACCTTTAGGTTGATTGTAGAGTTTATGTGGGTGTAGGTACACATAATAAAAAATAAAAATAAAAAACGAAACAATATTTTGAACTTAAAAATAAAAAAGAAGAACCATACTAAGTATAAATATTATACATAATACATATACCTATATATTACATATATACATACAAACAAACGAGCAATAAATATATACACATCTATAAATACATATTAAAATTGAAAAAGGAGGTGCCTGAAAACCCTAATTTTAAAGGAGTCGCGGTTAGGAGCCCTTCTGATGGAGTCAGGGAGAGCATATAAGAGTCGTACAGCAGTCACAGAGAAATATTGATCGAAAAAACCTGCATGTACGGTGACACGGAATGACTAGGGTAAGTATTTGAAGAACGCAGGGACCTTGTAATAATGTATAAGTTAAAATAATATTCACCGTTTGAAAAATATACCTAATAGACACATGTAAAGCTATATTATAATATTATAAAGATAAACTTTTCTCAACAACTATATACATAGTTCAGTTGGCTAAAAAATCTAAAAATACATAATTTACAATAAGATTGGTTGTTTTACTAGCCGTCGTGTCCCACAGGTCCCACTGCTGGGCAAAGACCTCCCCTTTTTAGGGTTCCGTACCCAAAGGGTGCAAACGGGACCCTATTACTGAGACTCCGCTGTCTGTCCGTCTGTCCGTCTGTCACACACTTGAAATTTTCACCGATTATGTATTACTGTGGCCGCTATAACAACAAATACTGAAAATAAAAAAAGTTAAAAATTGAAGGGGGTCGTCATACAAAAAACTTATTTTTTTGCGTTTTATAACATTGTCCGGAGGTACGGAACCCTTCATGTACGAGTCCGACTCGCACTTGCCCGTTTATTCCTTCCACCGTAGACCGAGGACGAGATGGGCAGAAGATTTACGTGCATTTGACTAAGACTGGAAGGTGAAGTAATGTAATAAAATTAAATAAATAATAAATATGAATATATATAAATATATATATGTCAATGTTAATTAAATCTGGTCCCAATAGACCACAATATGGGAGCAAAATAAATAAAGGAAAAATTAATTCGTTTCCGTTGAACAATTACTCCATTAAACGATGTTGTGATACAACAATAATTTCCTTTTCTACACATGTGACAACACAACAAAAACGACCATAAACAAAAGGGACGCTAGAAAAATAAAACACTCATCGCTGTTCCTGCGTTCGAAATTTGAATACAAGCGACGGGGCGTGAATGCAATGTAATTGTGCGTTGTGGGTTCAATTTAGAATTTTGATTGCTTGTCGTTATTGTTTTACAGGCTTTGTGCTGCGGAACCCTGATTACGTCGCGTTGACTCGACAAATTTAACTCGAGTTGTATAGCTAGCTGGCTTTGTTATTAGTAAAACCCATTGACCTATTACATATTGCCAATGTTAAAACCACATCAAAAATTACAAAAACAAAATAGATTGGCATAAGATGGTTAGGAAAACACATAATTTTTGATTACGAATCCGGGAACTTTTCTTAAATATAATTTTATTTTATTTACGTTGTATTGTTAGTTTTTAGCAATTACCTGACAAATATTAGTATGAAGAAAAGTGTCGGGGACATTCGCTATCTCGAATCAGAAGAGATATTTTATTTGTGAAAATGTACCTGTATAATTTTGATTTGCTTTGAATAGGTATAATTTTATTGAGTTAATAAAACGAAATTAACCAAGTTTAGAAAATTATATATTATCACATGAGTAAGTACGACTAAGTACGAGTACTTACTTATGCCTTAAGTTACAAACATGCTTCAATCTTGTATTCAAAAGAAAATTACAGATAGAGTGTGGCGTTACCAAAGAAATGACTATGAAAGGTTTACAAGGAAATGAATAGCGATTCCGACAGCTCGTGACGGGAGCGTCGGCGTCGCTGGAACAGATTGAAAACGTTTGCAAATTAGATAGGGAGAGATGCGACGTCAGGTCACTCCTATGCTGCACTTCATTATAAAATGCCTACTTGGTACAGAATATTATGATTTTAGATGTTCACGGTCACAATTACTGTTATAAATTTTAGTTTGGGCCTGATATTATGAGTCATATTATTGGCACCTACACTTCATGTAGAGCATGTGCGATCAGAGCGATACAAAAAACGACATGCAGCGTAAATGCAAGTAACGCCACAGAATACAGCGCCGCATTCACGCGCTTTTTTAGGAAACGTTGTGCTTTTCCCCGATAATATACCTATTACTCGTAGGTATTATTTTTATCAGGTCTCCTTCCGCTCGGTGAAATTTTCCTACGCTTATATAAAATTTTATGATTTTCTAACAGACTTTTAGCCTCGAATCATCTCAATAATGTATTAACATTCCTATATGCTATTAGAAAATCTTAGTCAAGAGTCATATCCTAGCTACGACGGATTATGATATGGAAGCATCATTTTTCTAATTCTCCAGGACTCGCAACTTGAAACAAAGTGAACACTCCACTTTGCGTCGTACTAGGGTTATCCTTCTATGAGTCTCTATTTTGTATAGTTCAGACGTTGTCGTGCTAGAATCGTGGATAATAAAGGGCCGACCGCTTTCTCGACACCAGCGCTATTGGGACCGAAGTCAATGGAGGAGATTATGCTCGGTGTTGGCGAGACCACAAAGAAGCTCTTAACTTGCCCGTACACACACGATGTATTCATTATGTCATGAAAAATGCAAGACTAGTAATTGAATTGTGTTTGAATAATGTGGAATAATGTCATAATCCTTTCATCTTAGCGCGTTCCTGCGCCCGGGGTGAATTTCCAAGCATTTCCTTCTCCAAATATAATATGCTATCAATGGTCACCCAAGTACTTCGAAGAACTTGCGAAGTGATGAAGAAATAGCTGGAACAGTTTAAACGATTTGTCTATAGTTTTACGACCGGCCGCCTGCCTGACGTCAACACTTTTTGGGAATGCAGTTGTGCGAAAAGTTTTACAACCGGCCGCCGCCCGACGTCAACCGTATGGGTTTTGGCAATTGTAGCCCAAATGTTTGTGCTTAGTCCTTTAGTCGCTTCTTACGACATCCAAGAGATGGTGTGGTCCTACCTGTTCTAAAGCCACACGGCACAATGAATATTGTCATACATAGTATAACGTGGTATTTCAAAAGTATTAACATGAAAGTGATACGTACATTCATGTCTAAGTACTAACTCAGTAAATGTAAAGTACGATTTACTTCTTATATGTATAGATACAGCAAATATCTGTATATAAGATCTACATCTACATTCTTATTTACACAAGCATGTCCTTAATATAAGTATAAACAACGAAATAAAACACGAGCAATTCAACCCAAATCTAATTTCAAAGTAGGTAACGACATAATAAAGTACTCGTATATATAAATGAAATGTTTGTTAAACTTCTACTAATTTACGTTCGAAGTAAACATTAACAGGAATGGAAAGCCAAGAAAAACGTAACGCATATGTATGTACCTAGCCAAATATTTTGTTGCGAAACCAGCGGGCGCTGACCGAGGCCAGTGTAGTACTGTACTCCTATCGCATAAAGTAGTAAAGTTGTGTTTACAAGAGATGAGAGACTCTTGTGAGTCAAGATAATAAAACAGACAATTCTATTACACACGTGGTACGCATATGCGCGCTATGTACCTACGCTAAATTGTGAGAATGACAAAATATATTTGAGACCCAGACTCCAGAGATAATACCTAACATTAAATTTAAAATAACTCATTTTAGGCAATGGGCCATGATCTTGTTTTTTTTTTTTGAAATGTGGTTTGGAGATACTTGAATGAAACTTTTTGTGGTTTCATTAAATTATAAGATATTGAATAAGTTGCATATTTTTACAAAAAGATTCATTTTCTATCCAAGCCTATAAGCCTAAGATATGTTTCTTTGGTGTAAGTCTAGTGTAAGTACATAAGATATGCCATATACCTAACATTCTCAAAGATAAATAAATGTGGAAATTTACCTCGTATAAGTGTGCGAAAAAGGAAAGAGAGAAAGAAGGAAAGCACGCTTACCGCTGGTCATAGGCGTGGGAGGCGGAGTGTTGGTGGCCACCAGACGACTTTCTTCAGTCTTGCAGTCACGATTCCGCACGATTTTTGAGTTGCGTGTCTCCTGAGGGAGAGCTGGGTGCTACGCTGCACGAAATTCGCGGCGGTTGACGGGACAGCTAACGAGGCGAGGGCGTGTCGACCGAACGGCGGCGGTGTTCGAACAGAAAGATACGTCGGAACTGACATCCGAGTATTATTAAAACTACCCTCATATTGCGTGCTTTTCTGAGGAGATTGGTTTAAGGAACATGGGGTAGTGAGGTTGAAGGTGATTTGGCGGGAAAATCAATTCTACTTTCCCAACAATAAGTTTTTATATTATGTATAAAACGTGGTACGTCATCACAATATTTTCTGTCAAATAAAGTTAGATTATACCTAATAAATGACCTACTTATAATACTAACGAACTAATAACAATGTGTAGTTTATTAAGCAATGTGCTTAAGAAACATCACATTAATATTTCTTAGTATTTTATTAGCAACATTCCAAGAATAGGAACGGTCATCCACAGATACAAACAATGTTTTATTCTCGTAAATCAGAACGCACGCATCGCGGTTCTTTCTTTGTATCTAGGTATGTAATTAATTAATACATTTATAGCATATTACAAATTTTCTTCTTATTGGTAAATAGGTAGGCGAACAGACAACTCAGTTAGTGGTTACCCATACCCATTGGATAAGTGAATGTACGCCTGCAAAACTAGGCCTCCTAGATGCGCTAAAAAACTTTTTTAAGTCCAAGAAGCTTAACTTTAAATAATATAATATCTATTCAATACTAAGATAAACGTGAATTGTATAAAGGATGACTGCTACTTCAAAAGGTATGAAAATCGTTTTACCGACTTTAAAACTGATTGTTATCCAAAATTAAACTAAGATTATTAACCCGTTCCAGGTAAGTACAAAAGATAATACCTACTATCTTATGTAGGTACCTACTTACTTAATTTTGCATGAGTAGGTGAATTAGAATAGTTAACTCAACTCTAATAACAAAATCCTGTTCTAATCGAATCAATCCCCTTTTATTCCACTGCATTGACTCCTTTAAGCATTAGTTTATCAGCTACATTGAGCACCGCTTGGATATGGCACGTGGTCTCACGAACAGGCACGCGTCACATAGATACCCAGCAGAGCAGAAAGTGGGGCATTATGGGCCCGATACGAAGAAGTTCGGGGCCAGTGAATGTTTCTTTAAATAGCAATGCTGGAAATAGCGCACTTTAAAAGCTTCTGGACAGATAAGGTTATGAAAGCTCTACATTCTGATGTGTGTAGATTGGGAATGTTACAGTAGAAGTATGCTACTCCTTTTTTCCTTATTTATTAATATAAACTTTATTTACCGAAACTAAATGGTACAAAAGGCGGACCTATTACTAAAATCATTCTCTACCAATCAACCTTCTCCTAGAAGTTAAGAAAGCTCGTTGTTATCTATAATAAATAATAATATATCGACCATATTTTGATATGTGTAAAGACGCATATATGTAGTTTCTATTTTGCATCATTGAAGCTTCGTCTTATTAAAAGTATATTTGCTTATAATGTATTTTTATTGCACCATTTTATTTTCTATTTATTAATACTTAAGTATATCATTATAGCTTTGAAAAATGGCATACTTTCTTACAAAATCGTTTATACCTAAGCAATTTATTATTATCTTTTATATGTGCGTAGGTACGAATAAAATCTTTGAATGAGAATCGCAAATAGACAAAATAGCCACTCGAATCCCCAGCAAGAGTTGGGGAGCACACAATACCATGATTTACTTCAAAACAGACGTCCATTTTGCAAGTCGCCATTGAAAATCGCTGATCTTTTGTGTAATCCCCATTGTACTCGACTGCGAATCTGAGGCATCGGAAGTGCCTATTATGTTCTTACAATCCGCCATTTGTATGCACATTATACTATTGAATAGTAAACAAAATCGCTCTTTAGAGCTTTGAACACTAAGATTATAACGTATATAAACTTAGTATGACATTCACCTCAAAAACAGGGTATGTCAGCCACATCAGGGCACATGAACGACGTCAACAATGATTTTTGTTTGTTATTAAACGAAGTCAGTCACCACAGCCGAAAACGGCCAGGGAAGATATATATATATGAGAGAGTAGTCAAGTATTTTTTTTGAGCCTATTTTATACATGATATTACTAGTTATTTGACCACAACACTTATCTTTTTAACTGCACTGTAGAGCAAGTGTTTCTAGTCATAATATACATTTGTTTTATATAATAATGTAAAATTTTAACCGACTTCAAAAAAGGAGAGGTTATCAATTCGTCCCGTATTTTTTTTTGTACGTATATTACGCGCTATCCTCGTCAATGGTGAGCTGATTTCGATCATTATTTTTTTTATTTGAAAGCCATTACTACCAAGTTAGTCTCATATCATTTTGGTGAAGAAATAATGAAGAACTTTGAAGATATGGAAGAAACTCTTCAAAGAAAATGAAGTCGGTTGTCTTTATTTTGATTTAAAAAAAAAAATTTTTATGGTAAACAGAATTCTATCTAGAAAATAATTTTGTAATAATTATTTCTGGTTAAATAAAATACTTGTTCACATTAAAAATATTGAAATACAAAAATACATGTGAAATTAAACTCTATGCCCACAGGATTAAATATACCAAATATGTATTCTGTGCTTATACCTGAATGTTTTCCCTTCAATTGAAAAACAATGACCATTAACTGACCAGAAGGCCAAGGCCAGGTGTTTCGTTCATTATTAATATAAACAAAGCCAGTCGTATGCTGAAATCCAACAAAACACACACTCACTGTTCCTCAGTTCCACCTCTTGAGCCGGGCAGACCGCAGGAGTGTTTGCCCTACACGAGTCAATTTTCGATATTAAAACATACCTCATTCTAAGGTATTTTATATCTGAAAAAATTATATCGTGAAACATGTAAATAAATACTCATATTTAATTTACTTTCTTTAGGGAGTCAAGTTTGAATCAGTTGGTCACACTTATCTCATAATTAACAATATATTTTGTCACTTATGAACCTAAGTATATACTTACCAAACATATTGGCTTTATGACACATCTATATTTGCAGTTTGCCAAGACTTACCTGAAACAAAGGAAGTACATAACGTTATTTTATTACAAACAAAAATAGACTAAATTCTATTCCTCATTTAAAAGCTATAACGGCCAATATTAATCCTGACTATTCCTGACTACAAAGAGGGTGAAATAGAAGCAATTAAGACGTATTCTTTTACTAGCTGTCAGTATTACGGACAATTTATTTGATGTGGCCACCCCCACACCGCTATTGTGTCCCACTTCATGCCAGTCACTCGGACACCGGGGAATCCAATATTGGGAATCATTGTCCTTTCTGATTTAATAAGTTCTTTGTTCTGCACTTTCATTTGTTATTCTACGGTATTCATGTCACTTCCAATAAAGATACAATTGAAAGTAATAGCGTCAGGAACAAAAATACTATTAAATAAATCTTATCTAAATTAAACTCATATGGCGCTTTAAATTGATAGCTTTTAAATTGCGTTATAAGGTTATAAGGTAGCTTTTAGACGAACTAATTAACGATCTATTTTGGTTAAGATAAAACATTTGTCCAGAAATAGTCGGCCCTTGAAAGTAATAAATTAAAAGCATTCCTGTGGTTGCAACTCTAACAATGAAGTCATGTTAACACGTAGCAACTGGACAGAAATAACAGAAACAGACAGACTAACGCCCTTTACTGGAATACCACTCATCATTATGTATTCCTGAAAGGAGTTTTATGTTTGAAGTAGAACGTCGTTCGGCTAAACATTGAATTTAAATTACTTATATTATTTTTAGTAATATAAGAATATCATCGTAGAAAGTTTTTGTAAATAATAATTTAATTGTTATATTATTAACAAAATGTTAGTAGACATATGGTAAATATTAAACTTATTAATATATTCTTATCCAAATTATCGAAATCCTTTAAAACAATGAAGCTTTATATGTAGTTCGATCATAGATTCGATTAAATTTGCGATTTATTTACTCAAACCTACCGAAACTTTAACAGTCCCTATCTGTAACGTAACTAGACGTCAAAACAGCTGTATCAAATTAGGGAAATGTCGTAAAGTCGACAATAAAATTCTGATGAATTGCACATACGTTTGCTTGCGACATCAAAGTGGCACGTCACGACAACAGACATAAAATTTGTAGTCGTGTTATAAAAATATGCCGTAAAGTGCAATTTATAGCCGACTATTGCGCAAACTTGAATATGTTACAAGCGGCGAGATGACGTCAACAATACAAGTGCACTCAGCATGCATATTTACTCACGATATTTTGCTTTTATTCAATTGAAATTGATTGCGACGTACGACGACGACTGAGACTATCTAGTCTATATATGGCAAGATTAAATAAATAAAATTTAAAATTTAGAGTGTTAGAATTGTACTGAGTAACATGCTGAACAAGTGTATCACCTAATTTACCTTGATTAACCTGATCAGTTAATTTAATCTTGTATATTAGGTACATTATACAAATACATAACTTACTACCTAGAATACCTTTTGTATTTATTTTTCCTGACTAGTCATTGGGGCTGAAGCGGAAGTGGTCTCATTTGTAAGCAATAAGTAATAAGAAGCACCAGCCGTGGCCGTAACTTGAGTAAATACGCCTTAAATAATTGTGAATGTAATACCTATCTAATTAATAATATTCAGAAATTCCAAAAACTACATACATTTATCTCTACAAACCTACATCACAAGCGAAAACAAATATGAATCAACTCACGTTTTCACAGTGAATATTTTTGAGCAATTATTTCCTTTTACTCCCAAACGAAATACCCGGTAGCTAATTAGGCCTTATATTTATCTCGTATCCAGTTACGAACCAAAGAACAACAATATTAAAACCATTTACGTGTTGTTCTAACCGGTAGCGTTGCAGTCTGTGGTTTTGGATATAAGGCCCGACACTAACGCGAGACATTTAAAATAAATTATTGTCTTGAAAACAAAGATGAAAATCTATATTAGCTGCTGTGAATGTTTTGGTAGCAATTTTTTTTTATTTTATAAACTATTGCATCGCCTGCATCTATATGTGTAGGTTATGAAGATTAGATAAGCCTTCTTTTAGCTTAAAATCCGTTTTCGCCGCAAGAGTACCTACAATTTTATTAAAATAGAAATACCTCTATCATCTCAAAACATGAATCTTTTAAATCAAAATATGCATTACATTTAATCCTAAAATTTCATAAGCATATTTAGAATTCTGACTGTTGTTTGTTGTAGATTCTCGAATGTTCGTAAATGCAAATTATTTAAATGAGACCGCTACTGGCATTGAAGAAGGCCTTAACTATCGAACGGCTCTACTAGTGTTGTTTAAGATCCCTAATTGATTCAAAATCAAATGCAGTAGCTCGGAGCAGGAGGAATGCATGAGTGCATTCGACGGTAGACGGACACCTGCGTCAATATTTGCGTGTTATATCAACGCACTCCAATCGGTCGACCCTTACATTCCTGTAGATATCTGATACAGATATACTATCACGTCTTTATCCTTAACGGGGTTGATAGAGCTAAGAGCCGCAAGGGTCACGGTTGAAAGCTTGGGCTTATTGGATGGAAAATGGGAACCAGATAATAGTACTAGTATAAAAGACTTATGTTTTTCCTTATTTCATTTCATTTATTGTTATTTTAGACATGACTCAAGTCTTTCTTTAAACGACTCAATATTCAAAAGTACTTGAGCTAGGATTCGAACTCGAGTCTTAAAAAAGAACTCCAGTCTTCAAAGAGAACCCAAGTCCCAATAATATAAGACCTGAGGACTCGAGTCTTTTACAGCACTAGCTACATTACATTCTACATTTATAATTTGCTTCTGAAATTAGTGAAATGAGTATCGAAGTTAACTAAATATGTCAAATAACTATAACTGATATTGAAGGAAAATATACGGAGGCAATTATTGATAAGGATACCTTTACAAACAACTTCAGATAAAAATATATTGGGTAAGTAAATCCATTAATAACTGATATGACTTCGATTACAACGTAATCGATATTTACGATATCAATTAAATTCTTGATGACTGCTATATTTTTTATATAGTAAACGAAATGATTACTAAACATTCGAAACTTAATTTTAATATTTAAATTAAGGATTCCGTTAAGAAATAATTTATCGCATTTCGTACCTTTACTACAGCTTAGTATTAAATCTCATAAAATAATATTAAATCGGTAATAAATTGGTGTCGACAGATTGCAACGGGCGAATTCGTGTTCGCTTCATATACGGCAAAGATTAATCATACGATAGCAAGCTATACACGACGCTTCTCCACAATGACCCTTTATTTTGGGAGAAACCTTGGAGAAGTGTCAGGGTTTTCACGTCCACGATAATTCTTTTAAATGGTCAAAGCAACTTTACTTAAAAGTAGTGGCGCCATGCGGTGATAGGGTAGCAAAATGCATGTGTAAATTAATGTTCGTAGTAACTTACCAATATTCAGTATCCCTCTTTCTCTCTCATCACAAAATGTTCCCAGTTGCATTCGCACTAATATTCAGTATCTCTCTTTCTCTCTCATCACAAAATGTTCCCAGTTGCATTCGCACCAATATTCAGTATCTCTCTTTCTCTCTCATCACAAAATGTTCCCAGTTG
Organism: Acrobasis repandana; assembly: GCA_963576875.1. NCBI lineage: Eukaryota > Metazoa > Arthropoda > Insecta > Lepidoptera > Pyralidae > Acrobasis > Acrobasis repandana. The sequence goes on from OY756227.1 coordinate 8,130,704, forward strand.
CATTCGCACTAATATTCAGTATCTCTCTTTCTCTCTCATCACAAAACGTTCCCAGTTGCATTCGCACTAATATTCAGTATCTCTCTTTCTCTCTCATCACAAAATGTTCCCAGTTGCATTCGCACCAATATTCAGTATCTCTCTTTCTCTCTCATCACAAAATGTTCCCAGTTGCATTCGCACTAATATTCAGTATCTCTCTTTCTCTCTCATCACAAAATGTTCCCAGTTGCATTCGCACCAATATTCAGTATCTCTCTTTCTCTCTCATCACAAAATGTTCCCAGTTGCATTCGCACTAATATTCAGTATCTCTCTTTCTCTCTCATCACAAAATGTTCCCAGTTGCATTCGCACTAATATTCAGTATCTCTCTTTCTCTCTCATCACAAAATGTTCCCAGTTGCATTCGCACTAATATTCAGTATCTCTCTTTCTCTCTCATCACAAAATGTTCCCAGTTGCATTCGCACTAATATTCAGTATCTCTCTTTCTCTCTCATCACAAAATGTTCCCAGTTGCATTCGCACTAATATTCAGTATCTCTCTTTCTCTCTCATCACAAAATGTTCCCAGTTGCATTCGCACTAATATTCAGTATCTCTCTTTCTCTCTCATCACAAAATGTTCCCAGTTGCATTCGCACTAATATTCAGTATCTCTCTTTCTCTCTCATCACAAAATGTTCCCAGTTGCATTCGCACTAATATTCAGTATCTCTCTTTCTCTCTCATCACAAAATGTTCCCAGTTGCATTCGCACTAATATTCAGTATCTCTCTTTCTCTCTCATCACAAAATGTTCCCAGTTGCATTCGCACTAATATTCAGTATCTCTCTTTCTCTCTCATCACAAAATGTTCCCAGTTGCATTCGCACTAATATTCAGTATCTCTTTCTCTCTCATCACAAAATGTTCCCAGTTGCATTCGCACTAATATTCAGTATCTCTCTTTCTCTCCCATCACAAAATGTTCCCAGTTGCATTCGCACTAATATTCAGTATCTCTCTTTCTCTCTCATCACAAAATGTTCCCAGTTGCATTCACACCAATATTCAGTATCTCTCTTTCTCTCTCATCACAAAATGTTCCCAGTTGCATTCGCACTAATATTCAGTATCTCTCTTTCTCTCTCATCACAAAATGTTCCCAGTTGCATTCGCACCAATATTCAGTATATACAGGATGTACAGGGTCTAACAAAATATCCTGAAACAATTTTAAGGGTGGATTCGGTCCATAAAACTGAACAACTTTCCCTAAGGACCATATATTGAAATATGAAAAATATTTTTTGGCCTCCCATGCACGTTGACCGAGCAGCTGAGCAAAGCCCAAACCCCTCCTGACTTCCCCCCTCCCCAGAACCCCCCCCCCCCCCCCCCCCCCCAAGTCACTATTTTTGCCGCGAGGCCGCAGGCCGAGCTGCGTATCTGCGCCACAAAGCGCTGAGCGTTTTTTTTTTAAATTTTCCAACATGGCCGCCACTCGGACGCAGTCTACTGCGTCCGAGTGGCGTGGCATTTGACTAAAATTCAAAATTTAAGGGTTTTTTACGCCGGGGAATCTAAATCTGAAATTTTTTTTGGAATCCAAGATGGCGTTTGGATTTTAGAATTTTAACTTTATTCGTTCATAACGTCCACCTGGAATCCATCGAAGGGGTCTGAAATTTTGTAAACTGGGGTAAAGCATCCCGCGGAACTCAAAACTGCAAACAAATTTTGATTCCAAGATTTTGCCGCCCACACATTTTTGAATGTTTCATATACTGACTGTAGTTTTTACCTATTTTCTCAACTGAACATAGATTCCAACCAACTTCAACAGCTGCACGAAAAACCGCGGGCTGCTTGCAGCCCGCGCAACGCCCAAAAAGCTAGTTTAATAATAAATCTACCTACATTTACATCAATATTATTTTGGACAGATATATTTTTATTTGGCAGTATACATTTCACCATTTGTAACAATGTACGTAAAAAAATATCTTGTGCGTGAGTAATTAATAAATATCATTATAATAAATTATTTAAACAGCCAATAAAGTATTATATTTTACCTATAATCATATTTACATTTCAATGATCTTCAATCTTATCATCACACGGACAATTAACTGGATTATTGTGCAATTGAAGGCGAATCCTCTCAACTATCGGGTTGATATGGTCAATTTATGACAGATAGTTACTGGCATGGGCCCTAGCTATCGTATGCTGCATTGCCGCGTAGGATTGCATTCTCTATACAAGTTACAAACTTTGAATGAATACTTGAATTACCTATTCGTGTAGGTTTGATTTTCAAACCTAATCATTATACAATAATTAATATTTTGGATTTTAATATAGGTAGAAATAATTATATATATCTCTCAGTAAAAGAAAAGACGCTGGGGCTGCTTCCAATCGGTCGTTTTGGAAATTATTGGGGGAAGCCTATGACCAAGTAGTGAACTTCCTGTCACTGTGATGATGATGATGATATCTTTTAGCATTCTAGTCACAAATAAAGATTTGTTTATGTAAGGTATAGCTTAACATTATGTATATTGATATCTACGTAATATATACTTGAAGCTACAATTTTAATGGCTTTAGTTATGCAAATTGGTACAAAGTTGGATCGGATCGCTAACCTTCCATTTCTACATAATATTTTATTCATAGAAGCCTATTTTCTAGATACATAAAAAAGAAACTAGAGAAAAATCGTCGATTTTCAATAAAATTGAAAAATCCAATGTGGAGCATTTATGTATTCATTCAAAATTCCATAAAAAATTGATTATTTCGTGGCAACCAAAATTATTTCTTTTCATTACACTCGTAATAAGCAAACTCGTTTCGGAGACTTGAAACTTCAACTTGGCTTTATCATGGCAGAGCGAAATACTAAGCGTATCAGAAATGCATAAGCAGGCGGGAAAAAACGGGTACAACCGGGTCCGACCCACGCGAATTCTTCGAGAGACTACAAGCATCGGATTGCTGGTGGCGAGATGAGGTGACAACTAGGGCTGCACCGGTGTATTGATTTTTGTAAAAATTTGTTAAGCAAAAACTTAAACGATTTACCTACTTTTTTTATTTATCGGTTGACCAATGGTAAGCAGTGTTGTCAGTATGTAACAGTTCAATGATAGCCTTGCTAGTCATTTCAACGATAATCGTGATTCGTGAATACTAACAACTTTTACTATGGGACAAAACTAAATATCGCGCAAAGTGACAAAATATATGAAACAGATATTTTCCATGACTTTAGAGTCGTCTTTTTAGTAAAAAAAATCCATCAAGCTTATTTATTGTATTAATTTTGTTGTTATAAATTTTTTGACTAACTAGTCTTCCCGTGAATGTCGTAGAAGGCGACTTAAGAAACACAAGCTAAGCAAAGCTTATAAACATCTGTGAGACGTCTCCAACCCGTCTGGTCAGTAGGCCAAATCGTCCGGCTGCTCTGGCCAAGTATGGCTCTGGTAGTACAGAGAGGGTCGTGCTCTTGCAGTGGAGACTAAAAAAGACCTGATGATGATGATGAACTTGTGTACTTAGGTGATAATCACTATGGTCATAATAAGCAGCAAGTGGGAGCCCTGGCTCGTCACACCTGCTCTAATAGCTTCTCTTTAAACGGCAGTAACTGCACTCGGCCACAGATAAATAAATGTCAACCGCTAGAACTCGAAACTGATTTTATGGTGATTTTATTGGAGTAAGCTCTTAGATTTTTATTCCTGAACCAAATTAAATGATAATTTTAAACTAAAAACATGTTGAGAAGACGTTTACAAATTAATTAACGATGTAGTATTTCTTTTTATCTCTATGTGACTTTTTATTTAAATAATAATGTAGTTTACCAATGATGAACCTGAAACAAATACTTACTTGTTCCATCGGAGACTATCGTCCGCGGTTTTAAAAGTGTAAAAACCACAGATACGGATTGCGAGTGGGCACTTGAATATAGGTAGATCTTCTTCGTCTAAACGCATTCCCGGTTACATCCTCAGCTGTGCTGCTTCGGAGCCCGGGGTGCGCTTTCTAGCTTTTTCTCCTTGGAAATGCAATTGTAGCACGAGATGTTTGTACTTAGTCCTTTAGTCGCCTCTTACGACATTCACAGAAAGAGATGGAGTGGTCCTATTTTAACCCTTAACCACACGGGTAATCCGTTATCTACATATATTGAATATAGGTAGTTATAACGGAGAAAAATTCATGTAGCTGTGAAATTACTGTGTCAGAAGACCTAAGAAGAGATATAACAAATACTTTGGCAAAGAATGGGCAAAGACACCGAGCTGTAGAAATTCTTTGAGAACCCAAAGGCCCACAAAACTTGTACCTAGATACAAAGGAAGAAGTAACTATGTACATGTATTGAACTTCTAGAAGCCTCGTCACACCTGTGCAATATTTTGTACCGATTTCTTTTCTTTCTTTTCATAATGTAACCATACTTACTTCTGTAATGTCGGAATTGACAGTTGATCGAACATGAAAAAAGAGTTTCTACTAAACATTCGGCAGGCGAAGTTGTACAAAATTCTCCTTTTTATCGCAGTTCTGCATTGTTATGATTCATACCTTTAGGTAGGTACTTAAAGCAAAACCAGTACAACTTAAATAACTTAAGTAAACCTTGGTCTGAGCTATAATTGACTTAATCAAAGGCAGGCGCCTACGCGCTTTATAAATAGAGGCATTTATATTCGCTCCGGTCTCCAAGGGTTCGCCGCAAATTTACTTCGGAATATTTCAGAACGTGTTGAATAGCATCGGCCATGTTGACCATGCTGAATAGACGTATGACCTTCAAATAGAGAATAATTTATCGATTGTGATATAAAACTACCTACAGAGTAAGAACCTATGCAGTAGAGAGAAACCCAAAGAGAGATAGGTAACAACTAGCGAGCATCTATCCTTACGTAGGTAACTATATGAAGTTAAAATCTACTGTAGGTACAGATACAATATTAAATTATAAATCTTATTTCTAGTAACATAAGAGCAATTTTAGTGCTAAACATTTTTTACAAACAAATTTAAATATTTCTGCGAATAAAATTTTACTTTCTGCATAAGTAATGAGTGCAAAGTATATTTATAAATGTAAGTGAAATTCAGGAAGGGTCTTTCGTGAGGTCAATATTAAAATGAAGTTTGCACCAAGCTGGCATGTGACATAATTGAAATGTATTATTCAGTTCCACATATAAATAATCCGCTGAGAGGTCAACGACATCGTGTTAAAAAATGGAGATTAGTATGGGACATCCGATGTTGATATTAATGTGGGGCGGAAGTTTTGTGTGGATTATATCTAACCAGACGTAACTGGGTTATCTGCTTATCACAAAAATATACTTATCAAAAAATATTCAAAGCATAAAGTTATCTTAGTTTAGTAGTTTTATCAAGAAAGTACAGGACTTGAATGACCAAATTTGTGACAAAAAAATTACACAATAGTTTGTGAACAGGACACATCAAAAATAGTACTCTGTTAAGTAAACTTTTCGAAAATACAGATCTACATATAGTTTACGTAAAAAAAATATATCTTACTATACCATACTATCACGTTCTTATCCCTAATGAATTAGACAGAGCTTAGGGCCGTGCGCGTACGACCCAAAGACCATTTAAGCGTGATGGTGGGCGAGATGAAAAAAGGTACCAAGAAAAAGTTGTTGTTGTTTTATTAAGATATTTTTACAAAAATATCTTAAATACTTAGGAGGTTTAAATTACCTTATATCAATACATAGTAACACTTAGGTACTATGTAGAACAAATTTACGTACGACTTGTTAAATTAATGTTATTAATTCACCTCGGTAGATCTTATTACTGACGTGAATGCTATTGTTAAGATAATTGTGATAATACTATAATAAATTCTGGTATTGCCTTGGGATACTTTCAATTCTTATTACTTTTTGCAGCAAATCAATGGAATACGATAAAAATAATAAATTACTTTATATTATTTATGAAATATTCAATAAGTATAAGTAAAATAATATTTTAAAGTTCTTCAATAAATCTTAGTTGTAAAAGAAAAAGTAGTTCATTAGTAAATCCGAGAGCATTTAAATATTCCTACAACATTCGTATAAATAAATACGAAACTTATTGAAAATCGTTATTTAATCATGCGTGAAGCATTTTGCTATGTGATACTCGTAAAACTAATATTTTTTTTAAGTAATTCAGTTTGTATCTTACGTTTTACGATAGATTTTATTTGTTTGTATTAGTAAATGCAAATAAAATTCATGTCTATTTACACCTTGCCGCCTACCGCTCTACCATAGACTCAAAGTAGAGTCAACCCACAACTGTAAATGTGAATTATGGCTGCGATACAGCTGATGTTTTTATTATTTGACAAAAGCCAAACAGTTACCGGCGACGTTTTTTTTACAAAGTGGTAGTTAATGGCATCTTACAGATGCCATTAACTACTACATTTCTATCATTTTTGTTTCTTATTTTATGTGCCAAATATGTAAAGGTAAATAAGAAAATTTATAACCATGATTGATACACTGTAGGCCCTATTGCTGTATAATAAACGGGCAAGTGCGAGTTGGACTCGTACATGAAGGGTTCCGTACCTCCGTACAATGTTTTAAATCGCTTAAGAAACACGTTTCTTATATGACGACCCTCTTTAATTTTTAACTTTATCTTATTTTTAGTATTTTTTGTTATAGTGGTCATAGTAATACATAATGGGTAGAAATTTCAAGTATCTGGTTAATGCCATTATGAAGATCTCGTTAAAAACGCTGAAAAACACGTTTTTTGTATGACAACCCCCTTTAATTTTTAACTTTTTTTATTTTTAGTATTTGTTGTTATAGCGGCTACAGTAATACATAATCGGTCAAAATTTCAAGTATCTAACTATTACGGTTCAAGAGATAGAGCCCTGTGACAGACGGACAGACAGCGGAGTCTCAGTAATAGGGTCCCGTTTGCACCCTTTGGGTACGGAACCCTAATGAGAGGTATAGCGATGCTTTAAGCGCTGGTACATCTAATGTAGATCTACTTATAGAAACCATGCCGTTTTTAGAACTTCTATACGGCTTGTTGCTAGCTTGAGTACTATTTGGGAATGTATGAATAATGATATCAGACCCTAACTTCATGACCTATATTACTAAATAGGGAGGTCGTATACCATCGATATAGGTTTTACAGATTGGGCAACTTGGAGGTATATAACTTTTTTGCCGCTATTTTGTTTTGGCGGCAAATATGACAGTTTAATAGTTCTGTTTCATAAAAAATATTTTGTATAGATACGGCTGTTATGGAGTGTATACTGACTGTTTTAATCATAAAAAACACTCTACTCAGCCTAATCATGTATTGCGGAAACACTAAGGCCCGTATTAATAAATCGAGCTCAAGACTGCACTCAAGTGCGATCTCAGCTGAGTTTCACTCAAGTTGTGATCACGCACTTAAGATGGTCGCTAATTAATAAACGTATATCAACAGAGTATCACTCAAGATTGATCTTGAGAGCGCGATCTCAGATTTTTGTTTTTTTTGTGTGACCAACACTGTGGTATCAGATTTTCCAAGGTATCAGACGGCTTAACGTGCCTACCAAAGCACGGAGGGCTTAAGATATTTTTTGGTATTTGTGTTCACCCATCCAAGTGTGGACCACGCCTAAGGTCGCTTAACATGCGAGAGCGGTAGTAATACAAAGGTATGTCTTAACGTGCCTTCCGAAGCACGGAGGGCTCGAGATATTTTTTGGTACTTGTGGTCACCCATCCAAGTGCGGATCACGCCCAAGGTTGCTTAACATGCGAGAGCGCTAGTTACACATAGGTATGGCTTAACGTGCCTTCCGAAGCACGGAGGCTCGAGATATTTTTTGGTACTTGTGGTCACCCATCCAAGTGTGGACCACGTCCAAGGTTGCTTAACATGCGAGAGCGCTAGTTACACATAGGTTTGGCTTAACGTGCTTTCCGAAGCACGGAGGACTCGAGACGTTATATGGTACTTTTGGTCACCCATCCAAGTGCTGACCACGCCCAGGGTTGCTTAACACGTGAAAGCGTTAGTAAGAGCTCGCAACATTTCAAGCTACTTATGGTGGCCCATCCAAGTAAGGACCACGCCCAGGGTTGCTTAACACGTGAAAGCGTTAGTACGACTTTACGTGCCTTCCAAAACACGGAGGAGCTCGCGACATTTTTTGCTACTTCTGGTCACCCATCCAAATGCGGACCACGCCCAGAGTTGCTTGACATTAGAAATCGTTAGTAATGCATAGGTACGGGGTTAAAGTACCTTTCGAAACACGGAGGATCTTGAGACATTTTATGCTCTTATGGTCACCCATCCAAGTCCATCCAACGCCCGGGTTTGTTTAACATGCGCATCCATCAAAGTGCGTAAGTACATACTTTCATAATACTCCACAATGGTGATTATTTTTGTTGATAATATTTTCAAAATTAATTACTAAGCCAAAAACTTCAATACAAAATTCATCTAATCGCGCACTTAAGTCATGGTCCGACTACACTCAGGAAAAACGTGTTTGAGTAGCATCTTGAGTGCGCGCTTAAGTTCTGATACTTGTTTATTAATACGTCGCTCACTCAGGTGATACACGGAACTCAAGCGTTAACTCGAGTAAGGTTTATTAATTAGCACGGCAACTCAAGCTCGCACTTAAGACCGAACTCAAAGTTGAGTGCGATTTATTAATACGGGCCTAAGATAAAACTACTAAAAAACGATTAAACCAGCTTAAAGGCACATGCAATATCATAACCGGCATTTGTTTTTATCATATATCTCATTAAAACTGTGAGCCGTGAGCACCGTAATGATATCATACAAAGATCATCTTGTTATTCTCTAGACTTCATGAATAAGTATAATACGAGTGGACCAAACATATTACCATAATAAGTTAACTATCTATCTTTAACCTTTATCATGTCTATTTATGTATATGATTTAGTTACACCCAGAAAGCTCAAAAGAATAAAATAACTCTGGAGTTAGGCCCTCAATTTCATTATACATAAAATATACGAATTATGATATTTATTAGTATTATATTATATGTATATAAAGTGTAATAATGACTAAGCTCCATGACTGCACCGGCTGGCTACTTATTTTTTTATTTATTTACTATCAAACCATATTCATAATGAATAAATAAATTCATAGTTCCAGTGTGAATCAACGCTTTCTTCCAAAACTTCACCTAAAACTAGAAAATAAAACTAATAGGGATCTGAAAACAGCAACAGATAAAGTCAAAAATATAAGGGCTGCACAATGATAATATAGCAACATTTGCTACTATTGTTTCGTTTCTTCTATGGAGACACGGAATGTCGCCAATAAATTGAATTTCGGACCTAAACATCATAGCCAAAGTGTAAGAGAAGGAACAGTTCCTAACTTATCATTTAACAAAATTAACTATGTCGTCTTGCACGTTGCCCTAACGGGCAATCACAGATATTTGCAATAAATGTGTCTCAGTACCAGGAAAAACTGAGAGCCATTAGAAGCACAGTTATTTAAAACGCATAACGTTGTCGGTGCGATAAAAACTGGGCTACTACTTGTAACGGTGCGACTGGGTTGAGACTTGTAATCAATGGGTGAAAAAACCTAGCTCAGACTTAAGACGCCAGCTACCAATAAATTTATATGTCTTTACACTAGTAGCACAGAATTAATATAAGTACTGCTAGAAGCGCAAAAGGATGCCCTGAAACGAACTTACTTTAATTACATATCATTAAACGTACGTAGTTTATATATGAACAACGTACGTATGTTTCTTGGAGCATATAAAACCGTGCTCTAAGGTAGGTAAGATGTATATTGATTAATTCGTCTTTATTATCATCCGAGCGTGTTCCCGGTTGCATTGCATCCTCAGCGGTACCGCTTTAGAGCCGGGGGTCCGCTACCTAACCTAGGTAATTTGTCGAGGTTACTTTTTTAACACAGAGCGACTGCAGTCTGACCTCCGCAACCCAAAGGGTGGACCAGAACCAATCCATATAGGAGGCAAAAAATTTGGCTTCCCATACAAGTTGACTGACTGACTGAGCTGATCCGAGTATGGAAAACAAAAAAATATTTTTCATATTTCGATATGTTCCTTGGCGAAAGTTCCCTATCATGGACTGAATTCACTCTTAAAATAGTTTCAGCATATTTTATTAGACCCTCCTTAATCATGTAAAGCAAATTCTGAATATTATTTAGCCACTTAGATTTTTATAATCGAAAATAACACTTGTTTGTCATTTCCGAGAATTTTTAATACAAATATTTCGGCTGCTTACAACTTGGAAGCAGGTAGACAGGTAATCCGGTAAGGAACGTCAGATTACGGCAAAAACATGCTTATGAACTCTTTCGCCCATAGCATTAAAAAATAGGTACAAGATGGTTCAGACAAAAATATTATGTAATTTAAATTTTTTTGCTCTCATATTTTTATTCACCTATGAAAAGTTACCAAATTAGTTATATATTAAATAAAAATACTGAATAATCTCAATAAGCTCGCAAACCAGCTTCACCCAAGATAAAAGTAAAAAAAGGAGTAAACGAGAATTTATCATCATTCTTTTAGTTTTACGTTTCGATAATGGTTTTATAGTAGGTTGTATCTAATTGTATAAATAAACATGCATGACCGCATTAAGAAGGTACGATTAAATGTATAGCCTCACACAAAAGGTCAAGCGATTGTGTAATAGACAGATGAGTTAGTTAAATTCTGTTTAACTAAAGACCTTGCCAGTTAATCCATAAAATGGAGACCTTGTTCATTTAACAAGAAAATAAATTATGTTCTAATGTAAACCTCTGGTTTGTAAAGAGGTCTTCTTTTAAACTACTGTAATTTATACTTAATACACCTACTAAATTTGCAATTAGTCCATCTGAAAACACACACAAGTAATAACTTAATAAATATTTTAATCTAAAACAATAAACTAAAAAGTTGTAAATTCTCCTCAAGACGAATCAATTAAGTCTAAACTCGGTGGGGTTATGTTGTTATATTACAGAGATGCCGTGGCCATCTTCCAGTTTTATCATGAGATCAGATCATTGGTAGCATAATATTGCATTGTCACCCAACTTTTATGAGTATGTGACGTTTCAGCTCAATCGAATTGGGTCTAATTTAGCTTAAAAGATTTGATTACGGAAACACAAACAACGAGACAGATCAAATAAATACATGCTTTTAATAAGAAGAATTCATGAATAAAGATAAATAGTGAAATAATAAGTCAACTGACCGAAAACGCAAAGACATAGAGTTTTCAATGAACCATTTATAACTCAACGAAAAAATTATCCACCGATAAAAACCTAGAAAATTACGATAGTGAAAGATAAACATGCTAACTTTATGATGGAATGGTAAAAGTATTATGTATAAAGTTACAATGTAAAACTTTAATTAATTGCATTATTGCGTGCGCACATTTCTTCCACTTGTAATACAAAGGGCAATTTATACGGGTCTGCGGGTATTATAACAGCGTGTAATGCAGCTAGCGCGTCACCTCGCCACTCTTGTCCTGTCCATCGCAAGCAACGCGCCCGATGCATGGACCTGGAGGTCTATGCCTTATGTCCCTAATATTTTACTACATTTTAAAAGAAGGACAATTTATACGGGTTTCCGGGAATAGCGTGTAATGCAGCTAGCGCGTCACCTCGTCACTCTTGTCGTGTCGTGTCTGTTTTAAGCAACGTGCTTGATGCATGGACCTGGAGGTCTATGTCTTATGTTCCTAATATTTTACTATATTTTTAGAAAAGGGTTTGCAGGAATAGCATGTAATGCAGTGCAGCTAGCGCTTTATCTGGCCACTCTTGTCCTGTCCGTTGCGAGCAACGCGCCCGATGCATGGACCTAGGTCTATGCGTTATGTACTCAATATTTTACAAATCTTCTTTATGATTTGCTATTAATATGGGTCCACCCAGTGGTGGGTTTACCAGCAGGCTGAGTAGGCTGGAGCCTAGGGCGGCAGATTTTATGGGGCGGCAAATTTTAGACCAATTTGTCACCGAGTCTCGACCGCAGCAGTACTAGTACTTATTTTGTGCCCGCAGTCAACTCGAACGCAGTTACTCGAGTGAACGCAGTTACTCGAGTGAACGCAGGGGAAGCAAAACAGGCCCGCCGCTAGCTGTTTAAACACCCGCGTGCCATACCGAATAAGCCGCCCCACGTACAACTCTACTGCGTGAAACGGACGACGTATTTTTCTTTGCATTACTCACCACTTATTCACGCGCGTGAGGCGGATGAGCATAGTCTCGGGCGTGAAGTGGATACCTAAGCTTTTTTTTCTTCAAATAAGTATAGCCTAATAGCAGCAAATGAGTAAATCCGCCACTGGGTCCACCAGTAATATTGCATAGGTAATGTAACAAAAAGACACCAACCCACGTTTATGAACAATGCAATATGCCTGATGTATGAACCTAGAGTACGGTCTATGGACATTATTAATGGTACGTAGTAACGTAGCCAATTTATAAAAAAGCCGTGGGTGTACGTGTAGAATCTAGAACAGTATTGCGACATATGTTTCAAATAACATACTAGGAAAAAAATATCTATAAGCTCAACTCTAAGGGACACAAGAAGAACTTAATTTCATATGGCTATATCTTCCGGCTATTTTGTGTGTGGCATAATGGCATTGCTTTTAGAAAACTTCTCTAGGACAAAATATACTTAGACATGATAACACAACAATAGAGACATGATAAGGCGACTACCCCATTTATCTTTTTTCTTTGAACTTAGAGGTTTGATTTATTTATTATATCTCAACTTCAACACCTCAAGGTATGATACAGAGGTCAAGTTTGGAGGTATGCTTTTGAAATAAACAATCCAGAGTATGGTGGGAGGAGTGTAGGTGTCATCAGAGACAATAAAATCCATCTAAGACCTTTCTGTTTGATAGTTTATAAATAAAAAAATGTTTAAGATCTTTATCAAAGTAGCTTACAAACCGTAAAAGTATAGCCAAATCATTTAAACTGTTTCGGCTATTTCTTCTCCACTACGGTAGGTCTTTGGTATCCTTGGGTGAGCATTAACATGCGTGTTATACCAGTAAATGAAGAAGAAAAAGAGATCAAAGTAGACCTACAAGTTAGTCCCACTAGGTATAAAGGGAATTTTCGTTTAAATACAATTACTTGCCCAAGAGAATCTGCTCTTGGGACTTGTGAAAGAAGGATCAAGCTTACAAGAAAATCAAAGTAACAAACAAAAGTGTTTTTAAATTTTGATCAACATAATCGTAGGCAACAAAAACGATTTAAAAACGAATGTATCAGATACGAGATAAAACATGAGATAATCTCTGCTAACTAGTGTTGCGGCGAGGGTACAGTTAGTAACGGTGAGGATCGCGAATCCGACACCACAACCGGCTGATCGGCTCCATCCTCTATCGTGAATCATTATGCTGTTAATGTTAGTATTATTACCATTCTTAACAGTATATAGGGTATTATCAGCGACAAACAGGCCTTAATTGGATGGCATAAGCCAGAGACAATAGTATCATAGAAGTAATGTTTTAAAATTTCAATGAACATATTCCTAAGCAACAAAAACGAGATAAAAACGGATGTATCAGATACAAGATAATACATGAGATAATCTCTGCTAACTATTGTTGCAGCTAGGGTACAGTTGTAACTAATAACTCAAATTAAAACTTTTAAGTAACCCTTGACACAAATGTAGCTAAGAACCATCTCGATCACGTCAGCTTTCAAACAAAAAGAAAACGCATCATAATAGGTCCATTTGTTTAAAAGCGAACGATGCCACAGACAGACACACAGACACGTCTTTATAACACCTAGTGCTAAAGGGGAGGCCTTTGCCCAGCACTGGGACAGTATAGGTTAGAAAAAAATAAGGTACTCAAGGTTTAATAACGTTATCATGGAAAAACATTCATGAATGCATGCACATTGTAAACATTGAGATTACGCAATCCAAACCAAATGCGACCGATGATATTCCTAGACACACCTATGTTTTACGTGATTTAACCAAATTGCAGTAAAAATAACCGTTCTTCCATTGCAAATGTAATATATTTTTGACAAGGCTGTATAAAAAGTAAAGAAGGACTGGACCAAATGAAAAACGGTACGAGGCTTTCTCAGTAGACCTATCACATTAGTTCGAATGGTTCGAAATTCCCAATAGACTTACGAGACAGTTTTGACGTACTATAGGAATTATTGGCCCAGCCACTGACTAAGATGATTTTGGATATGTGTTAGGTATGTTTTAAGAATGGTTTTGTTATGGAGCAGAAGAGGTTTAAAATGATTTGTTTGATTTTGATGATTAGATGATTTTCACGATTAGAACAAAATATTCATACATTTACTAAGAAAATGCTATGGCGTCTTTCTTGAGGACGTCCGTGGTGTAATGGTCACTCTGGAGGTTCTGGGTTCTATCCCCAGCCACGGCAAGATGGAAAATGGCCTTTTTCAAACTGTTCTGGGACATGGGTATTTATCTATCAGTTAGTATCATAATATTTAGTTAGTATCAAATGAAGAAGTACTTAATTTAGTTAATGAGAAAAGGAACTTATTGAAAACAATCGATATTAGAAGAGGAAAGATGTTTAGTCATCTTATACGACACTATCAATTTATTAAAAATATAATAGAAGAGAAAATAGAAACAAGAAGAGGAAAGGGAAGACCAAGAACAGCATTTATAGATCAAGTAAAGGAGAAAGTTGATGATGGCTCAGGGGAGGGGGACATGGAAACTACTCCACCGACAAGAACGGTAGTTCTTAAATTACAGATAGAGTTAGTATCCTATACAAGTTTAAACTCACTTTGGGGCTAGCTCAATAGCTGGCCTTATAGTGTAAGTTTAAACATACCTGACTGATTGCAGTATAATTTGGTAAGGTATTTGGTAATCCTTAGGTAAGTTTATATTTTTATTTATTTACGCCAACGAAATTGTACGTATCCCTAACTCTAAATGCAGCGCAAATATTGTTCCAAATTACCAATAACATTTGCAATATTCCAACCGAACAATCCCAAGGGCTCTAACGAGGCACAATAATCCCGTTGAGATACTAACTAGTAGCATTGAATGGCTCCCGCCGCGGGCTAGCATTTACCATAACAAGGGATACAATGTCCAGTGCGAACTTTGTATGGCCCATATGCATCCCTTTGCAGCTAACGAAGGTAGACAACTGGTCTTATGTGAGCAACAAGTTTGCTAAAGCTGTCATAGAGGATCTTCCTTCCTGGTATTATTATGTTATACGTTATTAGTGGTGTAGCGGTAAGCGCACGTCGTCGTTTGTGCCTTTTCGGGCACGTATAAATAAACCTAGTTTGCTGTCAAAATCCTTATTATTATGTGCTTCGCGACTACGTGTCGTGAAAATATGCAACTTTTCATAGATTTCATGTAAAAAAAAACTTCCGTGGAGCGTACTGTAATTATTTCTGCAAAGGATAGTCTAGAATAATTTTACTGTATTTACAATATTATGATTATGTTAATTATATATATGTATTTTTTTTAAAGTAGTACAGTTTAACTAAATGAATTACCCTGATTGTATCTTACTCAGAGTCAGAAACATCGATGGTTACATGAAATATTTCGCAAAAGAAACCCAAAGAAGTTAGTGAAAGTGGTCAGTGTCGTCCGGTCCAATACCATAGTTGGCGAAGCTGCGCAGACGTCCAATTAGAGGGAATGCGCCCTCAGGCTGCGGGCCTGCACTCCACAGGGAGTTGCAGTTTATACTGCGTCTGCGCACTGTTTATGAGCAATGCCGGAATGCCCATTCGGATGGCGAGATTGGGTGTTCCATCATTGGGAATGTAGCAAACGTTGTGACAGACACAAAGGAATTTACTGACAGCTCTACTGATCCCTAGAGTTTTATGTATAATGAATGTAATACGATTATTATGAATAAGAATTACTCTCGAAATACTGATCCGAATCCTGGATTCCAGTACGGGTAGGTACTTCGGCTTAATTTATATTCTTAATTAAAATGCATGTTGAAAGCACTACTTAGTTGCTCCAACGTTCTCATGAAAATATAATCTTAATTCACTTACAGGCCCTGATTAAATTATCAAACCGACACTTTCATCCGCCGCAAATAAAAAAGTACGAGTATAAAGCCATCAACGTGCAAGGCTGCCCAAATCTTAAAGAATGGAATACATCCAAGAGATTAAATGAAAGAATCTGGTTTGAGATCCGCCTGTATGCTGGGCCGCCTTAAAAGGAGGCTCGTCGACAATAGCCTGGGAACTCAGCTCATTTGAGGAGAAATATTATGTCGTGTTGGTGCCGGCGCGCTAAATCGCTTTTAAATGGAACTGTGCAACAGACGTGTCGAGAACAAATATGAGGCGTGGATGAGCTTCATTTATTAATGGGCCTTCATTGCAGATGGAATCGATCGTTTGGGCGCTCTTTGGAAGGTAGTAACTGAATTCTTTGAAGAAAACTATACATTCGTATCGTACAAAGTTGACATAGTATCGTGTGACTTATGTGAAGCTAAACATTTTGATAACATATTCATAAAACACGGAAATCATTCAGTTCCATTCCGTTGTAGTAAGTATTAAGTATAAGTATGTTGTTATCCATTGCGGATATAATTGGTCTTCTCAAAAAAAATGTTTAGTGCTAATTACTAAAACTATTAAATTTCGTATGAATGGCGTGATTTTAATTTATTTATAATGTTCTTGTTCGTTGGCATCTACAATGCCTAAGTGAGTAGCAGAATAAAAACTAGAGACGGTATATTATCTTGCAAATTAATACTAACTCAACAATAGAAGGAGTTTGAACAAAGAAAAACATACCTATCTGTCCAGATTTTTTTAAGGTAATAATCTAAAGTTTTCATAAAGGCTTCTATTGGTAAGTTAGATCGAAGCAGACAGTATCTTCATTATGATAATGTTCTAGGCCAATATACCTTAAGAAAACGAACTGGCGCCGACCATACGAAGAAATATGTTTTTACTGTCACTTGCGTAGTCTCACCTTGAGGCGCGAGCAAACAGGGGTCGCAGTCGTATCATATCTATGGATTATAACTATTTATCTAGCGATAAGAGGAGAATTATAATGCATTGGTGTATCACTAATATCACTATCGACCAACACCGCGCCAGTCACACATACATACTCGTACATACATACTATCACGCCTGTTTCCCACAGGGGTAGGCAGAGACTATGGACCTCCACTTGCTACGATCTTGACAGACCTCTTTCGCTTCATCTACACTCATCAACCATGTTATTAGAAAATATGTAACAATTTTTGTAGGTATTTATTCAGTTCTGAAAACCTGATCCATGAAAAAATGATTGTCGAAAATGTGTGTAAAGTATGACTAATGTAGGAATAACATACTTAAGTTTGATTTTTTGATTTGGGCAAAACTTGGAGAAGAGGTCATATCCTTTAACAAAAATGATAGCGAAGACTAAAACATAAACTAAGCTAGAGTAAGCCAGATCAAGCAGCAGATATTTGCTTACCTATAAAAATATGTTTAAGGAAAAAATCCCTAATACTGTATTCATTGAAAGCAAATCTTCATATTTTACAAACAAAGGGATACAAATATCCTTTGAACCTTAAAAGTCAAGCTAGATATTGCGTTTTCTTTTATATACCACCTAAGTTTATTGTAACAAAATATCCAGTAACAAAGTATCAACAATTTAAACAAGTCGACGTTAGCAGACGTTATCTTCGAAAACTAAACGTTCTTTAAAAAGCCTACAAAACAAAGAAATAAAAGCAAAGAGCAAACCGCATGACCTTGCGCTAACGAAGGCTGCAGTACAGAATACAAGCCAACAAAAAGAAATAAAATCCGCCGAGTAAAGACCTGCCACAAAAAATAAACGAATAAAAGAACCAGACCGTGGCACGCCGTGCTCGGATCACGCCCGCCTCGACCAAATTGTCCACTCCTTTTAAACTTTCAGTTATATTTAAAGTGAGTATGCTAACACTTATAAAGTGAGAGAAATGGCAAGGGCTAAGCTTTATGGCTAAGAATCGAAAAAAGTCGCTGCGGAAAGGACTTTATAACGATTAACGTCTAACAAAATATACTAAAACTATTTTAGGAACATAGGTTTATTGAAATATGAAAAATATTTTTTGGTTTTTTATACAAACTTGGATCAGTTAATCGGTCAACTTGTATGGGAGACATGGGAGGCCAAAAAATATTTTTCATATTGCGATATAGGTATGTTCCTTTGGAAAAGTTGTTCAGTATCATTGACTGAATTTACCCTTTAAAATAGTGTCAGTATATTTTGTTAGACCCTATATATATAAAGTACAGTTAAAAGCTCTGTTTTTCTCCGAGATTAAAGTCGACGACTCCGAATTAGATAAAGTCATAATTATAAAATACATAAATTAACTAGGTACTGGAAGAAGAAAATCGGTTTTAAAACATGCTGTGTGTAATGTAATGAACAATGTTTTTAAATTGGAGCTTAAAAATAAACTAGCCGTTATTTTGATTTTATCGCGGCTTTTGAATAACATCCGAAATGCAGGTATTTCACATCACAAAACAAATCAAGAATAGGTAACTAATCTTAAAAGCAATTGTAATGTCGAGTACCGGCAAAACTTACAATCACTTTTATTACTTTGATAAATGAGCCCATTTCAGTTCCCTGTCAGCAAAAAGCTAACTGGACTAACCATCAGAAGTACACCTACGCATGTATATCAAGTCTCAGGTTGTTTGCGCCAGAGCTATAAAAAATATATCAGCTATGCTGTGACATCATGTGGTTTTAGTGGGTGAGACAAGGAGTTTTAAATACTCTTAACCGTTGTGCTTACCGTAGTAGGAGGTAAGTATTTATCTCTTTACACCTAAAAAAAGAGAACTTGAATATATGTGAAATAGTAAAATCTAATTCTTCTACAAGGGTAGATACGGGTTTCACAACACGATCTATCACAGACAGATGTGTGCGAATTGGGTTACAGTGATAACGCTATCGAGGGCTGTTCCAATCTCTGCCCGATTGATGTCAACCATGCCTGCAGCAGTGTTAGATAGATATGATGGTACACTGTGATTTATTCGGTTTAGTATATATATATAATGGGAATTGAAATAATAAAAGAGATTGTAGTTTGGGCAACTTAATGAAATTTTGATAATATTTCTTTTCAACATAAATATATTTTAAAAGGCATATAAATTGTAAGTCATTTGGAACCTCATTTAAATGCTTAATCTTACAGTATAAACTATTTATATACATATACCAAGTTATATCTTTTGAAACGGACCAATATATTTTTTTATTTTGCAAATACTACTGTATCTATAAGTGTCTGAATAACATTCTGTCATCTATACGTATATAGCTAGGTGTCACTGTAGGTGTTTCTCTACTCATAAATACATGTATATAGAGTTATCTGACTAATAACACTGTTTATAGATCTAACGCGGAGAATTATCTTTATTTACTTAATTACACTTGTAAATGGCTAATATTGCTAATAAACGAGTCAGGGGGAAAAGCCGGGTCAGAGATCAGCAAAATAGATAATTCCTAACTCCAGCACAATCAACATATATATATAAGATGAACATTTACTAAAACTTTTTATGAACTTTTTATAGTATCATAAATCAAGTTTGTAAGGTTGGATGGTCGTATAGATATTTGTTCCACTTTCCAAGTGAGGTTCCCTTAGGATTGTCAAATATCCTTTAACCGGACGGGCAATGTCACGGAGACAACAGCTAGTGTATTTATAAATATGCATGCCATGCATGCATTATAATGCTTGCAAACACATTACACTGTAGGACATTTTGATGGAAGGCTTATGCAAAATAGTTAACCGACACGGCCGCAAATAGTCTTGCATATAAGGTAACTAGTGCCACTGCGTAGTATCTAGTGGGTAAAGGATGGAGCTATTTGAATTACTCTTATTTTTCACATACCAACTGGTTGCATAAGGCAACCATGTATAGTATAGGTTTAATACCCTAAAAACAATATTTGTTCTGGAACATAATCTGATAAATTAGAAACTTATATTGGCGTGTTATTTCCAAGTAATAGTTCAACTTGATGTTTGTAGGTTTACTAGCAGTACATTTGAATTTTGATGTTTCTTCTGTCGTAAGGAAGTTAGAGCCTAGGGGTGTCAAAAGTCCCTGGAATGGCTTGTCTGGGATAGATTGACATTTATATACAATAAACTATTCAAATGGCTTATTCAGGCTGTGATTTTATACTTTTCCCCTAGGAATATATATCAAAATATTAAAAAAAAAATCCTAAAAACTTGAATCAGAATTGGTTGACTTGCTTGGGTCGTGATTATTTTTTGTATCGATAAGTAAAAGTTATATTCACACAACATTTGTTTGTAGTATATGACAGTGTGCAGCCGAAGCCAATCCTAGAGCCTCAAATGAGAATATGAAGCTTACAACCTGTTGATTGCAACATACAGACACCGATTTGCTCCAAATACCTCCGGAGACTTCATTTGAATGCGATAGAATTTATTGGCCGATACCGAGTCGTCCCGAGACCGAGATTGAAGTAACGACGAGGTTATCGTAAGTTCGAAGAAAGTTGTCTCGATGTAAACAACCCAGACCTATGTAAAGCAATCGTTTGACGTCACTACTAAGTATCGATATACTCTTTTTACATTATTACTAGCGGCCCAACCCGGCCTGACTCCGTATGGCATTCACCATATGTAAAACATAAGCAAAAAAAGAAGGCATGAAAAATTTTATGCAAATGTTTTGATAATCGATTATACAGATTCATTTTAATCGGCAAATAATATTTGATTTAAATTTGCTCAAAATGTCATCATTAGCGCGCATTGTAAGAGATTTTATCGTTTGGCAACCGCAACCAGTGCTAATGCTAGGGTGGAATGCAGTCTTCTAAATAAAATCTCGCTGTGGCTTTAATGATGATAAATATGATAGCATAATACGAGATATAAGGAAAATAGTACTTACCTAGATTTTATATGATCAAGTTCAAAGTTCAGTTATTCCAATTAAAATTCACGATTTCGATATATTTTTTTTATAATCTTACTCTAACTAACATAGGTAGCCACTAATAAATCAGTTTCACCTATTATTGTTATGGTGTTTTGATTTAAATGTTACTGTTGTTACTTGTTGATGGGTTAGCATACCAAGAGTTATAGTACAAAGTAGGGTTGCCACGCTTACATTCAAACAAATTGTGGCTTGTAATACACTCTACTGTCTACTCTTTCTCTACTCTAGCGTGTAGGATTTGTATTGCAGAGATAGAAAGAGATCAAAAGCATTTAATCCGAAATTATAAAAAATGTACTGGTTTTGGATTTACAATCTTAATTTATTAAGAATAAGAATATTTGTCTGGATATCCATAATAGAATTCTGTACAATTAACTGCCTATTGTTTTCGTATCTCAGAGTACTCTGTTTATAACATGTTTGTTATAAAAATGCACACAGTTTGCTGTATAAATTCTGAGAACAGATATTTTTAAACTTTAAACTCAACAAATATTAACGTTTATTTAAAGTTAGCTAAAACTAGAAACAACCTAAAACTAAAAACCTTAAAAAATATAATATAATAACTAAAATATATTATTAAAAGGAGTCCCTTTAGGCAAGGTTCCGAAGATACTGGCAGCGTTCCCCCTTTGAATAGCTAGACTGATTCTTTGTCCGAGGTAGCTGCCAGCTCTTCGGTCTCCTGTGATGTCGACTAACCTTTTTGCTATTTCCTTAAAAAGCCTTATAGCGCTAGGGCCCCACGGACCAAGGGTCTCGACACCGAATGGAACAAAATCATATTCGGAGCCTAGACCCCTGTATTTACATGCTTTAGCTTTTTCAGCCGCTTCACAAACCGCAACAGCTCTGTTGTTGGTTCCATGTAGATGGGAAGGGGCCAGCGTGTCTGAACAGGTTGCATCCCATACCAGCACCCGGCCCATCTTCCATGGAATCAAACTCATACCGTCCGGTCTCTTGCCATCATCTCTTGCAATACCAGTCGGCTCAAGTAGACTTGGCACGTTGACGGTGGCAAGGGACCGGCGTATGATATCGTTAAGAGCGGCATGTCTCGAGAAGCGGCCTGCACTTTTTTGGCATGACAGTCCGTGATGTCCTAGTTTGTCGACATCACTGCCACAGGGACATTTATGAGGAGCGCAGACCGGAACCCCAAGCCGTAGACAGGTTGCGATTCGGAGCGTGTCAGGCTCAAGAAATGTTCCTGTATTTGACGAAGGGTACGCGTGAAGCCAGTAGCCGGCCTCATGCGCACCCAAGGCCAAAAGCCTAGCACGCGCCGAACCCGTACTACAGCTCAAAAGATTGTCGTAAGTCAATATGCAGTTTATGTCGTCCCAGCTCCTCTGTGAATTTTGAGAAACTGGAAAATTTTGACCTGGGCATGCAATTAAGAAAGCGTTTCTAGCTACTTCCAAGCCAGCAATCTCAAAGTTTGAAGGGGATGCCCTTAAAATTTTACTTATGAGATTTGCTGAACTATGGACAGAAGATAGAAAGGCTGGTAAAGCGACACTGGAAATTTTGCGAATCCCTAAACCACCATAACGGATGGGTAGGGACGCTTGGGTCCAAGATTGATCGTTCAGCTGCATATTAAGAATCGATTCTAAACAAATTTTGATTAAGTCGTCTACTCGTGTCAAAAGATCTGGGTGATTCCAAAAGGAGCAGCAACGGAGCACGTACGTAAATTTTGGGACGAAAAGACAGAATTTTAAGATGCAAAGTGCATAATGTGGACTAATTTCAGAGGAGACGGTCAGCAGAATTTTGAAATTTAGTAATTGAATTATTAATATATTCAGAAATAGATTCATCAAAAATTGGAGAACCTAAAAGATAAAGGGAATTACTGTTAACTATTTTAATATTTGGAGTCAAAATATTAAATTTTTGTTTTACGTCATTTAAATTTAAGTCGCAGTTATTTATAAAAAGTTCGCATTTGCTAAAATTAAGCTCCAAACCAATGGCTTCAAATTTATTTTTGATTAAAAAAAGGTCCGAAAACACAGTATCCACATCACCTCCTAGGGTTCCGTCATCTAAATACCAAACGTTGAATTTAGAATTTAAATTTTTTATTATCGGATTTATAGCCAAACTAAAAATTGCAGGCCCAAGGGGATCACCCTGTTGACAACCTACTTCCGAGGACAATTCATTAGAACGATATAACAATTTTGTTGGGTCAGCGTAACTGAGAAGAAGATAATTGTATATTTCCGGTATATGTTGTTTTATTTCAGTCAGCAGGGTATCCCTATTTACCGAATTGAATGCATTTTTGACATCGATTTTGAGCAACACGTCAGGCTGTCCGTAAGTTAGGAAAGAGCGTAGGGCATGGACGGCTGCCTCACACCCTCCTTTTACACCGAAGCCTAACTGTACTGGTTCAAATTCCGAATTTAATTTTGGTAAAATATGTCGAACAGCAATTTTGGAGGCCAGACGTCGTAGTGTTGATCCAACAGCAATTGGTCTCACCCCTCCGTCCTTTTTGGTGAGGGCAATGAGGTTCGCGCCAAAAAGAATGGGAACAATTTCTGGATTGACATTACCAGAATACATGAAGTTGATTAATTTAGTGATCGAATTTACAAGTTGCTTACCTGCATCACCCACAGAATGCGATGTCAAGTCTTTCAAATGTTGGGGTGAGATTCCATCCAAACCTGCAGCCGAACCTGGTTTAAAAGATAAAATGGCATCCGAAACATCTTTGTTTTGAATTTGAAGGCATGCTTGCCCTGCTGTTGGTGGGTCGAGAAAATATGGGTTTACTGGAGCTGGAGGATGTTTTGTCCGTAAGGCCTGAAGGGTGTCAGGGGTATCTGGTGATAGCATGTCGTTGGAGAACAAAAGGCGAGCGGCACCTTTGAGATCTCCGTCACTGATTTTATTTTCGATGAGTTTGTTGCGATTACGAGGGGCATCATGTTTGATTAGAGTTGCGGGAGAAGGCGAGGAGCTTACAGCACAGTTATTCTTAATCTTTTGTGTCAAGGACAAATTCGGTTCATCAATATTAACTATTTATTTGACGTCTAAATTATTGTTTTACAAACCATTTCCCCTTAAGCTGAGTTAAGTGGTGACCCTAAAGGGCAGTAGAACCTAGCTCGCCTACGCAAGCACGTGGGCGAGAGTCACTGCCTTCGACTTGAACCATTGCATTCAGATCTCCCATAACATTTCACCACTCACATTGCTAAACATAATATTCTGACTGCACCATTCTTTGTGTTTGGTTGGATATCTATTGCGAAAACTAAAATAGTCCACTAACTTTACAATCGTACAAAATTTTATGATATTTTCGCCACCATTATAGCATCTAAAGCCACTAGAGTGTAATATGTTTCAAAAGTTCTAAGACAATAGGTAGTTCTTCAAACTGCTTAGTGTATATTCGTCTGTATTTATACATAAGTATAAGTTATTAAATTTAGTTTCTCCATAACCTTAAACTTAAAAGTGGTTAGTTCAACGCCGACTAAAGCGTAAAATATTAAAATAGTTCTAAAGACGTCAAACTGCCTAGCGTAAATTTGTCTGTACTTATACATAGGTATACGTAATTAAATTTAGTCTCTCCTTATCCATAAACCTTATATCTACTCAAAAGTGGTTGGTGCAAGACGCAAGTTGTAAATTCTATTTCTTGTGTATAGAATAATACGTGAGATTTCATGCAAGTCTAATCGCCTCTGATAAAGACTCTACTTATAATTTAATAAGTTAAACGGCCTTAAAAGCTTTCTCATTAAACCGTTATGCATTCAAAGCTCAAATTGCTTGTACGATGACGAGCCACGACGACTCTTAACTTCAATTGTCACAATTCTCATTTACATACTAAAACCCATACAACTTGTTAAGATAATTTAAGGCTATTGAGTTACGAAACTAAGTACTTAAAGTGTTTGATTTACTCAATAGATTTTTTGGACTTAATATTTTGGAATAATGTGAGTAATTATGAAAGTTATGTTATCGATTTGACAATGCAAAAAATCTTTCATATTTCGATATATGTTCCTTGTGGAAAGTTGTTCAGTATCATGGACTGAATTCAGTATTTTCAGTATATTTGGTTAGACCCTGTATACATATTATAGATAGAGGTATGATAGTAGTCCAACCGGAGTCCAATAAAAAATCTAAAACTGTTATCACTTATCCACTTGAGCAATACATTCATGCCGCATATCACCGCAGAGGAAAAAATACTGTGTTCAAAATCAGTTATTTTTTGATAAATATTGAACAAATTTGTCATATCGAAGGCAAAATTTAATTAATTAGACGCAAGTTATCAACAAATTTTAATTTAATAATGCACTCTTTTAAAATATATCACTGTCTGTTTATTGATAGGTAGGTAATTAATTTAAAGTAATAATAGTTTATGTAAGTAATAGTAATATGTAAGTAATTCTACACTATTCCGATTACATGACTGTGGGCGCAGCCGTACAAAACGTTGCAATTTCGTTGGTCAATACTAAATGCCAATGCTCACTGGCAGCTCATTTACAATGCATTTGATTTAAACCAACTTATTGGAATATCTTCGTATCGGAAATATAATTTAGTTGAATGTATATATATATTCGTGCGTCGTAGATAAATAATAAGCCGTGTGGTTCCCGGCAGAGTATAATAGGACCACTCCAAGTCTTCCTGTGGATGTCGTAGAAAGCGACTTAGAAAACACAAGCTAAATAAAGCTTATATAAACATCAATGAGACCTCTCCAACCCGTCTGGGCAGCGTGGAGAGTGTAGACCAAATCCTCTTACTGCTCTGGCTAATATATGGTTCAGGCAGTACAGAGAGGATCGTGCTCCTGCAGTGGAGACTATAAAAGGCCTGGTCATAATGATGATAGATAAATAATATAATTCGTTTATTCGTTTGTTGATCAGTTTAGATGAAGCGAAAGAGGTCTGTCAGGATCGTAGCAAGTGGAGGTCCATAGTCTCTGCCTACCCCTGTGGGAAACAGGCGTGATAGTATGTATGTATGTATACAAATACACACACATAAAAATTAAACGTAATATTAACCTAGATGGTGTTGCAGCTTTGCAATTTATAATGTGTATTATTCACATATGTTTTATGCATTGAATTCTTGTATAAAGGACAATTAAACAAAACTCGTAAATTTTAAACGGGATATTAAAGTGGTTTGTCAGTTTAAAAAATGTATTTTTCTTATCTTTTTTATCTTACTTTTTCCCGTTACATTGTCTTTTTTAATCATGCATTGTGTCAAACATGTTATTATGATAAGATGTTTAATTGCAGCCAAAACAGTAACACAAAATACACAAACAAACTTATTCACTATTATTATGTGTAGCATACAAGATGTTATAGTTTTCAACTTCTTTTACACTTTCGTCAACTAAATGTAGTTACAGGACTTAATTTACCCTCTTTTCACTTGTAGTAACTTATAACATACAAGCAAAGAACAGACTAAATACCTGAGTCCTCACTTGTCCACAAAATTCCCTCGAGTTTCAAGGACAGATAGTCCTTGAAAAGACAACAAAAAGATCATAAAATTGTGTTCACACGAACAAAGCCGCTAAATATAGCGACTGAGTAACAAGTGTGTTTTTGTCTATTTATTGCCGTTGTCACAACAGTCCTCACAGATCGGCTGATTTTTTATGGTCACTGGCCGAAAAGAAAACAAGATTAGATATTTACCGAAATAGGAACTAGTTCGTAGGTACTTATACGAGTAGAAAATAAATAAGTTTCGCTAATATCTTGTATATAAAAACAATGCAATACAGTGTTATAGCGGCCATAGTAATACATAATCTGTGAAAATTGTATACACCTATCTAATTAATTCCATTATTTATAATGGTGATCTAGTTAAAAATGCTGAAAAGGCACGTTTTTTGTATGAAGACCCCCTTTAATGTTTAACTTTATTTTATTTTCAGTATTTGTTGTTATAGCGGCCACATTGATACATAATCGGTGAAAATTTGAAGTATATAGCTATTACGGTTCAAGAGATAGAGCCCTGTGACAGACGGACAGACGGACAGACAGCGGAGTCTCAGTAATAGGGTCCCGTTTGCACCCTTTGGGTACGGAACCCTAAAAATAAATGTAGAAATATACAGATGAAATGGTACCACAACAAACTAATGTTTCTATATTTTTAATCGGGTCCTTTCCAGGCTCCGGAGCGAAATAGTTTGTTTAATATTCTTTTTAGAAAATTTATTTCATACACTTTATTAAATCCCAATGGTACAATAGTTAGACTTATGCTATTAATATTATGTGAAGTTAATTAAAGGAGATACATTTTTTTTACTTAATATCCCTTAAACGTGCTTAAACCCTCAAACCTGGGAAACAAATGTATAGCCGCCTCGGCTGGGGCCTGGCAGAAGTGGTAGACCCAAGAAATGTTGACTTGACGTAGACAAGGATGATATGCGTGCTAATGGTCTTATAACCAAAGATGCTCAAGACCGTGCGAAGTGGAGAAGGAAAAACCGGAAAGCTTTACAGCATTACAGCTGGGAATACGCTGAGATGAGGATCAAGGATCTAAAACGCATTTGCGTTTTAGATCCTATCTGATCTATCGTAGGGAGCCTATTTAGGCTACCTACGAGTATGATAAGTTGTACCTATAACTTATGATATTGGTATTTTTATATACATGATGTATATAAAAATACCAATATCTTGTCTGCTTCACGCCTAATTATTCTCTCACTATTTTTCAGGTTTTATAAATAAAGTAATTAAACACGTCCAGAGTACAGCAAACTACAACCATTATCGACCATCAACGGTCACCATCACCCCGACATCCGTACTAACACGTTAAATCAATTTAAACTTACATGTAGTTTGTTTATTGACAGCTAAATGCTTGCGTTTGGAGTCTCCATAAAAGTAATTTTAGACGCAGCTTATTTAGTTATACGGTAGATCGTAATAAAGAAGAAGTAAAGACCTAACGAAGCCCGAAGCTCAAACAACCTAGACTGACGTGATGAGAAAAATGTGGCTACCTATACTATGAATTTGAAGTGAGAGGTAAGAATTTCTTATTTGGTTCACATGAAACGCATTTCAACATAATTGACACTAAATATTCCTTTAATGTCATTCATAACAGTTTAAACGTTTATTTCCATTACAATGAATATTTATTACGACCGATTTGTTCAATGAATTCAATGTAATGCATGCTTAACGTAAACAACCCGCTTCGTGGAAAGCACCCCACCGAGAGAGACGTGTGAACATTTTAATTGGTGAGAGTCAGGGGATGACCCTAAACCTAAATAGGATTATTAAGACTCTAAGTACTCCAACACACATTTACAAACTTGTTTAAGCTCATAAAAGTCTGAAGCGAAGCGACGCATCGAGAAAAGATACACAAGTTTTTACAACTCCATTTCGGACTTTACTACTATTTCTGACGCAAACATAATAAAAATCTACGCATATTGCTTCCAAAAGGGCACAAAACTATACTGACAAAAAAATAAGTTACGAAACGAATAGAAACTGTGAGAAAATGTCTATATTTGTGGGCAAACTCCTAAAGTTACGTGTAACACCCACGTGTTGTCTTCTATGTTTGGCTTTAACCAAACCACGGGCTTTTTATAAATTGAGATCGAAATAGATGACACCGTTTATTCGATTTGAAAGAAATATAGTCTGTTTTACTTTTATGTAGGTTCTGATAAAAATGTTAGTATGTAGCCTGGCCTAGCAGAGTTCACAGTTCACAACAAGTAGGTACAAGTAGCTTTATAGATACACATACCCCAGGCTTTAAAAAAAAACTTTAAAAAAATTACTTTGCTCTCCCAGAGCAATGACCTAATACCTACGTAAGTGTACCGCTTGTGGTTGTAAATTAACCGGTGGCTCCAGCAATCGAAGCTATCGACTCCTTATCGGACCTTTCTGTGCCCTAGTATTTACACAAGTAACAACACTATTTACATTTACATCTGATACTGCTGACAAATTTACGCTGACTGTGTGACACACCACTGGGCTGACGGGACAAAAGTAATATCTATTTCTCACACAAAATTTTTAGAAGGATTCTGCTGTGGGATGACTTATTAGGTACTGGACTTGCCGCTATGCCGTTTTTCTTAGGTTTATATACTAACTAGTAGCTACAATGACACATTGCATTTATGAAGCTAAATTATTCCTTGTTACTTGTGGCATTTCTGTAGTTTAATACAAATCATGGTATTAAATTATAAATATAAGTTCATTTATATACATCTAATTAAATTAATTTTTATTTCACTCATCACGAAAAGAAAAATGTCACAAAAATTGGGGTCAACGTTAACATCGCTCCCGCAGGCTACTAATTAGGGTCAAAAACTTGGAAGGTCATCAATTATAATTAATCTATTTTAATTCGTTGGTAACCAAGGTTTAGCAAAAAAACTGGTCAAGTACGAGTTAAACTTGCAATGAATACTTGTATTTATTTTGGATATTTACCTATTTATTTTTTCGGTATTTTAGAATTATTAGGCAGTAGCGTCGTCTGTACTTTATACCATCACCTACCCAACATTGTGATTCCATAGTCACCACATTGGGCAGGATTTGTCCATGCAGATCCTTCCTGTGTTGTGGGAAGCCTTTCGTCTACCAGAGGACTGTAAAATAGGCTCATCATCATCATCTCAGCCTGTCTTCCACCCACTGCTTAGCATGGGCCGCTCTTCATCGACACCACCCACCCAACTCGGTCCTGTGCTGCTCTCATCCGGGTGCGTCCCGCGACTTATTATCTTGACAACCAATCGCATAGCTGAATAGGCTATATAAGATTTTTATACCAATACCTACAAAAAAAAACCTAATTTGTACAATTCGGCAAAAGAACGGGAATAATCCCATCCCAGACCAGCAGACTAACGAGTACCAAGATATATTTACTCGTATACTGCTCTACAAAAAACCTCGTATACTGCTCTATCCGTAACCACGATCACAAGCCACCCAGGGGGACATTGGATATGTTCCAGCTCCGTGTTACAAACTGTGTCTGTACTATACAGACTGAAATCTAGGAAGCTTTGCACACTATGAGTTATTTTTAGCACATTCATACTTTATCATGTCGGTCAGTTAATCCTCTTGTAGAAGCGAGATGAGAGAAAACTTAACCACAATAATGTTCTCAAGTAACATATTTCGGCAATTTTTTTTTTTGGTTGTAAGTAAAATTTTTGTAAATTAATACCTATATGGTACGTTGTTTTCTCTTATTAAATAAAACACATAAAAATTTATACCTATATATATCCCGGCTTAGATGAGACAGAAGGTGTGTAGACCTATGAGTCACATTTTAGCACGTACTCACAGAATGAAAATAAGGCGTTTTATAGTGTAGGTATCCGTCAACAGTTGACAATTGTAGAGCTGCGTTAAGAGAAACGATTAGGAACATATAGATTATATTTCAAATTACTCACATCACGTGATTAAAATAGAAATGAGTAAGTACTTTAGTTAGCAAATAACTTACAAGTATTAGCATTGATATAATATATTAGCGGTACTAGCGTAAGTATTAGGTATTTTACGAGTAAATGTTAGCGTAACGCGTAGTAATTTCAGAAGAAGGAACAGATAAAACGATGAATGATGAATTGAAAGAAATTAGAGCAATGTTATCGGAGAAGATAAGGCTCGCTCGGAGTCATGAAGGACTTTGGGACTTTACATAATGTAAGTACTTACATAAAATTTAGTACCGCTATTCAGTATCTCCATTGCAATAAAACCTAACAGTGTTGATGTCTGCCAAAATATGCAGCTAGTGCATTACTCCACTGCTAGTGCATTACTCTCAGTAGGTCAAATCTCTGGCGCCCGCACGGGATGATGACCGCAGTACATGTAGTGTTAAAATAGGTTATACATTACAAAATATGTTTTGCCTTGCATAATTTTGTACATCGTTATAGATCGCTGAAATGGAAAGTCGAAAAATTTTTCGTATTTAGTTTCTCTCCGTATCTTTCTTGAGTATCAATCACTGAGTTCGTGTTAAAAATTTCGCACTGAAAAAAAGGAAATGCACCAGTAGGTTCTTTCCACTCGTACCTACATCAGTGTATTGCACAGACAATGGATCAAGATAGACACAGCCTTTGTATAAATTTGCGTGTCGATCTGAAGTCAAATTGACTTTATTTAGGATCGTCACTTTTAGTCCGTGTATGTCAATCCATTAGATCGAACATTCATTCTCTACTGTTAAATACCTATCTAAAAATGGCAGCGTTTTGATTCGTATAAACTCGTCGAAAAATGTTGGAGGAAGTAATAAAAAGATCTGTGGTGTATTGTATTGCTTAGTAGTTGTAGCTCCTTTGGTCATATACCTATTTTGACGTCGGTATAGGTACCTACTTACTTAAACTTCTCGTATAAGTAGCGCCAGCGGCCGTGTGTGTAAATCTCTTTATCAATTGATGATAATAGTCGATCGATGAGTTGCCAAATATTGCACATCTAAGCAAGGCACTGGCCATTACTGGCATGCGGCCGCTGCATCTGACATCCACATCTCACTGTGTCAGAATCGTGGCGCCGGCACGGGATAAAAAAATTAAATAGGTACAATTGTTTTTTAAGATACTGCTATAGGTAATTTAGAATGAAAGTTTATTAACTAATTTACATCAAATTACTGTAACTGGATAGGGTTCTGGGATGGCTAATTAAAGTATCATCATAGGTATGTAATATACCTACGCCTAGTTGTACGAGTATTTCCGAAAGTAAACCGAACATCTTTAGTAGTCATTTAAAGCATTTTGAAGACGCTTTTTTCAGCCTGTTTGCATAAAAGACTACTCTTCGCAATGTTTTTGTTTTGCAAGTTAATGACCTTAAAGTGGAATCTTGGTAGGCTTTTTTACATGTGGTGTAAGGCGCCAACTGCTATAACAGGTTCAATATTATTATTTTTATTTATTAAGAACGTAAAATGTTTATCGATTCTCGCCGGGGCTATAAAATTAAACATCTTTAATCTGCCTTAAGGGGAAAAGTAATCAATGTGCATCAAAAAAAATTATAAAATGTTATCCGAAAGTTTTAAATTTACATAAGTAATTGAGAAATTTAAAAAATAAGTTTAATGGCATTAGAAAACAAGCGAAAAGATTTTAAATAATATGAACGAACTTTGGTCAGACATTCCAATCAAAAGCTACACCGTACAGGTTATAGGTATAAAAACTTTAATTACTTTAAGGTTTTATTTGCTTTTTGTTAGGACGTCCATGTGTGCGTGCGGTTCAAACTTTGTGCAGGTAAACGGACCGCGCCATCCTGTCGAAAGTTTTTATACACTAAAACTAGAAAGCATTGTCTATTTACACTGCATTGTTGCTGATAAAGTGCCGATAGCTCTATTGTCATATCAGTAAGTGTTGGCTGGAGTGCTTAGCTGAAAAACATAGTAGGTATAATTTATGACTAGCTCTATTCCTGAAGACAACACAAGATTTATGTTCAGTGTTGCAATGTTCAAAGCTACATAAACACTAAGACGTAAAAAGTAAATAACGGCGCTTATTTCTAAAACGTGATAACAGAAACAAGTCTTGAATTTGTTATTTAAAACTCTGGCCACGCTCGAGCAACACAATACCACTTTCTGATAAGCGCAGCACATTCACGATAATTTTGATATCACGCCAATAAAGTATTCTTGCAATGCAATATTTTATACAGATAAATACTTAAAGGCAAACCATATGGGTAGCGACCTTCGCTTATGACATCATAGTGTTTTAAGCAACTTACCAGCTCGTATTAGTTCCATCGGTATTAAAAGTCACATGTTCTGCGACAGAAAATCCAAAATAAGATCCTGAAGCGCCGTATTTTATCACTGGAATCCTCGGTTCTAGATTGAAACTGGTAGCACTAAATAAAAAGCACCAAAATAATAATAAAACACCAGGGCCGGCTTGCGGAGCCATCGTATCCACCGTTCGTTGTTTTGTCGAAATATTTATCGTAATATCGCATGTATGCACACTATGTCCGAGTTATTAATGAGCACATCGCGATTTTCGAAGTAATGAAACGCAGCGGTAACGTCTGTACGACCAACGCGGTCGCCGGTCGACGGTCGAGTATCCGACTAACTTTTCTTGAACCATGCTGTATAACCGCTTTGTATAGAGCACCGGTTGTTCTCTGTTTAGCGTTCGCTTATGAGAGCAATAGTCTGCTTTAAAATTAAATTGACTTTAAAAAGTTTGACTTAAATTGGGTCTCTATTTTTTTTTATTGTTACACTGCAATAATAATTGAAACTTAGGAATGGAGCTAACCGTAATAGAGCTAGCTCTATTATCAACAAATGGCTATAACGCCATCTTTTGACAATGTTAAAATGTTAAACGTTACAATATGGGACTAGTGGTGCCATCTGCAAAAGTAACATTAAACCATAACTAGTTAAGATTAAAACAACTCCATTTTAAGAGCAATATGGAATGCATTATAAAGTATCTACTAAATAGTTCGAACCTGATACTAATCTCTGTCTATGTCTCTGTTTAAAAGCAAGTAGTTGACCTTTTAAGATCCAATGGCATCAATTGATGTCAAAGTACTTTGTTTGACTATTGTGTCTGGTATTCCAGGTTTTAAAGGAAAAGCATTCGTTTATTCCTTTTTTATGCCGTTAATCACGATTTATCAGAAATCTAGCTCGAAGGACTAATTTTTTTCACTAGTCTTTCAAATCAATATGGATTTATTTACACTTTGATTTCCTAGCCTATTTTAAACTGAGGTGCTACGAGCAAAATTTGATCACGCTATCGGTAAAAACTGTAAGGTAGATCAAACCCTAGTAATGATTAATTCCTATAAACCCGAAATCATAAACAAACATGATATTTTTCGAGCGATTTTACTTCGTAGCAAGAGCTACGAAATGCTACGACGTTAGTGTGCAACTATGAGACAAGCTACGCAACTTTTGTGAATTAAATTCAAGTCTTTTCTGCTTCGAAACAGTTTCTAAAAATCACTACGAGAATTTTTCAAATCAATGAAAAAAGGTGTCACAACAGAATTTTACAGTGATTTTCTTATCTGTTAATTTTCTGTAATATTTGTACCTACACGATTAAAGTAAATATGTATGTATATGTATGTATACATACATATTTACTTATATATATATATATATGTGTGTGTGTATTGTATATAACGTCTAACAAAATATACTGAAACTATTTTAAGGGTGGATTCAGTCCATGATACTGAACAACTTTCCCCAAGGAACATGTCAAAATATGAAAAATAATTTTTTGATTTCCCTACAAACTCGGATCAGCTGATCGGTCAACTTGTATGGGAGTTCAAAAATTATTTATATTTATATATATATAATATATATATATATATATATATATATATATATATTGTACTTGCCTCTTCCGTGCCTGTTCCAGTAGAGGTAAAAGAAAACAGCAGTATTGTAATTAAATTCTTTATTAAAAAAATTAAATATTCGAGACAAAATAAGTGTATTATTTTAATTGCCTAAAGTAAGAAAACAATTCAAAAATCATATTATTATTCAAAGTTTCATATGATCATAAACCCGATTTGAAAGCCTTTAATACTCTCTCCAAGAGAAACTATGACAATAATTGTAACATACATCAATTAAATTAATAGATTTAAAAATACTGATAATAATAATCAACACAATTAATATTAAACGTAGCTGCATAAGTAAGTTATCCAGATGAAATGTACAGAAAACTAGATGTTAATATACTCGTACATTTCTTCGAATGTTTTGTTTGTAAGTTGGCAAAAACAAGTTCGCCTACATGCTTGTGAATCTAACTCTCGGTAGGTGTTGATCTCGAAATTTCTGTAGTCAGGACGAGACTCTACAACCGAATCGTCTGTTCCTACGGTGCGCACGGCACTGGGATAGAAATATCCCTCGGTTGCAAACTCGTGACCAAATCGATTGGAATTTGACGGAGCCTATGTCGCGCCAGGTGAGTTTTTTAGCATTGCAACACTTTTTTGCAGGCAGGTAGCCGCCAGTGTTGCAACACCATTCGGGCCTCAAAGAGCTGTTTAGGGTAGAGGATGGAAGGTCAGCTCGGTCTGTGAGTGCGCGAACAGCAGGTTCAGCTGGGAGTCCAATCCCACGTTGAACACCTTGACGAGCTTGGCGACTGCGCTGCCTGGGTCCTTGCGCACGAGCGCTACTCCTGACACCTTCATGAGATGCACTTCCGAGTCGACGGTGCCGCCGCCTGTTGTAGCAAGCTTAACGTGGCATGTAACGTCCACGTGAACATATTTCTCCACTGCTTTGCCGCGCTTTCCTGGCACGTCAACGAATACAGTCTTCTCTTCCACTTGCGGCAGATCAGCTCGGAAGACGCTTGCTTCTCCCAACAGACCCTGAAATTAAATAAGCTATTAATAAATGGACTCACGACACTTGACATTCTACCAGCTTTGCCAAGGCGACATTACATAAATTTGGCTCAGTGTCAAAGTAACATGCAGCTAGAAATTGTCCTTGTTCAAAAATAGCCGGTCTAACTTAGTATTCAAATCATGAAGCACCAAAAGTGGTGTGATTTGTGTTTCATCGTGATCTAAAGTTATCTTGGCATTAAGCCATGCCATGAACTTATCGTTAACTTTGTTATAGATTCTCTGTGTTATGTACTCACTCCATTGCCGGTGATGGTGAATTTCATGCCAGGGTGGATAGCGCGAGTTTCCATCCCGAGACCTTCAGGGTGGGAGTCAGACCAGAAGTAGTTATCTGGAGAGTTGAGGCTGTCGGGTTTGAATGTGATGCGTTTGCCGTAGCCCATGCCGATGGACTGTAGGAGCAGGCTGCGGCCCTGGAAGAGGTGGCGACGGCTGCCGGCCGGCCGCACGCGGTAGTGAAAACCAGGAATGATTCTTGGGTCCACGAAGGTTCCTAATGATAATGAGAAAAATAATACAATGAAATTTGATCGTATTTTCACTTTCATTTGTTACACCTACCTATGGTAATACCTAGAGGTGTGTTATACCACAGAGTAATAATATACTACGTAGGTAAGAGTAAAAATACTATTGCTTTGATCTTTCGACTCGACAGAAAGATACTTATGTATTTAAAAATTTGTTAAAATGTAGTTACAAATTCAGATTGTATTAATTGTAATTTTAAATATGTTTGTACCCTTGAAGTTCAGCAAAAATATATCACAAAGGTTTATCATAATGAATTATGAAAGTAAATAACTGATAAATTCTAAATAACGATTTTAACATGCGTTACAGCCTAAAAATATAATTACCAATAACAGGAAGTTCATATTTCTCGAGGCCAACAACGCAGTATTGGCATGGAATGTCTTTAATGTCACTTCCGTTGACTGTAATTCTCCTGGATGAAGACTCTATGCCAGGCTTGAGTTCATAACCCTTCTTCAGTTGCTTGATTCCTATAGCGACGTTAAGGACTCTTTCTACAAATGCTTTACCACGGCCTTTCTTCAAAATGGCCACTCCAGTAACAGGAACCAGTTTCGTGGCTCCATCGTTCTCATACCATTCCACTTTACATAGCGTGTTTATCTTAACTTTCTTTACAATTGTGTCATCTTTTGAAATGTTCTGCTCCAATTCCACTTGATTTTTCTGGAAAAGAAAGATTTTTTTTTAAATAATATTTGTATGTAATTTAAAAACTTTCATCCAATAAATATAAGTTTCAAATGTCTGAGAAAAAGTGCCGTTCATGACTGTTCATTATTATATTATGAAATCTATAAACACCAAGATCTTATTAAAAAAAAAAACGAAATAAATATCCCGTAGTTACCTGCTGTTGTACAACTTCCAAGATTCCTTGAGGCTCGTGGTTCGCATCATAGATAGTGAATTTGTCTCCGATAGACACCGCCTCTATCTCAAACACAAATCCTTCGGGCCTCGAGTCCGTCCAGAAGTAATTCTCGTTGTCATTGAGTGTGCAGTTGAAGGGCTCAAATGTCATGCGGCGAGCAAAGCCACGGCCGATCGATTGCAGGGTCAGGGCTTTTCCTCCAAACAAGTATCTTGGCTTCACAGATAGAGGTGCTGCATCTAAAGCCTGAAATTTTAAAAGTATGCTCAAACATGTGTTCTTTCAATCTCACAAAAACATTAACTTAAATTTCTTCTTTGTTAATTTCTGTTTGCTCTTAATTATATTTAGGAACAACATAAACTTTACTATTTCATTTAAAATTTAAAAATTTAACCTTTATTCCAACTAAATTATTTAAATTTTAACTTGGCAAACCTCCAAAGTTTTTATAACAACGTAAGTAATTTACGAGGTTTTATCATAGGTATATAAAAGTGATCAATGCTATGACCATTTTTTCAAGTGCTACAAAATGAATGTCACATTCAGTTAGTTCCCACAATGAAATGTATGTTTCCTGAAGATGCGATGAAAAAATAATCATATCAAGATCACTGAACAACATTGATATGATTAAAAGTGGCTTGTTGCCCTTATGAATGATACTTATGGTTTACCTATTTTGGACATAACATGCTCCCAGCCAGTATGTCTCTTTCGACCGTCGGTCACGGGTTTCTTGAGGTGTTTGTATCAACGCCGCTCTGGGCGAGGTTCTGAAAAACTGGACGATCCACATACCATCGCCTACACGACAAGTGCACACAGAGGTGGCAAGACACGCAAGATAACAGTGTTGGTCGTTGATGAGTTTTCTCTCTGGAAATTTCAGCAACGGACACCGCTACTCACTATCGCGAATAGTATTCTAATCTGACCAATTTTAGAGTTCTAAACTGCTGAAACAGGCTAACAGACGGTTCAGTATTGATTTTAGACTTTCAAGAATTATAAGGCAACTTAGATACATTCTCAATTAAATAAAATTAGACCAACAAACTCTTTAAACATGTGGTGAGGTTGCCATTACAAATATATTGTGTTGTTTAAATTAGCATATGGTAAATAAGTCTCGAGAATTCTATGAAATAAATCAGTTAAAATTCTTTACAAAGATGTAACGAAAATAACAAATGACTTATTTCTAGTAAACATGGTAATAGTTTTAAACCTACATGTCTCTTAATGTGCAAAATGGCCTACATATGACAACCTCACTTACTATTCTGTAGTTACTTAGTTAGAATTAGGAATCTAAAAACTATTTCCTTAAAGTCAAGTATCGCTTGTGGTTATACATTTAAGACTTTACGAATAATCTCTTTAAATGAAAAGTTTGTTAACCAAGATTCATGAAAAAAAATTATAGATATTTTAATCCAAATAGATACCCAAGTGATAAGATTGTTCGTTTAGCCTATGAACATTCTTGTAAGATATGAAGTAACTCACCATCCTCTTGATTCTGAAAAGGATTTAAACCTTGCAAAAATGTCCGTTAAGTAACCACAAGCGATTTAAGCGGTACTTCTAAAACGTTTCAGTAAAATTATCAAATTTTAAAGTTATTGTTTGATAGTTGTAACTGTTGTAAGTACAAAAGGTAAAAACAACGTGTTATCAAAATTTTACGAATAATATAAAAAAACACAATGTCATGTTTAAAGCAAGTTGTTTATACTAAAGTCCAAATAGAATTCAAGTCTGAACGTCATTACGTCAGCCGTTTCTTTCGCAGTTCAGTTGAAAAATTTTGCCCGAATTTTATATGGATCTTCGAAGTTTTTCTTTCTGTTTCCGATGAAAAAGAAGCTCCACATTGATGATACAAAAGCGAATTTGATTTTCAATATTTATCAATGATAAGCGACATGTAACTGTACAAGGATAGCCGTATATTTCTATAACTGATGATGAGTCTATATGATGATGACATCGATAAAAATTAAAGAAATGCGGAAGATTGCTGTGTCTTTTTTATGCAATCTTCAGCACTTCCTTTTAAAATACGACGATCCCGTACAGCAGCGAACTGGTTTGCGACAGCAAGTACATTGAAATTAAATTACTCGTCTCACCTGCATGGGCCTGACTTTGTATCGGAAGCCGGTTCTGACGCGGGGGTCGATGTACACCCCGATGACCGGCATCTGGTGCGGCGCCGGCTGCGGGACGCGGTACACAGCAGGCACGTCTCCCAGCGTGCTCGCATCCAGTAACACCTCTTTGTTACTAGCACGTTCATTCCATAAACTTTTGATTGGAATATCATGGGGTTCCTGCAAACCATCCCCAATTTGTTAACTTTTCTAATTAAAGAACCATTTAAAACTGAATCTTATCTCACTTCTTCAATAACGTCTAGTAAAAATATTTCGCACTCTTCTTGCAAAACTTTTGCAGTCAGTGACATTTTTACAAAGGTTTTGAGTAACTGTGTCAATGAGAACAATGACCGACCGACTAGCCGACACGAGGGAGAATAAAGAAAAGTAATTCAAACATGTGATGTACCTAATTGGCAAACTATGCCACATACGTAGCCATTCATTCTGTTTTCATTTCCTTCGCCAAGAATAATAGGAAGTGCAAATGTTACATCACATGCATAACTATAAACTTTCAAACACGTGAGTTTTTAAAACACTCACGAGTCTGCTTCTCACAATAATTCTCGGTTCCAAAAAAAAACATCACCAGTTGACCTTACAACGTGTGTAGACAATGACTGTAGGAATGAAAAACGTATAATAGTAATTTGCCTATTCGCTGAAAATAAAACCAATGCCATCGATATCATTGACTCAATTG
This sequence comes from Acrobasis repandana, assembly GCA_963576875.1. Lineage (NCBI taxonomy): Eukaryota > Metazoa > Arthropoda > Insecta > Lepidoptera > Pyralidae > Acrobasis > Acrobasis repandana. The sequence continues at coordinate 8,170,827 of OY756227.1, forward strand.
TTAGAATTGATTTTGATGGAACTATTTATTCGTTGCGTAGATATTACATCTCCGTCGCATCTCCCTGATTGTATCCTGTCGTGGAAATAACTACTTATAGCTGCGAGCGTCGCAAAGTTGATTGATTTGTTGACTGAACAGAATGCTGCAAAATACCCGGGGCAAAGTCCGTCCCTGTTTATATTTTTAGTTTATTCTATTTCGGTCGACGCAAACATTGTACAGATTTGAAAGAATTTACTCCGTATACCAGGCAATTATATTGAGAACAACCGAGTATCGTCGGTGCTCAAAATTCAAGAAGCGCCTCTAATTTTCTAGAACAAACATGAACAGTCTATTTTAATTTCAAGCCATATAACGGTAAAGTTGTTGACCTCCAGATCTCGAGAGAAACGAATCAAAAGAAGCTCGTCAAATGCACTATTAGAGAAGACAATCAAGTTTCCAGACAGATTGTCCTTAGATTTTTCTTAAACACAGACGAGATTGACCATTGATAGCTATTACAATGCGATGGATACGAAAGTATGAATATGTTTTCAAAACATTTCTGTTGGCATAGCATCGACGAAAGTCAAAACAGGTTTATTAAACATAATATTCTTCTGTTTAGACCTAAAGACACTGGTTGTTGAAAGAAAACATCGTTTATTCGTAAGGTAACCTGCGCTTTTGTTGATTGTTCAATGTCTGTGGGATGTGAAATTATATAGAGTCAATTATACTCAAAAATCATAAAGTTATTGGGTGTCATCTCGGCTACTTATTATTTAAGACACCTAAAATCGGTAAACCTATGCTACAGAGCGCGCCAAAACAAAACATACGCTCACGCGAAAAACATTACGAGTCGAGTAAAAAGTATGGTAAATTTAAAATATGAAAATATACTTACAGTGAACTCTAATCCTGGGAAAGCCTCCTCGCCATCGCTCTCGTAGTCACTAACAGCGGGCGGCAGGCCTTTAGGCGTTGTTTCATTTTTCTAGAAAGATACAGAACAAAAATTAGACCACCAGCGATTTTGCAACCTAGACTACGTAACCGACATCACTATCAAGTATGCATATACAGATATGCATTTATCTTGAGAGACGTTATGCTGTTAAGGGCCATAACATTGCTTGATAAAGAAAATGGGTTATTACTTGTCCTTAACTTATTTATAGCTCTGAGCAATCCTTGACTCACTCTTCTTATTGTTTTAGGTCATTCCATTAAAAGAAAGAATTTCCATGGATGAGTTATTTATTGTTGAACCAACAAAAAAAGATTTCCTGATAACTACGAATCTAAACGAGTCGAAGGGCACTTTTTCGACAAGGTTACACTATGTTTATTTTTAATATTTATCTTTGAATTTATGTAACATCGTGATAAACGCCTTGATCTTTTGCGGAAACATCACTAATAAAATGTTCCTATTTTATATTAAATGATGTAATAAGGTTGCCTGTAATTTGGGTAGTATTCAAACGATGTTACAAAATCATCCAAGTAATATTCTAGAATTGTTTAATAACGATTTCAGTCTTTTTGTTAGAAAATTATGATTATAACTATCTAGTATATTATCAGAATTAAAATATTATATATATTAAAATATTATTTTATTAAATAAAATGTTAAAACTGCAGATATTAAAACCAGAATTGCCATGGCCAAAGGAGCATACAATAGTAAAAAGAAACTTTTCACAGCAAATATATCCAGAAAAATACGCAAACGCCTTATAAAAACGTATATCTGGAGCATAGCACTTTATGGATGCGAAACGTGGATACTGAATAAAAAAGATAGTGACAGTCTGGCAGCTTTCGAGATGTGGTGCTGGAGGAGAATGGAAAAGATCAGTCGGATGAAAAGGAAAACCAATGAGGAAGTATTAGAAATAGTAGGAGAGAAAAGAAGACTGCTGGGCGAAATAGAAAATAGGAGAGGGAAAATGATTGGTCACTTAATACGACATGACTCCTTATTTAAAAACATACTAGAAGGAAAGATAAAAGGTAGAAGAGGTCCAGGACGACCAAGAAAGAGCTATGTAGACCAACTGAAAGAAAAAGCAGGGGTCATGTCGTATTAAGCACTAAAAAGTAAGGCAGAGAACCGAGAAGTTTGGCGCATACTCCACCGACAAGAGCCACTAAGCTCTTAAATAAGAAGAAGAAAGAAGTATATTATCGAACGTAGTTAGTTAGTTAAAATCTTTATTGCACCAAAACATAGTGATGTAGATTATTAGATTATAGAAAACAATTGACAAAAGGCGGCCTTATCGCAACTGCAATCTCTTCCAGGCAACCGAGGTACTTGGAGATGTTTAACGAAAACAGGTGAGGTGCGAAGTTATAAGCAAGAGAGTGTATGTTTCCACAAATTCCTATACTAAATGTAACATATTATAATCATCAGAGGAACTTACAAACTTTCTAGAGCATATTATTTATCGAATATCAATAAAACCGCATTATGGACGCAGTATGAACTAAGGATAATCGATAAACCGCAGTTTAGTAATTTCAGTTGATGCCTACCTGGGTGGATAGGGTTTCTTCGACCAACGCCGGCTCCTCATCCAAGGCCGTGGAAGTACCAGCGAGGCGAGCACGGGTCAGGTTCCACAGACGCTGGAGCGCCAAAGGAGTCTCCTCTGATTGCATTTCCATGGTTTGGCTGGCGAGCATTTTGGTAGGGCTTATCACGTCTGTAGAAAAAAAAACACGATTCATTTTCTCATTGCATTTATAATTTAATCCCACTTCTGATTTCAATCTCATTTCTGGACAACTGTTTTAGAAGGTACGCTCATAAATAAGACAAAATTAGAATTGCTTTGCCGTATAAAACGCAGCATATTTAAGGAATTTGTACCCAATTTTATTTGTTTATAAATTTTAGATTATATTAATTTAATTAATATTAAAATATGTATAATATGTTTCATAAAAATGTCATCATTATTTCAATGTTTTTTAGGGTTCCGTACCTCAAAAGGAAAAAACGGAACCCTTATAGGATCACTTTGTTGTCCGTCTGTCCGTCCGTCCGTCCGTCTGTCAAGACCCTTTTTCTCAGGAACGCGTGGAGGTATGAAGCTGAAATTTATATCAATTACTCAGGTCTACTGTCCCTTGAAGCTGTGAAAAAATCAAACTTCTAAGCCAACGCAATCAAAAGATACAGCCGTTTATGCCGCAAATTTTCGACACTTGCAAGGGAATCAAAACCTACAGGGTGCTTCCCGTGAACTCAGAATCTTGAAATTTGGTACGAAGCAACGTCTTCTAGCATAGATAAAGGAAAAATTACGAAAACCATAAATTTTTAGTTACATCACATAATATATATTTTTTTTAATAATTTTAAACTTACTACCCATTTCCTCATAAACGCGTAGAGGTATTAAATTGAAATTCATACCAAATACTAAACCTTGCAGGTTTGTACGGAACCCTCGGTGCGCGAGTCCGACTCGCACTTGGCCGGTTTTTATTTACAATGTGCTGAAGTAAAAACATAAAATGTTGAATATACACATTTGAAGTGTAGCATAATATCATAGCTACATGTTTAACATTATGCATGCATTATTGAATATATTTCCTCAATCCAGTTTTATTTCATATTGATAAAATAGTCGTTTCTTTAACATTAACTTTTTATTATTACAAAATGTAATGGTACCTACTTCTTTTATAACTATGTAAGAAGTGATTTAAACATATGTTTTTACTAAATAATGATTGAATGATGACAAAAAATGAAAAGGAATGATTGTGATAATAAATGATCAAGAATGACTCATGAATACTCTTATCAAAGAAGAATGTTTACAACTACGAATATATATTAGGAAAACCAGATTGAACTAGATTCACTACTTTTAACATTGCGAAGGTTGTTACGGATTCCCCGAACGGTTCAATATTTAATGAGTTATTGATCTGAGACGTGAGTACATATGGCAGCCTGAAGTTGGTAATATATGACGTAGGTACCATACTAGTGTTTGAGCAGCTGAAAGGTAAAAGTATTGTTTTTCATGGCCGTGTCATTTCGATCGGAAAATTCCACTCCTGCCTGTGTCAGTATCCTTTGATGACGTAGTGTATTTTTGTTTATACAATTTTTTTGTTAATAATTTTGGGTGAAAATATATTTTGTGTTATTCGCATGCTTTTCAGTTAGTTTAAATTTATATATTACTACTTTAAAATATGTTTAGATTTATTTATAATTTTTTAGTGTAGAGAAATGTAGAAAATCAGATTCGATTATTATTCTTATTTTGTTACCTAAAGTATTAAGAGAATTATGAACAATACTTGTGTACTGTATATTATATCGTAAGTACATATACATACTTAGCCTGTAGCGCGTTGGATTAGTGTATCAACCGATTTCGATGTCAATTTTCGGTGTTTTTTCCCTAGTGTAAGCTAAGGTAAAATCTTAGATTTTCTTTCGAGGTTTTATTTAAGTAGGTATACTAATACACGACTGTGTCAAGAAGGTCAAAAAATCACGCATACGTCAAAAATTTAAAATTAAATAGGTAATTATCCTTAACAAATGTTTATTAAGAAGAAAAAAATAATAATAATTATCCTGCAGTGCATTGTTATTTTTATTGCAAACAAATAATACGGATTTCATATGATATACAGGCTAACTTTTTAACCACCTGCAAATTTTTTGGAGCAAGTTCAGTCCATAATACTTAACTACTTTCCATAAAAACATTTAACGAAAAACTTTTGTAAAAAATCGCCTTTCCATACAAATCAGCGCTAAGCCAAACAGATTTTGTATGGAAAGACGAAAATTTTTTATCGTTTTTTAATAAAAAAATTTTTAGAAAGTAGTTCAGTATAATGGACTGAACTTGCCCCAAAAATTTGGCAGGTGGGTTAAAATTCAGCCTGTATTTTGTATTCCATATACAAGAAAAGCATACCTACTTACAATAAGAATGTGACAATATTTACAGCTTTAGAACAGGTATACATAAAAGTCTACTGCCAGCCTTCTGGGCACCTTACCCTACCTCGGAGTATTAATTTACAGGATTCCAGGATATTTTCTATTTATAGATAGATTTTATTTAGGTTCTTGTTAGTTTTATTCTATTTTTTATTACACTTTATTTCTTTTAGCCAAACTTTAACAAATTAACACATTTGTCATAACAAAATTTCTATAAATAAATAGAATATAATTAAATTGTAATGTCTTATATCATTATACCTATTTAAAATGTAAATTTATAAACTCAGAGTAGGTACCTATAATACACGCAAAAGAATCCAAATAGTCAAGTCATCTCTAAATCACACGCACGACGCGACGGATCGCAGCAGGTAAAGATTTCAACGTCACTAAAGCTCACAAAAGAAAAATAATCGACCTTTTCTAACAAAAAGTTTGAAGTCTCCAAAGACTTCAAACTTTTTGTTAGAAAATGTTTTTTGTATATATTCATTTTATTTTGTAAAATAAGAACGCTTGTATATTTTTATTCAGGTAAATCCTTTTCCTTCATGCATGCGGTAAGATTTGAATTCATACCGCATGCATGTACATATTTTGTAGACAGTCGTGTTCTGTTTTGTATAGAAAGTGATTAGGCGATGGTTAGCCGTTAACCCACCGAGAGAGAAAGCGTGCTCTGCTCTGCTGTCCTCGGTGCAGTCAAATGTCGGCCATCTTGCTGTTGGCCCGTTAGATTTACCAGAATGTGCTAGGCGTAAAACCCATATTCGATTTCCAATATTGGAAAAAGGAAATTATTTTATTTACATAATAACTCTTTAGCATCATTGTACTGATTTAAATAAATTTATTTAAGTATACTTTTAATTTAGTTTCAACATATTGTTGAGAAACTTCTGCAGTTTCGGTAACATGTTCTTTTCATGCACTTGTGCAATACTTACCAAATTTTAAAATTCAAAATTTAAATCAGCTGCGGCTGGCAGATCAGCTTTTCTGGAACAGCAGGCTTTCACAAATCTACAATTCAAAAGTATTCACAACAGTTACAGCGAACTTATTCGTACAGAAGACTGGGTAACCGTCGCGTAGCAAGGCTGAAACACCACTGAGGGTTATTTCTCGATGAAGGTATTTTAAATCACCGGCACTCCCCGGTCGGACTGCTGAATCTCGTGCTGAAGAAAAGGACAGCGCCATACTATGGAAGAGAGATAGGTATAGGGGCACGCACCCACCGCGTGCTCCACCAGACACACACACACATACAGGACTGTTACGCATGCGTAGAGGCATACGTCGCTCGACGTCACAGACTGTCCTCTTTTCAGTCCAAAGTCCATGTGGGGGTGCTAAGTATCTTATTGCCTTGGTAAAGTTTCTTCGAACTTACTAGGGTTCACGTGATCCATTTGTTGGCCCCGCTCTCTGTCTTCTTATATCTTATTTTATTCAAGATCGTTATTATTTTCTTTTCTTTTACCATTTTAATCGTAATTGCTACTGTTATCCTCTGCTGTTATTTTTCCTGTTACACTACATTTTAAATTAAGTGACCTAATTATTTTAAAAATTTAAATAATTTTATCTTACTATATGTTACACGGGTCACGTGAAAAATCAGCTACTGGCCGCCATGTTTCGACCTCATCCGGAGGTCGTCATCAGGGCAATAGCTTATTTGTGTCTTGGGATAATCAAACATATTTTTTTGTAAATTAACGTACATACATATTACGCCTGTTTCTCACAAGGGCACACAGAGACTATGGACTTCCACTTGCTACGATCCTGACAGACTTCTCTCGCTTCATCTACACTCATTAATCTATGTAGGTATTTGTAAATCCACAAATAAAACTATAAAGTAACAAAAAGGAAGAACAACAAATGCCAGCGTGCTCTTTCTACGAGTTTGCCAAAATAAATAACTACAACGATATGCTGACTGCTGAGCTAAATTTAAAAAGGCTACAAATGCATCACGCTACGAATTTAAACTGGAGAATCATTCAGTACTTAAAAAGAGAAGAAGAAATCCGAAGAAGGTATCCGATTGAATTAAAATCAGACTAAAATTGTAATAGGTACGATCCAAATTGTAACAGTAAAATAATATAATTGACATAATAAAAATACAATAGAATTTATTCTAAAATTCTACATTTCTATGATGCTGATAATACTTACAGCATATTTTCGGGAATTGGGTCTCCACTCCAGTCTCCAAAGATCTCAAAATATTTGGATTTTATTCTATAATAAATATGTAAGTAGGTACTATTATATTTATAGGGGATCAACAATTTCAATAAAATATAAAAATAACACATGAGTAATTAATGATATCTTATTTATCAATAAGTCAGCCAACGGTTCATTATAACTGCTAATTACATAGGTAAGTATATTCAAAGTAAATAAGTACTTATAAAATCGGTTTTCTCAACAACTCCATACGAACTTCGAAATAGCAAAATTCCAATTCGGATACTAGGAAATAAAATGACGAATATAAGTTCGCATTTCCGTGTCTCGTGAGGCATGGAGGTAATCTGGTGATAAGATTAGGACAGTCTACTGTTTTATCTTATCTTACACGGTGTTGAGTCTGGGGATGATATCATTTTTCTACCTATCTTTTATCTACTTATAAACAAATACTATAATTATTGAGTAATATGTTCCAACATTTGTTTAGCTTATAAATATTACATACACTATAGGTACTCGTAATTGCAATGTCATTTAGGTATTATCATTATACGATAGTATGAGTATATTGAGACTAACAACTACCTATCTGGGTCATTGATTTGGGTTTTCTTTTCAGTTTATCAGATTGGTTCATTAGTTTTGTACCTAATAATTATGTAAGTACCTATTATTTCTGATTATCAGGAATATCTGAAAGTCCGTTTAGTTTGGTAGGTACCTATAATATGAATTTAAAAAAGGTTTAATTTTTAAATTAATAAAAAACACATTTTCTACTTACCTACTTAAGATTTTCTATATTATGTACACATCATTAACTATCCCATGTAAAATATTATCTTTTTAAGTTTAAAAAATAACATTTTACATGGAACACCCCTCTTTTTTATTGGGGGTTAAAATTTTTAACAAAAAAAAAGAGGGTAGGGTAGTTTGACGGTAGTGTCGGTCAGTCTGTCTGTTTGTCTGTGGCATCGTAACGCTCGGTTTTTTTTTACGTGATAGCAAGTTGTTCAAAAACACGCACAGTATTGCGAGCTGTGAACCCATCTCGCCTTAAATCAGTAATTCTACCTAGTACATTGCTACCGATTTTAGAAGTCTGATTTTGCTGTCAAATTCCTTAAAAATCTGCACTCCTTAAAATGGTAGATTTTTTACGGCAGTTTTATTTTTAATAGTAGTATATGTATGAAGATGAAACTTGAATTCATTACAATAAAAGCTAGTTTTTAAAACAACAATATTAATTTAAACTACTTAAAAGTTTTTTGTATCAAATCTATAAAGATATCTAACAGCACGTGTCAAGATAATAAATTAGAGATTCTACAATGTTTAATCAGCTAATTCAAAGTCCTTGACTTCGTTACTTACTTACGAATAAGTACCTATCACCTGCCGCATGCATGTCCTATCCTATTTAGCACCAGCTCGAAAAGTACGTCGCCATGACCTCTACATAACACCACCTCTTTTTTTTACAAGTATGTTTGATGTTATTTTTCTTCTTTAAACCTCTTACATTTCTCTAAAGTTATGGTAGGTACCTACAAAGAACTTGCACATACCTTGATTAGTAGATACAAACTCTTTGAGGTCTGTAAAAAGTGATTTTGTCATTAACTAATGAACTCAGTTGATGGTTTGAAGTATTATCCATTATTAATCGACTTTAAATGTACTTATCTTTCTTTTTAATGGTAACAAACACAACAGGGACTGGGTCCGAAAAATTTTATTCAGTTAGATTATCCAAAAATAATGGACCCATAGGTATTTTCCGGTTTATTAAAGTAGTGAAAATTCACAAAGATACAGCGCATAGAAGTTTCGGAGTGGATTGACTTCACCGTCAAGTGAAAATCGTACTTGATCGTGACGTCATGCGGAATTTCAATGCGCTGTATCTGTATTTGTGTTAAATATGTAATTATTTAATTTATCAGAAAAAAGAAATACCATACACTTACATATCACATACTTACACTATTTTTAATTAATCTACCTGATTAGCTAAAATATTTTTTTAGGCCACAACCGTATTCATATCTGAGATTCATATATAGGTTACCTTGGTCTTCAATAAATAAGCACCTATTTAATTACAGTTGAGCACCTAGCCTTAGCTAGTCTAATGCCTACATATTCTGTAGCGAAATACTAAAATAGTAACAACACTATTGTAGTGTTAGGTAACTAGTAGTAAACCTACTAAGGTGTACTGCTTGTTACGTCACGCGTATTACGGCTTAAAATCTAGACGTTGTTGTAGAAAACAAAGTGTTAGGTACCTACCTAAACACGTACCTACTGTTGCGTCAGTGTGTCCACTAACCGCTAATGTAACAGCCATAATGTTTAAATTTTAACTGATACCCACCACTCGCCGTAACAAAAAGGACTTAAAAAGAAACGATATTTACTTTCCAAGACTATAGTATAAATACTACGTACTTACCTATAAACATTTCAGTAATTAGATACATTTGTAATCTGTGGTAGTATCCCCTGAGGAGTTAACTAAACGCCCTATTCCTTTTCTTTAAATATAATATTTAATTATAATAAACTAGCTGTGCCCGCGACTTCGTTCGCGTGGCTGTCGGAATGTTATATAACCTAAAGCCTTCCTCTATAAATGGACTACCCAACAAAAAAAGAATCGGACCATTCGTTCCTGAGATTAGCGCGTTTAAACAAACAAACAAACTCTTCCGCTTTATAATATTAGTATAGATTTAGAGAACATCATCCATTGTCTAACTCTAATGTATTTGATGAACACAAACCTTTTGCTATCGGTGCTCTCGATACTCAAGATACCTATAGGGTTTCCCTAGTCTACGAACCGCTATACATTATAAAGTTAAAACGCGTGTCTAACGTATACAACGCGAGATTGACCTTGACAAATTTAATAAAAAATATAAAAAAATTGCAATGACGCTTGTGCCCAACAGTAGGTAACATGTGATGGCTGGAAATTAACAATTCGTTCATGGATTTTATTAAAAATTGTTTATATATTTTCTTCTTTACTGGTCTGGGAGAAAAGAAAAAACATAGAATGTACCAGCTGCTTCTCTTCCCGTACAGATCGTAAAAGCCGATCGAGGGAATGGGCGAGAATCTGAATCATATGAATACGCGATTTCCCTTTTCCACCTTCATGCCCACCATTACGCTAAAAGTGGCCTGGGCTTTACCGCCCTTGGCTCTGTCTACCCCGTTAGGGATAAAGACGTGATAGTGTATCTGTATGTATATTGATGAGTAAACATTCACTCTCTTTCAAGTTATCAACCTCTTTTCCTTGCACACCAAAACCTTTTTAATTTTTTTGGTCAGTCTTGGTAAGTTAGTTTTCGACATTAGGTCTATCTCAATAGCGTTCAACGTTAGTGCAATAGTCCGCTTCACAATCGGGGATTCGAGCTTTGGTATTCGAAGTAGTGTTTATAAAACAGTAGCTTCCACGAACGGAGTGGGTGTCAGTTTATGTGTGGAGTCCACTCATTGAATGTTTGACCGACCGATATAGTTTTGGTAACGCGATACTCCTTCCGGAAACAAGTACGTCTGCAGTCTGCAGTTTGTGGTTCTAAGTCCAATCGTGTAGATAGATTCGGGAGCAAAGTTATTAAAAAAAATATATTATTCATATAAATAACAAGTAGGGTTTTATTACTCTTAAAAAAATATTTATGTTTCAGAGGTTTATGTCTATAGCTAAGTACGGCGTCTAAAGTACCTATATGATTTTGGGTCATACGCAATTTATTAATAGTTTCCATAAATTTTTTTGAGTGGCCACGCATTCATAATTTCTATAAATAAAGTTTTCATTAGTACACTACATTGTAGTACTCGTAATACCAACAAGTAGATACATTTCATGAAGTCTGATGGAATTTTCGTTGCGGTATTGTTTTACTATAAGTCTCCTCAAAACATCTATAAAACGTCTCCTCCTCCGTCAATTTTACAAGCTTTTCTTTAACTTTCAATGTATGTATGTATGTAACCATATGTTTGTTCGGGTGGAATCTTGCAACTCAATTTTGAAGCAAATATCTTAAACTGATTGAGCTGAAATTTTGCACGTATACATATGTATATCGCATGACAATGCAATATTGTGATGACTTGAAGTAGATCTGATGATGGAGCTGGCAGATGGCCATAGGTACTCTGTTATGAAACGACGCAAACTCATAGAATTTGGGCTTGTTTGATTAGTCTTGATGAGTACTTTGTTCTTAGATGGTATTCAGGGTCTGATGATTGAGTTGGAAGGTGGCCATAGGATCTCTGTAATGTGTTTGCATGGGATTGTTTGATTCATCTTGGCGAGTACTTTGTCCTTAGATAGTATCAAGAGTCTGATGATTGAGCTGGAAGGTGGTCATAGGAACTCTGTAATGTAATCTCGCTTTTGTATCATATAAATTGTGTAATGACGTTAGAAGTTGATAGTAATAGTTTGAAAGGAAGGAAGAAAAGAAGAAGAAAGAAGGAAGGAATTTTATTGTACTCTTTTTAGCGCATTTAAAGAGAAGCTTGTTTTTAAAAAGTTTTTTTTTTTAATATTATGCTTGAAAAACATCGCAAATCAGAAAGGCAAAACTTTATACTTAGTCATATTTTTTTGTATAACAATATTACGGTAACTTACATAATCATCTAAAAGAAAAATAGGTAATTTCATCAAACTTGGAGCCAGCATTTAAATGCTACCTATACCACGTATACCTATGAAACATTATTTTCACAGCAGCATGACAACGTGACAAAGGAAAAACAGTCTCTTTCCCATAAGGAAAAAGACACACACGTAGGTACATTCAGTATATTTATGTTTATGTTTATAAGCAGGTACGACTGTACAAAAGTGGTATTTTCCATAAGTTAGCGTCTAATTTGTAGATAAAAGTACCTAACATCATTATCATTTATTTAACAAATCGACACTAAAGTAATAAGTGCGAGGACATATTTTTGGTGCTCTCACAATATCCAGTTTCGTGCCTGAGATTCGTGCGAGCCGTATTAACGTTGGCCAAATCTGCTGTGTTAATTTATATCCACCTGTTACCGGATTTAATACAAATCTTATAGTCAGATGTAAACCAAATATAATACTTGCTTTTTTCATTGTTCTGTACGTACTTTTGCCTTCCTACTAAATATGTAACTGTCCTCTGCCCTACTGGTCGACTAGAAGAGATCCCTTCTGGGAGAAGTCCACCATTTGTGAAATTACCTTTATTATTTAATTATATGAAACTATCGCTGATGTACAATAAAGTTTTTTAAATAAATAAATAAGTTTTTATAAAAACATTATTTTTTTGTACAAGCTTTTATTATAAAATCAAAGGTCTTGTCAACACAAAACAAATAAGCCCAAACTCAACAGGTTTGCGTCGTTTTATTATAGAGTTCCTATGGCCATCTTCCAGCTCCATCATCTGATCAGCTCCAAGTCATCTTTTTTCAGATCAAAATTTCAGCTCAATCAGTCAACGATACCTGCTTCAAAATTGAATTGCAAGATTCCACCCGAACAAACATATAGTTATATACATATTACATACATACCTACATTGCGAGTGAAATATAAGCTTCTGCCTAAGCTTAATGGCCACTTTGATTCTAGGAAGGGGAAAGGTTTGAAAAACTAAACTAATTACTAATTCAAAAAACACACTAATAAACAAGTACTAATTTAAAAATATTTTTATAAACAAGCTTTTATCTAAAACAATGAACTAAAAAGTTTAAGTACTTCTCAAGACGAATCAATCAAGCCCAAACTCGGTGGGGTTATGTTGTTTTATCAATTATCACAGAGATACCATGGCCACCTTCAGGCTTCATCATGAGAATAGTCATTGGAACCATAATATTGCATTGCAATAACTACATAAGTATGTGACGTTTCAATCTAATTTAGCTTGCAAGATTTGATTACAGACACAGACAACGGGGCAGGTGCAACTAAATAAAAGCTTTTAATAAAAAGCAGTCATTAAAAGTACATTTATGAAGTACCTACCTACTGGTTTTTATTTGTTTAGTGCTAGAAAAACTTCTTTACTGGTAAAAAAAAAATTATTGATCCCTCCTATCTGAAAAACATTACCTCACTCACATAGTCTGAACTTCTGAAGGCAGATAAATACTATGGACTGTGCTATGGATCTCCACTTGCTACTAACCTAAGATTTATATAGACGTACCTAGCGAAATTCTCATTGTGGGCTAGTTAAGTATGGTAAATAAGTAGTAAATAAATAAAATAAAAGAAAAGCTCGCTGACTCAGAGGGAGTACGCATTGCTAGCGCTTTAACAAGATAAGCAATCCCGGGCGTAGTCCGTATTTGGATGGGTGACAACAAGTGGCACAAAAATATATATTTTCAGCTCTTCCGTGCCTCGGAACGTACCTACGTTAACTGTTGGTCGCGGTCGTCATCATTTTATGACAGTTGTCAAGCTATTTCATGTACCTAAGGCAGCTTGACAAAGATTGTAACCAGTGTTGGCTACTTACACACTTGAAAAACAAAACAAATAAGTAAATTAAATTCAGCTGGACCTGTGCAATACTAGGAAGATAAATCACTAACTTCAGAATGGCAAAAGCAGGAAATATTTATATACAATTAGGTACTAATTAAAAGAACCTACCCACATTTATAATTACTTAAAATATCAAACATTATCATATAATACCTACTAGACAAACATAACGTGAGTGTTACTAATCTCTTAATTGATAAATATTAAGCCTATTACCTATTACGCCGAAATATTGAACATTCACCAACTGCATGTCAGTCGGTAAATAAACAACGTTTCAGCATTTGTTATAGTTCATTTGCTAAATTGCTGTGCATGCCGCCGGCGCGCCACAAAGGCCGCGACTACGTAAAAGCCGATGCTGCATTTAAAGAGCGCCGACAGCATGCCATCCAAATAGACTAATAGCAAGTTTTAGAACTACCTACTTGTCATCTTGGATTGCGCATCCAAGATGACAAGTAGGTAAGGTCTTGACTCTTATTTGCACCCTTCCCCGCAACGCCACAAATTTGTTTGTGGTCCTAGTCTGGTCATTCCTGCGCCCATGCAGGATCTGCATCCTGTGCTTGGTCAGCGCTGGCACCGCCCTCACTACGTGAGTAGGTACTAGAACTTATTCTGTGCTACAGCACTGCTTCGTCCTTCGAATTCACATTCTGCATGCACTGTCACAGCTCGCAACTCTTGAGTTCTTGTGAAAAGTGAGATTGTCAAATAAGGGCATTAAGGGCTCGTTCATTAATCACGTGATGTTTTTAACAATTTTTAAATGCTCCCATTCCTCTTGTTTTAAATAACCCAACCCCTCTTCACGTCACGATCACGAGGGCTATATCCGCAGTTAATAAAATTCACGAAAACGTGGACATTTTTTCATGCCCTTTGAGTGGATTCGCAAAGGTAACCTTACATATAATTATAGTTAACGTAGATTAGTTTTTAGTTAGTAGTAATTTGTGTATTATTATGTTTTATATATTATGGTATATTGAGTTCCCGTCTAACGCTTTAGGAGTTATATCACAATTTATTTACCAAATGTTATAAATATTTATCAGCAACATGCTTCGTCAAAAAAGTACAAATGTAGGTATATCAGCAACATGCTTCGTCAAAGGTTTGCAGAAATAAATCCGCAACATGCTTCGTCAAATCAAATAACTAATTTAAAATTTTGTCTCCAGTATGCCCCTAGTAACCCTTTAATCTTTTTTATGAACTCCCTGTTTACAGTTTAAAATGAGAACGTGAAGCTTTTCTTCGCACATTTGCGAAAAACGGCCACTTTTGGCAAATGTGCGAAGAAAAGCTTCAAGTTTTAATTTTTTTTTCAAAAACTTCTATAAAGGTAGGTAGATACCGAATTATCCGAAAATATCTGTACTCGGGACTTATCTCTAGTCTGCGTAATTTTAGTCTGTTTTGTCCCGTAAAATATTTCCCCTACTACTCGTGCCACACATCTACATAGATACGAGTATGTACCTTATACAATGACAAAACAAGCCTGTGATAACACAACTGTTAATTATTAAAATATTCCGTTCCGCAAAAATAGATTGACCTCTTATACAATCAGTAGGTAGAGTAAGTACCTATATCCCTTTTATATGAGCAATTTTAATTGCGTATGATGTTTTATTCAGTAGTTAGATACACAAAATATAAAGTCGCTTCCCGCCGTCTGTCCCTCTGGATGTATGTATATACCTATACGCTAAGATATTTTGAACAACGTAACGGATTTTAAAATAAGTTTTTCATCAATAGATGGAGTTATTCAAGAGGAAGGTTTATATGTAGGTAGGTATAATAACACTGGTATGACACTTCATAGATTCAGAGTAACATATATACCTACTACAATTACAAACGAAACAATTTAAACACACATCGATGTGTGAGTTTAATTTAATACTTACCTACTAACGAGTTCGACATATTTACGATTATATCTTTCCATACCGGGAGATTTGCGAACACTATGACGTAAAAAATATTCTGTTTTATATGTATTAAATGTGTCATCAGAAAAGTCTGAAACAGCTACATAATATCACTTTACAAATATTTTTGTGTACTCTCTTGTGTATTTTCCCGCCAATGCGAAAGAGCGAGAAGGGTAGGTATATATATCAATCGGTGTTCAAGATGTTTGCTGGGTAATAACGTGCAATTATATTGTTGCTTTTTTTTGTTTTCATCACTCGGAAATGTATGAAATATAAGTTCTTTGTTGTATTCGGTGGATAAACAATTATTATATGCGCATCTTGTCACCATGATAGTTATTGGTTGACAATTCTTAAGACAAGATACGTCGCGAATTGCGTGCGGCTAGTAACTAAACCCTGGTTTAGAGCGCAAAAAGGCGCACAAAGTGCGGGGGAGAGGTGCGGGGACGCCAATTTGCTAGAGACGCTGTGAGATTCCATTCTGTTTGTACTCTTATGTACTCTGTGATAATACATACATTTGACCTGCCCCGTGCGAAGCCAGGGCCGGTCGCTATCTATCTATAATTTAAGAGCTACGTTCTTGTCGGTGGAGTAGTCTGTAGTTTCCATGTCTTCCTCTCTTGAGAAATCCTTTTGACTTCCCTATACGACGCGGCGTCAACTTTCTCCTTTACTTGATCTATAAATGCTGTTCTTGGTCTTCCCTTTCCTCTTCTTCTATTTTTCCTTCTATTATGTTTTTCCTTTTCTCATTAACTAAATTACCAAAGTACTTATTCATTTGCCTTTTTCTATGTCCAACTTATACCTTCCATACGTCTCCAGCACCACATTTCAAATGCCTCTAAACGTAAGGAACATTAGAAAAATATATCAAAATCGGGCAGAGCTGTTGCAGGCAGCTCTCGATCCAAAAATAAGTATAAGTACCTACCTAAGTAACATAGATTTCTGTAGCTTTATGAATAATGCCTCTCCGAAAGCTAAGAAACGTCTTGACAGATAAGGCTTTCGATTTAAAAAAACCGCATCGAAATCGGTCAAGTTTAGCCACGATGCCACAGACAGACACACATATACAAAGACACGTCAAACTTATAACACCCCCTCTTTTTCGTCGGGTGTTAAAAATAATAGAAAGGTACTTAGATAGGTTGAAATTACTTTTACAACTTACCTACTCGTAAAATTATCAATGTCATAATATGTAGATGATTTTAGAAACTAGGGCAGTAAAAAAATAATCTTGCAATGCCAAGGTTTCGACGCTGAAATCAAGGGTTTTTATGCCAAATATTTTATGACTTTAAACCTTGGACGGACCATGTAAAAATTATATATCATGTCACTATCTAAAAATCTTGTTACATTATGCCTGTTTGTTTGTACACGATAACGATTTTTTGGGGATATCTATCCGTGGAGAACCAGGACGACCCGCATTTTTTTCTGTTCTGAAAGAGAGAAAAGCTTCAAGATAAATGAATAGAAAAGAACACAATCCTTAGTCTGAGAACACAATCCTGTCCCATCACCATCAATCATGTCTTTTTTTAGTCTTTACTGCAGGAGCACGACCCCCTCTGTACCTACTGCCAGAGCCAGAGCCATACTTGGCCAGAGCAGCCAAAGGATTTGTACTAAACTACAATCCTAATCCTACCTATCGATAAAAAAATCTAGCTAAGTACTTTGAGATCTGTCCCTAAGCTATTACTTATTACATTTTGCGCTATAAAAAAATGAGATTAATGAAATGACTGCATTTAAAATAGAGAACATCAGATTTTTCTATTAATATTTATAAAACAAATTTTTCCTTCATTGGCTGACGCCGATATTTTTGCGACTGAAGCGACCCCGGGTTATCTGTGTATGGCTTATTCCGTGGGAAAGGTGACTAATTATAAACAGACACAGGCTGACCTCGTATAACTATGGACCCAGACATTTACGTCAATGCCCCTGCGTATTATCTTTTGATTAATAAGTTAATTCATGCGTAAATAAACATATTATGATTAATTTTACTTGTTTGTACCTCGTCTACAGGTGCACACACCGTACCGTACCGTAGCACCGTACGTACATACATACAATCACGTCTGTTTCCCACAGAGGTAGCTATGGACCTACTACTTTTTGCTTGCTACGATTCTGACAGATTTTTCTCCCTAGGTACACCAATCGATATGCTTCATCAAAACACTTGGTAAATTTAAATACCTACGGAAAATATAGCTTGAGAATTTGTAGAGATTCTTGGGTTCACTTGAACTTGAAAAATTGCGTAACGATTATATTATGCACAAATGAAATTTGTATTTTTTTTTCGTGTTTAAGATAGGTAACCGATAAAACGGCATTCGACCAAATAGTGTTACACAAAATAACTCTTGGATCTAGTAATTAGTTGAAATGAACCACCGGTGTACTGTAATTTGTTTAATAGAAGATTTGCACAAATAAGTAGTCGAGCAGTAGGTAGTCATAGTTAAAATGTAACAAGATGTAACATGATTCGAATTGGGGTTACTTATCTTAAACAAGCAATTTAAAAATATGAATTTCATTATTTGTGCATAATCGTTACGCAATTTTTTATTTTCCATATTTTCATTACACCGAAATTTCAATCGATAACCTATTGCGGGCCCCTCGCGGGCCAATCGTCGCAGATGGCTTACACTCGCCACGCTTGGCTCGCTCCAAGCCAGTCTGCTCCTCAGCCCGCGGGCCGCCTCGCCCCTATGCGCCTACGCGAGTTGGAATTACACTCTAGGGGTAGGGCACACAAGACTACGTGGAGTCAGTTTTGCAACGATTCGATTCTGTCACTGACTTTTTTACCACAACATATTGACTTTCTAAGACAATATTCGATTTAAGGTTAATAAAATGCTATTTTTATAGAAAAAACTTAAACTAATTTTTTTTTTCAATTTTGGCTTATGAATGTTATGGAAATAAATATTTATGGGATACGAAATAGTAGCTAAGTTATAATAACGAAAAAGTTACTTCGATCTTTAGTATTTCTAGAAATTAAAATTATTGTAAACAATACATCTGTCAAAAGAAAAAAATGCTTTTGATATTCGGCACTGTTTTTCTGGAAAATGAAACATATATAAAACTGGAAATTTATACTGCGACATACCATACCGTTGACGAACATCTAAAATTCGAACAGAACAGTTTCGAAAGTATGATAGGTTACCCTTCTTTACACTTTATCTGAAAATAGTTTGGTATTAGGTACAGTTTTAAATTAATTAAAAGCTAACATACTAATCTTTTAATTAATTAAAGAACAACGTCAACAAGCTGCTTTTATGTGGTCAGCAGGCGTATCGATAATGTTCCGATATATAGATATAAAATAGATAACACGATGGTGTATAACCTATTTTTAGAAGCCGTGAGTGCAAACAAAAGTACGATAAGCTTTCATTTCATAGGGCTAATAACGGAAAAATCAATCAAGTTTGACCTTATGTAAGCTTTTCACGGTAGGTTCTTTGAAAACTAAATAAACCGGCCAAGTGCGAGTTAAACTCGCGTGGAGAGGGTTCCGTACAATTGATTGAATTCTTATAGGTTTTCCTGTAATCTACAAGCAATGAACTATATTTTGTATTTTTTTCAAAATTTTAGACTCAGTAGTTTCGGAGATCAGGGGGGGAATGGTCAAGTTTCGTCTTCTTTCATGAATAAAACCAAAACTATTCATTTTACAATAACAAAAATATATTTGAGATCCTCATAACGAGCCCTTATATTTGATATATGACACAGTAAGGTTTGCAAAACTTATTTATTTTAATTTCCTATTTGTCCCCCGAAAATGACACTTCTTTAAAAAAAAAATATTTACTTTCCACATATGTGTTCGGGTCATAGGATTACCAAATTTCACCTCATTCGGTCCAGTAGATTCGGAGCAAATTGGCTGTGACAGACGGACAGACAGACAGGCGCACGAGTGATCCTATAAGGGTTCCGTTTTTCATTTTTTGTACGGAACCCTAAAAAAAGACGTTTTTAACGCAAATGTCAAACAACGTTTTTAATATGATGAATTTGTATTATTTTTTTGCAATTAAGCATTATATAAAAAAATATATATAAACGTCCATCCAGAGATATTGGTGGAGAGTATATGACTAGCTATTTGTCCATCCACTTCTATGCTGGTCTAGGAGAAGAAAAATAATACAATGTAACAGCTGCTTATGATCCCGCGCAGATAGTAAAAGCCGATCAAGGGAATGAGCGAAAATGCAAATCATGTTTATAGGCGATGCAGCAGGTGATGCACCCATTGCTATTTTGATACCTTTTTCCACAATTTGGAAAAGTTGTTCAAAATGATGGACTGATTCACCCTTTTAAATCTTGTAATTAATTAAAAAGCACCTTGTATATCGGTAGTTATTATAAAATAAGTAGATATTTTCCTTTTGCGCTGAAAATTTTCCTGTTTATCCATATGGTTGACTTGTAAAAGATGCTTTACCATTTACCAGTTACAAGTACTAATATTTATACCAAAAAATACAGTGTAATAAAAAAATCAAGCGATGGAATTATTTAAAATAAAAATTCGGAGAACTTAGGAAGTATCAGTATTTATTTAAATAAATATTTAAAACTTAAAGCTTTACAGCATCTGTTACGTGTAAAAAAACTTAAATTAAAAGCAAGCTCAAATAAATAAAAAGTGTAAATAAGCAGATTTGCAACAAAAATATTAACAAAAATTAAAAGTTTCCATACCATTATAAATATGTATACGTATGATGACATATGCAATAAAATTAAATTAAAATAACAGTCAAAAAACAAAAAAAATACAAAAATGTGCAGCCCGGGAGCTAATTTGAATGCAAAAATGACGATTTTTTTTTTGACTGTTATTTTATAATATAGTGATCTAGTATAGCCCGTGGTTCGATTTATTACACATTTATGTCAATTAAACGTTGTATATTTGGGCAGCAGGCAATTACGAATTATAAGTACACTTCCAACTACATATCCCATATGAATATATCTTGAAGCATTGCTAGAGACTGTTGAGTATCCCTGTTGGCAGTCAGATCCACCGTGACGTACTTTGCAGCTTGCAATATCTTCATGCACGACGTATTCTCGGGCAGTAGCCTATGACAAAGCTGAGAGTAGAGAGATTTTGCACAGTCGTAGTGGAACACTAAAGGGTCGAGGATTTCAGTGAGATCGGATTGAGTGAGAAGGCAGCACATGTGGGCCAGTGTCACGCAGAGCTGAAAATAAAAGTTGGTTTAAATTATCGACCTGGGAACATTATAAGTGCGAAAGTTTGTATGGATGTCTGGATGAATGGATGTTTGTTCCGCTTTCACGCCAAAATGGCTGAACGGATAGGGATGAAATTTAGCTTATTACCTAGATTAACATATAGGATACTTTTTACGCTAAAAGTGGCCTTTGAGTCTTGCGACCCTGGGCTGTGTCTGCTTAGAGCCGCTTGACACAAAACGCTCTGTCTGCCCCGTTAGGGACAAAGACGTGATAGCGTATGTATGTATGTATTTTCCCGAGGTAATTTGAGGTTACCGTGGGTTTGTCAAAAATTTTACCACGCGGGCAACGCCGCAGTCATCAAATGTTGCCCCAAATATGTACCTGTTCAATAAGGTTGTCCTTATGCTTGTACTCTGTGAAGTCATCAACGTTGGCTGCGTTCTCCATGGCGGCCATAACGCCTCGCCACGCGCCGGCGAACTGCTCGCCGTAGAATTCGCGCCTGCACGGCGCTCGCAAGGCGACGGCCGCGTTGATGCGCACCTTCAAATTCTTGCATTCGAGGCAAAGTGTGCAGAGACTTGGGAAGACTTGTCTCTGTACACAACAAGAAATACGTTTCAAAAACTAATATCATAAAATGTTACTGAAAAGTATAAATTATGATGGCAATTAATGCTCGGCAAGGCTCGGCAGCCATTTACGGGTATGAATATATTTTCGAAATGTGCTTATTAAGACCTTTCATTTACCCCACTCGATATCAAAACAAAAATAAATACTCGATCTTTTTTGTAGGTAACATTACACTACACTACAAATTGTAGCAAATGTCACCCAGACATTAATGACGAATCGATTGACATCTCGTTTGTGAAAATTGAATAAGCGGTTCGGATGCTACGGTAGAACACACTGCACACATAACCCACACACTTCCTATACATACATAGACTGCTAAAATCATTACCCGTCCCTTTGGCTTTGTCGTAGTCGGGTAAAAAATATTTTTTTTTGTTGGACGGTGCTTTTTCTGGATGGAAAAAATCAGAAAATCGACGTCTGAGTAGTAGCTTCACCGCTTCTATGCTTCGTTCGGTGAGTGAGAGAGCCGGAGCCCCCCCCCCCCCCCTCCCCCTATAATGGCAGCTGAATTAAAAAAAAAATGGAGCCGTGGGGCTGTGTAAACTCTCCACTTTTTGATGTCCGTCGTCCGTGGAATCCGTGGGACTTATTTCGTAAAATGCGACGGAAATGTATATAACAGGAAGCCGGGGAAGCGCGCGCTATTTGATTTGACTAATTAACATTTGGTAGAGTGAAACACAGTGTTAATATTGCTTATTACCAAGGTGAGTACTGTCACACTTATTTTTTACTTTTTAATTTAGGCTTATTATTTTCGTGAGTACAAAAATATTGATATTAGTCGCCAAGTCATTATTTATAAACAGTGGTATAACAAAAATATAAGCGCGACCACCCCACGGCAACTCCACTCCACACGGCAGCCTTTTCATACTATGATTACAGGGAAAAACGAATTCGCCAACCTATTATTTTTGCTACTACTGCTTAAATTTTTTCTTAATCCCAAATTCAAATTTATTTGTCGCCGCGTCAAATACATGCCTTTAAATAAAAGCTATTAATACAAACATAGGATGGTAACAGTGGTAAAAGTGAAATATCAGTGACTATAATATTCTCTATAAAATACAAACATTTCCTCAATCAGAAGACGATGTTATTCTTGCTCTTTAGTTGGGATTGTAGGTATTATTTAAGAGAAGCCAGAACTGTCAATAATATTGTCTGATAAAAGTTCCTAGACCCCGGTTCCGACTAACCTTAGTGATAATCAATTAACACTAAGGTTAGCCGGAACAGGTTAAAAATAATATTATATACATTTTGCAATTGATGATAAATTAACTTCCGTCATTAAAAATAACCATCACTTTACAACATTTTGCAATATAATTAGATCACAAGCTTTTCTAGATTAAATATTGCATAACTTACGAAACATTTGTATTGATGTTGAAATTACCAATACCTACCAAGTCGATATTCATACCGATAAGAGTAATAAATGGTAATTACCTGCCAACCGTTAAAACACGTGAAGAGATGCTCATTCTTCATAGCGTTTCCTATAGCGTAGCAGGCGTTCCATCGCACTTTCATGTTGCTGACTTTACAGGAGCACTCTAAAAGCTTCTCTATCGCTGCTTCACATAATGACTTGATTTGCGTGTTTCGTGACAGAAATTCGCTCGTTATCAGGCGTAAAAAATTGCCGAGGCCGCGCGTTGCACTCATTTTTACCTGAAATATATGAACTAATAAAGTTTCGTGTATCCATTAGATCGATTTTTAGGGTTTACATACTAAAAATACGTTCATGCAGGTCAGAGAGAAAAGAAAAAACTTAAAATGTACCAGCTGCTTCTCTTCCCGCGCAGATCATAGAAGCCGATTAAGGGAATGGGCGAAAATGCTAATCATATCAATAGTCGATGTGGCTAGCTACCCATCATAGTTTTGATTAACTTTTTCATCTTCCCGCCCATCAACAAGCTTAAAGTGGCCTTTGAATCTTGCGGCCATGGGCTCTGTCTGCTTAGAGCCACAAGATTCAACATGCTCTGTCTGCCCCATTAGGGATAGAGACGTGATAGTGTTTCTGTATCTGTACTATACAAAATAGTCTTTGTTGTAGTTCCAGCGTACAGCAGTCAGAAGTATCTCTAGAAAGTGACAATTAAAAGGATATGGGGAAGAGCTTCGCTCAGAAATGGGACTGTATGTATGAGTTAAACAAAAAAGTAAGATTAATGTTCACTCAATTGACTACAATAGGGAAGTGTCCTGGGTCAAAAATAAATCAAGAGAATAAAAAGTCACTTGTTATTGATCTCGTATATCCTTTTTGAACGGGATTTTAGATTTAATCCTGCATAAAAAGAAATAAGCTTAAATTAGCTTCTGCCTTTAACTATTTTGCTCTAGCTTCTTTTTCATAGTTAACTTGTATCAAGCAAAATTTATTATTGTAAATAAAAAAAATGGTAGTGATGCATTCAAAGATTTCGACCTCAAAACCTTGGGAGTGTTTCACAAAAAATAATATTTTTACTCATTGTCTACCACGAACAATGCACATGATTGTAAATAATGTTTTCCTTCATAAGAGGCAATTTAAAACCATACAATGTATGTTTTATATTTTCTATACTCAGGAGTGCGGTCAGCGGTCATAGTAAAACGCTAATCAGTAAGCCAATAATGTAAATATCCAATATAAAGTAAATCAATGAACCTGATCGTAACTAGTGATCTGATTACACGTGCTAGGCTCAGCTACTTGTGTCATCAAAATAATGATAGTGGCAGAAGGATAACTCATGCATTTATTTGTAGACACTTTTTTCGTATTTGCACAACACGGCAAACTGATAGAAGCTAAGTGCGCATGATAGTCTGGTATGACAGTAAGTGTTCTGCGATGTGTTTCAGTTTTTTTTAATTTACTCATCTTCTTCGTCTAAGCGCATTTCCGGTTGCATCCTCAGCTGTGCTGCTTCGGAGCCCGGGGTGCGCTTCCCGCTTTTTCTTCTCCAAATATAGTATGCATTTCAATGGTCACCCAAGGATGACAAAGACCTTGTAAAATGGAGAAGAAATAGCCGGAACACTTTCAATGATTTGGCTATAGTTTTACAACAGGCCGCTTGTCTGACGTTAACCCTCCTTGGGAATGCCATTGTAGCACGAGACGTTTGTGCTTAGTCCTTTAGTCGCCTCTTACGACATCCACAGAAAGAGATGGAGTGATACTATTCTAACCCGGAACCACACGGGTACTCGGGTACGGGTCTTAATTTACTCATCTTATTAGGGTATAATGCTATATCGTTAAAAAATTTAAATTTAAAAAAATAAATGTCAGTCTAACTTCGATTTGTTTTAACTTCTGTGGTGACAACATGTACATACACATTGCATAAAATATAGAGGTACTTCTTACTTATCTTAATTGTATGCGTAAAACTCAACATGGTCTCCTATTGTATATAGGTAATCTCGCGAAAAGACTGCGAAATTTCGTCACGCACACAGTCGCTCTTTTAGAGAGATGTCAATATATGTATGAAGTCACTTCAGTTACTCTCTTTAATTTGCTTGTGTAAGTGAAGATACAGAATATATATGGGTACAGCGTGAAGATAGTTGCCACCCGGAGCTGACTGGGCCATTTCGATTAGAAAGTAGTTTGTTTATATTTTATAATTCGCTCTAATTTATATTTGCTTCACAAAGAATAAACTGATAAGCTAATGAGGTTTGCGGTTGCTAACTAAATTATCTATTAACTTGTAATACTATTTTTATAATTTTAATGAGATTAGTGGTCACGGCTAGTGATAGTAAGTGGTATTTATAAATTTTTATATTTATTCATATAAGTACATATGTAAAGTGGACAGCACATAATGTTACCCAAATTCTACTATCCAAATACTACAACTACACTACCATTTTTTTTTTTACTATGCCTTACAAATTATGCATTTTTTATTATTTTTCGTGGAAAAATGGAAAAACATAAAAAGAAGGCTAAAAAATACTGCGCAGTTTTTAACTGTTTAAACAAGGATTGCGATCCAAATTTAACTTTTTTTAGACTTCCTAAAGACGCTGAAAGGTAAGATCTACTTTAAAGTGGTTATTATTATTATGTTGTCTTGTCATTCATGATAGGTACACTAAGTAGGTTTTATACCTAGTACCTAGGTACCTTCTTAGGTTACGAAAATAAGTAGGAACGTAGGTATAAGTATACATATTATTCTTTCGAATTTCTGATGTTTGGTTTGAGATTGACGATCTGTTTCGTTATAAGTAGGTACCTTACCCACCTACTTAGGAACTTTTCTGTTCGCTAGCAAAATAATTATGAAAGTTACAGAAATGGTATGTACCTACTAAGTACATCCTATAGAATTCGGTATCTACTTTAAAGACTTTGTTTTAGTTGGTATCTAACCAGCTAAAATAAAGTCTTTAATTTCGCTCATGTTATATTATACTAGCTGTGCCCGCGACTTCGTTCGCGTGGTTGTCGGAACGTAATGTTATATAGCCTAAAGCCTTCCTCTATAAATGGACTACCCAACAAAAAAATAATTTTTCAAATCGGACTATTAGTTCCTGAGATTAGCGCGTTTAAACAAACAAACTCTTCCGCTTTATAATATTAGTATAGATTTCATTCATTATAGTTTACCACCAAACGATGATACATACATACATACTATCACGTCTTTATCCCCAATGGGGCAGACAGAGCATTTTAAGTGTTGCGGCTCTAAGCAATCAGAGCCCAGGGCCGCAATACCCAAAGGCAACTTTTGACGTGATGGTGGGCGAGAAGGTGGAAAAAGGAATCAAAATAGTGATGGGTTGCTAGCCGCATTGCCTATTGAAATGATTTGCATTCTCGCCCATTCCTTCGATCGGCTTCTACGATTTGCGCGGGGAGAGAAGCAGCTATGACCTCCGTGGTGTAATGGTCAACACGCTAGTCCTCCAATCTGGAGGTTCTGGGTTCGATCCCCAGCCAGGGCAAGTTCGAAAATGACCTTTATCAAATTGTCCTGGGTCTTGGATGTTTATCTATATATGTATTTATTATAAAATATAGTATCGTTGAGTTAGTATCCCATAACACAAGTTTAAACTTACTTTGGGCTAGCTCAATCGGTGTGATTTGTCCTTACATATTTATATTTATATTCAAGTTTTATTCTTGTCTCCCAGACCATCATGGAAGACCGATAATACGGTGCGCTAAATGGCGATAGTAGCTTCTTGTAGTAGTCAACCCTAGCGCGTCGCTGGCTGAGTCTATTTTAGTCGGTTTTGTGTGTATTAGGAATCGTTTGTCAAGAGTCATAAGGATAAAATTGGCTTGCAATGGATTTCTGTAGGTGTCTAAACAAAAAGGTGCTGCGTTTTGACGCGAGCTAAATTACACCATATTGCTAACCACTGTGAGTAGATATTTCTTTGAAAACGTTTGCGGAGTGAGAATTCTGTACTACTGGTATTTATTTTGTGCTTAAACTAAAATATTTTATTACCCATAGAATAAAAAAAAATCAAAAATCTAAAACTTTATATGAGTGTTGAGCAAATAACATCTAATTCTGTCAAAGGGAAAAACATAAAAAATATTTAGATATAAAATATACTACTAACTTAACTAGTAAATTTAACTTAAAAATGATCCAAATGTACTTACTAATATCTAATCTCTAGATAAGTTTATATTAATATTGGCTTCTTGACCTAGTTTACTTTACTTACCTAATCAATTATAATATTTTTAATTAGGTAGTTATTTAGCTGCCAATACTCTGTTTCCACTTTATAGTGGAAGTTTCCTCAAATTGAGCGAACATTTAGATCAAAACAATGATGTCAATCATAGTTATAAACAAAAGCTATCTGGAAAATTACACCACTTTCATTCTGGTGCAAACATGTTTTAACAGAAATGCTTAATTTTATAGTAAACTAGCTATTGCCCGCGGCTTTGCTCGCGTATCCCACGAGAACATTATTTTTTCCAGGATGAAAGGAACCCTATGTCCTTCTCAGTACTCCTAACTACGAGGGCCACACCGAAAAGATCGGGAATAGAATACTTAGGAAAAAATTAGAGTAAAACCTTTTTGGTGTTTGAAATGTAGTATTATTTCAAACACAATTCCATTTTTCCTCTCGTTCGACGACGACGTTCCTCTCTTACCACAGTCCCTTCTACTGGTCGGCCAAAAACAGCGGTAACACAAGATAACATCGATGCTGTACGCCAATTAATAAAAGCAGATAGACATGTGACATACGAGCAAATTCGGGTTTCTCTCAGCATTGGTATGACAGCCATTCAGACCATTTTACATGATGAACTAGGTGTCAAAAAGTTAATTTCACGCTGGGTGCCCCACCGTTTGACCGAGGAACAAAAGTCAGTTAATTATTAACACGAGCCGACTTTTGTTCCTCGGCACCAATTATTGGTGTCCGTCTGCATTGCAACGGTTCAATAGAGGGAGCTCAAATGCAGTTTACAATATCGTCTCTGGGGATGAATCGTGGATTTATTCATATAAGCCCGAAAGAAAACATCGATCGGCAGTTTGGGTCTTCGAGGGTGAGGTCAAGCCAACCAAAGTTATTCGCTCACGCAGCGTGTCGAAAAAAATGGTCGCTTCGTTTGTATCGAAAACTGGTCATGTGGCTACGATTCCTTTACAAGAACGAAGGACGGTTACTGCTGATTGGTACACAATACTTTGTTTGCCGGAAGTCATAAGAGAACTTTGTAAAATTAATCCGAATCGTCGTATAATCCTTCACCACGATAATGCGAGCTCACATACCGCACGCAAAACAAGCGCGTTTTTAAATCTGGAAAACGTGGAGATGATGGACCATCCTCCGTATAGCCCTGACCTGAGCCCCAATGATTATTTTACATTCCCAAGAATTAAAGATACGCTACGTGGTCAACGGTTTCACGGCCCAGAAGAGAGGGTCGAAGCTTACAAATCAGCTGTTTTGACTGTATCCACTTCAGACTGGAATTACTGTTTCAATAATTGGTTTGATCGAATGCAAAAGTGCATTGACTGTCACCGAGAATACTTTGAAAAACAATAAAAGTAAACATTATTATATTATCTTTGTACTTTTTTCTATTCCCGATCTTTTCGGTGTGGCCCTCGTATGTGTATGCGAATTTTTAAGAAGAATGGTTCAGTAGATAAACAAACAAACAAATATACAAACTCACTTTCGCATTTATAATATTAGTTGGGAAGTTGGGATTGGGATATAAGAGATAGTAGTTTTTACGCCTGACCTGTTTTTAATTTTACACATACTTACAGAATGATTTTGAACCTCTTTATTCAATAAAAGTACTGTATATGCGAAATAAAGTTTTTTTTTTAACCGACTTCAAAAAAAGAGGAGGTTATCAATTCGACTGTATGTCTTTTTAGGGTTCCGTAGTCCACAAGGAACCCTTATAGTTTCGTCATCCCCGTCCGTCCGTCCGTCCGTCTGTCTGTCCGTCCGGGCTCGTACTCCGCCGCTACTGCACCGATTGTCACAAAAATTGGTGGAGATAGACATTGAAGTTCCAAAAGTTGGTTTTAAAAATTATGAAAAATTTTTTTTTTCCTCCCATACAACGAAAAGTAAATTTAAAAAATTAAATTGGACTAAACCCAACGTGTGGGGTATCGTTGAAAAGGTCTTTTTAAATGCAACAAAAACTGCTTTGAAACTATGTAGATCAAACCCCCCGGTCTTGAGATAATCTAATACAAAGTTAAAATTTAAGATGTCCTCCCACCGTAACTTGAAATATTACTAAAATAATTCTAAAAGAAATGTGCTATATACCTCAAAGTATGTACTTTCAATTAAAACTATAGCGGTGTCGGTATCATAGATAGGTATTTTTTAATACGTCATAAATCGTAAACCGCAATTTACCTTTAGAACTTTTATATTATGTTACTTGCTGCTACGGAACCCTTCATGGGCAAGTCCGACGCGCACTTGGGCGTTTTTTATTTATGTATGTTTGTTACGCGATATCTTCGCCAATTATGAACCGATTTTGATGATTCTTTTTTCATTTGAAAGCCTTTACTACCAAGTTGGTCCCATTTTAATTTGGTGAAGATATGATTAAGAACTTTGGAGATATGGAAGAAACTCCTAAAAAAAAATTTGTCGGTTAATTTTTTGGTGTTAAAAATATAATTATTTCATATTTTACTTCATATTAAAAACCTAAGATATCGCCCGAAAAGTATGTTTGTAATGTGATTTTTGGTAGGTACTTTACCAAAAATCTTATTTCAATGTCACCTGGCGAATGACGGGCGGGTGTTGGCAAGCGGGGAGGATGAAAGCGCGGCGTGTAAGGCGATACGATCCACCGATACGTTCTAGAACGCATCTTGAGAACGGATCGCTGGATCGGTTCGCAACGCAATATCAATGACGATACGTTCTGCGATACAAGTAATCGTCCCTCCTTATTCAACCGCATGGAACGCATGCGTTCTGCTGCAGGCAGTGGGGAGGCGTACATACGCGGCCATTGGTTACTATTTTAATATATTTTTTTACTTTGTTACTATTTGGCCAGGCTTAGGTTCATTATCATACTGCCAGCGTTGCACAGCGCCATCTATGTGATTTTTAAGGAATGTGGCCTGGAAAGTCCCTAATTACAAAAAAATACAAGAAATATAAAAGTAGCTAAATAAGCTTGCTTACGTAATGTATGTCTGACCCCCCCCCCCATGTCATCAAAAATAAGCATCTCAAAGAACCCCCAACGCTTACGTAATACTTGAACGGTCTCTGATGACGAATATTGAAAAATAACTTTATCGATTGTTGACTCTCCCGAATCGGTTAGAATCGGTTGGATCTGAATGTTGAACGTTAGTTGACCTACCTTATCATTGTCGCCGGCGCACTTTACGCTGACCTCCAGCAATCGCCGCAGTAGGTCATCGTCAATGCTGTCGATCTCTGGCTCTTCCCTACAAAAATAAATACCTACATTTAGTACAAGGGTATGAAAGACTGGTTCCGTGTGGTTCTGGGCCGAGAATAGCACCACTCTGTAAGTGTTAATGAACTAACGCAAAACCTCTCAGATGGTACCCCAGCCCATGAAACTGAACAAATTTTGTTCTACAACATTCCCAAAATGCCAAAAATAAAAATCGGATTTTCATACAAATTCACTCGATCAGCTGATCAGTTTGTATGAAAATTCATTTTTTTTTTGTGGGTTGAAAGTTGTAGAACAAAAGTTATTCGGTTTCATGGGCTTAAGTACCATCTGAGAGATTTTGCGTTAGTTCATTAACACGTTGTATATTATCTCTTCCTGTGGAAGTCGTGAAAGGCGACTGAGATCTCGTGTAACAAATGCTTACCCAAGCAGGGTTGATGTCAGGCACCATTGGTTCATTCTCACTAGTACCATTAAAATTTGTCCCATGGTACTTTACTGCGACCGTTAACGTTGCATTAGTTCCATCACATCTATTGATGGTACTAATGCGACTAGATAAAAATGCGAGTCTCAGTAGTTCCATTATCAATGTTTTCCAAGGAACGGGTAGGTGTATGAAAGGAATGGTTCGGGATGTTCTAGTGGTGATTTTAGGATGGAAGTAATGCAACTAGTGCAAGTGAATCCCCTTCGTTCCATTTCACAAAAGATTTTATAGAAGAGATTTAGAAGAATTCCACTGAAGATTTTTAGATAGACATACTCTTAAAAAAAAAGAAGACTCTCCTCTCTATCCAATAGGGATGTGAACTGGGTCCAAAAAAATATAATTTTATTCAGACCATCAGTTGGATTTTTCAAAAATAATGGACCCATAACCATTTTCGGTTTATCAAATTAGTAAAAAATAGAATGATACAGAGGGTCGGACTTTCGGAGTGCGGGGCGACTAACGTCACCGTCTAGTGTAAATCTAACTAGCAATTGCAATTGGATCTAGTCTCATTAGTGCCATCAATAGATGTAATGGAACTAATGCGACGATAACGGTCGCAGTAGTATCATAGGACAAATTTCAATGGTACTAGTGAGAACTTGCATTTTGATCTAGTCGCATTAGTACCATTAATAGATGTAATGGTACTACTGCGACTTTAACGGTCGCAGTAGTACCATGGGTCAAATTTCAATGGTACTAGTGAGAATGAACGGCACCAGGGTTTGGTGGCAGAACTTTTCGCATAAATAAATATAAATATATAAGGACAAATCACACTGATGAGGTAGCCTCAAAGTAAGTTTTAAACTTGTGCTATGGGATACTAACTCAACGATACTATATTTTATAATAAGTACATATATAGATAAACACCCATGACCCAGGAAAATTTGAAAAAGGCCATTTTCCAACTTGCCCTGGCTGGGGATCGAACCCAGAACCTCCGGATTGGCGGACTAACGTGTTGACCATTACACCACGAAGGTCGTCAAATATAAATACGTCCCCGAAAGGATTGACGAAAGGCGGCTGGTTGTAAAACCACAACCAAATCCTTTAAATGGGTCCGGTTCTTCCTTTTCCACTAAGCATGATTATCGGCACCATTGCACAATGTGCCTTCATGACCAAGCATAACATCTTCGGAGAAAAAAAAGAACGGTTTTTGTGTGTGCTAGACGGGTATCAGTTTTTCAAGCTAGGCAGCTTGAAAGGCATCTGACATAGCTTGACGACTGCCATACAATGATAACAGCCAGGACAAACGTTTTTACGTGCTTTCCGAAGCACAGAGGAACTCGAGAAATTTTTATACCACTTATGGTCACCCATCCAAGTACGGACCACGCCCGGGGTTGATAAACTTGTGAAAGCGGGTCACCGAGCTCCTCAAAAAGAACGGTAACGGGCTAAGGCTTTAAACTGCGTCAAGCGGACGCCCCGGACGGTTTCAGTCCGTCACTGTAACAAACCCTACGTGCGATAGAGATGGCTAAAACTATCGCGGGTCACGTATCTCTGTCGCACGTAGAATTTGTGACAGAGACGGACTGAACCCGTCCGGGGCGTCCGCTTGACGTAGTTTCAAGCCTAAGATCAGGAATATCATTTACCGACTTCTTCTTCGTCTAGGCGCGTTCCCGGTTGCATCCTCAGCTATGCTGCTAGCCCGGGGTGCGCTTTACCGCTTTTTCTTCTCCAAATATAACTGCATGTCAATGGTCACCCAAGGATGCCAAGACCTAGCGAAGTTGAGAAGAAATAGCCGGAACAGTTTAAATTATTTGGCTATAGTTTTACGACCGGCCGTCTGCCTGACGTCAATCCTCTTTGGGGATGAATTTGTGCAAAAAGTTTTACAACCGGCCGCCGCCCGACGTTAACCCTCCTTGGGAATGCCATTGTAGCACGAGGTGTTTGTGCTTAATCCTTTAGTCGCCTCTCCGACATCCTCAGAAAGAGATGGATTGGTCCTATTCTAACCCGGAACCACAAGGGTAAATGACCTGATTGTTATGGAAGGTAAAAATAAATTTTCGTATTTAGCCGCAAGTTATTTTACCGACTATCAGTACGATATAGGAATGAAATAGGTACAGAAGAAAGAAATATAACTTTACATGTTCAGCACTAGAGCGTCACTAAGGTTGCCAAGCGCCCACGCCGCTTTCGTCCGAACCACTAGGGTTGGTTCCGCCAATGCGCGGAGAATGTTCTCGCCGCAGTCGCTTACAAAACATATATCCTGAAACAAATGCAGATTTCAAATTAAAAATGGTATAGACGTGAGGGGCGTGAGTTCGAATCTCACTCGTGGTGAAATTTTTCATTAAATCAATAATTAAGTGTATACCATTTAAAAAATATTTGGTGTCCCATACAACTTGTCCATCACATGTTACAATGGTAAGTGACAAAATGTGTAATTTATCCCTGGGGCTCAAAATTGTATATTACGCTTGCTACGCGTAGGCAAAACGCCACTTGATGTCCAGGGGTTTTATCGTTAAAGAGTTGAATGGTCACTATCCGGTATCCGGCCTATCCGGACCACTTTCTGCTATCCTGGTCGGATGCCGAATATTTGCGTACTATCCGGCCGGATAAATAGTAAATGGCATTTGAGAGAGGCCTATTCCCAGCAGTGGGAGGTTCAAGGCTGCGAATGATGATGATGATCTAACCGGACACCGGATAGTAATCTTTCATGTTATTTAAATTAAAAATATGAGGTCGAAATACTTTCATGCCGGAGATCGTTGATACATTCCTATGACGACCTCCGTGGTCAACACGCTAGTCCGCCAATCCGGAGGTTCTGGGTTCAATCCCCAGCCAGGCCAAGTTGGAAAATCGCCTTTTTCAAATGTCCTGGGTCTTGGGTGTTTATCTATATTTGTATTTATTATAAAATATAATATCGTTGAGTTAGTATCCCATAACACAAGTTTAAAAAAACTTACTTTTGGGCTAGCGCAATCAGTGTGATTTGTCCTTCTTTTTCTTTCCCCGCCTTTTCCCTTTTGTGACTTGCCGTTATAAAAAATAAAAAAATCCTAATTCTGTGACTAGAACTATTCTTACCTCTCTTAGAGTTCTGTACATGACTAGCATGGCTAGAGCCCTCACAGCTGCCGCTCGGACGGCAGGCTCGGGATCACTGCAAGACCCCACTAGTAAAGCACAGCACAACATCTGGGTGCGATTCTGAAAAAGAAATTAAGAAAGGTATATCATGTATAGGCACAACTAATTGAGGCTAGTTCTTGTGTCTTACTTGCACATCAGAAATCAACGGTAGAAGCTAGCATCTAACTATGCATGTATAAAGGCCTATTCAAACCGAAGCGGTATCCGCTCCCGCCGTGCGTAGCGATATCCCAATGTGTATGCGAAAAACGCGCTGTTCAAACTATAGCGGTATTCGCCACCGGAGCCGGTAGCGGTCTTCCGCTGCGGGTGGCGCGGGTGTTTTACCGGGGGAAATACAAAGTTTAGCCGAACACGCGGTACGTATCGCGTACCACTGTGGTATGCGGTTCTGGTTACGCAACAGCTGCGGAAATGCCATACCAAATACCCGTCGGGATATCAGTCGGTTATTACCACCTACGGCGGTAGCGGATACCGCTTTGGTTTGGATAGGCCTTTAGACGTTTATTTACAATTTTAATCAACTCGTTCCTCAACATTCACGTATCGACGCCTGGTATCGGGCGATTTCTCGTAACTTATGGAGAAGACAAAGCAGCAGTATGCTACAGACATATTTTTCTGACTCAGAATAGAATAGAATAATTTTAAACAGAAAAAAAAACTTTAATTTCTGGTCTTCTTCATCAGTTCCACTTCTCCAAAACTCACTTTCTGAATGCAAATGCTTGATTCATTGAGATGTGTGCATAGAATATTTGAGGAGTTTCCTCGATTTCTCGAGGATTCCATCATCAAATCTTAACCTGGTGTCATTGGGACCAACTTGCATGTATACCCTTTCGAATAAAAATAGAATTTTCTAAACCGGTTAAGAAACGGAGAAGTTATTAAGGGGATACATGCATTTTTCAGGGTCCAGTGCTACCCCCATTTAAAATAAATTATTTGAAAGGAAACGGAGACATCATTTAAAATTTTGTCTTTGTAAAGCCTTAGATAATAATCCTTCAAACTATTTTATGAACTACTGTTTACAGTTTAAAGTGATAGCATTTTTGCCAAAAGTGGCCGTTTTCCTTTAAAATAATTAATTTGAAATGGGGGCAGCATTAACCCCGAAATATTCATGTATCCCCTTAAGAAACATACATAAAAAAAATCATATATTTGAATTGAGTAATCTTCCTTTTTTGAACTCGCTTAAAAGCACTTACAGGTAACTCTTTGAACGCACGCGCTCCCACGTTCGCGATGCAGTCGCAGACGGCTGCCTTAGCGGGTGAGTTTTCTTCGCTTTGCAGTGCGCCAGATAGCGGTCGTAGTAGCTTCTCCCATAAGTATACACATTGGTTTAAAGGCGGCGGTTGGTCCATTTGATCTGTAAAATAGCATATCCGAGTATTAAAGGCGCAAAACTATCCAAGAAAGCATTCTATCAAGCTGTTATATGTGTCTTGCCTTTGTGTGTCATTCAGCTTAGATCACTCAAACTTGTGGATGTCGTAAGAGGCGACTAAAGGACTAAGCACAAACATCTCGTGCTACAACTGCATTCCCAAAAAGGCTTGACGCTGGACAGGCAGCCGGTCGTAAAACTGTTCCGGCTATTTCTTTATTTCGCATGGTCTTAGGCATACTTCGCTTACTTATGCGTCGATGTTTCCCCATACATATAATTTAGGGATTTTCAAGGCAAGAGTGAACAGGCATTTTTTTGAGTCTGCGTGATACACCTTAGACCTCATCTTAGCTTCCCATCAGGTCATCTAGATAGAGGTCAAACGCACTCAAATTTCTAATAAAAAAAATAAAAAAATAATAAAGTTGGGACCATTGGGATTATGGGACATGCATATTATATTTGAAGAAGAAAATGCGGGAAAGCGCACCCCGGGCTTCAAAGTAGCACAGCTGATTAAACCGGGAATAAGATGTGTCTTGCCTTTATTAAAAGCAATAGACATTTCGCAAATGACGACCTCCGTGGCGTAATTGTTAACACGCTAGACCGCTAATCGGAGGTTCTGGGTTCAGGGCAAGTTGGAAAATGGCCTTTTTCAAATTGACCTGGGTCTTAGGTGTTTATCTATACCTACATGATTGTATTTATCATAAAATATAGTATCGTTGAGTTAGTATCCCATAACACTATCGATAAGATTATAAAAAAATATTGTACACGTATTTTTTTCTCTGATAAACAAAAATCTACGAAGATACAGCGCATTTAAATTTCGCATCACGTCTAAGTACGATTTTTACATAGCGATGATGTCACAAGCCCCCACTCTGGAATTTAAACGGTCTGTATCTTTGTGAATTTTTACTTTTTTAATAAACTGTAAAATATTGGTCCATCATTTTTGGATAATCTACAATACGGACTAATTATAATAATACTTTTCTGACCCTATTCTGTAAGACTCACCTAATTTCTGAATAGCATCCCCCATAATACTAGTCGTGGTAGCTGCTTTCAGCACCACATCATGATGTTCGTGTTGTAACATTTCGCACAGCACGTCCGCCATCATAGTCAGCTGAGGTTGGAGCAAGTCGGAAAAGTGGTGAAAGGCAATGGCTGACAGCACTTGCAGAGATTCGAGGATCACTGGAATCGTCGATGGTTTACATCTCTGTAAAGTGTCAAGTGAAATTTAATGTCAAATCAAAATAAAACGGTATGAAGTCGAACCTTTTATGTATTACTTAGGCTTTTGACACTAGGTATGCATATATACTAGCTGTCTTCGCATTTTTATTATTTTATCTAATTGGCAATTCGCATTTACATTTTATCTAAGGGTTGGATCTCACCTATCAACACGGAACAGCACTTTCCTATGCTGCTATCCTTTTCTGTCGCTCAGAACAGTAATTTGCTAGAGCGAGAGAGAGCGACGGAACGCTGCAACACGGCTGGTGCTGAAGCGATTGTGGGGCAATTCGAGTGATGTAAATAGAGCATTTTTACTACAAAAAAAGTGCATCAGGGCCATCAAAGGTATCCCTCCGTAACAGACGTGTAAGCCACTTTTTAAAAAATTTGACATACTGACTCTGCCATGTATGTATATTTATGAAGTAGGTGTATTTGTTAAAACGCATATGTATTTATTTACAAAAGCGAGGGACTTTTTTCCTCGGAACACTAGACGCGGCGATAGGCTTGTTTTAAAAGAGGTACCAAGGACTGAAATATACCAAAAAAATTGTATGGCAATGTGTGTAAAGCTATATAATAAATTGCCTACAGATATAAAGGAACTCCCATTGTCCGGTTTTAAGAAAAAATTAAAATCGTGGCTCATTAACAAATCTTATTATAAAATTGACGAAATCTTTAAGAATTATTAAGTGTGACTTTAATATAATAGTTAATTGTGAATTAAATTGAATTTTCGTCATAACGCCCCATAATCTTTTTTATTCTTTCATTGTAAATTAGGTACTTCAGTATTATTTTCACATGCTTGTCAACTATAAGCAAAATAGATTAAGGACATGTTTATTATTTAAGATGTTATGTACTCTATTTTATGTGAATAAATATCATTATCATTATCATAGCGTTCCATCGCTCTCTCTCGCTCTAGCAAATAACGCTTCTGTGCGACAGAAAACGATAGCAGCATAGGAAAGTGCTGTTCCGTGTTGATAGGTGAGATCCAACCCTAATTGGAAATGATGGCCATACCTCGGGAACTCTTTAAACATTTAAGCGAAAATACTAAGATCCCACTCCACTAAGAAGTTGTTACGATGAGTTTTATTGTCCAGAGTTCTCTAAGGCAGTATTCTGAGACGTTGTATTATTTTTACTTAGTAGAAGTAACAGTAGCATGATTAAAAAGACAAAATAACATACCGTAACATTACCTCCTCTGAAGATCCATCCCATATTTTTAAAACAGATATCCAATATCCAACTATTAAAATGATAGAGATTCACATCACTACCTTCGTCGTTTACAGTTTCACTCTCTACGAACATTTCATCATCAGAGTACCCTTCTTCAAAATCATCGCAATCCGATTCTAGTTTACTACTATTTACACTTATTTTTAAAGGCACTGTATACTTTTGAATAGATTTGAGAACTTCGTCGACTTTTGGATCGACTGATAACACGCATCCCATCGTTATGAGCGCTCCAACTTGTAATGACATATCTGAAAATATTTCATCAATTCTGTTGAGTGAACTACGTCTAATGCTAAAATAATTCAACAATACCGGGCTTTGTGTATTGCAACTGCAACTCTAGTACATGATGCTACTACAGATTTGGTTTCTGAGCGCCGAAGTACTGCCTTACAAGCAAAAGCAATATAATATAATATGTTTCAGTGAGGTATTACAGCTGAAGACGGACAGAAATACTACACATACAATTAATTACAACAATACAGACTCTACATCAAACAAAATTTGTTAATGCCATATTGGGCCAAAAGATTTTACCTCTATGCACCAAAAACTTCCTAGTCGCTCTCACAAGCTCGCTAATCAAGCCATCTCTCATCTTATGGTACGGTGTCACCTGTACCAAAGCCGCACAGCACTTGAGAGCTACGATAATAACTGCATGGTTTCTCTCGCTGTCCAAGATACTGACAAGGGCCTTGTGCATGCAGGTGATCACGTAGCCAAGGGATACGGAGAACGGGATGAAAGAACCATCCTTTTTACTAGAAAAATAATTATTAAATTATATATATATAGGTACTAAAATAAAAAAACACGCAGGCCGGAAAAGAACAAAATATATAAACAGCTTTTTAGAATGGACGTTATTACGGTGTAAAATACGTATTTTTTTTTATAAACAATAACATTTATTCAAGGAGCTTCTGATTTCAAGGCTTTGTCTGTAAAAAAGTTGGTTTGTGAATATCATGCTGCCTATTCTTCCTTGCTGGTCAGGAAGAAAAAAAAACATAGAATGTACCAGCTGCTTCTCTTCCCGCGCAGATTGTTAAAGCCGATCAAGGGAATGGGACAGAATCTGAATCATAGGTATCAGTAGGCGATGCAGTTAGCAACCCATCACTATTACGATTTCCTTTTTCAACCTTCATGCCCACCCGCTAAAAGTGGCCTGCTTTACCGCCCTAGGGTCTGTTTGCCTCGTTAGGGATAAAGATGTGATAGTGTATCTGTATGCTGCCAATGATAAGAAAAAAATACCCTTAGTAATTAATTAACTCTTCAAAAGGATTACTAGGTATGTAGAGTGTAAGAACGTACTCAAAGATAAATAATCCTACTTAGGTACACACCTTGTTTCGCACAATTACATTCCCAAAGAGGGTTGGCAGGCAGCCGGTCGTAAAACTATAGCCAAGTCATTTAAACTGTTCCGGCTATTTCTTCTTCATTTTGCAAGGTCTTTGGCATCCTTGGGTGACCATTGACATACATGTTATATTTGGATAAGAAAAAGCGGGAAAGCGCACCCCGGGCTCCAAAGCAGCACAGCTGAGGATGCAACCGGGAATGCGCTTAGACGAAGAAGAGGTACACACCTTGTTTCAGCTTGAGCCAAATACATCCTAGAGCCAGACAACATCGCTAAAATGACACTTAACACACTGGCTCTGCTGTTAGCTATAGGATCCGTGACAGCGCAATACGCTAGGGTTCTCTTAGCGGGCTCCTGGGAAGACCAGTTAGCATCGTCGGGTGAATCTGGTAACAGAGCCCACCAGTAGCCGAATATGTCTTTCTTCTCTGATAACTGCAAAATAAGATATTCAATAAGGGTATGGGTACGTTTTTATAGATTGTATTGAAAGTTGTAAAAATTTAAGCCTTAACTACATTAGTTTCATTTAATTCGCAGCATCTCGGTTATGAGAGGATCACATTTTTATTTTAGACTAAAATAAAACTTAATATGTTGAAATAAAGTATATTTTCAATGCAACATTATAGAAAGGCACCACCTGGTATGTATAAAAGAATCTTTAAAGAAATTAAGACCTTAGCGACACTTTGCGGAAGTGTATTTAAGATAAGAAGTTACGAATATGTAGAAACACAAACAATTATTTATAAAAGAAAGTAGTTACCTTAACTAAAACAAGTAAGAGATTCGAGGCACTCTGCCTCACTCTTGATTTCAAAGCGATAAGCTTAGCTTCTCCGCTGTTCTCCACATCAGACATGTCTGAATCACTAGTCAGCGCCCAGCCATTCTTAGCTCTCTGAGGCTCCAAGTAGTTGGAGGAAGCAGGCTTATAAGCTGAGTTATTTTCAAAATTATCAACATCTTTCATCAAGCTGCGGTCTGACACTGGGATTTCTTTCTTCAGGCTTTCAATGGCATTGTTCCTTTGCTTTCTTATTCTTTGTTTCTAGAAATAATCAATGATTTATGGAGTCAGATTGGCGAATTGCACTTCATTATGTGTCATTGCGAGGCATATTTTTGAAAAAAAAAAATTTAATTTTTTCTACGCCCAATTTTCAGTTCACATCATCACATATTCTTTTTTTGTGACATCAATGTGTTATTTTCTGTTATATTGTAAAACGTAGTATATAACGTCTAACGAAATATACTGAAACAATTTTATGTGTGAAATGAGTCCGTGATATAGAACGACTTTCCCCAAGGAACATATGTCGAAATATGAAAAATAATTTTTGCCTTGCTATACAAACTCGCATCAGCTGACCGGTCAACTTGTATGGGAGGGCAAAAATTATTTTTCATGTTTCGATATATGTATGTTCCTTGGGGAAAGTTGCTCAGTAACATGGACTGAATCTACCCCTAAAATAGTGTCAGTATATTTTGTTAGACCTTGTATATAGTAGTATACATACAGTAGCAGTTTTAGGATGGGGCTAAGGGGGTCAAGTCTCCTTGCCCCTTCAAAGCATATTAGTTCCTCCATAAAAAAATTTAGGGCTCCGGAACGCAGTACTCGACCGCAGAACGCCGCCGGGGCGGGTTTGAAAACTATGAACGAACGGGCCTTAAAGTGTGATCTTTAAATGTTTACTTTATCTTGATAAACCTTATATTGGGTTCATGCCCAATGAGAGTAGGTTTATCAAGCTCAAGCATCAAGCTCCTAAATCAAAATCCTGGATACGCCACCAATATGTACATAAAAATTTAAACCATTTTGCTTATTACCTTTCCTCCCTTGGAAGCAATTTTAACAGGAGCAGCAGCCATAGTTTGTTGAGCTGGCATTATTTTCTCAGGCTTAAGTCCTTGTGTTACCAGTCCATACAACACAAAATAACGACAAATACCCATCACTTCTGACAAGGGAATGAGGACTTTCTGTTCATTATAATAATACATTTGAGATAGTACTCTTAATGCTGATATTACTACCTGGAAAAAGATTAGCAAAATATTAAGAACAGGATTGTCATAATGTGTGTGATCTGGATTCAGCTGTAATCAATCACACACCAATACACACACATGTGATAGATAGTGACAACATGCCTTGAATTCAGTCATCTTAATCATTTACTTTACTCATGTGAAAATCATTGTTAGAAAGTTGTTGGAAACAAAAAATAAAAAATATATCTGATTTTAAAATTATACATTTTGTAAAGAACCTGCACAATAGCGACTATTAAAATAACAAGTGTGTGAAATGGAGATTATCAGAAGGCAATGGCAATACACTCCATTAT
Organism: Acrobasis repandana; assembly: GCA_963576875.1. Classification (NCBI taxonomy): domain Eukaryota; kingdom Metazoa; phylum Arthropoda; class Insecta; order Lepidoptera; family Pyralidae; genus Acrobasis; species Acrobasis repandana. The sequence continues at coordinate 8,212,833 of OY756227.1, forward strand.
CTCTGCCAAAAATCGTCATTACATGTGCATACTGGGGCCTGGGCCACAGTTCGCTTTCCCCTAAATACGGGCCTGAATCGTAATAATACCTAATTATAAATTAAGAACGATAAAATGAATGTAAAGTTTTTACCTTACAATATAAAAACCCATCTTGTATTTTATAAGTCTCTTTCATCAAAAAATGTATAGTTAATTGTGATATTCTCTGCCTCACTTCAAGTGGTACATTCGCATCAGTTTTGCTCTCCTCGGAAGCAATGCAGCAAGAAATGCATTTGAAGGCAATCAAACAGATTTGCAGATTGTTTTTAGAAGACAAGTCTGTGTCTATCAGGTTTGTGAGAACTCCGTTTTGACCGAGTAAATCTTCAAAAAACTGAAAATGAAATAACCTTGCTATAATATCTTAATTATCTGTTTGGGTATATTTTTTTTGGCTGTATGTAATAAAAATATTACATGACCTTCTTTTAACTTATACAATGTGTTAATGAATTAACACAAAACCTCTCAGATGGTACCACAGCCCATGAAACTGAACAACTTTTGTTCTACAATATTCACAAAACCCAAAAAACAATTTGAACTTTCATACAAACTGATCAACTGATTGAGTCAATTTGTATGAAAATCTGAATTTTATTTTTGGCATTTTGAGAATGTTGTAGAACAAAAATTGTTCAGTTTCATGGGCTGGGGTACCATCTGAGAGGTTTTGCGTTAGTTCATTAACACATAGTAGAAAAACATCAGTCATTAATTCTGTTATCTTTTTAGCCCTAAATTTAAGAAGAGGAGTGTTAAAGTTTGACAAGTGTAAGCGCAGCATAAGTGTGTAAGCCGCTGTCTTGTGTATCATAGCCCCCAAACCGATAAAAATATTTTAAAAATTTTATTCTGAAAGGTGACTTGACCAAGGGTTTAAATTTTTAATTAACAACTTACCTTTCTGCCTGCAAGAGAGTTTATATGCAATATAGACTGAAGGTTATGAAGAATATCTGGCATTATAATATCTGAACACTTCCTTAAACATTGAATGTGCCATGAAATCACTTTCAAAAAGTATTCCGTTTCAAATAGCAAATTTTGTTTTGTTAAAATGCTGTTTATTAAATGTGATGTTTTTGCCGCTAAAAACTCATCTGCTGGTTTAATATTGAGAGACAAAGCCGTCACTAAAGATGTAGCATCCTGAAATAAGTTTTATAATCAGTAAAAAACAAATACATCATCCATGTAATTTGACAACTTCAATAATTCAAAGACACTACTTACATGTTTCCGGACAAACAAATGAACTTTAAAAGGCTTTGAGTTCAACTCGTCCAGAAGAGAATGTACTTTTGATTTGTTGTATTCTTCTGTGTAGAGAAGATTGCATAGTTCACCAGAAAATAGTGAAAAATTCTGGGACAAGTTGACATCCATTTTTGGAATGTATAAGGCAATATATAGGTATCTTTCTTTATTTCATTTGGTTGGCACACATATATGTTGTAATATCTACAATTTAATCAACGAGAATTAAATATAATATATTTTAATCGTACATATTTATTTTCACAAACAAAACCGACAAAACCATATGCCCTCAGCCCTCATTTTGATTGACATGCATTCATTGGACATTATGACAGACCAGACATGTATGCATGCCTTTCTTAAGCATGCATGAACTTAGAACATTGCAGAATTTTAATAAAAATTCAATAAAACGCCATCTAGTCACGAGTTCTTACCTAACTCCTAATGCGTGTTATAGAATAGAAATATCAAATGGTGGAAAAATCCGCCATACGAGGTAGAACACGTGATAGCTCAGTTGATTAGAGCATGGTCAAAATAAGAGCAACGTTGCGAGTTCAAGTCCCACTTACGCTGAATATTTTTACACAATTTTTTTATTATGATGGATAAATTCGACATTCGTGGTATAGCTCAGTTGTTTAGACTTTAGAACATAGTCGCATTTGAACCGAGATCGCGAGTTAAGTCCCAGCTCACGGAGTAATTTTTTCTCCATTTTATTTCATCTTTTAGTCCTATGGCACAGGCCGGAATCTCCTAAGGTACGCGTAATATGCGTCACCCAGGCGTCACCGTTCCCCGTCCCCGCACCTCTCCCCCGTTTTTGCCTCGATGACTCACGTTGGCCTTCAAGAACCGGGGGAGAGGTGCGGGTGCGGGGAACGGGGACGCATATTGCGCGTACCTTAGGAGATTCCGTTCTGCTTACTCTTACTGTATTCTGTGCCTATGGTGTTGCGAAAGCTTGCTACCAGATGGCGCCACTAGTTTGATCTAACAATAAAGCTGTAGTTTCTTATCTATTTCAGTATATACAATAATAATCTATGATGACTTGCATGACATTGACGTCAATATATTTTCAAGTCAAATTTAAACAAGTATTTTTTTGGCTAAGAACGAGTTAAGTAAGAGCATGCTATTGTTTTAGGCAGGGCTTGGAATACCGTTAAAATCTGGTAACGTTAATTCTGTCAAACGGCGTTAACGTTATCAGCAAAGGTAACGTTATGCTAGGTAACGGTATTTTTTAGAGATGAAACGGATAGCAGTTTGGCCGAATACCGGATACCGGATATTCGGCCGATCATGTGGCCGGATATCCGGCCGCCGGATATCCTGCGAAACTTAGCCGTTTGCGTAGGCGGCGCGCTAATGATCGGGTGGACTCGGTTCGATTCGGGTCTTGTCGAAACAAAGCCAAAATCTACCTTTCTGCACCTTGCAGCAGTGTGTATAGCGAAAGACTTTTTTCTGAAGCTGGCCTTATTTATGAAGAGAAACGCAACCGCCTGCTACCTCTCAATGCAGATAAATTAGTATTTATTCACCATAATTTGCCCTAAGTGCAGTACGAGTACTAATTCATTAATTTTCTTTGTATTAAATTAATTTACTATTGTGTGATTACAAATTTAAAACTAAAATCAATTATATTTAAGTTAAGTGATACTAACACTAACTAAATAAAGTAAATAATTACTCAAAATATGTTTCTTTTATTCGGCCGGATAGACACCCGGTCGAATAGTAGCTATTCGGTATTCGGCCGGATAGTATTATGGCAGCCGGATAGGCCGGATACCGGATAGTTACCGGATATCTGTTTCATCTCTAGTATTTTTCCCACTATTTACCGATACTCAGATAATGTTACCAATGATATTAACGGTAAAAGGTATTGTTAACACTGTATTTCTTTTCGATATTTGACAGAATAAATTGATGAGAGGCTACTAGAGGTATTTATATAATATTTTACAAGTATTGAAAAAAAGCATCGTTACTTATATCGTTAATTGATAACGTTATAAGTCTGGCTACTGAAAGATGAGACTGATTTTTTATTCCGAAATTATAAATGGCAACACCAATAATAACGTCACTGTCACTATAACCTGAGTAGTTGATGTGTCAAAGTGAAAAATATTTCTGTGATTTACGTGATTTCTAATTGAAAACATGACGAAAACACTGAAAAGCGACTTGCGAAAGGTTCTTTTTATTATGATTAGTAAATTTGAAAAGAAACAAGTAGAAAGCGATGTAGTTTTCAAGCAAAAACAAGAGTGCTTGCGTGAAATATCCCAGTGCATTGGTTAGTGTGGTTTGGATATTTTGATACTTTTCATTGTATTGGATTGCACATTCCAATTTATTTCGCAGGAGTGGATATGTCTAATATTTATTCATTTTCAGAAAACATGGATGACGCAAATGATCCAGTTGCAGAAGTCATAAAAGCAACCATTAAAAAATTGAATGATTTGTTCCAAAAAGAATGTTTAAAGACACAAAATCAGTATCTTGATGAGATTTCTTTTCTGACCGGTAAGTACCTATGCCATCGTTTTTTAACAAATCACCTGGAACCCGTTAAATCACTGTTAGCATATGAAATACTCCATATTCCTAAATGATATAAATAAAACCAATTTATAAAACCACCGTTCTTTTTCTTATATTTTGAAAAGTAACAAAACAACCGTTGCTTAGATACATAAGTAATACTTACACTTAACATGACACGGAAATACAACCTTATCAGAACCAACAAAATTCCTGCAATTAATGTTCAGACTAACTGTCATAGTTCTTTGGACTATAGGTACTTGTTATTGTAACTGGAATAGGGTATATTCATGTTATTTTTTTATTTTTTTAAACGATTCTATAAGTTATTATATAACCGGAAAAAAATATAACACTTACAGAATATAATTAAATAAGCTTAAAAAAATAATTAAAACTACTATTATTTTTGGACGACTATAAACGCGCCATTTTGCGCTTTTATTCTGTGACGTCACCGTGCATTGTCAATGTCATAGATACACTTATATGTCAGTGTCAGTCGAGTGCAAATTACAAATTCAAAATATTATCAACAAAACAACGAAGTGTTGGATTCACAGTTTTATTTTATAAGTAATACTATCTAATTTGTGATTATAAGTGAGTGATTAAAGCTTTTAATATCAATTCATTACAAATGGAAGGGCGCACAAAATCTTATTATAAATATTGTATGGTTCCTATGTGCAAAAATAACATCGTAACTGCACCTGACAAAATATATTTTCATATGCCCAAAGATGCAAATGTAAGGAAAACGTGGTGTAAGGCGATGAGAAGAGATGATGTATCGTGTTTAAGTAGTTTATACTGTTGTTTTAGATAGAATGTTCAACAACTTCTCTAGCCGCATGGATGAATACAAGTCTTTCATTCCATTCCGCGTATTAGGGTTCGCTGTTTTACAAAACCGAGCTGTAATGCCAAACAGCTAGAGGTTTAGTGAATTAGCGGATTATACCATTCAACTGCGACATGTACATACCTATTGTGAACAAAAAATACATATTGTGAGCAAAATGAGTAGTGTCATCCTTTGCAAAACTACACAGTAGTATTGTAAGTACCTACTTCAATTATTTATAATTTAATAGGTAGTAGACTAGCTGCCTGCTACTATAAGCTATAAGATAATGTACTACCTACCGTAATTGACTAAACAAATGTATATTATTTAAGAAAAAAAATACCCAAAATTCTCCAAGACTTTTTTTTTCTCTAAAATTTCCCATTTTTACCCAGCATTGCGAAAAAAATACCCAATCTGGTAACACTGCAAATTACAAATGACTTATTGACAGTGACAGACAGTCTTCTTCTTTTTAATTTGTGATTGACAGCACAGACTATTTAGAAAATTAAGTTTGACAGTGTTTCGTGACGTCACGTGGCGTTTCGGAAATTTTCGAGGGAATTTTAAAAATACAGCTTTTAAATAATTAATTTCTCAATGGAAACACGTTAAATTGAAAAGATATATATATGGGTATATTTCTTTAGCAATAAAGTATACACATAATTTTTTTTGTTCGTTTCTGAATCACATGCATATTGTCTATTCGAGCAGTGTTTATTGTTCATTTTGTTTAATACTCCCTTTTTATTTGTAAAGACCTTAAATGGCTCCTTTGCTAACAAACATTGTAATACATAATTTTGGGTTGGCCTTCTTATTAAAATAAAAATTTTATAAAAAAAATCTTTTTTTCGTTCTTTTGTCAAAAAATGTGTTATTCACTCCATGTTCTTTTAAATTAACTTTACTTAAATATTTTTTCAGATGTCAGTGTTGGTACCCTCAAAAGAATTAAAACAGAAGGTCAAACAAATAAAGGCGTGTGGCACACACCAGGAAAAAAAAGACCACATAAACCAACAGTATCAAGTTTGGATAGTTTTGATATTGATGCAATTAAAAACAAAATTAATGAGTTTTATATAGTGAAAAAACAAATCCCAACTTTAAGGTCCCTTTTAAGTGAACTAAGAGAAAATATTAATTTTACTGGTTGTCGTGAAACATTGCGTCGCATTCTTTTGTCAAATGGGTTTGAATTCAAGAAAAATAAAGATGAACGTTCAATTCTCATTGAAAGATATGATATTGCGGCATGGAGACACCGTTTCTTGCGGACCATTGCAAATGGGTATCTGAAAAACTAATCCCAAATTTAAGTGAGCCCAGTGTTATTGTCATGGATAATGCTAGTTATCACTGTGTTCAGGTTAATAAGGGTCCGACAACTAATTCTAGAAAATCGGATATCCAAGCATGGCTCTCTTCAAATGGTATTTCATTGTCTACCAAGCCGGTCTACCAAGTAGATGAACTTTTAAAGCAGCATGGCCATGAAGTGCTAAGACTCCCGCCCTACCACTGCGATCTAAACGCGATAGAATTAATATGGAGTTTGGCGAAACGCAAAGTTGCCAGTAAAAATATTGCTTTGTCACAAGACTCGTTTAATAGCGTAACACCAGAGGACTGGAAAAAAAATACAGATCATGTTATTCATGTTGAAGACCAATACAAAAAACGAGATGGAATTACTGCAGATATGGAAGAGTTCATAATAAGAGTCAGAGAAAATGATAGTAGTTCAGAGTCTTCATTTGAGGTTGAATTTTTAGATTCAGATTTTGACTATTCTGATTAAAAATATAAAATTGTATTGTCATTGTCATGTTTTTTTTTCCTTCCTTAACTTACTGATGTTTTTTTTTTTTTGGAATCCATTAAGTAAAATAATAAGCTACTACTATGATTGATTCGATGTATATTATTGTACAGATTCTACTGAATGCTAGAATATTATAATAAAACAAAAAGTATCAAAACTATATTTCCGACTATAACTAGAGTTGCCATGCGATGCTTTTTTTGAATTTGCCGCCCTTTTCCAGTCGCATCTTTCGTTAGCCAGACTCTACCCCTTATAATTAGTGGTAACTAAAATAACGTTATTTAACGTTATTTTTAGCGTGAATTTGGTATCGTTAACAAGCCCTGGTTTTAGGCTAGTTTTATCATAACAAACAAACAACTAAGCAAACAATCATCATTTTTATTTACAATATTAAGTATCTCATGATTCCGCGGACTATAACGTGAGAGCGAGCAATACACCTGCATCAAGAAAACTTTAGGTTGGTTTGGAGTTTGGAGAAATAAGATACTTAAGCTACCAACATAAAACCTTTTTGTTTATCAATAGAGAAATTATGCGTAATCCAAAAAAAATATAATTTGAATGCCAAATTCACGAATTTTCCATACCATTTCAAAAATACAACCAACTCTATTCACAAACACGTAAAATGTCTTTATTTAATTTAAAAATCCCTACTTTAGAAAAAACAGTTTCCCATCATCCCTGGGAAAGGGTAATAAAGGATGTATATTCTGGCAAAATGAAATATGCCCATAACTCGGTGAAGAATCCAAAGTATCCAAAGAAAGAAGAAAAGAAGCCACCAGTTCCTGAAGGACCACGAGTCAGGTTCACCATAGTGGGCATTAGAGTTACAAAGGAGTTTATTTATTGTGCTAATTTAGTAAAAGGATTGCATAAGTATAGACGAAAAAATTTCGATGCTCCTATTATAAGAGGTACTATGCATAGTATGATCTATCAAAAAAAATAATACTGATCCCTAATTTAAAATAATTCTAACACTGTGGGTTTCGTGGCATTTCCACGTAAACTGAGTACAGAAACCACAGTTTCTATAGACTGCTCCATCACAAATATCACGATCCTTATGTGCTATGCTAGGTATATGCTTGTTGTCATGTAATGACGATGGGCTAAGTTTTTCCTGTGAGATATTGAGCCGAGAAATCCAATCCCACTTCTGATCTCAACTAAACTAAAACAAGAGCGTATTTTGATAAATACTTCATGATCGTGATCGTGACTAAGCGTCACAGCACATGCAATCTGTTGTCGTGTCGCTATTACGATTCAAGAGATAGAGCCATGTGATTGTGACAGACAGAAGGACGGACAGACAGAGCGAAGTCTCAGTAATATGGTCCCGTTGGCACCCTTCAGAACCCTAAAAATAACAATACGGTATAAACGGCGCAGCGAGTAAAGACATCAAAAGTATCTCAAATAGGTTCCTTTAGAGAAAAGTCCACACGCACCTTTATGCTGATTTGTTGCAGCAGAACTAATCATTATCATAAATTGTTTTGTATTTTATATTATGTATTTATGTATGCATGTAAATGTATGTATGTATTGTATATGTAGATATGTGTATAGTGTGTGTAGAAATACATATCTTTAAGGCCGTACCTGAATTTTCCGGGGTCCAGTGCTGCCCCCATTTAAAATAAATCATTTCAAAGAAAACGGCGACATCATTTAAAATTTTGCTACTACCAAGTCCTAGAACCCTTCAATTCCCTTTTGTACCATTGTGGTCAATAAAGATTTAATAAATAAATAAAGCGCTCTGGTTTAGAAGCACTCAATTAGGCAAACAGTAGAAAGTACCTACGTATAAATGATATTTTATAGAGATATAGAACAAACTTTTATACAGGTGTAACTACTGTAGAATGGCCGCTAGTATTAAACGATTTGAAACTCCGATACGGCGGCCTGGCGTTCTGTCTGAACTCGCAGGTTGCTGTGGTAATGGACGACAAGTTTCTCGGCGGCGAAAACGAATTGAAGGAATTGATTGAGTCGAAATACGTTTACCATTTGTCTTTGGATTACTATAAAGAAGGCGTCAGTCAGTTCGCTTCTTACGTGAGGTCCTCTGGAGTAAGTTGATTGAATTTTATTTAAGTAGGTATTATAGTGCCTACTCTTGGAGTCGAAGAAGAGAGGCCTATGTTCAACAGGGGGCGTAAGAAGTGTTGAAATGATGATTGACTTATCCTTGATAACACGGTTATAAGCTTTTGTTATAATTTCTAGAAAATAATGTGGTTTTTTTAAAGACCACACCTGTAGCTTTACCAAATTAGTTCCATGTTGGTCTAGGAGAAAATAAATAAACGGGTAAGTGCGAGTCGGACTCGTACATGAATGGTTCCGTACCACCGTACAATGTTTTAAAACGCTGAAGAAACACGTTTCTTGTATGAGGACCCCCTTTAATTTTTAACTTTATCTTATTTTTAGTATTTGTTTTTATAGTGGTCATAGTAATACATAATCTGTGAAAATTTAAAGTATCTAGTTAATGCTATTATAAGGATCTAGTTAAAAACGCAGAAAAAACACGTTTTTTGTATGACGACCCCCTTCAATTTTCAAGTATTTTTTATTTTGAGTATTTGTTGTTATATATAGTAATATAGTAATACATAATCGGTGAAAATTTCAAGTGTCTAGCTTTTACGGTTCAAGAGATAGAGCCCTGTGACAGACGGACAGACGGACAGACAGACAGACAGACAGACGGACAGACGGACAGACAGCGGAGTCTCAATAAAGTCCCGTTTGCACCCTTTGGGTACGGAACCCTAAAAATGAAGAATCACCACTATCACCAGCTGCCTGAATATTTTTATTTTAAAATACATACGTCCAATAACTTTGATGTCTTTTTTACAGCGACCGTGTGCGTATTTTCATTTTTCTATAAATAATGAAAACATTGGTTCTATGATATTTATGGTAATTTTAATCTTTTAAGTTTTAGTAGGTATTTAGTTAGTGTTTAGCGATACACATACAGCGTACACTAGGTATACGTATAGTATGCGTAATAAGTATCTATGCAACGTAGGTACATTAGCAAACCCCTGTTTTTAACCGACTTCAAAAAAGGAGGAGGTTATCAATTCGACCGTATGTTTTTTTTATGTATGTTTGTTACGTCATATCTTCGCCATTCTTTTTTATTGAAAGTCTTTACTACTAAGTTGGTCCTTATTTAATTTGAAGATATGATTAAATGGGTGAATCAACTTTTAATTGTACCTGTTGTCGAATTTCGCATTTTTTTAAATGTTAAGATTTTATAGATTAAATTATTTTAGATTGTAGCCTATTTATTCTATTTTTTGTTACAACTTTAAGCAGAACACCTATTAAAGTTTTAAGTAGGTTTTAGAGCGGTAATTTCAAATCTGGCAAGAAAAATGTGTCCCTTGGACAACTAAATAATTATTTTTTCTAGTTAATTAAACAAAGGTTAAAATTTAAACCACTTGTCGCATATTATTAGACGTATCAAAAACCTCAGTTTACAACTAATTTGTTATTCAATTCAATTCAATTGTTTTTATTCGGATAACCATGATCCATGATTTGTTAGTATTACAGTAACTTAAAACTAGTGTTAGTACTTATAGCTACACAGTATTTTTTTGTAACATAGAATGCAACCTCTGTGTACAGAGGGCCCTGCGGGCATGCCTTTAAATTTGACCATATAAGGCTACCGGCATGGTCCCCTGCACAAGGTGTCCCATTATTTGCGAATCCAGTCTATCCGCCACCGTTTTTAGAATGCTGTTGTGACTCGACCTCACTCTTCTTAACAGTGATGCCATTTTTTTCCGGATCACGGCATGAAATCCGTCCGTTCTGGCCTGCGCAAACATTTCAGAGGCACTACAGAACCGAGGGAGTCTCAACAACATTCTAAAAATATCATTGTATTGGACGCGGATAGCATCTAACGATCTTTTGGTGCAACAGGCCCACAGACCTTATTGTTTGCTGTATTAAATTTGCAGATATTTCGATTTTAACAGTCTCTTGGACAACCGCTATCTTAAAAATAAGGTAACTTTGTTATATAAACCACAAACGATATGATTGAATTTGAAAACTACAAGGAATAATAAACTTGGATCGTAATGTTTGTAATTTCAACCAAAAAAAAAATATTACTGCGTTATTTCATGTTAATAACTTACCTTTACTATCAGAAAATATGGGGACAATGCGGTTGTTCGATAGACAAAATTGATTGTCTCGGAGACAAAGCAGATACTCAAGCTAGGTATATCTAAAAGATAGAGCTTAGTTATTAATTAAGGCCATATTCTACTTTAAATTATATTCATGGAATCTTAACTACAAAATATTTGAGAAATCCTTAAACATTTTAAAAATAAACCTTCTAAAACTGTTATTTTTATTGAGGTTACTTCTCTCGATGACATTCCCATTCTGTAACAAAAATATAAAATGGTTAGCAGACTATAAACCTTAAGATTATGTAAATCAAGAGTTTCTCTAATCTAGCCATTACCGGCAGCCTTTTTCAGGTTGATGGACTCGTCGGTCCACCTGATAATAGGAAGTCCACTACGATTGCCAAACCGTAGTCGCCATTTGACAACGTCGTTGCTCTGTCATTCGTCGGTTTCACGATAAATGTGGCTACAGCCTGCAGCCACTTCAGCTTGCAACATTTATGTACTGTTCACTACGTTTTTTTTCCGATTACGTCGTTTCTCCTTCTATCCATTAGTGGCTAAATGAGCGATGCAAGCAATCGTACTTTGTGGCTTGCCCTGCTGATGAAAGTTTCTATTTTTGGAGAAATATTATTTTTTTCATAACTCAAAAAGAAAACCAACTAAAACAGCACATTTATTGTCTAATTTTATTTGATTGTCTATTGGGCAACCAGTACTATTCACTGGACAACCGTTTTAGTTGTCCAAATGACTGGTTGTCCAAAGGACATTATTTAGGTTCTAACCTGTTTTGTTAAAAAAAACTACCTAGATATCATTATTTTATAAGATCAATACAAAACTAACATAAAGACCATTCTATTATGCTAAAAAATCTAAAATATTCATTCAAAAAAGAAGAAATAAAATATTTCAGAATATTTATTGAATACTTACTAAATACCTATAAATTACTTTACAAGTGCGTACATATAATTAACACCATAGTAATTTTTTTTTTCACTATTGAAGTTTTACGTTATGACTATTGCTTGGGTGTCCCCAAGCAATAGTCGTACGTTTTTTAGTATGGAATGTACTTTAATGTCTATAGGACAACCGTTGACATTCGCATAAATATGTAAAAAATCTATAGCCTTCTTTGACTAAAGTGATGTTTCATATCTATACTAATATTATAAAGCGGAAGAGTTTGTTTGTTTGTTTGTTTGAACGCGCTAATCTCAGGAACTAATGGTCCGATTTGAAAAATTCTTTTTTTGTTGGGTAGTCCATTTATAGAGGAAGGCTTTAGGCTATATAACATTACGTTTCGACAACCACGCGAATGAAGTCGCGGGCACAGCTAGTATTAAATATAAGCCAAACCGTTTGCGTTGGTATAAATTTCATATTTCTAAAAAAAGGTTACTTTTTTGTTTGGGGACAGGAAAAAGTGAAGGGGGTACAATTAAAAGTTGATTCACCCAAATGAACTATTAAAATTATTCATTCATTATTACTTACCATCTACGTACTAACGGCTAAGTACACGATGGAGGCCTATTTTTGAAAGCGGGAGTCACCAAAACACAAATGTAGATTACAAAGTCACCACTCGCGTCCCACTTCACGAAATACCAGTGTACTACCTGTGGTACTACGCAGGGACTGAATAACCCAAAAAATACGATATCTTTCAATTGCGGTATGACGTCATATCGAAAAATAGCGATTACCGCTTTATTTCGATACACAAATTTATTTCAGTACCCTAAGTTTTTGTGTACAGATAGAAAAAGTTATATTTCGGTACCGGTACTTGAACGTTAATAAATAAAGGTATGAAAGACATAGATAGAAGAGAAGACTGGCGAAACGCGACGAAAACAGGTTCTATCAGGTTCGCCGACGCACGCGCTCGTGTCTTACCTACCCTGGATCGCACCCGCACCCCTCGCCCCACGCCCCGCAACGGTCGATGCTTTGTTTTTCGGTACCGATATCGGATAAAGGTTAAATAACGGTATGGCCCTACCTTTTTTTTATTAATGTACACTTATTTTATACCGGTACCGTAACGTTATACCGTAACCGCTTTCAGTCCCTGGTACTACGTGAGTACTAGTACTTATTCAGTGATTGTACACCGTAACCACAACTTCTTCCTGATGTCGCCTCCCACGTCCAAAAAAAGGTCTTTTGGTTAAACTAGGAATTCTTCGTAATCGTAAGTAAGTCGTGTCGTGTATCGAACGAATTTCGTTCAACTGTCGTATAGGGCGTCAGTATCGTGATCGTAACATTATTCGCGTGTGTGTCGCATTGCATAATACTTCGGAGTTGACCAGAGTTAATACAGAAAATCTTATTTTTACACCATTGACATGAATATAGTACGTAAGTACATAGATCTCGTTGTTTTACACAGATCTAAACATGTACCTAAGTACCTATACTTTAAGTATATTTACAGTTGTATTCGGACATAGTGCCGCTTACTTGCGACAACTTCCTCCGCCTCTGCAAACAAACCAAGGGTGGTTACGGAGGTACTCCAGTCCATCGCATTGTCAAAGACGGCTGGATACAGTGCGGCGGATTCGGGCTGAAGGATAATACAGATTTGGGTTGCGAAAACTTTATAGTTCCGCACGACAGACGCGGCGTGTTGTGCATGGCTAATGATGGAAGGTACTTATTTCTTCTACAACACTATCACGTCTTTATCTAACAGACTAACAGAGCCTATGGCCACAAGACTCAAAGGCCACTCTAAGCGTAATGGTGGGCGTAAAGGTAGAAAAATGGATTTAAAATAGAGATGGGTTGCTAGCCTTATTTATCGCATATTAACATGATTGAAATTCTTGCTCATTCCCTCGATTAGCTTTAATGATCGATATTTATGTTAAGAGAAGCAGCTAGTTCATTCTATGATCTTTACCCAGACCAGCATGGAAGAATTTCTTTGATAGGATACAATGACCTGATTGATGGAAGGTAAAAATATTTTTTTGTAGTTAGCCGCAAGTTTTAGTAACAATAATCATTTTGCTGTAAATATTTGAATACTGATTATAAACTTTTTTGTATAATGAATTAATATTATTACTTATTTTATTTTAAAGTACTTATAGAAATTTATGAAAAATAACCGTTTCAGACACGTAGACTGCTCAACTCAATTTTTCGTTTTGCTGCAACCCGCCATGTGGATGGCATACAAATATGTCGCATTTGGTCAGCTCATTGACGGAGAAGAAACTCTTAAGAAAATTGAGCGGGTTCCTACTTTCTATGAATCGCCATTAAAGGACATCAAAATATCCCGCAGCGGTATATTTAATATGGATTGTCAAGATATTATGATAAACAAGAATAGCAAAGAATATATTTTCGGTCACATCGATGATCTTTACGTGATCGGAGAAATATTTTACGAGGCAAGTTAAAAAAGTTGACTTCTTATAAATAGAAAAAATTCTAAACAGACTTGATAGGTACTTTTAAGGTTTAAATTTTATCTAAAATTTTATTTATGTAACTAATTTCACATTTAGGATATTAAATAGAATTCAAAAGAAATAAAAAAATGTGCCTTTTATGACGCGTTTTTTCATGGACAGCTGACGCGTTGGCCAGATTCTACAGCCTACCTAGCTAAAATAGATGTACATGTTGTAATAGTGATACCTAGTCTATTATAAGTAAAAACAACATTTGGACGCATGTAGGTACTACGGTGGGCACTCGGGATAAAAAGTATTCATGTCATGACAGAGACTTACTGAAGACAACATTGTGGACCACCAAAAAAACAATTCGGTCAAATGATATTCGCTCGGCATCGTATTTGGCTCAAAGGCTCGCACGCAGGCCATTCGAAGGGAAAATGCTGCGAGCATTATGAGCTTTGGGCCGGGCCGGGTACGAACCGTGGGGTCTTTTAGACTAATTTGAAATATACCTACTTATTTGATTTGACGAAGCATGTTGCGGATTTATTTCTGTAAACCTTTGACGAGGCATATTGCGGATGTACATTTGTACTTTTTTGACGAAGCATGTTGCTGATGAATATTTGTAGCATCATTTAGAGCATCATAAACTAATAATATATAATTTATTTGGTGCAAAAGTTGAAAAGAAAAATACAATAGGTACTTACGCTGTTTTACAAATGTCGAAAAATGGTTTTAAATAATTCTATAATAGGTACATAATAAGCACAATACATTAATATTTAATATAGAGAGGTCAAGGGGATAGCTCTAGAGAGGGAGACATGGAAACTACTCCACCGACAAGAACGTAGTTCTTAAATTATAGATAGATTAATATTTCCGGGATATCTACTTATTGTATTATCAATAAAAAGTGTTGAAAGTTCAAATGTTGAAGTTAAAATTCCACAAGTGCGCCAAAAACGCTATTAATGGCGGCGGTTATTTGTCAGATGACGTCACACACAGGAAATACGCGCATACAAAAAGTCAGTAAAAACGCCATGTTTACTTTCGTGTGATGTCATGCATCAAATAATCCATTCAGGGCGTTTCCGTCATAGAGAAAAAGTTAGTAATTTTTTCTTCTTATTTGATAGGATGACGTTTTTTTTCAGTGTTTTTTCACAATTTCTTATTTCATTATTTAATTTGAGTACTTTAGTACTGCATCTTGAATGCCTAAAAAGCCCTATAAAAATATTGTATAGCTTTCCTACACTCTAATTGATTTTTAACTTCATTGTAACATGGGTTAAATCCTTATACCTTACTTGTAATAGTGGGTAGTAGTGTTGGTGACGCAAGCCTATTGCGTGTAGGAATATCAAATTGTGGCGAAATTCGGCGTGCGGAGTTGAACACGTGATGACTCAGATGGTAAGAGCATAGTCGTATTGACACTATGGTCGCGGGTTCAAGTCCTGCTCACGTGGTGCTTTTACCATTTCTAATTTCATTAATTTGCGTACTTTAGTACTGCATCTTGAATGCCTAAAAAAACTATAAAAATTATGGTTTATTTTAAATAATGTCCAACAAGCTATTGCAAACACTAGTTATATTACTTATACTCGATGCTTATACGTAAGTAATTAATACTTACGTATATAACTAGTGGTTAGTGCAACACACATATAATATACTTACACATAAAAATATCCGTGCTTTGTAAGGCATGTCAAGTCGTGTCAGCTTTTATAATAATGACAATAATCCAGTTTCTTTAGATGCCTTTAGGCAGCTTGAAAAATCGTACACTAGTGTTGGCCACTCACACACACAAAAAATAGAGCAAACAAATTACATATATCCAAATACTCAAATCTCCAAACATCAAAATCTTCGTATTTATAATCATCTTCTTCACCTTAGTGCTTTCCCGGGTGCAATATATAAAAAATTATCCCCACTTTACGTATAGGGGAGGCAACCGTATTTCTTTTACTTTTTATTACCCTTTTTTTGGGCATACGTCAACTATATACAAAGTGGAAGGGACATACCCGTAATAAATCGAATAACGGGCTATACTAGATCACTTAAGTATAATGAAATTAAAATAACAGTCAAAAAACGAAAAATAAAATTCGACATTCCCATACAAATCGCCCGGGCGGCTTCTCACTTTTGTATGGAAATGTTGAAATTTATATTTGTTTTTTGACTGTTATTTTAATTTCATTATACAATAATGATCTAGTACATACCGTGGTTCGATTTATTACGGGTATGTCCCTTCCACGTTGTTATCTATGAAAGAGAAAAATCTAATTACTAACAGGAACGCTAATGAACATCGAGAAAATAAAATTCATTTGTTATTAGTACTGCTGTATAATCTGTTGCAATTTAACCTATTATTTCAGGAGCTTTTGGAAAGAGTGTTTGCGTTAATAACTGTGAGAGCACATCAAGTAATGACAGGTGAAGAAATGTTGGGAGAAGAAGTTAAAGGTGAAGGAGATCTTATGAAGGATAGCAAACGGTAAGTTTATTCACATGTTATACAACCCGTGTCGGAGCTCGACCTGTCCCGGCGAGTAAGATAGTAGAAGAGGTAGAAATAGAGACTCGACAACAACACAGATTATATACTATTTATTATCTGATACTGAATGGTACATAAGAGTATAAAAGAATAATATTTAATAAGGTACAACAGATAGAGAGTAGTAAGGATGGTGGAATGAGTAAAAAGGGATCAGTCAATGATTTGAAAATGGAATGAAAGGGAATTTAAAATGAAATGAAGAATGAAAAACGGACAAGATGAGATGAAGAAAGAAGGTTTGAACATGATGCATGCAGCATCGTTACACCCGTAAATCGAACCACGGTCTAATAAATTAAAATAATAATAAATTTCGGCATTTCAATACAAAAGTGTGCGGCCGCCCAGGCGATTTGTATGGGAATGTCGAATTTATTTTTTTGAGTTATTTGAATTTCAATATACCTACTTTAGTGAGATCACTAAAGTCCGTGGTTCGATTTATTACGGGTATGATTAATTTGCGGAAGCGTCAGCAATGCATTTTCCAACCGGGCCACCGAGCTCCTCATTAATTTAAAAGTAGCTAATTGATATAATAACATGTTTTAGATTTATGCAAAAGAAGGAAGATATAGAGAAGCAGCTAGGTAAAAGTCAGGTCGCGATACAGCCGCTTTCTGAACAAGAGCTAGTAACAGCAGATGAGTATGAATATGAATACGAGGGTATGTCATATAAACATGTATCTATTGGGCCCACAGCAAGTTTAGTGGTGAAACCAGAAAAACCTTTCTATTTGCCATTGACCGATGTACCTGATCCTAATGATACGGACTCTACTTTTAACCTGAGAAAGTAAGTAGTTTGGAATTGAATACAAAATAGTACCTACTTTATGGAAACTGCTGAAATAATTTCTGATATGTAAAAAATAAAGTATATGTGGACTATAAAGACCGACAAATCACTTTGTAGAGCTTCCCATATTGCAAAAAACAATCTTGTACTAATTACATAAAAAAGTAAGAAAATAAATCACAGAAAACAGATATCAACCGGTACTGTTCACCTCAGGTCAGGTCTACTACCTTGTCCATCTATAATAGGCATGATGACTGAAATGAAAAATCATTTTTGGCCCATCGGTTAGATTATTAAAAAATATTGTGCAAATATTTTTTCTTATCTCTGAGAAACAATAAATGACGAAGATACAGCGCATTTAATTTCGCATGAGGTAACGGATTTGTACGATTTTTACACAGCGGTGACGTGACAAAGCCCCCACTCTGAAACTTAGATTCTCTGTATCTTTGTGAATTTTTACTTTTTTGATAAACTGAGAAATATGGGTTCATTATGTTTGGATAATCTAACTAGCGGACTAATTAGAATAATACTTTTCTGACCCAGTCATCATCCCTATTATATTATTAAATTGCTAAATCTATCTATGCATTACAGATTCGTAAGAGGTGATTATTGCCTAGAATCCGACTTGGATAAAAAAGTGACGCCAGAGTCTGCGAAGACAAAAACAGCGTATCCTTCAGAAATTGTGGCCAATATTGATACTTCAACTAGCGAGTCCGAGTCATGTATGTATTTCCTAATATAGGTGCCAAACCATTTAATTACCACAATTATTGTTATTTGACCTGTGACATATACCTGAGGAAATAATAACTGACCAAGCAAGCGAAGCGTCTTAGTTTCGAGATGCTGTTTGGCTTGCATAGCCAAAAATGGTTTTGTCCGTCTGTCTTTTTTAATTCTATCGCGATTTTTTATTGGAATAGAAATCAAGATGTTGCAAAAAAAGTCTAAAAGGGGGAGTGGGGGGGGGGGGGAAAGGGGAAAGTTTGATGTAGTGTAGCGTTATATATGGGCGGATTTCACTGAAATGGCTTTGCTAAGCCAGGGGAAAGGGGAGAGTGTTGGTTATTGCATGGTTATAAGAGCTCGCAAGGTCTACTGTTCTCACAGAACCACTAGTAAGTTATAGTTTCTATCGACTTGGGGCCACCTGTAAGCATACATGTGTACATTTGTTTGTTTTTACTAAGTAATACTATTATAACTAGTACTTATTCAAAAGAAGTAAATTACAAATATAACTTATGGCCTAAGGCTGTATTAAATATCTGCCAATCTTTTATGAACTATGTAAATAATTTCGGCGTCATTACATGACCTTGTAAATACAAAAGATCTTTGTTTACAGGAGGCAATAAAAACTACTGGCCGGATACTTTATCTTATCAAAAAAACTTACGCTGACGAAAAAATTTTTTCACATAAAATTTTGTTACTAGGTCCTGCACTAACACCGATATTTCTTTACGCTTATATACCTACATACATACCATCTCAATCAAAACTTTATACGCCATCGGCCAACATTAAAAATTTTATTTTTATTTTTTAAGCGTTAGACTTGGACTCTGATGAAGAGAAAGAAATCAAAAAGTATCTTAGGTAATTGTTTTTTTTCTTTAATTTCCGTTAGTCAAAAGTTAATTTAGGTCATAAAGTTAATTTATTTTTTTCTTGACAGTCAAAATGTAGATCGCGTAAGCTTTGCCGGGGGTATAGTAAAAAATATAGCAAGAGGGATTGCAAAACACAACATTTTTGATGAAGCTACAAAGTAAGTTTTACCTCAATATAAAAAAAAAAACTACTTAGATGTAGGTATATTCCACACTACACAATGGGACCAACTTGCATATATACCCTTTCAAACAAAAAATTGTAGATTTGTACAGTACAACAAGTGCATAAAACGAGCCATTTTACCCGAGACATGCATATATAGCCCAACTGTTACGAATAGTTACGTCGAGGGTAAAATGGGTTTTATACTCGAGTTTTACACTCTGCCTTTCACTTCGATTGCAAGAAAATAACAAAATGATGCAATATCTGCTCTGTTCATTAAAGGCTCAGGCGAAATCATTATCTGATGGTCACTATCACTACTCAAAGACATTGTTTAGTAACTTACGAATAACTTGGTAGATATAACTATTTTCAACCGCAGCACAACAAATTTAGCTAGTTTCTAGTTTTGTTTGACGAATCATTAGCTTCCCGCCACACATTTTTTCTTATTTTTCTATGTGACGTTCTACTATGATCTGAGCCGTAATGCCAAGTTATTATAAATATTTGCGTTCTATTTTTTTACGTAAATGCTCGGCCGTATTAATCGTTTTGTATTTAGATAGTACTTAATACATATGTCGTATTTAAATTAAGACATAGGTACATAACCTAAATCTCATAAAAATATGTACCTATATCACTTAAATGAAGGTGTATTGTGTATGTGGCTGTAAGGCCTAATTGCCTTAGTATTAAAAGAAGAAATTACTTTATGCACAAGTGCCAAATCCCATTTTATGCAGCCTTCTCTCAACATAAAGAACAACTTTACGAGCATGAGAAGTGAAAAAGATTTTTCCATATCGGTTCAAAAACGAAGAAGTTATGGAGGAACATACACAAAAAAACATACATTTAAATTGAGAAACTTCAAAAAAAGGTTTTTGAAGTCGCTTAATAAAAATAACTGAATCCGTTGTTTATACATTATACCTACCTGTGCTATACCAATGAAAGTAATTTGTTAATGTCACGCTTTTTAGGTCCGACCTGGTAATAACTGACGAAGTTCTTAGACGAGTAAGGTAAGTTTCTAAAAATATGCGTGTTTTTTATTTTTGTAAGGTTTTTTAGGCATTCAAGATGCAGTACGAAACTACTCAATCCTAACTCAAAGTTAATAGTGAAATAAGAAATGGTGAAAAAACACTCTCGAGGATTTATTAGAATTTTATAATTATATTTATAATATTTTATATAACTTATAATATTTTGCGATTGTAATTTTGTAACTTATAGATACTAAATTTTATTTCAGAACAATGTCAGCAGATGTACATTCAAAACACGCAAAGTAAGTCTGCTTCTATATTAAGGCGACTGGGTTCACAATTTGCAATACTGTGCGTGTTTTTGAAAAATCACTGTTATTAAACTACTAAAGTTTATTCCTCAAAAATTTACATAAAAATCTTAAGGATTTTCTTCAGACAGCCACAATAGCCAAAACACGATTTTTCATTTTTGGCTCGATAGAAAAAAATCACAAACATATTTCGCAGTGTTTTATTTATTCTTATTTTTGTACTATATTTATAATTTTTTCTGTAGCCAAAACGGATAGATATTTAGATAATACATTTTTTTGTATAATTTTCGTATAAAAAGGTGATTGTATAAAATAGTAATACGTATTATAAAGGCAAATCTAGGCAAATTTAGAGGTATGTTTGTGATTTTTTTCTATCCAGCAAAAAATGCTCAATCGTGTTTTGGCTATTGTGGGTGTCTGTAAAAAATCCTTAAGATTTTTATGTAAATTTTTTGAGGAATAAACTGTAGAAGTTTAATAACAGTGATTTTTCAAAAACACGCACAGTTTTGCAAATTGTGAACCCACGTCACCTTAAACACGTGTACTACCACAGGTACTACTCATACTATTTTGTTACGTTTTTTTTGTATGATAATATTTTGCTTGTATGAAATTTTCTTGGTAATATACGGTGAAAACACTTATCGTAATGTATTTGCAAATTGTTTTGGAGTATAATGACTGTAGTCACTAGATGGTACTACTGTAAACAGTAGTTCATTAAGGCCATACCTAAATTTTGCGGGGTCCAGTGCTGCCACCATTTAAAATAAATCATTTCAAAGAAAACGGAGACATTATTTAAAATTTTGCAACTATCAAGTCCTAGATAACCCTTCAAAGTATTTTATGAACTACTGTTCAGTTTAAAGTGACAACTTTAAGCTTTACTACGCACATTTGCGAAAAACGGCCACTTTTGGCAAATGTGCGTAGTAAAGCTTAACGTTCTCATTATAAACTGTAAGCAGTAGTTCACAAAATACTTTGAAGGGCTATCTAGGACTTGATAGTAGCAAAATTTTAAATGATGTCTCCGTTTTCTTTGAAATGATTTATTTTAAATGGGGGCAGCACTGGACCCCGGAAAATTTAGGTACGGCCTTAAGCTACGACCGATGCCTTTATGCAACATAAATTTACCTATTAACACACTCGAAATTCGATAAGAAGTTTCGGAATCAGCCCTCTTGCCGAATATGTAACACTGGCAACTGGAAAAAAGGCATTTTATCATAATTTTATATTTATTATCTAGTAAGTATATATTAGGTCCTTACATATGAAATTGCCGATTTTCAATACTGGAAACTTTAAAATCAAATATATTGCGTCTCATTAGGAATTCCAAATTCAAATTTATTTCGAAATAAAGCCAGAAAAATATTGTTTTAAAATTCGTATTTCATTTGTTTTAACATCATTTGTTTGAGTTTCAACATTGCTATAACAACAACTATGGACAAATTGAAAATTCGCGGTATTTACGAATACGAGTTCCACCGTGGCACCAGTGCTGCAGAAACGACTCGAAGAATTAACGACGTGTATGGACCAGGCACCGCTAACAAACGGTGCGTTTTTGGTTTCAACGTTTCCGTTCTGAAAATTTCGATTTACACAATGAGCCTCGTGGCCGACCTGATACTCAAGTGAATAACGAAGAATTGAAGGCTATAGTGGAAGCGGATCCATCTCAAACCACTTCTGAATTAGCAGCAGCCTTCGGCGTAAGTGACAAAACGATACTTATCCACTTGCGCCAAATCGGAAAAATTAAAAAACTCGAAAAGTGGGTACCGCACGAATTGACTGAAGCAAACCAACAAACACGCGTTGCTTGCTGCGTTTCTTTGCATAATCGCCACAATAATAAGGGGATTTTGAACCGTATCGTGACTTGTGATGAGAAATGGATCCTGTACGACAATCGGAAGCGATCATCACAATGGCTTGACCCTGGAGAACCGGCAAAACCTTGCCCTAAGCGAAAACTGACCAAACAGAAGATTCTGGTTAGTGTTTGGTGGACCAGTGCTGGTTTTATCCACTACAGCTTCTTGAGATCAGGCCAGACGATTACTGCAGACTTGTATTGCCAACAATTGCAAATAATGATGGAAAAGCTCGCCATTAAACAACCGAGACTGATGAGTTGCTCTAGCCCACTGCTTCTTCAGGATAACGCTAGACCACACACTGCACATCAAACGATCGCCAAGTTAGAGGAGCTGCGACTGAAACCTCTGCGTCACCCACCATACTCTCCAGATCTTGCCCCAACCGATTACCACTGTTTTCAAAATTTGGATAACTTTTTACAAGGAAAAAATTTCAAATCTTGTGAGGCAGTCCAAACCGCCTTCAAACAGTTCATAGACTCTCGCTCCCAGGATTTTTTTTCCAAAGGTATCAATGATCTGCCTATAAAATGGCGGAAGTGTATCGATAACAACGGCGCATACTTCGATTGATTAAATAATAATTTCCTTAAAAAAAACTTGTTTCACTTTTTTGATACTGAACGGCAATTTCATATGTAAGGACCTAATACCTAGTACCTATCTCCTTACTGAATAGATTTTCGCGGCCACGGATTTTAGTTTGAGCGCGATATTTCGATGATCTTACTGCCGGCATGGTTGTGGTTGTAAGTAATAATTTGTACATAAAACGTTGTTTCGTCCAAGAGGGTAAAGTTTAGCCTCTTATTTCGTCGATTGTTCCAGTCAATGCTCATGCTCAGCTATTATATATAACCGGATCTACCCGGTAGACTGATCCGGCCACCCTGGAGAGCATCCATCGCAGTTCCACGGCTGCCAGCAACTGCCTGAAACATTGACGTCAGTAAGATCGTCGAAATATCTGATTCAAACCTAAACACTTAGGCAACACAATGTAATACACCCTTATTTTTAATTTAGTACACAAATTTTAAGGGCTGATTCAGTCCATCATTTTTGACAACTTTTCCCAATAAATTAAATCGAAATACGACAGTAAATTTCACTTTCCCTAGTAACTAGATCAAGTGACTACTTCGATTTCTAAGGAAAGTGAATTTTTTTTCGTATTTCGATATACATTTATTGGGAAAAGTGGTTCAAAATGATGGACTGAATCGCCCCTTAAAATTTGTGTACTAATTTTTAAAAATAAGGGTGTATAATTTTTGGTGCATGAAGTCAGATCGGAGTTCCAAGTAGACTTTTGTATGCTGTTTATCAACCTGGTTTTGTTTTTTTTTATGATAAACAACGTCAAGGTGAAAACATCTGTTTTGAAAACTTGAAATTCGGTAATTTTAAGTATTTCAAAGGAGTGTACTTTTTAACTAATTAAAATGTGAATGAGTTAATTTTAGATTGCAAAATTAAGTTCCATTTTTTTAAAGCAATTGAAATCGTGTTCTTAAATTTTTTTTTGCGGAGATGAAAAATGAGGATAATATGTAAGATTGAATTTGCAATGCTATTTTCAATACAAAAATGACAGTGGAATAGTATGGACATATCTCTTTGTCACATTTGCCAGTGACCGTTTTTCCCAAATGTGCGAAGAAAAGCTTCACATTCTCACTTTAAACTGTAAACACTACTGTTTAAATTTTACATTAAATAGTGTGAAGGGATATCTAGGGGATACTGGAGACAACATTTTAAATGATAACTCAGTTTCCTTTCAAATTATTTATGTATCCCCTTAAGTGTAAAAGGTAGCCGTTAGTTTAATTGCACCAGAAACCTTGTTGGCCTGCGAAATCGCAGCACCTAAACTAATTTTGCATGCCAGACTCTGGTGAAAAGTACTTGTGTCCATTTACTATTATAACTACCTTTGCACCACTTTTCTGCAAATAAACTGATTGATAGATTGATAAGTCGCGTAATTTTAATAAAGTATCTTTTTTTGCAGAAAACTATCTGTTAGCATAGCCAAAGAGGACGCCGAAAAAGTGCACCATCAAATTAAGCGAAGACAAACTGGCTTCGTCCGACCAGCTGACTTGGAAAAGATTCGTCTCATAGCCAAATTGAACGCGCAAAAGGCCGAAGAAGAGGAAGAAGAAGAAGATGAAGCACAAGGCAGCAGGTGTATTTTACAATGTATATTATTGACTAAGTATGCGCCGATTTATACTTTGCACTTTACAAGTGCTATGCTGAAAGTGCGCTGCCGCGGCCGCTGCGATATCGTAATTATTATATTATATTATACATCGTGTTAATTAAATAACGGAAAACCTCTCAGATGATAAACTTTTGTTCAACAACTTTCACGAAACTTAAAAAAAAAATTGAATTTTCATACAAACTGATCAGCTGATCGAGTCAATTTGTAAGAAAAGCCGAATTTTTTTTGGGTTTCGTGAAACTTGTTGAACAAAAGTTGTTCAGTTTCATTGGCGGAGGTACCATCTGAGAGGTTTTGCGTTATTTCATTAACACGATTGGAGTAAGTTCAGTCCATGATATTGAACTACTTTCTATAAAAAAAGTTAGTAAAAATCAATAAAAAAATTTCGTCCTCCCATATAAAATCCGTTTGGCTGAGCGCTGATTTGTATGGGCAGGTGAATTTTTATTTTAGTTTTTCGTTAATTGTTTTTATGGAAAGTAGTTCTTTACCATGGACTGAACTTGTTCCATAAATTTGGCTGGTGGATAAAAAGTCAGCCTGTATATTAATAATGATCTCTAGTATGAATCCGCGCTATGAATTTAGTTCTTTCATGCTGGTCTGGGAGAAAAGAAAAAGAAAATTAAATGTACCAACTCTTTCCGCGCAGATCGTAAAACCGGATCGAGGAGGGAGAGGGCAAAAAACTAGAATCCGATGCGCCTAGCAAGCAACCTATCATATTAATTCTTTTTTTTCAACTTTACGCCCACTATCACGTCTAAAGTGGCCTTGGGGGCCTTGCTTCCCTTAATTGGATTCTATCTACTCCGTTTGGGTACAATACGTGATAGTGTATATGTATGAATGTAGTGCTGGAATATAAAGGTATACATTGGATGGAGAAAAAGATCAAGGAAGAGGTACGTACCCATTTTCATATAATAGTCTTCCCTTATCGCACTATAATTAATTTGTGCGTTTCTATTACATAGTAAATTGAGATGCTGATCTATGGTTGAGGGTTTTCTTCATGTTATTCTTACGTCCTTACGTACCTAGATAATTATTATTCGTTTATTTAATCAGACATGTATCAATGAGTATTGAGACTGAAGCAGAAAAAGTGGTGAATAAAATCAAGCGACGTCAGACAGGCTTCGTTCGTCCAGCTATGCTAGAAAAAGTTCATATTTTTGGCCAAATGGAGGAAGAAAATGACGACGAAGATGATGCTAACAGGTATTATGAATATCTTATACGGTTTGCCCAGGTAGTGTAGTCTGAAATGCTGACTAGTATTGGTCGGTTTAATTAGACTACCATAAGGGCGAGTGTTTGAAGCGGCGACCCGACGGCTTTGCTGTTTTACTCTTTGCCTCAAAGCATTGAGTGAGAGGCGCCTCGCACCGAAATGTAAATCGACCAAAATAAGTTGGTACTTAGATATTATATTTTATTATATTATACTAAATGAGTAACCCGTATAATATATTTATAATGAATTTATCTCACGTTAACTTTAATAATATTATAGATGGTGAGTTTTTCATTAGTCGTTTCAGTAAAAAACTTTGTTAGTTTTATAACCAGTACCTGAGATAACATCTATATTTTTGTTTTCTGGAAACATGAGAGTGGGGAGACCGCAAATGCACGTGTTGCAACTTATATCTATAGGTACTTATATCAACAACTAAGTAAGTGGACCTGGAAAAGACCTGGAATAATAGAGTTACCGAACGTTTTTTTTATCTGTTGTGTTACGGTACAATGTTTTTAGTGCCGATTTTTTCCACAAGAAGACGAGGTCCACATTTGTATTCCGTATCTACGAAGGAAATGTCTCTTTGCAAAATGGTAAGTACCTACCTACGTAATAGGTCGCGCGACGGAAGCTTTACTGTTAAGACTTTATCATTCCACAGTCCACAGACACAAGCGTTTTATGGATGGAACTCTGAAATGTGAGATTGAAATACTCATTAAAAAAAACTTGTAAGTATTTATTTAAAATCTACAATTTATTATCTCCCAATTTGTACTGATACCGATACACTATCACATGTTTATCGCGAACGGGGTAGACAGAGCTTTGGGTAGTAAGACTCCAAGGCCACTTCAGGTGTACGTAATGGTGAGCTTGGAGGTATAAAAAGTGAAAAATAAAACAACTGCCCTTAAATTTCCCAAAAAATATACTTAGCTACCTATGTTATAGCATAATATCACTCGGGGTGATGTGAATGATTCTAACATACTTATATATGTACATACTTACATGAACCCGAAACACATTTGGTGTACTACTTTTTTGGGCAGCCGTTTAAATAGTGATGGGTTGCTAACGGAATCGCCTTCTTACCTTCAGATCCTCGCCCATTTTGTATTGTACCTACTTCAGATGCCTAGACGCTAGACATAAAATCAACATACCTAAATGCTCAGGCTTAAAGGGAACTATCAGCACAGAGTAATAACAATATACTACCTATCAGGGAGAAGCGTTGGACACCTACCCACAAAATGGTCGGACGATCTGACGAGGTTCGCTGGAAAGCGCTGGACGCAGGCCGCTCTAGATAGGTCATTTTGAAAATCCCTGGGAGAGGCCTATGTCCAGCTGTGGACGTTATGATGATGATGATGATATCAGAAAAAACACGACATTTAAAAAAATTACCTACTTACTAAAGACTTTTTGGCTTTTTGATTTCTATTCAGAGCTGTATCTGTGCGCATGGCTGACGAAAATGAAAAAAAACCCCGTAAAACCGATCAACCAAAAATTGGTTTTTTGTCTGATGACATGGACAGAGTTCTCGTTTTTGAAAAGTTTTTGGATAGTGAAGATGACGATGACGATGACGACGAAGACTACAAGCATGTTGGAAACAGGTTTATTTTTCTTTAACGTTTTGTTAAAAATGATCCAAGGTCTGAAAGTTCTCGTAAAAAAAATTCTGCCTGTAATTTAAACTTTGTAATACTGAAGGACTGTTGTATAGTGGGTACTTTAAAGCCCTATCTTTGGAATACGGTGTTACTAAAGCAACGTTATTTTAGTAAAAAAAGTACCTATTCAATTTGAAATCTCCGCTCCGCTTCAATGAACCCATTACGATCGGAGTAGAGCAGAGCTGATCGGAAATTCATAAAATGAGTTTCAAGCGGGATGGAACGGAGTCGTGTGTTGAGAGGAGGGCAGCGGGGAGGTGCGGTGCGGAGTAGAGGGCAGTGAGGTTATGCAGTGGACAACAGGGAGCGGAGCGGAGGTGGGGAAAGGATTCTCACACGTTCGAAAATACTTAGGTTGAAAATTCGCTATGCACAAAATGGTATTTTATATGTTCTCGAATCCAAAATCAATTTTTCTCTTAAAATCTAAAAAAATCACAATAGTCATGCTACTTTATCGGATTTGTTATCTTTATCATCAAGTAGAGAAAGGTCCTAATTACAACATGATCTACGGTCTGTCTAAGAGATTTAACTGTAGTTACAGTTCGGAGCATTTTGTACCGCCGATCAGTTGAGCGGAGACTTTTGAAACGGAGCATTTTATCCGTTTCAAAAGTTTCCGCTTCGGTTTAGTCCACTCCGCTTCACCCCTCTCCGCTTCATTCCTTTCCGCTTTACTCTACTCCGTTCTGCTCCGCTTCAGTGGAAACAGTTTCCGCTTCACTCTACTCCGTTTTATTTCGCTTCAGTGGAAACAGTTTCTACTTTACTCTACTCCGATCTGTAGAAACACTTCCACTTGTCACCGCTCTTCTCCGCTGCTCTCTACTCCACTCCGCTTCAGTGGTAACGCAGCCCTGTCTCGAAATAAAATACTTAAATGTGTGTTTGTTGTTTTAATTTTGGTCAGAAAAGTGTCTATGAGCATAGCAGAGGACGAGCAGATGCACCATAAAATTAAACGGCGTCCGACGGGCTTCCCAGGTGATTTCGCAAAAATGCGAATTCTAGAGGATTTCGACGATGATTTCGAGGATGAAGTAGAGAAAAGGTTTTTTTTCCGTTATGGACAATTAGACCCACTGCTTGGTTCCAATAAGATTTCAAAATACCGATGGTCTTACTGTTCAATATGAATGGGTCTATCAGGATATAAGTGAATACTGTTGGTATTACTTGGGGAAGTTTATCATTTACCATTTACAAGTTTTTTGTTTGATGTTAAGTAGTACCAATGCTAGCACCTTTTTAATTTGTATCTAGAAATATTTTGAGGGAATTAGCTCATTGAAGAGGCAGTATGCGCGCGTGCAAGCTTCGGCAAGTGCAGCATAGATTACGGATGAAATCAGAGGATCGACTAGGCCCACAAATTTGCAGTTGGTTCTAAATTAACTAGGTGCGTTGGCTCCACCGTCTAAGTGGTATTATCGAGTGGAACCAAGCAGTAGATCCAATAGCCCGTTAGGTTTTTTTTCTATTTGTTTTTGAAACTCTGAAAAAATATCCAGGCTAACTAGCAACAAAATTAAATACAACCTACGGTAGGTTGTATTCTATGGAACAGCAAATTTTCCGCAATTTATAAGTTGTCCCCATAGTATAAACGTTGTTGGTACTGGTGGACTATTGTATGATGTACCTAAGCCCTGAGCATTTCACATTATTGAGTAGTTCAATAAACCTATGGTTATTTTAAATTATGTAGGTTATAATAATGATTTAAATGTACAGTAGGTACAACTCACCTTTATCTACTTTGTTTTTTATTTATTTTCCAAACCCTGCACATAATTTTTAAAAAAATAATGGTCATGAAAGCTGCATGAACCAGTTAAATTTCAGACTAGTAGCACAAAAAGAAGACGAGGCGAAACATGATACCAAAAGAAGACAGACTGGGTTTGTTCGACCGGATGAGTTGGAGAAAATTCGTATAATAGAAGATTCTGACGACGATGATGATGATGATGATTATGATGAGAAAAATGATAGATCTAAGAGGTTTTCTTTTTTTATATTTTTTATTTCGTATGGACATGAACATTGACATTTTTAAAAATTCGCAAAATCAGCTCAGCCAGATATGCTTATGCATCGTCGGTTAACTTCGATTTATAATAAAAAATAATTCATATAGGATTACCTTTATAGCATATCAGTATGTCATCGTTGTTGACTGTCAGCTCTGTCAGGATCTAATCACGCAGTTGTCCGATAGTGTCGATAGTTTCAATGTCAAACCAAATTTGACTTTATCATCACTTCGTAGCGCAATGTTGCTTGACACTTTTTATGTATGTCGTGCCGCTTTTGAGGTGAAGGTCCGTAGTTTATTATTTAAAGAAAAAAAAGATCAAATTCAAATTCAAAATATCTTTATTATCATAGGATATTTATAATATCTCTTAATAATAGTCACTTTTTTTTGTTTTGCACAAATGTTCTAAGTTTACGCTGCTTCCTAGGCGCAAGTGCAGAAGAAGTGGCAACAAACTGCACTGCACGTTTTCTCCAAAGACGTCAACTAACAAACTAAAAACTTAAAATTAGTTATATAGATGGACAGAGATTACATTGTTTATTATGTCATAATTAAATTGAATTATAAGAATTACGAAATTTAAAATAATGTCAATTTGTAAATTTAGTATGTACCAATGTACCTAAATTATGACATGTCTAAGTATACAAACCTTTAAGAGGGACCCGCGCCAAGCTCAAGCCAGACCTTTTTGTCTTTAAGATAGTCATCGGTCCTATAATAAGCCTTCTGATCGTTAATTATACCTATTTGAGTTGGCTCACAGTAACAACTTTACATTTTTATTTAGAAAAGTATCTGTAAGCGTACCCGATGAGGAAGATGATAAGATACACCATGAAATTAAGCGCCGACAGACTGGTTTTGTTCGACCGCAAGATTTGGCGAAAATACGTGTCATAGAAGATTCTGACGAGGATGACTGTGACAGTGATGATGAGAGAGCTGATATGTCTAAGAGGTTCATTTATTTTTTTACCTGAATATGTTAATAAAAATCGACTGATAAGAAAACTAATATAGTCAAGAAAACAAATGAACATCGCCAAAACAAATAACCAATCTTAAAAAGTGTTTTTTTTCCTAAGTCTCATTTTCCGACAGTCATTTGATTTTTTGGTGTTTTTTTCTTTTCCATACCTACTAAATAACGTAACTAGATTATGCACGTGTTGCATAACTTAGGTATACTGAAAGATGATTCATTACATTACGTAGGTATATCTTAAACCTGGATACATAATTAATTATCTTTTAGTTGCAGTATCTCTTTCCTCTTTTTTATACAGAAAAGTATCTGTAAGCGTACCCGATGATCAAGACAACAAGGAGCATCATGATATAAAGAGACGACAAACTGGTTTTGTTCGTCCGGAAGACTTGGCGAAAATTCGTGTCATACAGGACTCTGATGACGATGATGACAGTGATGATGATAGGAATGATAGATCTAAGAGGTTGTTTTTTTTATTATAATGGACCACCCATACATCCAAATCATACTAAAACGCTATGTCTGTGACTGTTAAACCATATTCAATTCACCTTTATTTCTATAAAATGCATAGTTTCTTGCGAAAGCCCTGTCCGTCTTGTACCTATATACAATGCATTTTCGCATTGCATGCCTTTGAAATAAACTGCCTCCGTGGTCCAGTGGTCAAGGCCTCGAGATCCAGAGGTTGGGTTCACATCCCATTTGGAAGCATACTTTGTGAAAAGTTGTTTCCAGTCTGGTTAGGATATTGCAGGCTTGAATCACCGAATTGTCCGAAAAGAAAGAAAAGCCCGGGCTTCGGAAGGTACGTAAAGCTTTGGGTCCTAAACGCCATCTACTGTTTGTTTAAACCTATTCTGGTCTATCCTTTGGGTTGCGGAGGTCAGACGGCAGTCGCTCTGTGTTAAAATCAGTAACCTCGTCAAATCATCTAGGTTAGGTAGCGGACCCCGAGCTCTGAAGCGTTACCGATGAGGATGAAACCGGGAATAAGTTCTGATGATGATGATGCATTTGAAATAAAGGTGAATATAGTTCAACAGTGAAAGTGCGCGTCCGGTAAACTAATTAGGTATACCTACGAGTTGTTTTGTTTTCCGAAATTTTTCTTTCAATATTAATTTATTTTCCATAATTGAATAACTCTCTTCTCTCTGTCATCTTTTTAATGTCTTGGTAGGACCTTACTCCTAACCCTTCCTTAATTTGTTGGAAAAACTTCATCCTTTGTCTTCCCCTTACTCGTGAGAATGAGGAAGAGAGGAATGGAGGCTTCTCCACTTAACTCCACCGACAAGAGCAACTCTTAAGTTAAAAAAGAAGAATAGAATAACTACTATCCAATACTTATTTATTGTAAAAAGTAAAGGATACCACCCATATCGCCCATATCAATCATCTTTCAGTTTTACTTGCAACGAATGTTATTTTTTATTTTTAGAAAAGTATCTGTAAGCGTACCCGACGATGAAGACGACAAAGTGCATCACGATATTAAGCGGCGACAAACTGGTTTTGTTCGACGAGAAGACTTGGAAAAAATTCGTGTCATACAAGACTCTGATGACGATGATGATAGTGATGGTGAAGCGAATGATAGATCTAAGAGGTTCGTTATTCTTATTGTGATGGACCGTCTCACAGTTGTATTGCTGTGGGTGGTAGTTGTACCACCGTTATAAAACAACTAAAAACTGAAAAACGTCAGGAATAACAAGTTAACATAGGAAAACAACTCAGAAAAACAAAACGAAAAAAAAATAACTGATCTTTTTTTTAAACAAATAACTGACGTTCAAAAATTAAAAACGATTATGATGATGGGCGATAGTATTAATATGCAAAATTTGACACCCTTTTCACCGAAACTACTGGACCTAAAATTAAAAAAAAATACAGATGTAGTTCTTTCTTTACCTATAGATTTCAGGTAACCTATGATAAGAACGGAACCCTCGTCATGCGAGTTTAACTTAACTCGCACTTGACCGATTTTTTTATTTATAGAAAAGTATCTGTAAGCGTAAGCGTACCCGACGATGAGGACGACAAGGTCCGCCATGACATTAAAAGACGACAGACCGGATTTGTTCGACCGGAGGATTTGGAAAAGATTCGTGTCATAGAGGATTCTGACGACGATGACAGTGATTATGATGAAGAGCGATCAAAGAGGTTTTTCTTTTTCTTTCTAGGGTTTCGTTTATTAGTAGTATTCCAGTAATAGGGTCCCGTTTGCACCCGAAAGGTGCAAACGGGACCCTATTACTGAGACTCCGCTGTCTGTCTGTATGTCACAGGGCTCTATCTCTTGTACCGTAACAGCTAGACACCTGAAATTTTCACCAATTATGTCACCAATTATGTATTACTATGACCACTATAACAACAAATACTAAAAATGATAAAGTTACTAATTAAAGGGGGTCGTCATACAAGAAATGAGGATGAGGCGATGAGGATACGTTAAAGGATAAAACAATCTGCACTCTAAAACTAATAAACGAATAGATGATTACTCACAACCTCGAAGTTAACCTGCGGAAGACTAAACTAATCTCATTTCGCCCTTACCAAAGAAAACCTATTGAAATAAAAATAAATTTTAATAATATGCATTTAGAAGCACCTAGTAAATGAATTCACATTGCTTGGCCTAATAATAGATACGTATTTGAATTGGAAATCGCATATCAATAGTATAAAACGTAAAATATTAAGCTTCGCATATGCACTAAGGGAAATAAAAAAGACAACTGATTTACGAACAGCTGTCTCTACATACTATGCATACGCCTACGCTTGGCTGAGCTACGGCGTGTTGCTATGGGGAGATAGTACGGACTCAGAACTTTTATTCAAAAAGCAAAAAAAGCTAATAAGAATATAAACTAATATAAAACAAAGAGAAAGTTGCAAGCCTTATTTCAAACAATTACAGATTTTGCCCCTACCATGTATTTTTATATAGGAAATATGCAAATTAGCTCATCATAATTTAAACTTCTTCAAAAAAAGGATGGAGATAAATACTAGGTATGAGTTAAGACACAAGAACAAATTACAACCACCAAAATCAAAACTAGAGTTACACTCGAATAGCCCTCTGGCAATGTCGGTCAAGATATATAACAAACTTCCACAACAAATAAAAAATGCAAGTAATGAAAAAACATTTATTAAACAATTAAAGCAACTTCTACTTTCTAAATGTTATTACTCTGTTTCGGAGTACCTTGACGATAAATTGTAAAAATAAAAATTTAATTAGCAAAACTATATACATTAAATAAGCAATAAAATTAAAAAATAAATCAATAATATGCGTAAAAATCTAATATATAAAATTGTAATTGTAAATAAATAAGAATTGAAATTATGAATAACTATGACGAGATTTCTCCTCTCTGCTTTGCAGTGCCCAACAGGGTCCTTAAATGAGTGTGGGATCATACAACACTGTATATGTATATGTTATCTGCCTGTAATTTAAGGAGCAATAAAGTATTGAGTATTGAGTAACATTATTTTGATAACAAAAATTATCAAAATTAAGTACCCACGGTTACTTAGCATTTTCGGATACATTAACATCTCTCGCTCTACCACGGAATAAGTACTAGTATAGCTCTACTTTGCTGGGGTGACATATGTGATAATAATGTTTCTATTTATTATTAATATAGCACTTTTTACCATAAAAAATATCTACATCGTTACATTTATTATACAACTAAATAGTCTGTGAATATTTCAAGCGTCTACCTGTTGCCGTTATTAATATCAAGCAATAAAGCCCAAAAAAAACACGTTTGTTGTATGGGAGGCCACCCTTTAATATTTATTTAATTCTTCTTATTCTTAAGTTTTGAGTATTTTTTGTTATAGCGGCTACAGAAATACATCATCTGTGAAAACAATCTGTCTAACCATCACAGTTCATGTACAGCCTGGTGACGTGGTGACAGACAGACAGACGGACAGCGGAATTTTAGTAATAGGGTCCCTTTTTTAACCTTTACGTACGGAACCCTAAAAATTAAAAAGACTCCTAATTATCTTAAAACATTTTTCTTAAGTAATCTTTTAATTTTGATTACATACTCGTATCTTTTCATTTAGAAAAATATCTGTAAGCATAGTAGCTGACGAGGAGGTGCACCACAAAATCAAACGGCGGCAGACAGGATATTTTCGGCCAGATGACTTAGCGAAGATTGGTATTAAAGACGAAGATGACGATGACGAAGACAGCGTTGATGACGAGAATGATAGATCTAAGAGGTTTTTTTTTACTTTCTTTCTGTGCGTCCAACGCGTCCCTACATCAATATGTAGATTTTTTGCGAATAGGTATTCGGAACGAACTTATCCAATTGAACAGAAAACCCAAACTGTGTAAAAAAATTAGAATGCAACCAATTCTTTATTTTGACACCGTAATCGATAGGTTTTTAATAGAAAAAATTCTAAAAAAAGATTTGAAGACTTTGTATATATGGGTGCCAAAATTCGCCTTTGTCTTTTTAAGTGTTACTTTGACAATTAAAATGAATCCAACGACACCTCTCAAGCTAAAATACCTACATATTATGAATGTTCATACAAGCCATTTCATAGCATGTACTTACAAAATTGCATTTGAAACGAAATTGTAAATAAGTTTCAGTTTAAGAATAACATTAACTAGGATTTATTCAATGTCTTTGGTAAATATAAATATATAGGGACAAATCACACTGATTAAGCTAGCCCCAAAGTAAGTTTTCTTTAAACTTGTGTTATGGGATACTAACTCAACGATACTATATTTTATGATAATAAACAACCAAGACCCAGGACAATTTGAAAAAGGCCATTTTCCAACTTGCCCTAGCTGGGGATCGAACCTAGTCACAATAAACAAATCCTCTTTTTTGTCATTATACGTTCTTTTGTCATTAATATTTTTATTCAGAAAAGTATCTGTAAGCATAGTCGCAGATGAAGAGAAGGATCACCGTGATAAAATAAAGAGGCGACAGACCGGTTTCATCCATCCGTCTGACTTGGTTAAGCTTATGAATTCCTTAGAAGAGGAAGAGGAAGAAGAAGAAAAACACGACGATGCAGGCGCTAACAGGTTTCAGCCATATTTTACTGAATAAAATGTTACTCACATGCGCGCTTTTGAATTTAGGATTAAGTATTTTACTAACTTTTACTTACATTAATTTTTAATGTAACTACTTCAATTTAATTGTATGCAACAGGCAAGAAACTTGCACCGTGTAAATGGG
Source organism: Acrobasis repandana (assembly GCA_963576875.1). Taxonomy (NCBI): domain Eukaryota; kingdom Metazoa; phylum Arthropoda; class Insecta; order Lepidoptera; family Pyralidae; genus Acrobasis; species Acrobasis repandana. The sequence goes on from OY756227.1 coordinate 8,248,989, forward strand.
CCTTTACATTCCGTAGACATGTATCCCAAGTTTAATATTAATGTACTGTTTATGCGTAACGTAACCGTTATATACTTCATAAATTAACACGGCAGTCGTCCGAGTGTCGTGCTATTTCAATGTCAAACCAAAGAAGACTTTATGAGTTTGTTTTTTGACACTGCAATGCAGACAAGTACAGGCGAGAGCTCGCACCGGACTTGAAGTTTTACTCGGAAATTTAACTTGAACGACTCACGTGTCGCATTGATATCGTCGTGTACTCGTGTGAGGTCACGCTAAAACAATCAACACAACGATACTATAGGACGGACGTCCTTCTCATAACAATACACTACGTAGTAAGACCTGATCAATAAGATGATGGTCTGTTATTCGATGTATAAATAGGTCTATTTCAGTCTAGTAAGCGCCCAAACAGGCGGATTTTAATAGTAAAAAAATACTCAATCCTAAAGCCAATAACAAAATACTTTAATAAAGTAATGGACATTTTAAAATATATTATTTCAATTTTAAATGTCCATATTTTGTTTTGTTTTTAATAGAGTATTTTTTTACTTATTTAGAAACACAACTGTGCTTATGAGCGTAACCGCGAAGAAAGAGGTGCGCCACAAAAAAGGACTACAAACAAAAAAGGGCTTTGCACACCAGGACGACTTGGGAAAAGTGAGACATATAGACAGAAGCGACGAGAGGGATAATGACTACGATAACGACAGGTGCTTTTACATAATATTTTTTATAAAGCTCTTGAATACCAGACTCGAATACTGTGCGCGGTGTCGTATAGTATGGCCAGTGCCATGTACCGTTAAACGAACTTCCTCATGGTCGGTACTTTAGCGCTAATGATAAGTTAAACCGGGTGTGGGCTGACAATGTGTGAGTGGCACATTATCCTACGCCTTATGACTCGAAATGCAAGTTTAAAGACGTTATTTTTATATTTTACGTTATATTATTCGTTTTAATGTGTCTAGCCCACAGTTTTACGTAACACGTTGCAGCGACAACCAGCACCTTTGCGTTTTGCTGCCATTGCTTCTCATACTTCTCTGATATTTTATGTCTACTATCTACGTTGTTTTATTTAAAATGTCTAAAGCGGGTATTTATTCCGTATAACGCGCGTTTTATCAACTCTACGAAACCGCTCTACGCCGCATGTTTATCACGCGCTGCGCCGCACCGCTTTTCTACTTGTCGGAAATTTTGCTGGTAACCTCTCCACTCTCATTTTCCACTTTGAGATAATTTTAATTACTTAGATGAAACAGATGCTTAGTGACCCACAAAAGACACATTTTTAAAGATGACTGAATTTTGAATATTAGCGCGTAAGTTTTGATTTTTACCCGTCTATTTTTAAAGGCATCTTGGAAAGGTGCGTATAATACCATCACAAACAAGGACGGCGTCGCAGGAGCGTGCGCAGGCGCACAAGTTGTCGCTTGCGCGGCGACCAACCGGGTACGTGCGGCCAACGATGGACGTCGAAGACTCCGAAAACGATTTTCATCGACCATCTGTCCTAAAGCGATTGTATGACGACGTGGCTATTGATGAGGATGAAGATATTCCAACGCTGAAGGACTACAAGTATTTGAACTATTTAAAAAAATAATTATACACATATTAGAAATGAAATAAGGCCAGAGTAAAAAAATACAATTTAATTTAGCATTGTGATTCTATAGATGCAATGAATCATAGCCGAAAGCTCCACTGGATCTGGCGGGGGCTGAGACGCGGACATATTTCGACAAACATGGAAATAAATTCGAAATTTTAACATTTAGCATTGATGCCGTATGGCTAGATGTCATGTCGATTGCATGTCTAATCATCATCATCCGAGCGTATTCCCGGATGCATCCTCAGTGGTAACGCTTCAGAGCCCGGGGTCCGCTACCTAACCTAGATGATTTGACGAGGTTACTGGTTTTTACACAGAGCGACTGCCGTCTGACCTCCGCAACCCAAAGGGTAGACCAGAACCAATCCTAGGATAGGTACAAACGCTAGATGGCGTTCGGGACCAACGGCTTTACGTGCCTTCCGAAGCACGGAATCATCTTTCTTTTCGGATAATCAGGTGATTCAAGCCTGCAATATCCTAACCAGACTGAAAACAACTTTTCACAAAGTATGCTTCCCAGTGGGATTTGAACCCATGACCTCCGGATCACAAGGCAGACGCCTTGACCACTGGACCACGGAGGCAGTCGATTGCATGTCTAATATCAACTTTATTTCCATGCATTCTGTTCGGAATTCGAATGGAATTAAACGCGTCCGCGCCACGTCTTGCCTCCGCCATATTATCTATTATGGCTTACGCCTTAGGCGAAAGACGTGAGATGTCGCAATATTTTCAATGCTAATCCATAGATATACTTATAAATATATTATAAGTTAACTAGCTGTGCCCGCGACTTCGTTCGCGTGGTTGTCGGAACGTAATGTTATATTAAGCCTAAAGCCTTCCTCTATAAATGGACTACCCAACAAAAAAAGAATTTTTCAAATCGGACCGTTAGTTCCTGAGATTAGCGCGTTTAAACAAACAAACAAACAAACCCTTCCGCTTTATAATATTAGTATAGATAATATTATAGCCTCGAGCCAAAACATGTCACAAGAAAGTCTTTAAAATAATTAGAAACGAAAGATAATTCATTATGGTTATGAGTACCTAACTTAAGGTTATGTTTCAGGCCGAAAACTGAACTGCAGAAGAAGAGTCTACTACTAACACCCACCATGGACAATTTCTTAAACACAGAAGAAAGCAAAGAGAAGTACTACTTCCGTCCTTCTATGTTAGCTGAAGCGAATGAACATGAAAATGTACTTAACCTGCAACACGGCAAAAAATTAGCACGGAAAATCTCGTCGGACTATGTTAAAACCATAGACCAAATAGAGCAGAGACAAGAAGCCTCTATACGAAGTGTAGAGTTTGCAAAATCACGCCCGGCAATGAGCGTTACGGATTATCAGATGAAAAATTCCAAACTCCAAGAGGAACTTAGAAATTCATTCAAACATCAGGTGAAAAACCAACCTCCAGGTAACTTATAGATTGGCTAATAAGTTAGCGTAGCATTTTATTAGCAATAAATAAAAGGGTTGCCTCTAACAATCACAACCAGAAGCATTTCAAATATATTGCGATGGATGTCACAGTGAAGTTAGTAATTACGTACCAGAATTTCCCATAATGTGGCAAGGTGTACCAACTTATGAAAGAGTTAATTAGCCAAACTTGCCATGTAAAATGACTAACACTGTGCCGAAGTTTCGCAGCTAAATTTAAGCAACTAAAGTTACGCTCATTCTTATTCGATTGGGATGAGATGACACTCTATAAGAACCGAAGTTACGCCGCCGAAGTTCGGTTAATACGCCGTGCGGATAGTGATGTGCCGATATAATAATTTGTCTGAATATTAAAAGGAGTGTATTTTTTTACACAAAGTTACAAGTATGGTAGCATGAAAGCATGGACTCCTGAAAGAGTGCAAACATCCAACAACAAATGCCGGATTGTACGCTTGTGAAAACACGGTCAAAGGCTAGATTTCTATTTTATAATCATCGTACACAACAAACAGAGTAAAGCTAAAAAAACATATGTACCCTATTTTTTAAAACCGAGAACTCATATGAAAACTTCAAGTTTTCATATCACATAATTGCCCATTGCATGCACGCACACGATGCGAGCTTGACCGCGTCCTGCAACCCCGGCACACAGTGTGTGTTGCTGCTTGCTACTGTTGCTAGTTATTCAAACTTCATTCAAAGTTTGGTTTTGGTCGGTTAAATTACGCCTGCAATGTTAAGCAGGCATAATTTAACCGAAGTTCAGCCACGAAACTTCGGTATAGAGGTAGTATGTTTTGACACACCCCAAAATCAGACTTTTAGAAAACCAAATTTTTGGGCAACTTTAAATTTTAATATTATTTTGCTCACGTTTCTGTAGTTTTAGCCAAAAGAGCAATTCTGGGCCATTACTCCATATGTGGCAAGATATGCGTACGTACTTACGTAGCTACGTGTCCGCGTTGCACAGTCAAGCAACATTAAGCGCTACGTAATGATGGAAGTCTAATGGTTTGACATTGAAAATATAAGACGACACTGTCGGACGACTGTCGTTGTCGTGTCATTTTATGGAGTAAGGTCCTAATTTCTTACTTTTCTACTTACATTGCAACATTTAACAATAATCAACTTTTTCTATTGTTTGTAGAAGACAGCACAACAGTAGGTTTAAGACTTCCTGGGGACACTCCTCTTTATACTGAGAATTCTGTGGAAGCCGTTAAGGTTACATTTCAGTTTATCGTTATATTTACTGTTCACTTGACATATAGTTATTGCTTAGTACATCCATATATCCATTTTTATTATAAATTGTTTCCAGACGCGTATGTCCACATTTACATGACAACTCGGAAACTACTAGGCCTTACTAGTTTTGACACTGCTTTTCACTATAAGGGTTGGATCTCATCTATCATCATCTAAGGCTGCAGCACGGCCGGTGCTGCAGCGTTCCGTCGCTCTCTCTCGCTCTAGCAAATGACGCTTCTGAGCGACAGAAAAAGATAGCAGCATAAGAAAGTGCTGTTCCGTGCTGATAGATGAGATCCAACCCTAATTAGAGCATTTTTAGGAAACGCACCAGCTGCTTCTCTTTCCGCACAGATCCTAGAAGTCAATTGGGTGAGAATCTGAATCATGGCAATAGGTAATACGGCTAGCAACCCATCACTATTCCGATTCTATTTTTCTACCTTTACGACTACCATCGCGCTAAACGTGGCCTTTGGGTCGCGGCCCAAAGACCATGTTCGGCTTGTCACTGTCTACCCCATGGAACTAAACTAAAAAAAAACCTGAATATTTATTCGAAAAACTAATGTTCTTATCACAGCGTCACGCGAAGGCCGTGCTTCCCGTGCTCTCAACACAAAGGCACAGAACTGTAGTAGTTTTAGACATGCGGCAGCAAAGTGTTGGAAGAATAATATTCCTCCGCCCATTAGAATAGTCACAAGTAAATTTACTTTTAACAAAAAATTATATAAAATTAACCTTCTTGAGAAAAAGTGATATGCCAAAACAACTTTGCTCGCCGTATCAGCCGAATATACACCGTCCTATGTTTAAAACAGGGTTATTAATGTTAGTGTTGAAAATGTTGAATGGTATGTGTAATTTTTAGGTATTTTTAATGCAATATTTGGTCATTGTAATTGGTATGCGTAGTAATTTTTAGGTATTTTTAATGCAATATTTGGTCATTGTAACATAAAAGTAATGATTAAAATGTAATTATATGTATGCCATCAATTTTATTTCATAATTATGTATTTTAAAATTAATATTGTTATTTTCAACCGTTTGTATTTTATTAATTTTGATTGATATTATGTTTCTAATGATTATTTTTAAACGTACCTCAGCAGTGGTTCTTGTTCGCGTGCTCTCAATTAAGGGCGCCAGCTGAAAATCAGCTGCTACTCTCTCAGGGTAGCGTTTAGCTAAGCTGTAGCCTTTTTGTGTGACTGTGGCGCACAACTGCATGCTAGATGAATGTTTTAATAATTTAATTTTGACGTGACAACGTCTTATAAATTGGTTAGCCGGGTGACACTTCAAGAAACTGCGTTACGCTCCGCTCACGTTATGCGCTCACAATGAGAGCGAGTGAGAGGCACGCGTGCCTTTCACTTTTTATGTCTGTCTCTCTCGCTCTTAGGCGGGCTAACCATGCCCGAGTTTTCATCCTTCTTCCTACTATACGAATGAATATTCACATTAAAATTATTTTACCACTCAAAGTCGTTGTCACGTAAAACTTTCGCCCTTATACCGACTTTACAGGCAACCAATTTTTTTTGTTTAATTTACACATACAATACTGTATACCACACGTTACATATACAATATTGTATATCATTGATTATTAATGTATCTAATTGAATGTTAATTGTGTGTTACAGTGAACAAATACATTTTTTATCTATTTATCTATCTACATTACCACTGACTGATATTGATTCAGTGTTCTTCCATACTTGTCTGAAAGGAAAAACTAAGAATGTACCAGCTGCTTCTCTTCCCGCGCAGATCGTAAAAGCCGATCGAGGGAATGGGTGAAAATGCTAATCATGTTAATAGGCGATTCGGCTGGCAACTCATCACTATTTTGATTTCTTTTCCATCTTCTCGCCCACTATGAAGCTAAAAGTGACTTTTGGATTTGTGGTGGGCGTCTCTGCGCTCTGTCTGCTTAGGGCCGCAAAATCTAAAATGTTAGGGATAAAGACGTGATATTGTATCTGTATTCTTTTACGTATAAAACTCTGTTTATTTACAGCCCGGTGCTGAGGAGTCTCATCACATCAATATATTGCGTTCGAAATTATCAAGAATCGCCCAATCACATTCTCGGATGTGATTGATTTTGTAGTCGTGGTTTGTGTCTATATACACATTTTCTCTTGATAGTTGTACTTGTTTTAGATATTATACATACATAAGTCCAAACCTTTGTTTTACTTTAAATGAAATATGCCAGTAAAAAAAACAATTTATTAAATAACACTGAACTCGCACATATAATTTCCCATCACGATATTTTACACTAGGTACAGTATAGTTACATTATCACAATGTCAACTTATGTACAAAGACAGACTTGTTTAGAGGATACAGTACATCACACCATTGTACCGGTTGGTCTCACTATTCCCATTACCCGTTGCAATTGTTGCAATTGTAAAACTCCCTTTGCAATGGTAAAAATGAGTCAAATCGGTCTTACTATACCCATTGTCTCCGTATTTCCATTTAGAGCGTTTTTTACCCATTGTCTCCGCATTTTCCATTTAGAGCGTTTTTTACCCATTGTCTTCATATTCCCATTTAGAGCGCTTTTTTAACGACTGGTGAAAAATCTAAAATTTATTTAATTATAATTTTTTAATACTATTTACAATGGCAAACTACGCTCTTATTAATAGTATTAATTAGAGCGTAGTTTGCCCCTTTTAAATACCCCAATGACTTAGTCCCAAAAATCATCAAATATCAAAAAGTAGACGCCTTTTCTGATAATTAATTAAGCACTGATAATTAATTAAGTAAGCGCCTTTCAAGTCCCGATAAAAACGCAATGGGAATAGCAATACAAGCAGTATTAGTATTACCATCAATGGGAAAGCTCAATGGTGAAAGTGAGACTAACCCCATTGTACTTATTTTACTACCAAATCAGTGCGTCCACCTAACGCCTATAGACTCAGTCATGTCCACCAAACAAATTGACAATTCATTTATTCGATAGTGGCGATTCCCGCCGACTAGCACCGTTCACACCGAGAATATCACATCTAGAGTTTGCCATTGCTACTTTACCTAAAACTGGCCGAAATTATACATTGCCATGGCCGTGTCCATGGCCGAATATGGCCGAGCCGCCGCCGTTTGGTTGGGTAGGGGGGTTTGGTTCGTTGTTATTCCCTTCTCCATTATTATTGCCGTTGCTGTTTCTGCTTTCGAGCTGTTGCTGCCACATTGACGCGTAGAAACCGCCTTGCGCCAACAATGTGTCGTGGCTGAAAAAAAAGGAAATTAAATATTATAGCTATATACTTATATAATATACTTCATTCTTGTTACAAATCTTATTCTACTTTCCGTCGTCACCACGGCATAATAAATAAAATGCCTACCTTCCTCTCTCGATGATCTCTCCTTCCTTGAGCACTAGGATCTCATCCGCGTGGATGATCGTCGACAGCCGGTGCGCTATTACCAGCGTGGTCCTATTCGCACATACACGCGCTAACGCCGCCTGGAATGTTGAAACGGAAATAAGAACACAGTTACACCACCCTCTTATAGCAAACTTCAATCTACCAATGCTAAGAATATGCTTCTCTCAATGAATGCCACAGGTTGGTTAAACCTTACACACGAATTGTTTTAATTATTGATTTATACAGCAGCGTTACAATGCTCGGAACCATATCTGTACGAATTGTTTTAACGCGTAGAGTACACTATAACTTAAAAATACACCATAATTTTTCATACAGCCTTGTCATATTACAAAATGACAAGAAAGGCGATAGATAAGATAAAAAGATATATATAGTATCGTTTTTATATTTGAAAGTAAGCGCACTTTTTTTCAAATATCAGTTATGTCTTTAATTGCCAAATCAAATCCAACGTCAAGAACAATTGAATTTGAATACGGCAATCAACATAACACAAACCGGTATAAGATTTCATAACCACGATCGCTGGATCTTTTAGAGTCTTCGCTACTGCAATCCTTTGTTTCTCGCCACCACTGAACCGTTCCTCAATAGTATCGTATGCATATTTAAAACAAGGCTAATCACACTTGCTTTTCATATATAAATTAACGCGAACCTGTATATTCCTTTCTGTGTTGGTGTCAAGAGCCGACGTGGCTTCATCCAGAAGCACGATCGCTGGATCTTTGAGAATCGTCCTCGCTATCGCAATCCTTTGTTTCTCTCCACCACTGAGTCGTAAGCCTCTTTCTCCCACCTGAAGATGAAGAAAATAGACAACATTTAACTATGAGTATGTAAAGATGAGTCATATTACGAGGGTACTAGATATGAAGGTAGATGGAACGAGAAATAGAGGTATACCCATGAAAAAGAGATGGATGGACTGTGTCAAAGAGAGTATAGGGAGGAAAGTAGGTATAAAAAGCGATGTAGCTAGAAATAATATAAATAAATATAAAGGGATGTATCAGACGCTGTTCAAAAAGCCTTTGCTATGTCTTTGACTCTCTGTCCGTAGTTAGTTACATGGTAATCTAAGGATCACTGGACAGATTAAGATATAGATTTCAATAACTTTAAATTGTACAAACCTGTGTATCATAAGCATCTGGGAACGTGAGTATTCTATCATGAATATCAGCATTTTTGGCGGCGGAAATCACGTCGGCAACTGTCGCTGTTAGGCGGCCATATTGAATGTTATATCTAAGAAACACAAGAAAAACAACATTCTAAATATTTATTAGTCTTACCTCATGTCATACACAGGTTGATTTTGTAATACTGAGCTTTATCGAAATCTCAGAATCAGAATCACTAATAGAACACAAAAAAGCAAAAAAAAAAAATATTTTTTTTGTGAATTTTTCAAAAGGAAAAGTCCCTAAAATTACATTTTATGGCGAACCTATTATTATTTGTCAATGACCGCGTTGCTATGCTACGCGCCAGCCGAACTCCGTGCATTCGGTGCATTCCCCATCCCCGCGCCGGCCACCCACCCACCGCCACCCGCCACCCCGTCAGTCGTGTACGCATATTTGTTTTGGGAGCACGTAGCGCGATCGATCGTTTTTTTTTCAGCCGCGCCGAGCGGCAAGTGACTGCGCACGACTAATACAATGCCGCGTTCTCCACGAGAGTACTACGAAATGGTACGAGTATACTTTTTGAGTGGAGAAAACTCGCATGAAGCCAGGAGATTGTATGAAGCAGAGAGTATTCCTCGCCTTCGTGCTCAGGGAATTAATACCTCCGGTATGTGTCTCCAACATACCTCGAAATGTTACAAGGTGTGATTAACGAAATGTTGGAAGACGCGCCAATCGGGTATCTTCAAAATTTCTACTTCCAACACGACGGAGCACCCCCACATTATGCCAGACAGTTACAGGAGTACCTTGACGAGGAATATCCGAATCGCTAGATAGGTCGTGGAGGGCCTGTGGCTTGGCCTGCTAGGTCACCGGACCTCACGCCCTGTGATTTCTTTTTGTGGGAAGAAATAAAGCGGCGTGTTTACACCCACGAGCCACAAAGCCGTGAAGAACTAAAAAACTATTATTAGTGCATTTGTTTGACGCTGTAAAAAAATGTGACCGTGCCATAATTTCAAAACTAAAATGGAATGCAGTGTAACGCGCTAGACTCTGCTTGGAGAGAAACGGGCTGCATTTTGAACAATTATTAAAATATCGATAGGTAGGTAATTTAGATTGATTTTGTTTTTATGTTGATTTTAATTATTTGTACATAAGTTAATTACAATTTTTAAATACGCCTGAATGCAGAAGTAAGTAAATTCTTTATTTACGTTTAAGTAAAAAAATATTAAAAATACCTACTGTTTTTGTCAAGGTCGATCTAAAGCATCTGTATTTTGACGGTCCTAAGCCCGTGAAAGTATGAAGGGAAATTGCAATGCAACTTATGATTGGCGATGTGATAATTAGGTACATTAAGTACAGACCTATTTCATTGAATTTTGTTTGAGTAGGTAGGTAGCTTTTATGAGTGCTATGATAGGTCAATGGCCAAACTCGCAATACAAAGACCGCTTGGCGCAGGCGCGGCAGGTACTTATTGCTTGCGGTGAATACGGCGCGGCGGCGGCGCGCGGTGAGACATGACACGCCGCTCTCGGTATCACCGCGATAGGGATTTTCGGTTTAACTTTGACGGCTTCTATCTTTGGTTTTTATTATGAAATATGGTAATTTTATGAGAACATGTATTTTTTATTTTGCGCATAGAGTACTTTCCTTGAATATAGCTCAGAGGTCAAAATCAACCTACATATGTAATATTGCAGCAAGTCTAATTTTATTAGCCACGGCTATCGATTTGATCAACCATCAATTAAAATTCCATCCATTGTTGTCTTTTATAGTTTAACTGAGAATCGTGTATCATCATGTTCATCAGAAGTGTTATTGGGAACACTTTAATGACGTTATTCTATGGACGATGTTGCCATCGCAAATACACGAGCAACGGTATATAGATATACTAAGGTCAATTAACTAACCTGACAGTGTTGTTAAATAGTACGGTATCCTGGGGCACTACTCCAATGTTCGCCCGCAGCGACGCCTGCGTCACTGTCCGCACGTCCTGCCCGTCCACTAGCACTGCTCCCTCATTTACGTCGTAGAATCGGAAAAGTAGACGCATCACTGTCGACTTACCAGCGCCGCTAGGACCGACCTAAAACAAATTGGTTTGTGTAAGGAACGTTGCTTCAATCCGAAAGGCTTTTCTAGTAAAAAAAAACTTTGCAGTTCTACCAGCTGTGTTCTATCAATTTCTCGAACACGATCCCGAGAAACACAAGATAAAATTTTTGTAATAGTACCTCTAGGATCAGTTGAAGGCGATTACAGTAATATTTTATATGTTGATAATCCAGTTTCTTAGTATTGTGTCCAAATGACATGTAACAAGACAACTCACATTAACATTTATTCAACTAGGGAATTCTTTATGACGATCTAGGTAACTGTCAACTTGCATTCTGTCAAAAATGTATATAGATACCTACAATCTGAAAATTTATTTGGTACAGGTGCGAGAAACATGGCAAGTATAATTAGAATTCATCAAAGCGTTAATGCTTCAAGATATGAGAATATTTTTTTCAGACACGTGTTTTACCTCTTAGCTACCTATTTAAAAAAATATTTTTGCAGCTACATCACATCACGTCAAATTGTCATAGCTACCGACTATTTAAAAGTTTCTCAGGTATAAGTGCGAGAAACACACATTTAGAAACACATTTAGAAATAATTAAAGTAACTATGCTTTCAAGTGCGACTTTGAAGCTAATGGTATTAAGAATCAGTACCTCAGGTACGTAGTCGAATAACACGTTTTTGCATTCGATGTCACCTCTTCTGATGAGTAATTCTTATGCTCCAATAGTGTCTGTCCTTCGAGACATCACATCACGTCTAAATATTAAATTTATATAACAACCGCCCATCTTGTAGTTTCTTTTTCAGAAAGGCGCGAGAAACACGTCGAGAAACTCATATTTCGAACTTACCAATGCAACAGTGCTTCCAGGCGCGACTTTGAAGCTTATGTTGTTGAGGATTAGTTTCTCAGGTCCGTAGCCGAAAGAAACGTGTTTAAATTCGATGCCACCTCTTCTGATGAGTAACTCTGGTGCTCCGATAGCGTCTTTTACGTCGTTGTCAACTCGCATTAGGTCAAACATGTTTTCCATGTCAACGAAGTTCTTTTGGATTGCCCTGTAATGTTTCAAGAGAAACATTTGTATTGAGAAAGTTGGCTACTCTGTATCTATAAATATTAGAGCATTTATTGAACTGCAAAAACGTAGACTTGTATAAATAAGGCTAAAGATTATTAAATACTGTTTTTTTAATGATATAGTAAATTCGTTCAAATGGGGTGTAGAATGTGGGCTCGCCGATAAAGGCAGCATCTTTGAAGAAAGACTAAACCTAGCCAGTTATCGAGAGGACAATAAGGCAGGTATCACATTTTATTCATAAAGATAGGGACCGGTCTGGCTGGTCGTCTGACTAGCATCTGCTCTAGGCTTGGAAAATATATAAATAAATAAATAAATATATCCTAACATTATTTTATTAACCATGTAAGTATGTCCCACTGCCGGGCAAAGGCCTCTCTTCTTTTCTCCCAGTACTCTCTATCTTTGATCTTTTCGGTCCAGTCTTATTCAAACACTTTTCATTCATCATTTTCATAAGATAAAAACTAAATAAAAAAATCTCACCTGTAATAAGTACCGAACCAGTTTAAAGGTACGTATAGCTGGACTATGTAAGACGCGAAGAGCACGTAGTCACCAACCGTCAACTCGTACCTAGTGACCATCGAGATACAAAGTAAAGATCCCGCAAGCAACCCTGGAAAGAGAATAAGCTACTTAACTCCATAACTCTCGCATTCTACCTGTTTCTGTACTAAAAAGGAAGTACCTAATTAAAAATGGATTGATTCGTAAATTGTAGTCAGAGTAATGACAGGCCTGTGTCACTCCTCGTTTAGGTATCGAAAATATACCTACATTATTACTATGCGCGCAGCGGCCCCTCAGAGTGGTAAATTCAGTTATACGAATCGTTTGTCCAGAGTAATAAGAATGAAATTGGCCTGCAATGGATGTCTAGGTATCTAAACGAATAGGTTCTGAGTTCTGACTTGAGCTAAATCAAACCATATCGCTAACCACATTGAGTAGATATTTCTTTGAATGTGTTTGCTGAGTGAGACTTCTGTACGTGAGTACTTGTTCTTATTCTGTGGTAATGACATAAAGCTACACTGCAGATTTCTCTTAACGTCTCTCTTTCATTTAAACATGTTGTAATGCTAGTTCCATCAAAGCCTTTTTGCACACTGCAAATTTCTTGCCTGTTGCAAAAAATTCAATTAAAGCAATAAATGATTTGAATGGTTGATTTTTGTTGACACTACTCGTAGACCATACCAGACATCTATTGTTGTAATTTATAAAATAAATAAATATATACGGACAAATCACACAGATTGAGCTAGCCCCAAAGTAAGTTCGAGACTTGTGTTATGGGATACTAACTCAACTATATAGATAAACATCCAATTTAATTGTTTGCATGTGGCAAGAAACCCCGTAGTCTCATTTGGCTTGCAATGTGTAACTGGACCTTTATCTTCGGTTGTTGTGATTCATGATGTATAAAAAACGTTATTACCTACTTACCACTGCATATTATGATGTTTTGCATTGTATTCAACATATTCAGTGTGATGAGAGATTTGAATTCTTCTTTCTGTCAACAAGAAATGAATAGTAGGTTATACACCGAAGGTGGTATAAGGAAGACATTGAATAAAATAAATCTCATATTAGCATCCTTAGCCCGGAGACCTATTTTTTAATACAAGAGTCAGCGAAACACAATACACGTTCCAAGTCATGAAAACCATACACCTGTCGCGAACGAGATAGAATCTTCCCGAACAATATTCGCGAACGAATACTACGATAGAATGGTGCAAGCCAAATTGGCCCATATGTCTTGTGTCATAAAGTCTAGAGTTGCTTAACCATGTTACACTCACACACATACCCGGCGCCTGGATGCTTCGAAACACATTCGTCGACTATGTAGAATATTCGAGATTAATGTGGACCTATTCGATGGCGCATATAAATAAGGAACATTGGGTGCGCCACGGCAGTTCAATACGAGCTATCAAAGCGATCACTTCGAAGCGAAGGAAACCTACCTTAGTGCGACAAGTGGAAGTGCCTGCGACTACCTTGGCGAGATACCTGGACCTCAGCTGCTACGCGACTTGGACCTTGGACGTTTGGAAGACCATCTTCACGTGTCATCTTAGGGTTCCGTAGTGAATAAATCCCTCATACGAAGTTTGGCGTTTTTCTCCAAATACCGAACCCCAGTTTCGTAACATTTGGTGTCGGAAGTGGATTTGGAGATGCCAGTTTTCCCGAGGGAAGAAGAGGATACCACCAGGGAAGGGGTCAGGACCAGGGCCCAGCGTGCCATGGAGGCTCAAGGGGGCATGGCTCAGGCCACGCCTACTGAACCTCAAGCCACGCCCACTGACCCTGAGGCCACGCCCACCGATCATCAGGCCCCGCCCACCAGGCCACAAGCCCCGCCCACCGGACGTCAAGCCACGCCCACTGACTCTGGGGCTACGCCCAACGATCATCAGGCACCGCCCACCGATCATCAGGCCCCGCCCACCGGACGTCAAGCCACGCCCACCGGACCTCAAGCCACGCCCACTGAACCTCAAGCCACGCCCGCCGGACGTCAAGCTCCGCCCACTGGCCCCGCCCACCTCGGCCAGACCACGCCCACTGGCCTACCCCCAAAGACAAGACAGAGGTGCGAGCATTTATGGGACTTTGCTCATATTACAGGCGATTTGTAAAAGGATTTTCTGAAATCGCTAAACCTTTGCATCGTCTTACAGAAGACAAACAGCCTTTCAAATGGGACGTTACCTGTGAGAATGCATTTTTTAAACTCAAAGAATGCCTTTGCAAGACTCCAATCTTGGGATACCCGCAGACTAGTGGCCAGTTCATCGTTGACACAGATGCTAGCAACACAGCGATCGGAGGGGTACTATCTCAAAAGCAAGGTGACAACGAAATAGTAATTGGATACTTTAGTAAATCTTTGTCAAGGCCTGAAAGAAATTATTGTGTAACAAGAAGAGAACTCTTGGCTGTTGTGAAGACGCTGCAACATTTCAACAAATATCTTATTGGTAGACAGTTTACACTCCGCACAGACCATGCTGCTTTGAAGTGGCTGTTACAATTTAAAAATCCAGAAGGCCAAGTTGCACGTTGGATTGAACAACTTCAAGAATTCGACTTTGTCACTGAACACCGTAGTGGTAAGGCCCATAGAAATGCTGATGCACTATCAAGAAGACCGTGCCCGAAAGATTGTAAGCATTGTGCTAAACAAGAGACAAAGGAGCTTACGGTTAAGATCACAAGGACGATCCCTACAGGACAATGGGACGATGAGAACTTCAGAGAAGCTCAAGAGGATGATGAAGATATAAGGCTCATTATCGCATGGAAAGAACGTGGTGCAGATAAGCCGAGATGGGCAGAGGTTGCGCCTACGAGTCCCATCACTAAAGCTTATTGGGCTCAATGGGACAGTTTCATCCTGCAGAATGGAATACTTTACCGTAAATGGGAAAAACCGAACGGCAGAGAGTTTCATCTACAGGTTGTTGTTCCCAGGGATAAGGTGCAAGACGTTCTCCGTGAAATACATGATGGTGTAACAGGTGGACATCTTGGCGTCAAGAGAACGTTAACAAAAATTCGAGAACGGTTTTACTGGTTGAATTGTCGGGAAGATGTGCAGGATTGGTGCCGCAAATGTACAACTTGCGCAGCCGTGAAAGGCCCATCAACAAGAACTCGCGGTGGTCTACAACTTTACAATGTTGGTGCGCCCTGGGAGAGAATTGCAGTTGACGTTGCCGGACCGTTCCCTGTAACTGAATCAGGAAATAAGTACTTCATGGTCGTCATGGACTATTTCAGCAAGTGGCCAGAAGTATTTGCTATACCTAACCAAGAAGCTACAACAGTAGCCTCCAAGTTGGTTGAAGAAGTAATCTGTCGGTTCGGTGTGCCACTAGAAATACACTCAGATCAGGGAAGGAACTTCGAATCGCAAATTTTTCAGGAAGTTTGCAAACTCTTGGGAATGCATAAAACTAGGACCACCCCATATCACCCTCAGTCTGATGGCATGGTGGAGAGATTTAACCAGACGCTGGAGAGACATTTAGCGAAACTGGTTGACAAACATCAGAAAGACTGGGACAAGTACATACCGCTTTTCCTCCTGGCTTATAGGACATCGAAACACGAAAGCACGAAGCTAACCCCAGCTCAGGTGAATTTCGGTAGAGAACTTAGATTACCTGTAGATCTACTGACAGGAAGGCCACCAGAAGATCCACATACTGTGCCAGACTACGTATCTGATCTTCGAAAGCGAATGAGTGACGTGTACGATTTGGTTCGCGAAAACGGGTTGCAGGCAAGCGAAAACATGAAAACTATGACCTAAAATATGACCGAAGAGCGAACACAAGTGGCTTTGAAGAAGGAGCCTTAGTTTGGCTGCATAACCCGATTCGCCGGAAAGGAAAGTCACCGAAATTACAAACAAGATGGGAAGGTCCATATAAGATCATCACGCGAATGAACGACGTGACCTATCGGATCCAACGTCAACCAAGAGGATCACTTAAAGTGGTGCACATAGACCGTTTGGCACGTTACCATGGCAGCAATAGTGACGCTCGGGACGAGCGCCTCTAAGAAGGGGGCAGTGTCGCGAACGAGATAGAATCTTCGCGAACGAATACTACGATAGAATGGTGCAAGCCAAATTGGCCCATATGTCTTGTGTCATAAAGTCTAGAGTTGCTTAACCATGTTACACTCACACACATACCCGGCGCCTGGATGCTTCGAAACACATTCGTCGACTATGTAGAATATTCGAGATTAATGTGGACCTATTCGATGGCGCATATAAATAAGGAACATTGGGTGCGCCACGGCAGTTCAATACGAGCTATCAAAGCGATCACTTCGAAGCGAAGGAAACCTACCTTAGTGCGACAAGTGGAAGTACCTGCGACTACCTTGGCGAGATACCTGGACCTCAGCTGCTACGCGACTTGGACCTTGGACGTTTGGAAGACCATCTTCACGTGTCATCTTAGGGTTCCGTAGTGAATAAATCCCTCATACGAAGTTTGGCGTTTTTCTCCAAATACCGAACCCCAGTTTCGTAACACACCGTATTTTTTAAACCGTCGCGTCAGCTATAAATTATATTCTTTCACGCAGAAAATTAGTCAGATTTTCAAAAACGTTTCAAAGTAAATAAAAAAGCAGCTTCAAACGGAACGGATTCTCCATGAGAAACAACACGAAGGTTTCTTTGACATTTGTAACGAAAACGAGTTGTCTTGATCACTCGTTGCAAAATCCTTCGCGTACAAGCGTTTCAAAATTCACCATTTTGTAAACGCTCGCGCAAATGATTCGTTGTATGACTCCCGCTTACAAAAATGGGTCTCCTGATGTGTGCTTTCCAGCTTTTTCTTCTCATGCATGTTAATGGTCACTCAAGAATGCCGAAAACCTTGCAAAGAGAAGAAAAAGTTCATTTATGCAAAATGTTTTATATGTGGCCGCGGCGCCGCCTGACATCAATCTTTAGGAATGCCGTTGTTGTAAGATGTTTGTACTTACTCCTTTAGTCGTCTCATAGAACATCCACAGAAATCTCTTCGTGTTAATGCCATAAGAGGCGACTAAAAGAAAGAAAATTGATGTCGGGAGATGAAGTGGTCTTATCCAAACCGGAAACCACACGGCCAAGTGAAAAAAATAAATATATTATAGAAATCTAACCTGATAGTTGACAATAGCGTCTCTATACGAGCTCACTTCATATGACTCAGCGCCATAGTACTTGACGGTCTCGTAATTGAGCAGAGAATCGACGGAGCGCGCCTTCTGTTCGTTGTCGGCGAGGTTCATACGTCTTTGGTACTTTGTCCTCCATTCTGTCACTGCGATCGTCGCAACTGTAATAAAAAAATATCTTCACGTACTGCGAAAAGTGGTGTCACGCCCGCTTTCTTCTTTACTCCTATTTAATCATATCCAAAATCAAAGTTAAAAATTGTTCGAAGATGTGTGTGATTATTCTTATATGTCAAAAGTCTCCCTTAATTCATAACTAAGTGCAATGTCGAGCATAAGAGATCCGAGCAGGTAAGCGCTATCACGTCGTAACGTTTTTTGTCTTTACGTTGAATCCTGTTATGGGGAACAATGTTTTTCAGGATATTTGTCTATAGAATCCGTTCTACAAGTAAAAAATCGAAATAGAAATCGGAAGTGACAAAGTTTGGTCCCACTTCTGATGTCTATTTTAAATATTTTTCACTTCAATTGTAAAAAATCTAAATAGAGATCAGAAGTGGAATAGTTTGATTCCACTTCTGATATCTATTTTGAATATTTATAAGTTCAATAGTAAAAAATTTAAATAGAGATCAAAAGTGACATAGTTTGATCCCACTTCTGATGTCTATTTTATCACTTCAATAGTAAAAAATCGAAATAGAGATTAGAAGTGACAAAGTTTGATCCCACTTCTGATGTCTATTTTAAATATTTATCACTTCAATTGTAAAAAATCTAAATAGAGATCGGTAGTGGAATAGTTTGATCCTACTTCTGATATCTATTTCGAATATTTATAAGTTCAATAGTATAAAATTTAAATAGAGATCAAATGTGACATAGTTTGTTTCCACTTCTGATGTCTATTTTTAATATTTATCACTTCAATAGTAAAAAATCTAAATAGACATCAGAAGTGACAAAGTTTGATCCCACTTCTGATGTCTATTTTAAATATTTATCACTTCAATTGTACAAAATCTAAATAGAGATCAGAAGTGGAATAGTTTGATTCCACTTCTGATATCTATTTTGAATATTTATAAGTTCAATAGTAAAAAATTTAAATAGAGATCAAAAGTGACATAGTTTGGTCCCACTTCTGATGTCTATTTTAAATATTTTTCACTTCAATTGTAAAAAATCTAAATAGAGATCAGAAGTGGAATAGTTTGATTCCACTTCTGACATCAGAAGTGACAAAGTTTGATCCCACTTCTGATGTCTATTTTAAATATTTATCACTTCAATTGTACAAAATCTAAATAGAGATCAGAAGTGGAATAGTTTAATTCCACTTCTGATATCTATTTTGAATATTTATAAGTTCAATAGTAAAAAATTTAAATAGAGATCAAAAGTGACATAGTTTGGTCCCACTTCTGATGTCTATTTTAAATATTTTTCACTTCAATTGTAAAAAATCTAAATAGAGATCAGAAGTGGAATAGTTTGATTCCACTTCTGATATCTATTTCGAATATTTATAAGTTCAATAGTATAAAATTTAAATAGAGATCAAATGTGACATAGTTTGATTCCACTTCTGATGTCTATTTTTAATATTTATCACTTCAATAGTAAAAAATCTAAATAGACATCAGAAGTGACAAAGTTTGATCCCACTTCTGATGTCTATTTTAAATATTTATCACTTCAATAAGGAATATGCATGTAATACCAAACCGGCTCATATTTTTATTTTACAATTTCTTTTAATACGTTACTACGCCTAGTTAATTATTTTTCTTACTGACTCTTATTTGGATTAGAAATAAATTATTGAAAATATGCAAATATTGCGCGGGAACTTTTGACAAACAAAAGGGAAATGACGACAACGTTCATAAAAAGGAAATGACAAGTTTGGGTGCGTTCGGTAGAACTGTCCGTCCATGTAGTTTGACTATCGATGACATTCGAAATGTATGTACTTTTCTATAGAAGTTTAACAAACATCACTGGCTGATAACATCGAAAGTACCCAAAAAAGAAAAACATGCGTTGACAGCTTCTGTCTCTAGCGGATATTGCAGTCGTTGACGTCATATTTTGAAATGGCGTGTTTTAGTTGTTATAATCTACTTGCTATTTTTAATATTTATTTTCTACACCATATACATGTTTTTCGACACTGATTTTTTTTTTGCGGCTATTTCTCGACGAGGACTATCGATTAAAAATATAAAAAAAAATCATGCATACTCTCTATTGTACAAAATCTAAATAGAGATCAGAAGTGGAATAGTTTAATTCCACTTCTGATATCTATTTTGAATATTTATAAGTTCAATAATAAAAAATTTAAATAGAGATCAGAAGTGACATAGTTTGATCCCACTTCTGGTATCTATTTTTAATTATTTATCACTTCAATAGTAAAAAATCGAAAAAGATAAACAAGTAATATAGTTTGATCCCATTTCTGATGTCTTTTTTGTATATTAGATCAGAAGTGGGATAGTAATCGAAAATGGGATAAAATATTATATAGGACTTACTTATGTACAAAACCATTGTAGAGAATACGATCAACCCAAACCACACGTTGAATTGCGTTACAAAATACACGACAGCTATGAGGATGTCTATTATAGTCGGCGTAATGGAGAACAGAATGTATGACAGCAGATTGTCTATGGAATCCGTTCCTCGGTCCATCACTCGTAATACTTCGCCGGTTTTCCGTGAGAGATGCCATCGGAGTGGTAAGCAGTGAAGGTGTTTGAAAAGTTCCAGCTAAAAGATAAATATTTCATTAACACACTATGCCGAAATTACACGACCGAACTTCAGCGTGATTACGCCTGCATTGCTTTTTGAATTACTAGCAGCATATTAGTAAAATTTCGTCACTTTTTTCCATTCAGCCGAACTTACATCGGCCGTAAGTACGGAGGCAACGCATTCTATTTATTATTATTTTTTAATAAGAAGCGACACTTCTTTATCAGTCCTCTGCTGGACTAAAGGCCCCTCCCATGCAATAAGGGTGGATTTGCCCATTATGACCACGCTGAGCAGACGGTTTTGTAATCGCAGTAGATAGTACAAATCGTTGCGCAGAGGACGCTGCTATCCGTACCCTATGTTACTTTTACCTCCCTTAGTCGCCTCTTATGACACCCTTGGGACAGGAAAGATGTGGTGACAAATTGTAATTTACTCTGCGCTCTTCACACGGCAAGAAGCGACACATCAATGAAGAATTAATTTCATAAAATCTAAAGCTAAAGGGGCTTTTTGCATATTCAAAAAAATTACATGCATTATTTTGCAACAAATGTGAATTTTCACACTGAAACCCCCAGAACTTGTTTAATTTAACAATAATTTTGACAGTTCCTATTGCAGTCAAATTTTATCTAATGCTATTTACTTGACTTGCCTGACGTTTCAGTACCACCTTATGGTAAACTGTCTGTAATATCTTCATTGTAGAACCGTAATGGTACGAAAAGATTTTTCGGCGAACGGGTTTAGTCTGACCACTACCGCAGTACCGCGCCTGCGGTATGCGATCGGCGAGACGGGTGCTGTCTATGTCAGACGCACATGAGATAGAATATCCAAAAATGGGTCGTGCTTATCGCGAGATGTCAAGGCTGTCATTTTCAAAGTGGCCGAATATTTTAGGAAAAGAAAAGCAGACAAAGAGTTTCGAATATAAAATTGCTTTTCGTAACGTATTTTTTTTTCAATAATTACACATTAATTTCACTTATTTGTTTTTTTTATTTGTGCTTAAAAATCTTACTGAACCGTAAAAAGAATTGGATATAATTTACAGCTTACAGCGTCAAAATATTGTACTTCGATATCTTAAGACCTATCCGACATTACGAATCTCTTGTGAGTCCATGATCCCCCCTGCCAACCCGCACAACCTCAGGCGCGGTTCAGCGGTCGTGGTCAGGCTATAGTTGGTCAAGTATAATTTGTTGGACCAACCTAGGACACCGTTTTGTTATCGAATAGTTCATCGGATAAGGATAATTCTGAGAACTTATTCCAGTTCCATTGGCGAACATTGGTCCGCACTTGAATAGGTGACCATGAGTGGCCATTGTACTTCGGAAGGCACGTTAAGCCGTTAATCCCGACTATCATAGGCAAATAAAAAAAAAATCTGAGACCAGTGTTGGGCACTTACACGAAAAACAAACAACAAAACATTGGCGAACAAAGCCTACCTGTAGCTCTCTAGTAGTGTACTGCTGTACTTTGATCCAAAGGAACGACCGCAGATTGTTAAGAAAACCCATGCCTCCAGTTCCTCCGCCTTGCAGGAACTTGAATACTACGTAGATCACGACCAGGTCCCAGCGGTACACTAGCGGCGGTATTGACAGGCTGTCCACTGCGAAAGAAGATGATGATTAAACTCCTACGCAGCCCTGGATCAAGGATGGAAAAGCACTGTGTCCTTGGGGCAATTCTTGGTGCACAAGTATGTGGTTGTAGAGGAATGCTTGATTTTGTCAATTCAGTAGGATCCACAAATCCAGGAAAGTTTGGTTTGGTTTTGGAGGTTTATTACAAACAAACAAACTTGAATAAGTATAACATGATGGCGGTCATACCTATCAGCTTATTGTAGATGGGTACGAAGAGGTTGACGACGCGGCCGGCAATGAGCGCCAGCACGCAGATAAGCACGTAGATCTGGAGGCACACGCTTTTCCGCGGCCACAGAAACGGCAGCAGGGTTCGCAGTTTGCTGAAGACATTGTGGAACGTCGATCTATTCTCATCCTAAATATGGTGGAGAAAAGTTGGTTATTCCAAGTGCAAACAGTATTATTTTTTATTTCGCGAATTTCCAAAAACCCATATAAATAGGAACATGAATTTCAGTAATGTTGTCGCAATATTACATAATGATATATGTACCTAGTGATTTCGTTAATAACTCACATACAACTTGTTTTATTCCATTTTTATATCGATTTGACCTTCTTAGGAAAACCTATAATAAAAGGCGATAAGAATTCCCGAAATCAACAGCGTTAATTAAATTAATGGATTAAATTTTTATATGCCTAATACTTTCCGTAAATAAACGATAACACTATTCCACTTATATCAACACTATTTATATTATGCGACCTATTCAATTGTATATTATTATATAATATGTATTTATCTATAGCATATATTCATATGTAAGAGCAAGACATCAAGAGTATGACAAACGAAAAATTTCTTATATAAAAAAAACAATTTTCACAACTGCATGTAAGCTGATTGGGCATTCGAAACATAAACTTGGCTAGTTGCACTATAGCCATTTAATTGGATGCTGGCTTTCAATGAACGGGTTAGGCGTCCAATTAGCTGGCTATCTTAACCAGTAGGCTGTAAACAAGCAACTTGTTCGCTTATTTCCACAATGTTTTCTTTCATGTGAAACAAGTTATTAAGGCCGTACCTTAATTTTCCGGGGTCCAGTGCTTTCCCATTTAAAATAAATCATTTCAAAGAAAACGGAAACATTATTTAAAGTAGCTACTACCAAGCCCTAGATAATAAGTGAGAACGTTAAGCTTTACTACGCTCATTTGCGAAAAACGGCCACTTTTGGCTAATGTGCGTAGTAAAGCTTAACGTTCTCATTACAAACTGTAAACAGTAGTTCATAAAATACTTTGAAGGGTTATCTAGGTCTTGGTAGTAGCAAAATTTTAAATAGTGCAACTAGTCAAGTTTAACGTTTAACCAGATGGCAAAACATACATAGTGTAGCCATTTAGTTAAATTGGATATTGATGAATTTGCGATGTGTGGTTAGGGTTCACAATTTATGTAGAACTACTTTTTACTAATACCAGATACCACTAAGTAACTAGTAATAGTGAAATATAAAAAAATAGTTTTGATGAGATGTGTGAACGAAAAATAACAGTCATGGTTTGCGCTGTTAACACCATATTTGTTTTGGTGACTACTAGCGCCGGAATGGCAAAAATCTGAACTAAATTTGTATCACTTGGCTAAGTCCTGTTCAGTCATCTTCGAAGGGCTGACTTTCAATAGCTTCAATACGCCTAGTTGAGTGATTCTAGTTTAATTAACTTTTGACCTAGGCGTCCAATTGGATGTTCAAGGAGCTGCCTAGGCGTCCAGTTTATAGATGGCTAATTTACACACATGGCTGCGACATACTTATTAGATACCCCATGTCATACTATATGACAGAGCTAAAGATTTGCATTTAATTGTTTACTAGTTTACTAGTTTCTGAAATGAATAAAGCAATGGCAAACAATTCTACTGACTAATTACAAGAAAAAAAACCCGCAGAATGTACCAGTTATTTCTCATTCCGCAAAAGGTCATAATTGTCGACCAAAGGAATAACCCTAGAGACTTTTCTAAAAAGGCAAGGAGCAAGCAATATCTTGTTTTCTACCTATATTCCCACTATCTTGCTAATGTGGCCTTTGGTCTTGCAACTCTTGGCTCTGTTTACGCTGTATGCGAAGACGTGGAAATTAACACCTATAATGATCATGCATGACCCTCTGCGAAGAGGAAGAAAGCTAGTTCTGAATGGCCAAATAAATGTCTCACAGGTGGTGAATAATAGTAGTATGTAAACTCCATAAGAATAATGTATGGTATTCTATTTTTGTAAAATCACCTTGATTTTAGGTTTCTTCTCAATATCAACACAATGATTTTGAAACGGACATGACATCTTAACCTAATTTTTGTAAAACTATGACTGAAATGTGTCAAATATGACTGACTTTATTATGATTGCAAGTGACCACAAATATTAAACTTCTATTATTTATTATAAAAAGGTTACAAAAATAAACAGTGCTGATTGTTTTTAGAAATCTGTACATACAAAAATTCTTCTCCCCGAACTATGAACTGACGTCTAGGGTCGCCGAGATACGTAGATGTAAATCTACACTAGTCTACATATCTCGGCAACCCTGGACTAATTTGGCTTAATAATCTATAATTCTATTGGTTTAATCTGCTCTATTATCTTCGAGTTAACATCTAACTACGTTCATTCAACAAAAAAAAGTTGTTTAAAAAAATCTATTTATACTCGTATTCCACATAATTCACATTCTAGTTGCCAAATAAGAATACGGCAACAAGTGTTTACGTAACCTGGTTTTTTTTTTCATTCAACATAGGATCCTATGCCATCGAACACACGACTATCTACTATTTTTAAACTTAAGACCCTGTAACGATGCTGCATGTGAATATCCACCACATTTCTCCATCATTTCATAGTCCACCTTTTAAAAAGCTAAGTTTCAATAATTTCAATTTACTTTTCCAGATTCCATTTCAAACTCTTCACACATCACACACCTTCTTCATCCTCATTCATTCCTATCCCATCTTTCTTCCTAATCACACAAACAGGAGAGCTTATTATCTACATAAACATAATTAAACTTATTCTATATTTTTATAATTATAACAGTAATGTAAACATAGAATTAAAATAAAGCGCTAAAGAGTCCTCTTGTTTCTCTGCTGACATTACCTCAAGTTTTAAAGTGAATAAATGAGATTTGCGCAATCAAGTGTAGGATAGCTCACCGTGTGGTTTTTGGCCTAGGATAGGAAAACTCTATCTTTTCTTCTGGATGTCGTAAGAGCTAGACTAAGCAAAACTCGTGCAACATCCGATGGAGTAGTAACTTCGGAAGGAAGCCGTATGTAAAAAAAATCGCACAAATGCATACCTAGGAGGGTTGACGTCAGGCGACAATAAAATCTTAGCTAAATCTTATTAATAATCCCAGTTTTTTTCTTCTCGTATCATGTTTGGAGAAGAAAAAGGCGGAAAGCACACTTCGGACTCCGAAGCATCACAGCTAGGGCTGCAACCGGTAACACGCTAAAATAGGAAGGAGGTGATCAGATCACATACCCGAGGCGGTATACGTCTTCGATTATCGTCATTTTCAAGGTACTCGAACTGGTGCATGATACCAGGAGCCTTCAGACCGAGAATGAACATTATCATGCAGGAGACGTATCGGCCGACGAACAGGGCCATCTCGAGGCGGTCTTGTAGGCTAGAAAAAGGTAAAACAAAGTATGAAACAAATACTAAAAATGAATAAACGCGACTGCTCTTATATTTAAATAAAAACAGATAGCCCATGTTACTCGGGATAATGACAGTAGGGATTCTAAAGATACCCCATACGTCCATATCTGTGCATTCCGAAGTTATCGCAGAATTAAGAAACTCATATGAAACGTGCTTGGATTTCAACAAACAGGTAAACATATACAAACAAATTACAAACAACACATGTACTAATTTTATGTTCAATAACGTGGAAATATGACATATCAATAATTGTACTTATGACATTATTATCAACTAAATGAGAATGCGGCTAAAGTTCATGCCATATCGAAGGACATTATGATAATAGTACATAACTTTGGTTCCCAAACAAGCACAATGCCATTATTTTCCTGAAAAACTAACGCAAGGGGCTAAGGCCGAAGCAAACCAGCGTTATTTTTTAATTGTGAGTCGCGTAAAATAAGTTGACCAATTCATACACTATCTTTATCCCTAATGAGGCAGAAAGAGAATTTGGGGTCTTGCTCTAAGCAGACAGAGCCCAGGGCCGCAAAACTAAAATACCACTTTTAGCGTGATGGTGGGCAAAAAGGTGGAAAAAGGAGTCAAAATAGTGGTGGGTTTCTAACCGCATCGTCTATTAACGCGATTCACATTTTCGCCCATTCCCTCGATCGGCTTTTACGATCTGCGCGGGAAGAGAAGCAGCTGGTACATTATAAGTTTTTTTTTCTCCAAGACCAGCATGGTTGATCAATTTATGTTCTCTAGAAATCCTTTCAAAGTATGAAACCGAATGCAGCAGAAATTACGCAACAAATTTTACGCGACTCACAAAAAATACGCTCGTTTGTCTGGAGAAGATATGTTTCTACTTCCTAGAGGCGTGAAAATATATTTTAGGTTCAGCAACACAATAACATCGGTACCCCTTGTGCTAAAGGCGTCAAAAGGCTATAGTAACATTAGGTAGTTAAGCTTGTTTGCCTGTTAAGTTATAGAAAAATCAAGGCACTAGGAATCCTTTTTATTATTAAAATTGTTAAGTACTTACTCCTTCAACCCCCACCACCATCCATCCTTATTAAGGTTCAGGAAAGCCAAGTTCTCCGACACGAAGATCATCGCCCAGAACAGCAGTAACACAAATCCATGGCCCCTTGGAGGGACCGAAGGCAATAGGAACCGTTTCTCTAATACTGCTAGGTAGGCCGATAGCGGAAATACCAGTAAGTTTATCACTAGAGCTACAATCTGAAACAAAAAAATATTCTAAGCATTAGCTTGCAAATAAAATTGTAAGCAAACTAAATAATATTTTTCTGAGCCAAGTTAAAATGAAACGTTGTGTTGCTAAAGATTAATTTTGTTTCCAAAAATCCTCTTCTCAAACTCTCGGTTCATTCTATATTTAAGGGGATACCTGAGTTTTACGGGGTCCAGTGCTGCCCCCTGTTATAGAGATGAATTTTATATCTGGCTATTTATTAGTCTAAGGATGTTAAAAGGAAAAAATTAAAAGGGAACGATTTAACATATTATATGGGATGATTTTGTGGTGTATTTGACAGTCGGTTTTGGAAATTATGTATAGTAATCATGTAACAAAGGGGGATTTCTATAGTAATATGTTTTTTTATATACAATATTGTGGTAATAAATATTGGGAGTGTATACAATTATATGTGAAGATGTCGCTTTCATGAAGTGATAGAAAAATACCACCAAGACCCCTATTTGAAATAAATTATTGCAGCACTAGACCCCGGAAAATTGATGTATCCCCTTAATACCTGTTACATTTTTAGACTAAGTACAAACAATGAACGAACAAATACAAGACGACTGACAATCTCATACTTTGAAGCGTAATTCTATTTTTAGTTTAAAAGTTTGTGGCTAGATGGAGCTACTAGTTCGAAAGAAGGTAGTTTCGTAATGGTGCTGCGTAATTTCAGAAAGATGGCGGTGTACGCGTTAATTTTCTACGAACAAACAAGCGCCATCTCTGATTTTTCCTTGATACCTTCAGCCTATGTACCTAGCATCCATTGTATGACCAGCGTGCGAGATACTAGTGACATCTAGAAATAACACAGGATTTTGGCTTTCTAGCAGAGTACTTTTTTTGTATGGGGTTGCCAGTTCTCTAGTATTTGTTTGACCATGACACAAACTCACCATATAACCATAGATATGTCCTCCTTTGAACATAAATGATTGTAGCAAAAACCTTATCACCGCCAAAACAGGTACAAATAGCGTAAAAAATAGCTGGACCGCAAACAAGCGCGATGACCTGACGTCTATCACTTCCGTGGCATACCTATAAACAAATATTTTTGGTTATTCAGATCATATGTATTTATATTGGAACGAACATGCCATTTGTTTTACATTATATTCCTTTTATTAAGGTTCATGTAGTAGTGAGTTTCTTTATTCCGCCATAACTTCGAATCGCTTGAATATATTTGTATGGATCGTTAGAATCCTTACATCATCCCGAATGACAGACTAAAATAAATATTTGTTTAATTTTAGGGCAGTCGTGTTTTTTATTTTTTCAATAAGACTACGAGTATCACATACACACAAATTATTACGTCTTTGTCTCTAATGGGGCAGACAGAGAATTTTGGGTTTTGTGGCTATAAGACGGTCTGTCTTCCGGGGCCGCTAGACCCAAAGACCACGTTTAGCGTGATGGTGGGCGAGAAGGTGGAAAAAGAAATCAAAATAGTGATGGGTTGCTAGCCGCATCGCCTTGTACGAGTGTCAAATGGTGTCAAAGCTACTAGGGAGCATGTCGAACGTCGAATGTATGCAATATGCATCAGCCGCGCATAATAATACATTACAAAGAAATAATTAACGACATATAGGTATATAACATTCAACGCAGAATGTTTATGCTTAAACCTGTTGATATCAATAACCCCGAAATATGCGACCACAAATATACCTTCGGTCGTTTCCTTTACATAGACCGTATACCTACTACTATATAAATAATATAAATATTATATGCAAAACAAGTTTAGTCGTTCAACAACAACAATTTAATCCGCATGAATCACACACGAAGTATTTAGTTAGGTTCAATGTGAATATTGTAATTTTAGATTGCTCTCTGCCACACTAACGAGAAACGTCAATGCCCATCATCGCGATAAATATTGTGTTAATTATTAACGCGTTAAATGGAATGGCCACATTTGAACGATCAACGTCAATGCCCATTCTTGGCAATAAAATTGACGTGTTCTTTCAAGCAGTATGGACGTTAACGCTGCTACACTGTATTTCATAAGCGTAAATTTTTATAACTAATATGATATATTCATTACCGGATGAAAAAAAAGATGCTGGATGATCTAAATGCACAAATCTCTTTGATGTACCGCCACTCGAGCTATCGCCTAACGTCAAACGGGAATGGGAATACCGTTGTAAAATTATCGCGTTATTTCGTGGCTACACTAATGTTAAACGTTCAGCATCTCATAAAATTATTTAAAGGGCTATCGAGTTCCTAACATTGAGAAATATGAAAATTTTTACCATATGTACGAGTTAAAAATTTATTTCAAATGAGGGCGCCACTTCTGCTTGGTATTCACCGTAAATTAAATTTATCTCAGCAGTTGACGGAAGAACACCTTAGATGACGATGAAAAGTACCTATTCGTTGGTAACTTTTAAATACATATGTTCAAATTTATTTTGATTACACATTACGGTGGCATAAAATTTTAAATATGAAAAAGTAAATTAAGCTAGGAAAGATTTTTATACCTACCTTCTTTTTGAATTCAATATTTTTTAATAATTAATAGTACCAATATTTTAGTTCCTATGATCTTCCCCGTCCAAGCTGTTTATAATAATAAATTTACGAATGCAGCGAATAATCTTTCACGAGTAGTTTTCCTTGAGCTATTTAGGAACAATCAATGAACGATCGTTTAACAATGTCGTTTAAATATAAAGTACACCATTGCAGACACACGATGTCGTCAAGTGATTTTCAATTTATTCCTAACCAGTGCAGATAAATAAATTGCGATACAGATATGTGCCATATGATTATATCACCCTATCTACGTGATCTATAAGTATATTTAATAGTTGTGCATAATTTTAAGTAAATAAAATTAAGTAATGTTAAGATTATATATCTATTTTGCATTATAAAAAAATTTACGCATTCATTCGCGCAATGTTGTGTGATTTCATATTTTGTTTTATCACATCAATCATTAATTTATTTATCAAATCCGCTTAAGGTAACGTGGGTTCACAATTTGCAATACCGTGCGTTTTTTTGAAAAATCACTGTTATTAAACTACTACAGTTTATTCCTCAAAAATTTGCATCGAAAACACCCACCATAGCCAAAATACGATTAAGCATTTTTGGCTCGATAAAAACAATCACAAACATACCTCTAAATTTGCCTTAATTTGCATTTATAATACATAAAATAGTAAATTTTACACAATCACTTTTTTAAATGAAAATTATACCAAAAAATGTATTATCTAAATATCTATCCGTTTTGGCTACAAAAAATATTATAAATATAGTACAAAAAAAAAAAAAAACTGAAATTTTCGTCGAAAGAGAAGAAAGGCCCGGAGCCGTGCTCGACGATATTACGCAGTGTTTTATTTATTATTTTTTTTGTATTATATTTATAATTTTTTTGTAGCCAATTTTTAGTATAATTTTCATATAAAAAAGTGATTGTACAAAAAAGTAATATGTATTATAAAGGCAAATATAGGCAAATTAGAGGTATGTTTGTGATTTTTTTCTATCGAGCCAAAAATGCTCAATCGTGTTTTGGCTTGTGAGTGTCTGTAGAAAATCCTTAAGATTTTTATGTACATTTTTTATGCAATAAACTGTAGTAGTTTAATAACAGTGATTTTTCAAAAACATGCACAGTATTGCAAATTGTGAACCCATGTCGCCTTAAGATATAAGTAACCCGGCCCAGTAAGGGCGTCCATAAATTACGTGAGATGTTTAAGGGGGGAGAGGGTCGAGTCAAATCTCATCTAATCTTACGTTGGAGGGGGGGTCTCGGCACAAATATAACGCATAAATCAAAAAACAAAAATAAATTTGGGCATTTTCATACAAGTGTGCGGCCGCCCAGGCGATTTGTATGGGAATGTCGATATTTTTTTTTACTCTTATTTTAATTTCATTATACTTAAGTGATCTAGTATAGCCCGTGGTTCGATTTATTACGGGTATGTCTCTTCCACTTTGCATAAAACTCAAAAAAGTAAAACGCTTTAAGCCGTTGTAACTAATACTTACTACTTGTACTTAACAAGTAACTTTTTACTAGCTAGGCCTAAGCCACATGATACATCATATATGGCGGAGATTTGACCATCCAATTTAATTGAAATAAAATCTAAATCAGGGCCGGAATTAAATCCTCGGTAATGTTGATGCGAGTTATTATATAATTATGTGCTTAACTGTGTTTGATTTTGTGAAACATTTTTAGGGTTCCGTAGCCAAATTGCAAAAAACGGAACCCTTATGGATTCGTCATGTCTGTCTGCCGTATGTCACAGCCACTTTTTTCCGAAACTATAAGAACTATACTGGTGAAACTTGGTAAGTAGATGCATTCTGTGAACCGCATTAAGATTTTCAATAAAAAAACAAAAAAAAACAATAAATTATGGGGGTTACCCCTACTTTCTTTATTTTTTTATCAAACCTATACGTGTGGGATGGGGTATCTATGGTTAGGTCTTTAAAAATGATATTAAGGTTTCTAATATATTTTTTTTTCTAAACTGAACAGTTTGCGCGAGACACTTCCAAAGTGGTAAAATGTTGGTCCCCCCCTGTAACTTCTAAAATAAGAGAATGATAAAACTAATAAAATATATGATGTACATTACCATGCAAACTTCCACCGAAAATTGGTTTGAACGAGATCTAGTAAGTAGTTTTTTTTAATACGTCATAAATCGTAAAATGTTACTTGCTGCTACGGAACCCTTCATGGACGAGTCCGACTCGCACTTGGCCGCGTTTTTTATTTATAAAAAAACAATTGACACTAAAAAGAAATATTTTTTGAAAACTACACGAAAGTTGATAATTAAATGAAGCAGTAATTAGCATTCAAATGTGAGTATGCAGAAAAATGGGAGTGTGGGAGCGTGGTTTAGGACATCTTGCTATCTCTTTCGTACGTACGAAACCTAATGGCAGTGACGTCACATTTCTATATGTGCATCTTTTTTCTGTAACTTGAGAGTTTCCCTTTCCACCAGATTTTAAAAGCTGATATACCTTACTTTAGCGGATTCTTCTATGCTGGTTTGGGAGAAAAGAAAAAACACAGAATGTACCAGCTGCTTCTCTTTCCGCGCAGATCGTAAAAGCCGATCGAGGGAATGGGCAAGAATCTGAATCATATCAATAGGCGTTGCGGTTAGCAACCCATCACTATTATAATTTCCTTTTCCCACCTTCATGCCCACCATCACGCTAAAAGTAGCCTTGCTTTGCCACCCTAGGTACTGTCTGCCCGTTAGGGATAAAGACGTGATAGTGTATCTGTATTTAGCGAATGAAAAAATCTTTTTTTTTTCGGTTTCAGATTTTGATGTGAATAATAAAAAAAATTGAGTCAAGTACCGAATTAAGTTTAATAGCTGATCGATTTTATAATCTGAAATTGAAATTTTAGTGCAGGGCAATATAATTATATCTTCAAATCAGACGTCACACATAGTAACTCGTTATCTCGCGTATACGTGACCTAGCGTGAGAGACCTAATTGACAAAATTACATACAGCAGTTTTGATAAGCCGCTGATAACGCAAACTTATGCAACAACTACTGCTTATATACATAATAGGTAAATAAATTATTCCGCTGTCGTAGCAGGCAAATCTAGGTGATCCAAATCATAACCCAGACTCGCCATTACTCGTCATACCTTCAGACTTTAGGACCCACAAGAAATGGAAAACACGTGCACGAAATTTCAGCTGCATAGTACGCCGTGTATGCCCGGCCGTAGCCCCGGCCAGGCGGCCAGGCATACACGGCGTACTATTGAAATTCCATGATCCATATATGTACAATTGTAAAGAGAAACTGAGCCGGACTTTTGCGTTACGTTACGACCGATTAAAATATGCTCAATTATAGATAAATAAGTGTAAATAATAAGCAATTACTAAATCGCAAAGAGACAAAGCCGCATTCTTTATCATTTCGAATTCATTGGAATGTATAGTAAAAAAAATACTAAAGCGAATGTAACTAAATGTACATACGAGTAACTTCTTTACTTTCTCTAATTAAGTTTGTATTTCGATTGCAGAATCAAATTAAGTATATATTTTTTTATCAAACAAACCAAAAATAAGGTGTAAAATATAGTGCTAACTACTGGTTACTGTATCAGTTGAAGGTGAAGAGCCGTGAAGAGCGGCATTAATATTATTTATTAAATAAATAAATAGATAGTGAAAAATTAAACACCAACATGAGTAAGTGGTTAGAATGATTCATGAAATATCTAGGCAAATTATAGCCTTAACAGTGCTCATTGCGGATAATGGTCAATGAAATGATTGATTGAAGTACAATACTGTCTTGTCAAGTTAAATAATCGATTCAAATAGATGTTCTCTAGTCGGGTCAAGAGCCTCTTTTAGAATTGTACAGTAGCTTCGTTGAACTAGTGAGCGAATTTCCCCATTCACCGTGTCTACTTGGACTATCTGGCGCTGTATGTATTTTCAACTAAGTTTCTTTGAGCAAAACTGTTTATCTGCTATTTGAGTAGAAATAAAGAAAGCTAAACATATACAAATGTTTCGCTCGTTTCTCAATAAGGAATATGCATGTAATACCTACCAATCCGGCTCATATTTTTATTTCACAATTTCTATTATTACGTTACCACGCCTTGTTAATTATTTTTCTATTTGGATTAGAAATAAATTATTGAAAATATGCAAATATTGCGCGGGAACTTTTGACAAACAAAAAGGAAATGACGACAAAGTTCACAAAAGGGAAATGACAAGTTCGGGTGCGTTCGGTAGGACTGTCCGTCCATGTAGTTTGACTATCAATTACATTCGAAATGTATGTACTTTTATATAGAGGTTTAACAAACATCACTGGCTGATAATATCGAAAGTACCCAAAAAAGAAAAAGATTAGCCGCATGATGTTAATTCCTATACTCCCTTTTGTAGTCCCTGTTATCACGCATATTATTAATTCCAGTCTTTCTGAACATTGTTTTCCAACCTCATGGCTCAGTGCCTATGTCCGTCCGCTTCCTAAAATCCCTGATCCCCTTCGTCTTAGTGACATGCGCCCAATTTCGATTCTTCCCTTTTTATCTAAGATACTAGAAGCTTCGGTTTTCAGTCAGTTCTCCAAACATCTACATGACCATAACCTCCTTAATTCTTTTCAATCTGGGTTTAGACCTGGTCATAGCACAACAACAGCGATGCTTAAAGTCACTGAAGATATTAGAGCCGGGATGGAACACAAGCATGTGACGGTTTTAGGCCTGGTAGACTTTAGCAACGCTTTTAATACAGTCGATATCGATATCCTTATTGCTATCCTCTCCTACTGTAACGTCTCAAACTCTGCGATTGACTGGTTCTCAAGCTATCTTCGTGGTCGTCGGCAGCAGATTCGTAGTGGTCAGGTAGAGTCTGATTGGTGCGAATTGGAGGCTGGCGTTCCGCAAGGCGGTATTTTATCTCCCATATTGTTTTCAATTTTCATAAATATTCTTTCACATCATATTACGTGTACTTATCACTTTTATGCAGATGACTTGCAGCTTTATACACAAACCGACGTTGATAATGTAAATCAGGCGGTTTCTTTAGTAAATGAGAATTTAAATAATATACTGGAGTGGTCTAAAAAATTCGGTGTACAAGTAAATGCAAAAAAGTGTCAGGCCATTATAGTAGGAAGCTCTTATCAAATTAACTTACTTGATTTAGATACTGTACAGCCTGTTAAATATGACAATACTGTGATTCCATTTAGCCCCGTAGTTAAAGATTTGGGTCTCTTTATAGACATTAACCTAAATTGGAACTCACATTTAGTCGAAGTTTGTCGAAAGGTATATGCCACTTTACACTATCTCCAACGCTTGAAACATTTCTTGCCAATCAAAACTAAGATCATGCTGGTTCAAGCTCTCGTCTTGCCCTTGATTGATTATGGTGATGTGTGCTATCTGGATATAACTGAAAATAGTCTGAATAAACTAGATAGACTTCTTAATAATTGTATAAGGTTTATTGTTTGCCTTCGAAAATATGACCATGTTTCCGAACACCGTTCTGAGCTTAAATGGCTCCCCATCCGCCAACGCAGGAATCTTCATATTTTATGTCAACTTTATAATATACTTAATAATCCCCTTGTTCCTAAATACCTCAAATCAAGTTTTCAACTTTTATCTTCCACTCATGAAAGAATCCTGCGTTCTTCTAATACTTTGACCCTTTCTATTCCTTCTCACCATACTGGTTTTCTTTCTAACTCTTTCGCCATTACGGCAGTAAGACTCTGGAACGCGCTTCCTGAATCCATTCGAACTGCTCCTAGTCGCGCTAGCTTTAAGACACAGGTATTTAAACACTTTTTGGCCAAGTTATAAAAGTTGATTTAACCCCCGACGTTAAGAATTGCTGCATTTATCTATTTATTTATATGTATAGTATATGTAGCGTATATATATATGTATAGGGTATATATATATATATATATATTTATGTAACAATGTACATTGTGTATTTTATGTATACTACACTTTATCTTGCAACCCACATCTAGACTTTCTGTATAACCCAAAGGTTGACTGGTAGACAAGTAGACAACGCTTTTAGCGTTAAGTTCGCCTATTGTTCTGTACAATTTGTATTTGATGGACAATAAAGATTAAATAAAATAAATAAACATGCGTTGACAGTTTCTGTCTCTAGCGGATATTGCTGACTTTGACGTCATATTTTAAAATGGCGTGTTTTAGTTGTTATAATCTACTTGCTATTTTTAATAGTTATTTTCTACACCATATACATGTTTTTTGGCACTGATTTATTTTTTGCGGATATTTCTCGACGAGAACTGTCGATTAAAAATATAAAAAAAATACATGCATACTCTCTATTGATTATAGAATTAACACAATTTTAAACAAAAAATTTCATTGTTTATTTTTCTTTTTTTTAGTTTTCGTTTTCGATTCTGAAAAACTTTCTCCAAGAAACATATAGTGAAATATAAATTTTATTTTTAACATACACTGACCTTTGACCACACATGCTCCGCTGTCCGCCGCGCCGACTGCCGCAATACCTAAAGGCAGCTACAAAAGTAGCTAGACGTCGCGAGTGTCACGTCATGACCGCGACACGACTTCACACACAACACAACATAATCGCAGTCACAAAATCAACTCATTAATTATTCAGGTGATATAATAATTTTGTATCACACTTACTATGCCTCAGGTAGAGCCCCGTGTATTACACGATATACGATGTTATTAAAATAATAATAAAACGCTGCACTTGACCCTACCATTGATGTAAATTATCTATGCCTAGGCCGATCTGCAAATATGCAAGTCCTTAAAATAACACTTGCGTTTTATTCACACACAACGTAACACTTTACTGTGTCTAGGTATTGTTGTTGAATACCTAAATAATTTGGCACTGTGAAATCGTACGCATAATGTTATTTGGATTAGATGCAACTTACTACTGACAAGAACTTTGAATCATGGCTTTTATGGCTCCTTTTGTTATCGCCGCCGGCACAAGCCGACTTAATGTTTACACATTTTTTGCTTGTTTTGAACGGTTTTTTTTAAGTTAAATATACCGACAAAAGAAACAAAGACACATCATAAAAGCCGGCGAAAATTTAATCTATGAAGAGTAATCCTTTGTTTTCGAATTCAAAGAAAGACCGCCTCGTGTGAAACATGCTTTTATTATACCGACAAAAAACGACCAATAACTTTAGTTGCATTTTGCCAGCCTTTGGAATAGGTACCGTAAATGGGAAGACTATACAGACAAACATTTTGTGTACATTCGATTTTAATTCACATTACCTATTGCATGTGATTATGTTTGTATTAAGTATTCTTTTTACTTCCTCAACAGATTAATTGTGATTTGTGAATGTGCATTACGGTAAGGCTACTTGTAATTTTTTTTGATGACATTATAAAATAGGAATCAGTAGAGAAAGAAAGGGGAGGCCTTTGCCCAGCAGTAGGATACATCGACAGGCAATTAAAATATTTTTTTTTATTATTTCACAGCATATGTGTGTTGTGTATTGATTGAATTAAATACCTAATGACTTACTAGGGCAAACAATAAAATTAAACTTACATGTGATTGTTTGTGATTTTGTGAATGAGTGGTAAGCAGCGTGTGTAGACGTCTTATGAGTTCAGTCACTGCAATCAGCTGAGCGTGTCGGCCGGGCGGCGAGATACCTACATAGCGGTGACGATGAAAGGTGGGTAAAAAAATATTTTTTATATTATGCTATATGTTCCTTGGGGAAAGTTATTCAGTATCACGGACTGGACCTACCGTTAAAATAGTTTCAGTATATTTTGTTAGACCTTATATAGCCATGCCGCCTCCGCCGAGCCCTGTCAGACGTGGTACACCTAAGAAATGCTGCTTGATGTCGTCAAGAAAGATATGCATGCCAATGGTCTCATAACCAAGGATAAGGGTGATCGTCCGATATACTGGACAACATAAATATCATAATTCTCATAAATAAAAATGACAAATCAGTTCAGTGTCAGTGGCACTGAAGGTTGTAACTAAAAAATAGGTTGTAAACTGATGTATTCGGTTTTTCAGCTTTATATGTATAATAATTCATGGCTAAACTATACTTGGGACAGGCAGGCGGCCGGTCGTACAACTAAAGCGAAATCTGTACCTGTTACAAATTTTAGTGAATAAATGAATATGAATCATTTAAACTGTTCCGGCTATATATAATATTTCTACTCCATTTTGCAAGGTCTTTGGCATCCTTGGGTGACCATTGACATGCACGATTCATGCACGTTATATTTGGAGAAGAAAAAGCGGGAAAGCGCACCCCGGGCTCCGAAGCAGCACAGCTGAGGATGCAACTGGGAACGCGCTTAAACGAAGAAGAAGAAACTATACTTCGGACTAATTTTCACTAACATGACTAACATTTTCTTGTGGGCAACTCGGCTAACTTGTCGCTATCGCTCGCACAATGTCCCTGTATGGTGTTGTAGTGTATGAAAAGTCAGCCTATGAGGCAAACATTTTATGAGGTGATAGAATTGTTTTGCAACAGCAACTAGTAGGTACAATACAAGTGAAGTAATCCAATAGGACATTTTAGTTGCTATTGCAAATAGGTTCAGGTAAAATCAACTTAAAAAAATATAGTTAGTTACCCTAGATCAACTCAAATGGAACAAAAACAATCCCATCATCTCATAAAGGCAGAGGTTATTCATTTTCTTACCTTTTATACATAACAATCTGGACAATACCAAATCCTAGAAGGAAGCCTCCAATGACTATTGCAGAGATGGTCTCCATAAAACATTGTGATATGCCATGATTTACCCACACCTCCCAGAGTGTTACGTTCGGTGGACAGTACTCCATGGTCACTGAAAAGATATATTTCTTAATTAACTTCTCATAGGTCCACATGGTCAGATGTAACTTCATTTTTTTTGTTATTTAGCCGTTTAGTTCCCATAGTTGAGCATAAAACATCATTGTTATACAATAGTTTTTTTTTGTGATTACTGGTTAAAAGTTTACTCATTCATTACTCGATCAGACATGTAACGACGCTTGTGCACCACACCGAATCCGATTCAAATTCAATTCTGACTCAATTTGGCCTTCCTAGTGATTGTATGGACGCTTGTGCAGTCCGTCGTAAACGGTTCAAATTCGATTCGTATTCAAACCAAGAATTCTCACTTCGGGTCGTTTTTTTTTCGGATAAAACCGACTCGAAGTGGCCGCCGTAGAAATTGTACGTACGCGTGTGCACTACACCCGAATACCCGATTTGTATTCGAATTTCGGTTTCAAGGATGAAGAGTGAGGTACGGGAAGGGAAGCAATAGCAAAAATGCCCGCGACTTCGTCCGCATAAAATTCAGTTTTATTGTGCACGCTGCATGACAAATTGAAAAATTTTGTTGCCTTGCATAATTTAGTCCGAATTTTTTATTGCGATTATGCTCATACATTACTCGTATGTTTAATCTTTATACACAACAACAAAATTAAAATGACATTGATAGTTTTATTTTTGAATAGAATAGAATAAATTAGAAATACATTTTTGCTTGGCATTCCTATATAGATTACAGCATTACTTATTTACCAGCGAGTACGCCACATGCAAATGCCCGTGGGAATAACATTTAGACTTAGATCAACTCTCTCTCAAGTCCATCAGTCTGGAATGACGTAACTGACGCCAGAATGATGGATGTTTTTCGGTCAATCCAGAATGATAGCAGACTGATAAAAAGTACGCATACGGCAAAGATTCTCTAAGCCATTAGTTAAGATTAAATTAATTTTTAATAAAAACGTCTAATTTTTAGGCAAATCAAGTATGGTAAATGCAAAATGTGTATGAATTTTCGAAAGGCGTGAGAAAGCTAAGTTAAAATTTTGAATTTTGCTATCGATAAAAAAAAGGGAAAGAATATTCAAAGGTTGGGGAGCCAAGGAGGAGGAGGGATGAGTTGTCTAAAATTTTTAATGTCTGGAGCAATGATCTGAAATTTTGATATAATTTCATTACGATTTTTACAAGAGTCAGGTAGGTACAGTTCACATTTTTTAAAGTTAAAG
Organism: Acrobasis repandana; assembly: GCA_963576875.1. NCBI lineage: Eukaryota > Metazoa > Arthropoda > Insecta > Lepidoptera > Pyralidae > Acrobasis > Acrobasis repandana. The sequence continues at coordinate 8,288,939 of OY756227.1, forward strand.
TCAAGTCTAATTTGTCTAAATTCGTCAATAAGGGTCTGAAAGTCTCCTAAAACAGTTTCATAGTCCGAAGATAAAGAACCATCATCCAAATACCAAACATTGAATTTGGAATTTAATTTTTCTAAAATTGGGTGGATGGCAAGGCTAAAAATAGCTGGACCTAGAGGATCACCTTGCTGGCAGCCTACAAAAGATAATAAAGGATTGTCTTTTTTTTTGGGCGAGGCTCTATGTGAGACAGGTAAAATTCCAAAGGGTACTGTAACACAGAGAACCTCATTTTGCACATCTGTCCCAGTGTGCAATCTGGCGAAAGGTCATGGCAGGAGCGCAACGGTCGCAGATAGCCATGGCAAGTCTGATGGATTATCCTTCACGCGGTTGCCGCCTGTTCTTGGTCTGGTTCCCTAAGAAACAGACGTAACTAAAACTACTCGTATCAGTCGAAACACCCAAGAAGACCCATACCTCTTACATAACTCCATTTCCTACTATCCTAACCAACATCCACTTCCTCGTAATCCGCTGCGGTACTATGTGGACAGGCTACCGCGGACTCCGCATTGCTTAGATATGCCAATGCGGGGTGGGTGGGGGGATGTCCACCCACGTGTTTGTGCCGTGCGTGGGAACCCGTAATGGTCGAGAAGGGGATCCTGGTGGTTGAGTCAAGGCGGGGTAGGGTGAATTATAAACCCTGCCAAGGCAACACACCACTTTGGCCCTGGATTGACATAACACGGGAGGTCTGTGACCTAGCTAGTCCGGATCAATCGGCTGCGATGCCCAGTCTGATGGCCGTCAAGCGAGTGCCCTGGGTTTGTTCGGCCAACCATCGGTAGTGCTCGGTGCTATGGTTTTTGATTCTGAATCATAGTTACTTAGTGCTTACTAGATGCGTTCGACTGGCTTATCCGGGGTGCTATATCCTAAAGGTATCTCTGGTGTCAACACTAGGTTGCACCCCCAGATGTGGGCTCCATGGAGGGTGGACGAACCTGAAGGATGAAAAATTACAAAACATCGCATGGACACTTACGAACAAAAAACCCATGTTAAATCAAAATACACCTCTGGACGCGAGGAATCGCGGAAAGAGGCAAAACAACCCCGAGAAGGGGCACACAACTCACATGAGGGTACCCCGTCCTCAGAAAGAGGATCGGAGCCCCTCCTGGACTCCTGGCAGGAGGTGACTGCAAAGCGGAGGGGCAAGGGCAAACGCTCGGGCCCGTTTCTACCTACAGGGGTCCAGCACACGGATAGAAATCGAGGAAACAGGAATCAAAATAGTGACTCCAAAAAAACATCCCAAATACACCGCGCACAGTCGGTACACCCGCGACACCCGTACACGCCCCGCGAACGTGAACGCGAGTACCGACGTCACGACGAACAACAGTCGCGAGCCACCAAATCCCAACCTAGGACCACCTCGGACCGAGGCAGTCCAAGGCCAGGAATAGGTGCCTCCGACAAATACCTACAATACCCAGACTCCTCCAAACCAGGACCGAGTAGAGCCGAGGACCCGAGGATCACGCAGGAACCCGAAAGGGAACCAGCGAGACTAAGGGAACTCGAGGCGAACCGGACCAGGGGCGGTAGGACGTCAACCTACACCCAACGGGAAAGGAGGCCATCCGGGGATCCGGACAGCCGACCAACCCAGGGCCAACAACAACGGCGACAGCCGTACAAACAAAGGCAACAGCCTACAAACAAAGCACAAACACAAACCAGCGGGCAACGCTCCAAGAGGACCCGTCTGGACGACACCATCTCACCGAGGGGAGACAGCAAGAAGGTCAAGCTGGAGACCGCAAAACGCAGGAGTGGCACCACGTACGCAGGAGTAATCCTCTCCAGCCTGCATGTGGCCGTCACCACGGCAAACAAGACTGACCTGCTGCAAACAGAGTTGCAAAACATTGAAGCAACGGTGGAGGAGCGACAGATGGCCCACGTACTCGATCCTAGCAACGAGGTCATCCCTGCATTTGCGGGCAAACCCGTACATAGTGACGGAGTATTGAAACTGCTATGCAGGGACGATATTACGAAGCGATGGCTCGAGGATGTGGTGGCTAGTCTACCACCTACTTCTAACAACCAACCCCTTTGCGTGGTAGTGCAAGGGGACCTACCGAAAAAGACAAAGTGCGGTATCTTCCTACTATCAAGGTGCACCGAGATACCGATGCAGCACAGAAAAACTATGCTGGACAGGCTCAACCCATGGGCGGGAGTCAACCGCTGGAGCCTCTACAGTATCAGCAAACAAGACGTTGGAATGCATCTCACGGTAGGAGTGCCCAATGACTTACTCCCCATGATTATGGAGCAGAACAGATGTCTCTCCTTCGGCCTCGGGTCTGTATACCTACAGGTTAAACCGGACGAGCCGGAAGAGGACATAAAAGACGAAACAAAGGTGTGTAACGACACCTGTACACCTATGCCCGGGCCACCTCTGTCAACGGATGAGGGCGGAAACAAGGAAAGGTCACCGGAGCCGACAACAGCTGCAACGGCACAAACAGGGTCAGACCTGGAAGCGGCCCCCCCAACGTGGACAGACGTGTTCGACTACAAACTGCCGTCTACCGTCGAGGAAAAACCTTCGGGGAAACCTGTAGAACAGCAGGAAGCAACAAAGGATGAGGAGGAAAGGGATAGCAGCATAAATGACCCGATCACCCTCGTCCTGGAAGATGACTAAGGTCATCCAAATAAACCTCCAGCATAGCCAAACCGCCACGACCAACCAGCGGGGCGAGCTGGAGAAGAATAAAAACACAATCGCACTGATCCAGGAGCCGTGGATCAGGCACAACAATATCTGCGGTCTTAAGAATACCGGAGGTAAGTTAATATATGACCAAACAACAGATCATCCCAGATCATGAATCTACCTTCCTAAAAACTTTAGGGCTATGCCTATAACCCATTTATGTTCCAGAGACCTGACAGCCGTCCGAGTCTCTCCGAATCATGAAAACAATAAAATAATAACAAATACAGTCATCGCCTCGTCAACGTCATTAACATAGGTAATAAACCAACTTTTATCACCAGGCGCTGCCGCACAATCATCGATCTAACATTGGCAACAAACGGAGCTGCTGAGAAAATCTCGAAATGGCTTGTATCAGATGAGTCCTCCTGCTCTGATCACAGATGGTTAAGGTATGATATTAAATACTCACAAACCACACCAACACCTCGCAGGAACCCAAGGAGAACTGACAAGACTCTTTAGAGAGTCAAACTCAGAACCGAACAGAACCAATCCTAGGATAGATACAAACGCTAGATGGCGTTCGGGACCAACGGCTTTACGTGCCTTCTGAAGCACAGAATCATCTTTTTTTTTCGGATAATCAGGTGATTCAAGCCTGTAATATCCTAAGCAGACTGGAAACAACTTTTCACAAAGTATGTTTCCCAGTGGGAATTGAACCCACGACCTCCGGATCACAAGGCAAACGCTTTGACCACTGGACCACGGGGGCAGTTAGTCAGTATTTATGTAAAAATAACCACATATATTTTTTACTATAATTATTAGTTAGGTTAGTAAGTTAGGTTTTATAATAAATATAAAAAGTAACCACATTATAGGTAAATAATTACATTTTCATAGTAGATAATAGATAAATTCAGGTAGGTACCTAGTTATTCAGGATGTCTAACAAACAAACCAATATCCTTTTCACTTGTTATAAGTTGGATAAGTAATGCAGAATATGGATAGAAACCATTTTAATTATATTCAAATCTTGTCTAGAATATCTAGAATCTATTTAAAATAAAAAAATAAAAATACATTTGCTATACTGACCATGCGTTAATTCTCAGTGTGATAACAGAATACACGAAAGGTTTACGCAATAACACTGCTGATGTAAAAACAAACCAGCCTGTTTTATCAAAAATCCATAATCATTTCAGAAAAACCAACGAAAGAAATATTACGGCGTTCCACTGACTGTGCTGTTTATGACATGTGATGTGTGTGTGTGACAAGACAATGACAATTGAATTGAACTGAATGAATGGCAATGACGATGACATTGACACTCACCCACCTACACTGATTATAGTGCAGTCCCGTCAAAGCCGTGCCGTCGTCCGGGTTCTGTCAGGCCTGTGTCACTCCCCGTGTAGGTATCAAAAATATACCTACGCGCGGCGGCCTTCTCGGGTGGCTAATTCACAGTGTTGCAAAAGTCAAAAATAAAAAAACGGTAGATTTTCCAGCCAAAAATCGGGAGAAATCGGGAGGTTTTAAAAAATAAAATAAATGTATTTTGCGCTCTAATTACTTTATTAAAAAGAAACATACATAGGTACATTTTAAGATTTTTAGGTTCAGTGATCCTCATACCATTTCTTGGTAGAAATTTTTTCGAAAATTTTATTTTCTATATTAAAATTATAACAAGTTTGGTTGTTTTCTGTTATAACTCGTTTGGTGTGTAGGAGACCTATTATCGATTCCGTGGATAGTTTGTTGCGTTGTTTAGTTTTCATTAAATTTATTGAAGAGAAAATTCTTTCCACGTTGGCAGATGAGTGTGGCAAACATAGTATTTTAAAAACAAAAGAACAAATGTTTTCAAATATGAGTGTACCATCACCATACTTCATGCTGCCAATGCTCGCCCAAAATTCTTCAGTTTTTTCACTAAACGACGCAATTTCTTTCGTGTTCCGAAGCAATCGCCATTCTGTGTCAATACTTTGATAATTATTGTTGTCTATTAAATTTGGGAATTGTCTACATATTGGTACTATTGATGACAGATCACCTTTTTTTACATTTTCCGGAGAGAAAGCTCCCAAATCTTTTAAAGGGTTATTGCTAATTGGGGACCTTTGTATGATTTGATCACAAGCTTCAATAAAGAATTGAATGCATCTCGTTTGGAATAAGTGGATTTGTTCAGAAGTCAATCTTTTATCTGTAAGCAAAGTATTAATGGCATTTGCTCCGTAATATACATCTTCTATAAGTAGAAAATTACGTGGGTTTTTATAATCAATGCTTTCGAGATTGTTTTTTTCTAAATATTCTTTTTTCAGAAAACAATCAAACAAAGTTCTTAAACTAACACAAACTTGGGAATACAAAACGTGTACTCTTGCTGATTCAGATTGCATTTCTCGATTTAATTTATTGAAAATAGGTAAAACAAAGTCTAAAAATTGAAGAAAGAGTAACGTTAATGGATCGTTTAATTTGTGTAATATATTTGTAGCTGTTGCAATATCGTCATTTAGCGACGCATCAATGAAATATAATTTCAAAGCTTGATATTGCTCCAAAATTCTTGATATAGCTGCGTGTACTGACAGCCACCTCGTCTGACAAGGATGTACTTACTTCTTACTTCTCCCGAGGACTTCTTTTCCGCAATTTGGTCCATTGCGCTGAACCCGTTTTGCGTGTGGAGCCGGCGTAGTTATCAGTTTTCAAACCAGCCCAGCTCCTGCAGGAATCCGAGAACGCTCCCCGGCGCCCTCACGGCTTCCTCCACGGTTCCTTGATGTTCCAGGAACCCTCTTCTTATGTGTGCGACGCCACCGCACTCGATGAGGAGATGGCTCGCAGTTTCATCAGCCTCCATGCAAGCTCTGCACAGAGGACTGTCAGTAATTCCTAGGGTGTAAAGGTGTTTGTTTAGTGCAATATGACCAGTAATAATGTCAACCATACGGCGTAGATTTCTCCGGGGTAGTGCTAACAGGCGTCGGGATAGGCGACTATCCCATTGGGGTAGTGCCTCCCTAGCCTGCCGACATGTCCGGAGGGATCGCCATGATTGATTTTGTTCTTCGCTAGTGCGATTTCTGATCCAGGTGCGAACCTGCGTGAAGGGGATCGGAGCCATAGGAAGAGGTCCCAACGGTGTCATACTCGATCCCCGACGCGCGAGCTCGTTAGCTGCATCGTTACCCAGTGAGTTGCTGTGTCCTTTGATCCATTGGAGAGTGACTGTGTTATACTTACAGAGTTTTTCCAGGGATCTGTGGCATTCTTGTATTAAGGCAGAGTCCACATGTGTCCTTCTGAGGGCAAGTAGGACCGCTGCGCCTGACAAGGATGTAATAATTTATGTATTTTTAAATTACAAAATAATTAAAATTCTTTAAATTCAGCTGATCTTTTGGGACTAGAAGAAAAATAATTGTATATTTCCCTTACAACTTCTTCAATAAACCGAGGTATTTTGTTGCAAGCGTAGGACGCACACAAATGGAATGAATGACATATACATTTCATTATAAATAAATGTTGTACATCAGCTTTTAGTAACGTCATTACTGAATGATTACGTCCCATCATAACACTTGCACCATCAGAAGCAAAACCTATGAGATTTTGTCGAAATGGAACGCCATGTTGTTCAAAAAAGTCTACAATGCTTTTATGTAACGTAGTTGCGTCTGCAGTCACAACAGGGATAAGCCCAAAAAAATAATCTCCTACATGATTTTTTTTGACATATCTAACGACGAGACAAAGATGTTTGGTGGTACTCCTATCGGTGGACTCGTCAATTATAAGTGAGAACTTAACCTGTCGTAGATCTTCGCAGAGAGTATGAAAGCTTTCTTGTCCGATTACGTTATTTACGACAGCTTGAATCCTGGGGCGAGAACACTTCATATTTTCAGCTACATTTGAATCTGGACAAATCTTCTGTATTAACTTGCCTAGATGGTCAGTTATCGCATATGGCAAGTTGTGTTCAGCGACAAAGCCGGCAATCCGAATTTCACCTGAAACAATTAAATAATGCAATGAGATGAAATAGTTTAAATGTTTTTGTTTAAAAACAACTTGCAAATCTATACCAAGTATATATGTAGTCAAAAACACTTCTATCCATTAAACATAGACCTGATAAAAATTGACAGAGTTGAACAATTTTTTTAAATTAAGTATGTACATTGTCATAATAATATATTTTGTTATTTACCTTCCCTCACTTGATGTTTAAATTGGATCACTTCTCGATTCACAAAATTGGTCATCTTAGGTTGATCCGCAATGCATTTTATACTTTTGATGTGAAGTTGGGAAGCGGCATGTCTTTTAACAGCGTCGAAGCCAGAAGAAATATTAATACCTTTATTACAACTTTTGCAATGTGCGTAGTTTTTTTCTTTCAAACTTTTTTTAAGCCAATTAGAGCATTCTGGTCGTGATTCCCATTCCACTTTATAATTTTGGGCATATTTTTTACGTTTAGCTCCAGTACTAGTGCTTGGGGTATTCGTATTTCCATCCGAATCATCGCTATTGGACATTGTAAATAAATGGAAGGTAAAGCACAACAAAACCAGTACACTTGCGAACGGACGAAACGATAATAAAGTGTAAAAAAACATCTCAGTACATTCACCAAACAACTCGAACTTAAACATTTATTTTTAGGGAATTTCCCCCATACACTCACCAAACAATAATGAACCTTATTTCAAAGGCATTTCGATCTTATATATTTTATGTATACTGCGGTATTGAAAGGACGTGCGAGAAGTTTTGGGGAATCCCATTGAATTGTTTTAGTGTTACCAGGTAAATTTTAGTGTTGTCGGCTTAATAATATTTTTGCCACCATAATAATAAAAGAAAAACAAAAAAAGCAAAACTGAAATTCGGGAGATTTGGTCGTGAAATCGGGATATCGGGAGGGAAGAGCCGAAATCAGTAGATCTCCCGAAAAATCGGGAACTTTTGCAACACTGCTAATTCAGTCGGGGCTCGCGTCACAGACTACGGAGCAGAAACTATCTCGCGTGCGAGCAATGACGCACGCGCGAGCTTTGTTCGTCGCCTAGGTAAGTACCTATCCGGTCCGGCCGTTTTAAAAATGGAAAAACATAAAAAGAAGGCTAGAAAATACTGCGCAGTTTTTAACTGTTTAAACAAGGATTGCAATCCAATTTTTCTTTTTTTAGGCTCCTTAAGGACGCTGAAAGGTAAGATCTACTTTAAAGTAGTTATTATTATTATGTTGTCATTCATGATAGGTACACTAAGTAGGTTTAATACCTAGGACCTAGGTACCTTCTTAGGTTACGATAATAAGTAGGAACGTAGGTATAAGTATACATATTATTCTTTCGAATTTCTGATGTTTGGTTTGAGATTGACGATCTGTTTCGTTATAAGTAACCCACCTACTTAGGAACTTTTCTGTTCGCTAGCAAAATAATTATAAAAGTTACAGAAATGGTATGTACCTACTAAGTACATCCTATAGAATTCGGTATCTACTTTAAAGACTTTGTTCTTTAATTTCGGTCATGTTATATTATATTTCATTCATTATAGTTTACTACCAAACGATGATACATACATACTATCACGTCTTTATCCCTAATGGGGCAGACAGAGCATTTTAAGTGTTGCGGCTCTAAGCAATCAGAGCCCAGGGCCGCAATACCCAAAGGCAACTTTTAGCGTGATGGTGGGCGAGAAGGTGGAAAAAGGAATCAAAATAGTGATGGGTTGCTAGCCGCATCGCCTATTAACATGATTTGCATTTTCGCCCATTCCTTCGATCGGCTTCTACGATTTGCGCGGGGAGAGAAGCAGCTATGACCTCCGTGGTGTAATGGTCAACACGCTAGTCCACCAATCTGGAGGTTCTGGGTTCGATCCCCAGCCAGGGCAAGTTCGAAAATGGCCTTTTTCAAATTGTCCTGGGTCTTGGATGTTTATCTATATGTATATGTATTTATTATAAAACATAGTATCGTTGAGTTGAGAGACCGACCGCATCCATGGAGATCATCCTTGGACTGCCACCACTATATCTATATGTGCAAGGCGAAGCCTGTAAAGCACTCTACAGGCTAACTACAGCTGGTCTGTGGAACAGGCACGCACCAAGGACAAGGCATACGCGAATGGAGACGACGCATGAGGTCGAAAGGATGTTGGACATGGGAAGCGATAAGATGCTCCCTGTGTACAACTTCAAGAGAAATTATAAGATATATGTCCCTACAAGGGAGGAATGGAAAGAAGAGCTTCGACCTTCAAATCGAGATTGCTTGACCTGGTACACGGATGGCTCGAAGACCAACCATGGAACAGGAGCGGGCATCTTTTCAAAGGACAAACAACTGTATCAGAGCATGGGGCAGTATGCTACCGTTTTTCAAGCAGAAACATATGCGGTAACTGTATGTGCTAAAATGAATTTAGAAGGAGGCCTAAAGAACCGCCAAATCTATATTCTGACAGACAGCCAGGCAACCCTCGCGGCCCTTAGTTCCAGCAGGATCGGCTCCAGACTGGTCTGGGATGGAGTGCGTGCCCTAAATCAGCTGGGCAGGCACAACAAACTGGTGCTGGTCTGGGTGCCGGGTCATGTTGGCATCGAGGGAAACGAGAAAGCTGATGAGCTGGAAAGGGAAGGGTCAAGTAACACGCCTATAGGCCCCGAACCCTTCTTAGGACTATCATACGGTATGGTTACTAATGCCATAAACGCCTATGTCAGCATGAGACACAAGGCTGAATGGAGTGATATAAGTGGACACACCCACTCCAAAGAGACACTCGGCGAGAATTTTGCCAAGTAGTACAAACGGTTAAATAAATTTAACAGAAAACAGGTAAGAACTCTATTGGGAGCATTGACTGGACACTACCACAATCGCAGTCATCTCTTTAAAATGAGACTTGTTGATAGCCCAAAATGTCGGGCATGTGAGGATTCAGAGGAGACAATGAGACACATCATGTGTAGCTGCGACTCGATGGCTGGTAAGCGCATGGACCTCTTCGGATCAGCATATCCTAAGCTAGAGGACTACAGGCACTACGCACCAGGTGATATTCTGAAGCTTATACAGTCCTTCTTCAGAAATCCCGAGGCGGGTGAGTAAGGCAAGGGGGTAAGTACAATATAACCCAAAGGTTCGACGTGCTTCCCATCGTGGACCCCAATGCAAGATAAGATAAGATAAGATCGTTGAGTTAGTATCCCATAACACAAGTTTAAACTTACTTTGGGGCTAGCTCAATCGGTGTGATTTGTCCTTACATATATATATTTATATTCAAGTTTTATTCTTGTCTTCCAGACCAGCATGCAGCAGCGCTAAATGGTGATATTAGCGTCTTGTAGTAGTCAACCCTAGCTCGTCGCTCGCTGAGTCTATTTTAGTCGGTTTTGTGTGTATTATGAATCGTTTGTCCAGAGTCATATGGATAAAATTGGCTTGCAATGGATTTCTGTAAGTGTCTAAACAAAAAGGTGCTGCGTTTTGACGCGAGCTAAATTACACCATATTGCTAACTACTGTGAGTAGATTTTTCTTTGAAAACGTTTGCGGAGTGAGTCGTCTGTACTACTGGTATTTATTATGTGGTTCTGTGTGTATTTTTATTTATTTATTTTTTATTGTATTAATGGCTTAACACAACTGCGTATTTAGCCAGATACAAGTTAATAAAACGAGGGAAACTATTTCGCAAAGAAATAAAATCTAAAAGAGTAGGAAAGCAGGAGAACGCAAAGAAACAATTTTATGTGATGTGATGTGAAATGTGATAAATAATATCATCATCATCATCGTCAGCTCTCAACGACCCACTGCTGGGCATAACCCTCCTTTTGTCTGCGCCACTGAATCCTATTTCCAGCCTTAGCGATCCAGTTCTTTCCAGCAATCCGTTTGATATCATCGACCCACCTAGCCGCACGCCCCTAGAGAGCACGTCGTAAACTTTCGTTCGACGCCGGATCTCTACATTGCGAACTCGGTCCTGCAATTTAATACCGAGCATGACTCGCTCCATGGCCCTTTGCGCAACCGCTATTTTATACATGGTTCCCTTTGTAAGAGTCCATGTCTCGGCACCATAAGTTATCGTAGGCAGGACACACTGGTTAAATAGGCGTGTCTTTAGACATTGTGGTATTTTCCTATTTTTCAATACATTCGTCAGCTTACCAAATGCCACCCATCCCAGTTGGATTCGCCGATCAATCTCATTGACTCGAAGATCTTGGTCGAAGGATAAGCAATAAGATATACCTATGTATTTGTCAACCACATCCACCCTCCTGTCACAAACAGTTATATCAGCAACTGGAAGGGTAGATGTGTGATAAATAATATACTTACATATAAATTAGTTATTATAAATCTTTATTGTTACTTTATTAAAAATTGCAAATAGCTACATAGCGGGTTCTGTGTTCACTTTACTCCCGCACGTCGCACGCATGGACGTACGCAAAGTCACCGTCGCTGTCTAGTATATTCGTGGCAATCGTGGATAGAAAGAGCTAGGTCTTCGTAGTCGTGTTGTTGTCTATGATCATTGAATGAAACTGTGGTATTTTAGCTGTGAAATCATTCACTGGAATATCGCTTTCTGATTGGTAGATAAAACGTCATGTGTTCGTATTCAAATCGTTCATCAATGTTTGCGCATATGTAGTAGTAGTGTGCGTGCGTACCTTGAAGTGACGGGTGGTGTAAAACGTTTTTCATCTTTAGTTGCGATTTTTATGTAATTTATACTATAAACACCCGTTATAAGCGCCGCGGATAAGTAATACAATCAATCATATATTAGTTTGAACGTAAGCAATGTTATAAAGTGTTCTTAAGTTCGGTAGAATACTCATAGAATGTAAATGTAAAATGATCAGCATGTGTCATATCTCATCAACAAATTTATAGTGAAACAGTGGACAGTCGTCATGTGAGGAAGGTTATGACTATTACTTGAGGATCAACTTGATTCAGTTGGTGTTTGTGTTGTGGACAAGTGTTATTTATTATTTGTCTAGTGAAAGTGATAATTCAGTTGCAAAATGGCGGACCTCGAGGCTGTGCTGGCAGATGTCAGCTACTTGATGGCTATGGAGAAGTCTAAATGCACTCCAGCCGCGAGAGCTAGCAAAAAAATAATTTTACCAGATCCAAGGTAAATGATAACTGTATCGCAGTGTTGCCCCAAATACATTTAGTGGTAATATAAAACTCCCAGAAATATAGATTGACTCCTTGTTTACAAATTGATTTTATTCGATTTTATAGATAAACTATTATAAACACGAGTTATGTACTTTGAAATTATATGCATTATCATTAATCTTTAACTAGTTTTCATTCTGAAATATCTACGTAATCCTGGACAGAAACACTCGAGAATGACATGTACCTAATACCTAGGATCAGCTGATTTTATGGACGAAAATTTATTTTTTACGTCAAATGAATGCACTTTATAACTTAGTTAATTGGCTATTTTAATACGGAAAATTGTATAATTTCATATTAAGGTCATTAACACTGGTTGAGGTCAATGTCCTCATAAGTGTTGATTTATGTACAGGTTAGTTCTCAAGTTTACATCATGTAAACAACACTAAAATTTATTTATATTGTCTAAAGTCTAAGTAATTATATATTTTCTTAAAATATATTAGACTAGCTGTTAGCCCGCGGATTTGCTTGCGTGAATTTCGGTTTTACTACATCCTGTTTTCAATAACCAAGCAAATTGAAACCAATAACCTTCCTCTATTTATAATTCTCTCAATCCAGCTGGTAACTTTTATATAAAGGTTATTGTGGAAAAAAGATACCTATGTAAATTTTTAAATTAATTTTCTACTACCTAAGAATATCTTTATGAAATACATTCACGATAGTAGCACTGGGAGAAAGGATTATGAGACTATTAGCAGAACTCACTCTGGAACATGCCACATAGAATTGTCCGTGTGAGAAACAGTCAGATCTTAAATCTATTCCAGCGACTTTCAATGCTTGACCCTTGGTCTTTATTTATGGTCATTGCGAAGCATACTTAAGGGGAAATTGCAATCTCTTGAACTCTAATGAATACTCTAAGGATATCAATAGTGTGCGAGGAATGAAAACAGTTTCCCCTAACCACATCCAGTGAGCACAGTAGCCTAGACAATGTTCCCATAGAGATCTTTTTTTTTTGTAGTCTTTGTTCCATTGCATAATTTTGGAAATTTAGATTTCTTAGCAACATCACTGGTTCAATTTTAAGTACCAGATTATGAAGGGGTGGAGGGAGACCAGCTGGATTTAGAGAATTTAAAAATTCTACCGGGTAATTACTGCGTCATCTGTTTGCAATACAGAATCTACTAATTTAGGTACTGCATTTCAGTCGATTCGAATGACTTCAACAATGTATCATTTATAACAGCAGCTGTATTATTATTGTATCCCCGATAGAGATGGAATTTTAAAAAATGCTGAAACACTTGTTCAATTATTTTAGTTAGGGGTCATTCCATCGTTTTGGGTGTTACATTTGTACAACCTAAATCTAAGTTTTGATGTATTTCTAAATAATATTTTACTAATTCAAGTGCCTTATTCTCTGCGTTATTAGTTGTTTTACCAAAATTGTAAATTTGGTACAGTTTCAAGTCGAAAACGGTGCGTTTCGAGTGTTTCACGATTCTGTCTCTATGTTCTGACCATTGTTACATTTATTTGAAATTCAGCGAATTTTCTTAGGGAAACATTTCTAAAACTTACAAGCCTCCAAAAGTATAATATTTACTAACCATCTACCTCAAAATCACTGTCACAAATAACGTTTTACTATTTTTTAATAAAATTTTACTTTGTTTCGGGTGTTACGAAAACAAAAATTAAACACTATATGGACAAAATCGGTGTTTTATTCTTATATATGTACTACAAAATAAGTAGGTAACAAATAAACATACCTAAATATTATAAATTCTCCTTTAACATTTTGACTTAACAAACATAATTACAATAAATTCTTCTTTAACGTTACAGCTTAATTATTAGCTTCTTCAAAAAAAAAAAAAACTAATAACCAAACATAAATAACATATCAGATACTATTTCTTTCAAATAAATATAGAACCTTATTTTTCATAAACATCAATCAGACAGGGACCATACATATCACGAGTTCACAAGTGAGATCGAACTCGTGATATGTATGGTCCCTCTTAACTTTTGGGCTAGGATCTGGCAGCATACATAAACTATTTTCAAATGGAACATCGGACATATCTTGCTCATCTAGAATAAAGGTTTGATATAAAGTCTAGAATAAAGACCAATGATGGTCTTCCTGAAAAAAATATATCACCACACACTTCACACACACACACTTCATGTGGATTCAAATCCCACGGGGAAGCATATTTTGTGAAAAGTTGTTTCTTGAATGATTAGGATATTGCAGGCTTGAATCACCTGATTATCCGAAAAGAACGATGATTCCGTGCTTCGGAAGGAACGAAAACATGTGGGTCCCGAACGGCATCTAGCGTTTGTCCTTGCCTTGGACGCTTTCCTAGGATTGGTTCTGGTCAACACTTTGGGTTGCGGAGATCAGACGGCAGTCGCTCTGTGTAAAAACCAGTAACTTCATCAATCACCTAGGTTTAGGTAGCGGACCCCGGGCTCTGAATCATATCCGCTGAGGATGCAACCGGGATACACTCTGATGTGATTCAAGACATTTATTAAAAATGTCGAACATCTAGATTTTGCGTAAAGATTTTTGATGTTTGTCATTTCAATAAATGTCCTCAATAAAGGGGTGTGACTGTTTTTCCGATAGCGGCGCTAGTACGCCGTCTAAAGAGCCTTAAAAATAATATTTTTTGCATTCTTCAAGCAATAAACACATATATATCGACATATGAAAAAAGTTGTAACACCCGAAACGTTATCGGGTTTACTTATTATTAAAACGAAATCGGGTGTTACAACTTTTTACAGTTTTAAATCAAGAAAAAAACATATCAAATTGGTCTCATGCTAAGATATTAGTTAGTATTTTAAATCGTTACCACCATACCCTTACTGTTTATGATAATAAAACAATTACCAGATTTTTCGTTTTGAGTGTTGCATTGCCGAAGTAACAACAAGACACAGTTATGACAGGATAATTATCAATTTTCTCGGGACTGTGACGCAATCCACCAATACTATGATAAATAGTCTCAAATCAAAACGTGGCAAAACAGTTGACAGATTACCAGTTTTTTATTTTATTTTTTATTTCCAATAGGCACAGGGGTCATTCAGAGCCAGTTCACTTGAGTACAGATTTTGAAGACTAAAATCACTCATTATAATTTGGAATGTTTTCTTTCAAAATTCATGAGATTTAATGTGAAAAAAACATATTTATTTTTTCACCCTCAGTATCGTTTGTGATGGAATGACCCTTAGGTAACATTTATGGCAAGTTTCAAGTAAATCAGTAAGGATTTTTTTCTTTTCATACAATCTTTGCCCTGAGTTTTACCCCCCATAGGGGTTGAATTTTGAAAAAATACCTTTCTTATCTGAGCTGTATGTTGATATGTAATAACATAAAACTACTGTCCAGATTTCACGTTTATAGCTTTTATGGTTTAGACTGGGCGTTGATAAATCAGTCACCCTTGTTCTTTCATATATATAGATTTTTGGTGTTAGTCTTTAAACAAGATCACAAGAGCAACATTTTTGATTTTCTTCTTTTTTTAAAAACAAATCACACTGATTGAGCTAGCCCCAAAGTAAGTTAAAACTTGTGTAATGGGATACTAACTCAACGATACTATATTTTATAATAAATACATGTTAAGATAAACACCCAAGACCCCAAGATTAATAAAATTTGTAAAAGGCCATTTTCCAACTTGCCCTGGCTGGGGATCAAACCCAGAACCTACGAACTAGCGTGTTAACCATCACGCCACAGAGGTTGTCTATTTTATGATATTAATAAGTTTCTCATGTAACATTACGGAACATAGAAGAAGAAAATAGAAGGAAAATATGACTTCTGTCTGATTTAGTGGGCAACTCAGAATCGTACTATTATTATAGTACCTATTATAAATCTTAAAGTTTCTGTTTGGATGTTTCCTACTCAATCAAGCAAAGTTGAACTAATTAAAAAATTGGGAAAATACACACTAACTGAGCTAGCCTCAAAGTAAGTTTTAAAATTGTATTATGGGATACTAACTCAACGATATTTTATAATAAATACATACCTATGCCCTTTTGTGCACACAAGCAACACCACATGTAACATAACATCTAGATTTTATTCATGAATTACTTGCAAATAATTAAGGGAATAGGCATACCATTCCCATAATAATTCGCTATAGGTTAGGTAATATAATGTTTTCAAAAATCTAGCTTATAGAATAATTTCTAAAAATCTGAAGAACACTTAAAAATAATGGACCTTTCCAATAATATTTCTGTGTGTAAGGGAATTCAGCACCCTCCTCAGTTGCTGCCCAAGGGCATCCTAGTTTGCTTGCATCTTTGGCTTTTACATAAAAAAATCCACTTTTAGCATGATGGTGGGTGTGAAGGTGAAACAAAAACAAGCTTTTATCTAAAACAATGAACCAAAGAGTTTAAAGTGCTCCACAAGACGAATTAATTAAGCCCAAAACGAGTTATGTTTTATCACAGACATGCAGTGGCCACCTTCCGGCTTCATCATAAGATCAGGTCATTGGTGCCATAATATTGTGCATTGTTACCCAACTTACATAAGTAGGTATGTGAAATTTTAGCTCAATCGAATAATGGGAAGAGAGTCCAATTTAGCTTGCAAGATTTGATACGGGACACACAGACAACAGGACAAGTGAAACTAAATAAAAGCTTGTAAATCACACCACATCACTTTTTGACAGAATTCAGATTCTCATCAGGTTTTACAATCTGCTTAGAAAGAAAACCAGCTGGTACATTCCTTGTTTTTTTTTCCAGACTAGCAGGAAACAATCAGGTTTATCAATTACTATAAAATACGTATGTCTAGACGATTCGGGCGACAGATATGGCAATGGCAGTGATAGATGTGCAGAACTAAATTTTGTAAAAAAAAAATATATTTTTTTTTGGGAATGGATAATTTTTCTCTTAACAGTAAAAAATATCCAAGCTTTTTAATCCTTCCCTGTTAGGTATACCTGCTTTAGATTGTGGTTTCCAATTAGTCATTTGGTAATTTGGTATATTATCTTTTTACAATGTGCTAATGACTATCATAGGAATTAAATGACCACTTTTGAGTTATATCAGTTATATGAAGGAAATGTTTTCCTCAAGTTTATTTGCATGTACTGAGTAAGTGGATAATACGATAATTTACACCCGTTGACGTCATTGAGGTCAAATGTCTTGTTACTCTATCCACAAAACCTGATTATTATGTACACAACTCAATTACA
Source organism: Acrobasis repandana (assembly GCA_963576875.1). Taxonomy (NCBI): domain Eukaryota; kingdom Metazoa; phylum Arthropoda; class Insecta; order Lepidoptera; family Pyralidae; genus Acrobasis; species Acrobasis repandana. Next base: position 8,306,218 of record OY756227.1, read on the forward strand.
TTCATTGGTTTAGTTGTCATAACAATCAAGAGTGTTGAGTTTGAGCCAAGAAATGCATGATTCTCAAGTCTAGTTTGAAGAGTTTCAATAGAGCTATTGTGACTGCCAGGTGCAATTTTATTATAGTAGGTATTACTTAAATTCGGTACTTGACAGATGTAACATTATAATAAGAAATATGTTGTATATGCTAGCTTATAGGTAAAAATAATTCTACATTAAGTTTTTTGCGATAAGGTAAAGTGTAAGAGTTTTACTTTTGGAAAATTCATCTGAATTTATGTGGATGACAAGGAACGAAACGCAGCGCGGCCATGTGTGATGTAACATTTCAATAAACAAGCTGTCAACTATGTAGGTTAGGTACAAAATGTTAGGTTAGGTTTCATTTATTAGGGTTCCGTAGTCCAAAAGGAACCCTTATAGTTTCGTCATGTCCGTCCGTCCGTCTGTCCGTCCGGGCTTGTACTCCGCCGCTACTGCACCGATTGTCACGAAAATTGGTGGAGAGATAAGATATTGAAGTTCCAAAAGTTGGTTTTTAAAATAATGAAAAAATGATTTTTTTTTAGCCAAACAACGAATAGTGAATTTAAAAAATTAAATTGGACTAACCCCAACGTGTGGGGTATCGTTGAAAAGGTCTTTTAAAATGCAACAAAAACTGCTTTGAAACTATAAAGATCAAACCCCCCAGTCTTGAGATAATCTGATACAAAGTAAAAATTTGAGGTGTCCCCCCACCGTAACTTTTGAAATATTACTAAAATAATTCTCAAAAAATGTGGTATATACCTTAAAGTATGTACTTTCAATTAAAACTATAGCGGTCTCGGTATCATAGATAGTTATTTTTTAATACGTCATAAATCGTAAACCGCAATTTACCTTTAGAACTTTTATATTATGTTACTTGCTGCTACGGAACCCTTCATGGGCAAGTCCGACTCGCACTTGGCCACTTTTTTATTTCTGGAAGATTAGGCTTGATTTCTTATGAATACTAACATCAAAATGGTCTTCACAAAAGAATATCGCAGATATCAGATGTATACTGCGGATCTCGGCGTGCCTACTATAACCACAGCTTACGACGTTCAGAACATTTAGGAACGTGTATAAACCGTTTATTTGGACATTTAATCGTCATACTTCTACACATGAGCACGGCACACGTCTTGTAGATTGCCATTTTCACAATTTCAGTAAAAATCTCTAAATTTTTACTTAAAATACGCGTATGAGTTAAGAACGCTACTTAACTTTGCTTTGTTTTTTGAAATGTGACGTCATTTGACGTAAATTTCACACAATAAAATAAGGTACCTATTTTTGAAAAAAAATTATTGTGAGTGGTAGAAAATAATCCTCCGTAAATTTTAAAATAGGGTAAGGAAGCCGGTTAGCGACCAGTTAGCTGAGTTACTCACTTCAGATGAGTAAAAGAAAATGTTACCTACACGCGAAATTTATTATGTTAGTGTTAATTAGTCCCAAGTATAGTCTAGTTTAGATATAAAACATAAAATACAATACTTTTACCCATTAAATATTATTAAAAGCTGAAAAAGTGAAAAAATTGCCATTTCGCCGGTTGGCGACCACTTTTTTCAGTTTACGACCACCAGTGAGCTGGTTTGCGACCACTATTTTAATATTTAAAATATACCAATAAAACATTTATAACTGATTCAAAATATATGTTTTATTTTGCCTTTAAATAAAGAATATTTTTTACACACCTAGTTTATGTTAAAAAAATATTGACTATTTTTTATACATTTTTAACAGGTACAGGTATCTAATATCACACGTGGTCGAACACCTAATAACTTAAATACTTATTTCGGTTTGCAGCCGTTGTTTCTCATACTAAATTGCGGTGGCCGTAAACCAACATCTTTATTTCAATTGTGTTGGTTAACGGCCGCCTATTTCGCGTCACTGTTTGTAGGTAAATTAAACAAAGTTCCTTTAAAGCTGGTGGTCGCTTACTAAAGAATTGCATCTTTACACTTTATAAATGCTACACCCTAAATTTTTACTGTCCTATATGAATCATTAGGATCACAATAAGCAAAACAAAATAATGTCTTATTCGTCGGATTGCGACCATGTCGCCGCAATCCAACATTTTTGCAAATATGCACTTTGGTTTTCCGACCACTGGATTTTATTTTAAAATAAAGTATAAAAATAGCAAAATATTACTAAATTAATATGAAAACTTAACGATTGTACTAAAAAAATCTTACTTGTGTATACAACATGAAATAACTAATGAATCTTACTATTAAGCGCCGAGCGTCGTGCTATTATTTTTTTTAACTTACTACTCAATAACACACCGCTGAATCATCACGCGAATTAAGTAATTTTTCTTTGGTGCTAGGGTAAACCATTTGTTTCAAAGAGTGTTAATTCAAATTAAATAATCATTTGAGAAACACGTAAGATTTATTTTTTATTTGTGTTATCTTTAGAAATAGTATTATTTTGATTTTAACACACTAAGTCCGTCAAGTGGTCGCCAACCGAAGGGTGGTCGCTAACCGGCTAAGCGACCTTTCCGAAAACCTGTCAAGTAGCGAATTGTTACAAGTACACATCAAGTTTGCATCATAATAGTTAATTACTCTAGTATTAGCAGACCTTTATAGCATTATAGCTATAGGGTAAAGTTTTGATGTAATTGCCCACCTCAGATAATAAGAATTCTACATGCCAAATTTAATTCCAACCCATTCAGCAGTTTTTTTGAGATTCAGTAACTCAATCTCAAAAAAACTGCTGAATGGGGTGGAATTAAATTTGGCATGTAGAATGCTTATTATCTGAGGTTCTTGTGGGATGTGTCAACTCTGGGCTACATACCCAATGGTAACAGCGCAGCGTGTTACCATTGAGTGTGTATGTAGGGATGCCCGTGATATAAAGATATCAAAGTGCTACTTAAATATCTTTTGAATAATAGAAAATGAGATATAACTATACCATAATGCGTCTGTTTTCGTAGCTATCTAAAATTAGATAGTTTATCATTGTGCATTTCCTGGGTCGCCAGATTTTTTTATTGTATTTCTTGAAATATGTACTTTGAATATTGGGATGTTTTTTGACACATACTTATATAACTTAATAAAGGGACAAGTTATTGCAATGATTGTTAATTTCCCCAGTAACAGAAATCTCGTCCAATAGTTTGTCAAAAATGATGGTGCCAGTGTGAAAATATATTTTCCCATATCTTGTTTAATACATAAAATACTGAGATGATAATTATACAGACGTAGGCAATCATAGTGTTTACAAGAATGTTAGAAGTTAGTTTCTAGGTCCCCTATTTGAGGTGCTAGATCTATTATATGTATAATAATTATATTCATTTCAGATTAAAATATTAGGCCAACATACATGTAAACACCATTGTAGAAACTTTATCTGGCCGAAGCTTCGATCATTTATTCTATAGATGCACAGCCGCCTAACAATGGCACCGGAAAAACAAGGCATAAAACAGTATTATGCCTTGTTTCGCTCTCATTCGCTCGGTGGCCGCGCGCGTGACGCTACGTCAAAGATGTCAAAGTGCGTGGTGAAAATACGAATTTATTTCCACGCTTATCTCAGTTACTTTTAAGTTTAAATTAGATTAAACTATATGACAATGAACTGACTATGAACTTTTTTGCAAGACTTGAAATGGTATACATCTACCTATGTACGTATTGACACAGGGACAATATTTTGTTTGATTTTGCAAGGAACTGTGCATCTATAGAATATATGATCGAAGGGCCGAAGACAAAGAAGAAACAATAATATTTATTTAATACATTTGTGAAGGATTACATAGTCAATGGTAAAAATACAGAGTGTAAAACTAGATAGTAACTATGCTCCCCTTATTTTTGTTGTTACATATACCTTCCATATATGTAATAACAAAAATAAGGGGAAAAGCGTCAAGATCCAGTAAATGCAAGTACAGCCGGGAGTTTTAGTTTATTTATTACTGTTACGGTGTACCTACGCCACCGTGATTTTACTGTGACGTCACATAGCCTATAACCACAGAATAGAGACTAATACTCACGTACTATAACTAGCGGACGGCCAAGCTGCTTCCGACAAAGCCTCATTTGTTTAGGTATCATGGATAACTTTGAAGATACGAGGGAACAGATAAACACATGATACATACTTATATAGTAAACGGAAGTAGGTACAGTAGGGAGCAACAGCTAATGTATATATTTTGGAAATGTGCTTTTTAAGCCCCTTTGATTTGATACCCCACAGAGATGATTCGTTTTATTTTATTTTTTAGTTCATGACTTTATGGCTTGTAGTGGGCGCCACCGTAATTTTAATTTTACTGTGACGTCACATAGCCCCAGCGGAAAGCCAAGACGCTTCCAACAAAACTTCATTTGTCAAGGTATCATGGATATCTTTGAAGATACGAGGGAACAGATAAACAATTGGACATACATACATAGCGGCGAAACACATAACCCTCCTTTTGGCTTCGCCGTAGTCGGGTAAAAAAACGATGAAGATGTTTTCTCATTGTACAAATATGAAATATATATTCCCAACAAGTTGACAACGCATAAGTCAAAAAGCAAGTCGCAAATCCGGCATTCTCGCTCCTAACATACCAGTAACAATATTGCTTTTCTATTAGCCTCGCTGCTTTCTCAATTTAATCTTTATTTGTATCGCGCCATGAAACGAGAGAGTAACAAGTTACAGTAATGTTTTTCTTTGGTTTCTATTCTATGATATGATTGTTTACAGTAGGTATTTCTTTTGTGACCAGTTTGTGATTGTTTATCGAAAATGTAGTAAGTAACTTGTATTGGTGTAAGAAAGTCCCGGAAGTAAAAATATTGTAATGAAGTAAATAACAATAAACAGCCAAAAAAGCGAAGTGTCTGCGCTCGAAGATAAAGCTAAATAATCCATTAACTATTGTAATAACCATGTGGGCCTCCACTTTCTACGATCCTGACAGACGCTCAACACTCTCTTCATAAATGCCTGCCGGATGCTTCTGACCACCTAATTTAATTCTGGAAATTCTGGAACACTATGATCTTTTAAAAAGATTTATGAATAAATTATATTATAATTAATAAATAGGGACATATCACACAGATTAAACTAGCACCAAAATAAATTTTAAACTAAGTGTTACGGGATACTGAACGAATTTATTATCCCTATATATTAATTTATTCATAAATATGGTAATAAGTATCACAAAGCAAACATTGCCTCGACTTCTCGATTATGAAATTCTGTTATTTATTGATAATGTAATTTGCAAGATTTATCATATCATTATCAATAAATAACAGAATTCCATAATCGAGAAGTCGAGGCATTGTTTGCTTTGTGTTACTTATTACCATTTTTGCTTGACGCAAACTCTCTCTCGTGAGCGAGATTAATTGATTTGTAATGACACTCCTTGGCCGTAGCACGAAAATTGAATCACAATTTGTATTGTGTACGTATGCAATCACCCAAACCCAACACGATGTGCGTCAATACTTTCGTAGGTCAATGCTGCGTTACACAATTTATAAATTTTTATGGTTCCGTACAAAAAATGAAAAAAAAGAACCTTTATAGGATCACTCGTGCGTCTGTCTGTCCGTCCGTCTGTCACACAGTCACTTTGCTCTGAATCTACTGGACCAAATCAGGTTAAATTTAGTAGGATAGTGTAATCCTATGACCTAAGCACAGATGTGCAAAGTAAATATTTTTTTTTAAATAAGGGTCATTTTCGGGGGACAAATTAGGAAATTTAAAAAAAAGTTAACCTTACTGTGTCATATATATCAAATAAAGGGCTCGGTATGAGGATCTCAAATATATCGTTATTATTGTAAAATAAATATTTTTGATTGTATTCATGAAAAAAGACTAAATTTGACCAGACCACCAGACCAAAAGACATGAAAACCTATGAGAAGTACGGAACCCTCTTCACACGAGTTTAACTCGCACTTGACCAGTTTTTTTATTTGAAAAGTAGCCTGTTAAAATCAATTTCGTCAACTTTACTTCACTGAATAATAATAATAAATAAATCTTCTTATTACTCGTTCATCAAGCGAAATGATTTAAGTAGTTATTATTTTTAATTAAAATATTCGGTCGATAAAACGAAAACCAAACAGCTACCTATTTTCAATGCATTTATGTAGGCAGTATAAAAAATTAAGCTGTTACGCTGAGATAAGTTATAATAAAATAACACAAAACATGATTGTCGTCAAATAAAGTATATCTCGACAAACAAGCCGTAGCCACAAGCTTACAAACGTCATAAAAAAAGTCAAAGCTTACCTACGAACAATAATTCTCTAGAAATCTAACGCTCCTACATTCACCGCTTCGATTCTGATTCCATTTACGCAAACAAACTAACAGTAATTACAACGAAACATTCAAACACACACATAGACAATGATGCATGCGATTGTTCGCGACAAGGTCACGCACGCGTCATCTTCGCTTCGGTTGAGCAGCCGGCTAATCGACCGACGCAACGAGCGGTGAGGTGTCAACAGATGTCAAGTATGGATTATTAAAATGTTTATTTACTTATATATGAAAGGCGAGTCCTGTGTTTTTCATGTCTGTATGGCTTCTATACCACTTCACGGCACATGACGGCATTTTAATGAATCGATTATCGCAAAAACAGCAATATTCTCAAAGAAAACTTTTTGCGACGCAACCGAGTAACTCGAGTGTCACGGCGAACTGTCGCGCCGCGCTGTTCATATTTTAAGCCCCGCCCGCCGCGGTTCATATCGCGTGGAATGATTTTTCGGGATTAGTAAGGCTTTTAGAGAATTATATTTCCATGAAGCTTACAAATTACAGAAAAACAGATAGAACCTACGAATTTATTAGAAATATACGATAGATTTACGATTAGTTTAGAATATAGGTAGTTATTCAATTTCTTTGAAATACATAGCCTGTCTAAAATAAATATGTAGTTACATACATATATGTGACCGACTGTACACTGTACGACAATTACATTATCAGAACATATGTTCGCGCTAATTTAAATCGTACCAACGCGCGACCTAACATTTTGATCTCGAATTGGTCTCCTAAGATAGATTCGCGCGTCTAAAATTTTAGTGTAGGGCACCTATTTGATATCAAAACGTTTGATTACCAGTTCGCGAGAGCAAAAATAGCGCGAATTTGCGCTGGTCGCGTCGCGTTTTCGCCTTATTGAGGACATCACAGAAGACTCTCATCTCTTTTACACTCTTTTGTAGCTGGGTCGTTGTCGGCCACATAAAAATTCTCTTGGCGGTCGTCACAAAGTAAACAAAACGATAAAAGCAACATTTTAACTTGCCATTTTTACCCTTAGTTATTTTATTCATGAACTATAAAATAATATTTGATTTTTTTTTGTTGCAGTGTACGGAGTGTTATGCACAAATATATGGAGAAGAAGAATGAAGTAAATTTTGACAAAATATTCAATCAAGTCTTAGGTAAGTAATTCAATAAACCACTTGACACTTTTTTGTTAATCATGGTATGATACGCCTATAGTTACTAATGGGAAACGATGTTATTTTAAGGCTTTGACAAACACGACTGTGAATATTTAGATTTGATCAAGTTAAACAATATTATAAAAGTATTCAAATTACTTCATATTTATAAGCTCTTCTTGTACTAATAATTAATATGTATTCTGTGGCTATTCTTGTAAAATTTTTGGGGGTGACCATAAATTATGAGGTGATTTTGGCGAATTTTCGACACCCCGCTCCCCATAGTGAGATGTAAATCTCACGTGAGACTTTATGTCAATACATTAATTTGTGGTTGATAGATTTTGTAAACTCATCTGCTCTTTCACCCTGCCTTGATTAATTAAACTAGTCTCGCCGTGGAGTAGACCGCACAGACCAAAAGTATCCCCTACCCCACCTAATTGCCTCAACGAAATTTATGGACGCCCCCTTGTGTGTAGTTTGTACGTTTCCGCCAAAAGATGTCGGTAAAAACGGATTTTAAATCTAGACCTTAACAAAAAAGGCATTGATTTGGATGCAGTAAATAGTACCTAAATAACAGAATTGGAATGGTTATTTTTTAGCAAATCTTCCCATTATCTCCTCCCTCCTCCTCCTAATAATGGATTTTCCAAAAAATAACCGTAGGTCCAGCAGTGGATCGACATATTAGGCTGTAAACAAGGAGAATAGTGATGTTTGGTTATATTTATAATTCGCAAGGAAGCTTTGTTCATCTTCGTTTTCTAATATAAATCAATAAACTAAACTTTTTAAATAAAGGGAAGCACTGGCTTCCGGTAATTAATTGATATAGAAATAAAACAATGTACAATATAAACGTACATTGTCAGATGAAAGTTGTGGCTAAGAAAGTATAATAAAAGGAGCTATAGACTGACCACAATAGAATTAAACCAGAATATTCATTAACAAATATGCCGACACCGTTTTTACCTACGTCGTTAATAAATGGAATTTAGAACAGGTTTACAAACAATTGAGTAACTTAAACAATATATAGATATTGTAATGACGAAAATGGGCATGTGTTTCTGTTGGGTCCAACTTGTGGTCAAAAGCCAAAAAAGACAAAATTCAAAATATCTTTATTATCATAGGATATTTATAATATCTCTTAATAATAGTCACTTTGTTTTGTTTTGCACAAATGTTGACGTCAAATCGTTACTTAAAGCTAAGTTTACGCCGCTTCCTAGGCGCAAGTGCAGAAGAAGCGGCAACAAACTGCACTGCACGTTTTCTCCAAAGACGTCAACTAACAAACTAAAAACTTAAAATTAGTTATATAGATGGACAGAGATTACATTGTTTATTATGTCATAATTAAATTGAATTATAAGAATTACCAAATTTAAAATAATGTCAATTTGTAAATTTAGTATGTACCAATGTACCTAAATTATGACATGTCTAAGTATACAAACCTTTAAGAGGGACCCGCGCCAAGCTCAAGCCAGACCTTTTTGTCTTTAAGATAGTCATCGGTCCTATAATAAGCCTTCTCACAAAGTACTTTCTTTACATAAGCTTTGAATTTTCTGTCTGGCATATCAAGGACCGATTCTGAAAATTTATTATAAAAAAGTATACACTTCGCCATAAAAGACTTACTGACTTTATTCAGCCTGTAATACGGGCTAACTAAGTCATTCTTATTACGTAAATTTCTATCTGTAAAATCACTTACTTTATTGAACATGGAAATATTTTTCCTTACATACATTATATTTTCAAATATGAATTGTGATGCAAAAGTAAGTATACCTATTTCCTTGAATAATTCCCTCAGTGAGTCTCTCGATCCTAAACCGTAAATAGCACGAATTGCTCTTTTTTGTAAAAGAAAAATAGTCTGAATGTCCGCTGCACTTCCCCATAGAAGTATCCCGTAAGACATTAGACTGTGAAAGTAACTAAAGTACACTTGTCTAGCAGTTGCTACATCTGTCAATTGTCTTATTCTCCTAACAGCGTAAGCCGCAGAGCTAAGCCTATTAGAAAGTTTAGTTATATGAGCGCCCCATTGAAGTTTCGAATCAATTGTGATTCCTAAAAAGGTAGTACTTTCAACCAGATCGAGTTTCTGACCATTAATTAGTATGTCAACACAGGCTTGATTCACATTAGGAAGAGAGAATCGAATGCATTGGGTCTTGTTCGCATTTAACATGAGGTTATTGGCCGAAAACCAATCAGAAATTAAAGATAAGGTGCTGTTCACCGCGCTAGCATCACTGTTATGTCGATCTATTTTAAATATTAGCGAGGTGTCATCAGCAAACAGCACCATGTCAGCCTCTTTCTCAACCATGTAAGGCAAGTCATTGACATAAACTAAGAAAAGGAACGGTCCTAGAATTGAACCTTGGGGTACGCCCATTTTCACATTAGACCCGTGTGATTTTACGCCGTTTATATCAACAGTTTGAAGCCTATCAGTTAAGTAAGATTCTATTAATTTAATTGACTTATCATCAAAACCGTATTGACGAAATTTGAGCAAAAGTGACAATCAGTATCAGTTCTGTATAGGTACTTTGTATAGACTGGTGAACTGAATCCTTATACAAATATACTGGCAAATGAATGTGTGTGAATGAATGTGAATTGGGAATAATATTTTATGGATCCAGTCTACAGACTGGGTCCATAAAATATTATTGTATTTAGTCCGTCAATTAGATTATCCAAAAATAATGAACCCATATTTTTCGTTTAGCAAAGTAGTAAAAATTCAATTCGAAGTTTCGGAGAGGGGGCAATTTACGTCACATCACATATAGCAAAAATCGTACTTGATCGTGACGTAATGCGAATTTTAAATGCGCTGTATCTTCGTTATTATTTGCTAATCAGAGAAAAATAAATATACATATAGGTACAATATTTTTCAATAATCTACATAATGAGCCAAAACAAATGGACCACATCCATATTACGACTAGCAATATGTTTGTATAATCATTTACAACCATAATAGAAGATTAAATAATAAAGGAACTTGCATACTTCATTCGCGATGTAAAACGAGTTGTTCAGTAGCCGGAAATCTGGTTTATTTATAGATAGCTTTGTTTCTAATCCAGGTCCGTAAATGTATGACGTAGAGATTACACTCGTACATCACAATTCCATTGGACTGTGTCGAGAGAAGTAAAGCGTTTTGTAAACAAACCTGTAAACGCTATTTCCATTTTACCGATTCGGAAAATGACCTGCATTCGTAAAATTATCAAAATGTCTTGGTTTGATAAACTAGACTGACTAAAATAGACTGCTTTAGGCCGTACTTGAATTTTCCGGGGTCCAGTGCTGCCCCCATTTAAAATAAATCATTTAAAAAAAATCGGAGACATTATTTAAAATTTTGCTACTATCAAGCCCTAGATAACCCTTCAAAGTATTTTATGAACTACTGTTTACAGTTTATAATGAGAACGTTAAGCTTTACTACGCACATTTGCGAAAAACGGCCACTTTTGGCTACTTTCAGGTACGGCCTTAAGTAATAATCTTCCGTAGACTGTTATTCAACGGAAAATCCAAAAGAGGGGATTAATATTGTAGCAGTAAGGAATTCTACGTTTGTCTTTGTAGTAGTCTTGTAAACCGAATGAGAGGGTTTTAGTTTTTAAAGGATCCGACCTCTCGTTATATTTCTATAAGTTCAAGTAAAAATAAAGAAATATTTACATAAAAAAATTAATGCGTTTAAAAATAAAAATCATTAGCCAAGTAAGTGCTTTTTATTATACGTATATTAGGTATTTACCAAAAATTCAACTTTTCCCATGGCCATCTTAAAGAAGGATTTTATTTAGCAACAGGCCGTTTTGCAGATAGACCCAATTTCGACTAGCTGAGTAAACACCGAGGGCCCTTTGAGTCGCTTTCATCTCGAACGATTGCGTCTGGCCTTTACAACTCGTTCCGTGATTGAAGTAGCGCCTTTACCGCTCACGCCCGTGATGGCAATTAGGTTTTTATTAGCTGCACACGTTCCTGTTTGGAGTGCTTGTCTTGTTGTATCTTGTCTTGACAGGCACATTCGCTATGTTTTAGAAATCGGTGATGCACTTTGACTTCCACAAGACTATTCTATAGTTACAGCATTTACGCTTGTTATCGTATTTTTATTAGTTGCAATTGCAATGTATTTCTATTTGAAGTGCTTGTTATAAGCTTTTATTTCTCATTGCAACGTAAAATCCCGGATGCATTTGCACTAAAAGTTAATTTGCATTTGAAACTTGACTCCAACCGCGTTGAAATGAATGCGATAAATCTGGCCAGTGCCAAATACCAGGAGTAGTTGAGTATGCTCATTCTAAATAATTATTATACACTGTAAAGAATATATTAGTTAGGTTAATTCTTTATTGCTCCAAAACATTATGCTATTATTTCGATAATATGATACAGAATAATATTTTAGAATACATAAAACAGTAATAACCTTTTATCGCAACTACAATGTCTTCGAGGCAACTCTTTCAACTTCGAGGATTGAACACCTGATAGCTCAGTTGGAAGAGTATGGTCGTATAAAGGTCGCGAGTTCAAATCCCGCTCACGTAGTAATTTTGACCAGTTCTTATTTCATTATTTGGTTTAAATGTTAATCAACTCCGTGTACCCCGTGTGGTACCGGGTGGAATATAAGACTACCTATTCCATCTCTTCCTGGCATGTCGTAAGAGGCGACTAAAGGACTTAAGCACAAATATCTTGTGCTACAATTGCATCCCTAAGGAGGGTTAACGTCGGGCGGCGGCCGGTTGTAAATCTTTTCGCACAAATACATTCCCAAAGAGGGTTGACTTCAGGCAGCGGCCAGTTGTAAAATTACAGCTGAATCATTTTAACTGTTCTGGAAATTTCTTCTCCACTTCGCAAGGTCTTTGATATCCCTGGGTGACCATTGACGTGCATGTTATATTTGGAGCAAAAAAAGCGGTAAAGCGCACCCCGGGCTCCGAAGCAGCACAGCTAAGGATGCAACCGGTAACGTGTTTAGATGAACAAGAAGTTAATCAACTCCGTGATAATAACATTTTTGTTCTGTAATTCGTTTGCTTTCTTTGTTAATAATTCCGTTTTCCGAATTAGATTTTCTCACCAGTACCACACTAAAACGCGTAAACGTGAAACGATGCTGCATCTTGCTATCCTATTCAACTCATTTCTCCATCGTCTCATCCTTATTAGAAGCGACATTTTAAATTTTTTTTTTAAATTCTGTAGGGACTACATAAAGATGTAATGACTACATATATTTATCATAAATCGTCAGTCGTCACTCATAGAACCCATATTCTTTGATTTTTCTCTACTTATACATACTATTATAAATTTCATTATTTTTAAAGTGCCTTCCCCTTAATAGGGACAGTAAGAAAAGTGCCGATGGACACATTCTTATGCTATAACTAAAACTAGGTCAATTGTTATAATATTAGCGTACTTATTCAATACGTTAAGAAAGGAAAAAAAATATTTTCAATCTCGTTAGTATAATATATATCTATAGGACGAATAAATTATAATATCTTCATCATTTTAGTTCTTACTAAAATAGGCATAGGTAGGTATTTTACTATCAAATAAAGATCGGTTGTTTCTATTCTACAACAAATAAAGCATATTTCTAATCGTTCTTAGGTTCTTATTTCTATCGACACGCGGCGCGGTGTGCGACGCGGCCTGCCACGCGGGCCGCGCCGCGTGTCCGTGGACGCGGCCTTATTATATGTATACTAAGTAACATTGTTTGAGATATTATCTGCCAAGTCGAGTCCTAGTAAACGTGCGTAGAACGACGTATTTCATAGAAACGAGGGGGTCATTACTTTTTATTCTTCGAGTTGATATAGTCAAATTGCTTTCTGCAAACGTGCCCAGTATCAGCAAAGAAAGTGCTGCTGCTGGGATTACGAGTCTGATCTAGATAAGTTTAATTCAGGCAGGATCACTTTCAGAACAACTTTCTTGTCGGATTTGTATCGTAAACAAGATTAAACGTAAGCAGGGCGAGTCGTTTGCGCACGCAAGCCTTGGATTATATGTATTATATTATAGCCGGTCTAGGGATGTGGTGAATTAGTTTGTAGTTTTCTTGGATAATAATGCCTGGTTCCGATCTAAGGATCAAAGCAATTAGAATCTATTTCATATGATAGTGTCTATCTATCTATAATTTAAGAAGTAAGTACGTTCTTGCCGGTGGAGTAGTTTCCATGTCTCCCTCTCTTGAGCCATCCTTTTGACCTCCCTATACGACACGGGCCAACTTTCTCCTTTACTTGATCTATAAATGCTCTTCTTGGTCTTCCCTTTCCTCTTCTTGCTTCTATTTTTCCTTCTATTATGTTTTTAATAAATTGATCGTGTCGTTTCGTAGATGACCAAAAATATTTCCTCTTCTAATATCGATTGTTTTTAATAAATGCCTTTTCTCATTAACTAGATTTAGTAAGTACTTCTTCACCTGTCTTTTCTCTGGCCAATTTATACCTTCCATACGTCTCCAGCACCACATTTCGAATGCCTCTAAACGTTCTCGATACTTTTTAGACAAAGTCGATGTTTTACTACCATATAATGCTATAACCCCAGATGTATGACTTTATAAGCCGTTTTTTCAATGATCGACTGATTTTTTAATGAAAAATATGTCTTTTATTGTTAAAAGCTCCTTTTGCCATAGATATTCTGGCTATTATGTCAGTTTTACATCTGGAGTCTTTGGTCACAGAATACATAAGAGTCAAACAGAATGGTCTCTTACAGCGTCTCCCGCAAATTGGCGTCCCCGCACCTCTCCCCCGCACTTTGTGAGCTTTGACGGCTCCAAACCAGGGTTAAATTACTAGCCGCACGCAATACGCGACGTGTCTTGTCTTGAGAACTGTCAACCAATAGTAACCATCATGGTGAGAAGGTGCGCGTATAATAATTGTTTATCCACCCAATACTCTAAAGAACGTATATTTCATACATTTCCAAATGATGAAAACAGGTAAGCAAAGCAACAATATAATTTCACGTTATTACCCAGCAACCATATTGACTATATACCCTTCTCGCTCTCTCGCATTGGCGGGAGATACACAAGAGCGAGATTGTAACATTACCGGATTGCTTATTAGCAATATTTTTTAATTTAAAATTACATAGGCTCCTCGCTCACAGGTAATCACATACACGCAGATGCCAACTAGACTTCCGCGGGTTATAGTGCTAAATGCCATTGTTGACAATGACAACTTGACATGCTGTGCGTGTCAATTTGTCATCATCATCAAGCGTGATAAACATTAGTTTATTTTTATTGAATTTATTCATATAATTACCGTATAGTTTTGCGCCGAATATGCAAATTACTATATTACAATAGTGAATTAGTGAAAGTAGTGCGTTACATTATAAATGACTCAATAATAATCAGTAAAGTGAACTAATGGTGAAATGGACAATGGACATAATGAAAAATATTTGTGAAGTGATATTATGTAGCTGTTTCCGACTTTCCTGTAACATTTAATACATATAAAACAGAATATTTTTTACGTCATAGTGTTCGCATATCTTTCGGTATGGAAAAATATAATCGTAAATATGTCGAACTCGTTTGTAATAATAATTATGCGGTGCGACCCTAAGTATAAAACTCACACATCGACGTGTGTACAGATAAATTGTTTCGTTTGTAGTAGTAGTAGGTATATATGTTACTCTGAATCAATGGAGAGTCATACCAGTGCTTTGGTTATAAGGCTACCTAAATATTTAAATTTGTCCAAATTGTCTATTTTGATAATTATCGTTTAACTTAATTTGTGGTGTTATTGTTGGGGTATTCCTGGTTATCTTAAGTACTTTAGTTTTCTTAATATTTAGTCCTATTTCCTGAAAAGTCGAGTTTATGTGGGTGAGCATTGTTCCAGTTGAGATTGATTTTTAGCTATTTCAAGTACCAGTATTTTGAAGAGGATATTCTAATTATTACGTAAGTAGTTATGGTCCGAGAGCTGGCACGCATTTTGGGTAGGTGTTTGAGGCAAGTTGATTGTTAACTGTTAGTTAACTGTTCAGTAGGAGTAAATACACATGTCAGAGAGAATTCACACATGTTCAGTTTTTATCGTACAATTTATAGCCGGTCGCATATAAGTTTTCATCGTGAAGTCTTTGCAAAGTATGGAAGAAAATGGCAGAACTTATTCTGTCCGCTGGAGTTACAAATAATTTTTTGGTAATTTTGCCATCCTACATACGAAATAACAAGAACTGGTGGCCAAAATATTATAAAAAGAAAATGCTCTTTTTTGAATCTCTTGGGAAAAATGTGGCAAGGGATTTAAAGTTACATTTAATATTAGCCAGTACAACTTTTGGTGTCAAATAGTTCTTGTAATACTTCAGTCTTATCAGTTAAATTAGATAAAACAATTTTTTTACACTGGAATGTTTTTTGTGCCTCCTGTAAAATTGAGTCTTATGGACATGTGAGCTTTCTCAAATAACCGATTAATTTATCAACATTCTTTACTTTTCTCATAATGTTACATCTTGCTGTGGATTGCGAAGTAATTTTATTTTATAAACGACTTAGTTTTTCATGTGGATTCCGATCTCAAAATTTTAACGGTAGAAAAGACGTTGTCGTAGTATAGGCTTTTAAAATCCTGGGCAGGCACAAATCACCTGAAGAGGTTGAGTGTAGATGAAGTAAGAGATGTGTGTCAGGATCGTAGCAAGTGACGATCCATAGTCGTTGCCTACCCCTGAGGGAAACAGGCGTGATAATATGTATGTATGACACAAACCTATATACCTTCACCACCTGCATACCTTCAATTTTATCGCAGCCTTGCAATGCGAAGCGGCAGTTAACCAACTTGGCAACTAAGTTTGCGCCAGACTTGTTAGTAGCAAAAACTACTTTATTGCCCTCCGGCCCTAAGTAATTGTGGGTTTTTGTTCCTGGAAAAATGTGAGGTGAGGAAAGTCAAGATTTTATTATACATTATACTCATAGCTGAATTTTTAATAGAACTTACATGCTCATATCATGATTGTATTTACTTAAGTCATTGCTTGCTTCCGAAGACACGTAAAGCCGTTGGTCCCAGCTGTCATCTATCAGGGCCCGGTCCTTATTTTTAGTGATTTTGACTTCTTTTTCGGAGCTGATTGGAGCCAAACTAACTTAGTATGTTAAGATATGTTAAATTGAAGTTTATTTGTGTATTAAAAAAGTGAAGTGTAGATAGAAAATATATATTCGGGTGTTCAATGAAAAATTCCCACGGTCAAAGACCGCAGTCTTAAGCTATATCAGATGCGTTTCGTCATCTTGAAAAATATGACACCAGTGTTGGCCACCTAACACACGTGAATCCACCATCTTTATCATCACATCATCAGCTTTTAGCAATTCAATCCTCATTATATTATACCTACTGTCTGTGCCCATACTTTTCAATCCTATCGTTGATATAGCGACCACTAAGGTGCACCACTGAATAGTGGTGAGCTAATGAAACCCAATTGATTTGGTTGATCCATCACCGTCTATAGGCCAGGAGTGGCGACGGGATAATGCCCACGCCCACCTGGCTGCCGGACATTCAAATCAACATGTTCCACTTTTCCAATTCTGATGACGATAAATGATACGAACCCCGCGTAAAAAATGTTATTGTTCAATGGTGTTTGTTAAAATGAAAAACGATTATACATGTTTCGAATTCATATAAAAGACATGGGTCTTTTGTATGAAAAGAGTAGGCCAAATCCTTTGGCTACTTTGACTAATATATGGCCCTGGTAGTACAGAGAGGGCCGAGACCAAAAAAGACCTGATGATGATGATGATATAATTTCAAAGTTACAGTTTGTGTCAATATTTTGTGGAACTTGAACTGTTGAGAGCCAGTCGTTGAATCTGGCGTGCCGTACGTAAATTGTAGGTATACACCGTCAAAAGAAGTGCAGCTGCGATTGAAAGCTTCATTCCAAGTGCATTTACCACAAGCTTACACATGTAATGGGCATTGTTAATTTTTTTTTTGGAAAGCGTTATTTTGAAATCCGTTTCGAGATACAGAGTTAATGAACAGTTGTGGGTCATTTTTTTGCCAAAATAATCTATGGTTTTGGATATTTCTACAAACAAACGTATGACCGTTGTTTGACCTCACTCCGCGGCTGTATCGGTTTAAGCTCTGAGTCCATTCATTAAAAAAAAGCGGCCAAGTGCGAATCGGCCTCGCCCATGAAGGGTTCCGTAGCAGCAAGTAACATTTTACGATTTATGACGTATTAAAAAAAACTACTTCCTAGATCTCGATCAAACCAATTTTCGGTGAAAGTTTGCATGGTAATGTACATCATATATTTTTTTTTAGTTTTATCATTCTCTTATTTTAGAAGTTACAGGGACCAACATTTTACCACTTTGGAAGTGTCTCTCGCGCAAACTATTAAGTTTAGAAAAAAATTATATTAGAAAATAGATATCCCACACGTATGGGTTTGATTAAAAAAAAATTTTGAGTTTCAGTTCTAAGTATGGGGAACCCCCCACATTTATTGTTTTTTTTTTCTATTTTTGTGTGAAATCTTAATGCGGTTTACTGAATACATCTACTTACCAAGTTTCAACAGTATAGTTCTTATAGTTTCGGAAAAAAGTGGCTGTGACATACGGACGGACAGACAGACAGACAGACAGACACTCATGACGAATCTATAAGAGTTCCGTTTTTTGCCAATTGGATACGGAACCCGAAAAACCCGTGTTGCCTTTATGGTATTTATCCGTCACTGCACTAAAAAAAATTCAGTTAATATTATCGAAAAAACGTAGCCTTTTACTGCTTTGCGCAATACTATATGGGACAACAGGTGTAAACAGTAATATTTACTGGTCCAAAAACAGTAAAATTCTGAGGGAACATTTTAATGTTTTAACAGTAAAGATAACTGTTTTCAACAGTAAAAAAAAGTTTAATGTTCTAAACATTAAAAAAAGTTTAATGTTTAAAACATTAAAAATGTTTAATGTTTAAAACATTTAAAAAAATATTGTTTAGAACATTAAAAAGGTATAATGTTTGAAACATTAAAAAAGTTAAATGTGTAGAACATTAAAATGTAATGTTAGAAACATTAAAAAAGTTAACGTCTTACGAGTGTTTTTTACTGTTTTGTCATATTAGTTCTATCTACTATCTGCACTTTAAAAAGTACTGTTTTTGAACAGTGATAAGTATTGTGTAGAACAGTATCTTTCAATGAGCAGATTACAATCTGCACATTAAAAGGTACTGTTTTTGAACAGTGATAGGTATTGTATAGAACAGTATATGTTAATGTGCAGATTACTATCTGCACATTAAAAGGTACTGATCATGCCTATGAAACTTAGAACATTGCAGAATTTTGATAAAAAAAATCAATAAAACGCCATCTAGTCACGAATCAGCTGACCTAACTTCTAATGCGTGTTATAGAATAGGAATATCAAGTGGTGGAGAAATTCGCCATACGAGGTAGAACACGTGATAGCTCAGTTGATTAGAGCATGGTTAAATATTTTGGAAAATCCAAAAGTGCACGCCTCATAATCTAATTTTTTACAATTAAATTGATTTTGATTGTTTTATTGCTAACTTAAAACGAAGAAAAGTATGTGTCGGCTTTAACGCACGACTGGAGATTATTCTTAACTTTTATTTTTAACTTCCCGCTGTGAAAATTTAAAATTTTCAAAATTCGGGCGTTATTAGTTTTACCCCGTTTTTAAAAAGTCGAGTTTTCATCAGATCTCGACGTTTAAAGGTCTCAGGAATCTTCCCTGACCGTATGTGTGTGTGGGTGTGTATGTGACCCGCTTATAACTCTTGAACAACTAAACCGATCGGAACCAAACAAGTAGCTTTCCAAAGAGTTCTATACAACTCAGTTTTCCTGTGAATTGAAACCGATTCGGACCGGTAGATTTTGAGAAATCTCAAAAAAACTAAGCAAAAACAAGAAAAAAAATTAAAAATGATGTTTTTTGAGAATAACTATTAAACTACATTGAATTAGACCGTGATCTTCGAAAGGACTTAGTTTTGGATAATACTGAAGCGTATAAAAAAAATGGACTTGATCAGATAAGTTTTTCGGGAGTTATCGTGACCACGCCAGTTTCCATACATACAGACACACGGACGTCCACAAAATGATTTTATTAAACATTGTTTTTACTTATTTAAAAGGCAAAATGTCTTTTAAAAATGTCATAAGTGTTGAAACTTTTTCCTTGACATTTATGTGTAAATATTATTGTACAAGTGCGATAGAAACGAAATAAAGACACATTTAGTTAAAAAAATCACTTGATTTTTGTAAGGCGAGAGTAGAGCACTACCTCATGCGCTTCGCTTATGAGGCGTGCAATAAGAGCAACGTTGCGAGTTCAAGTCCCACTCGCGCAGTATATTTTGACGTGACAACGTCTTAAATTAGGTTGCGGCTGGGAGTCACTTATGAAAAAGTGTAACGCTCGGTAACGTTACGATGAGTCACCGAACGAGAGAGAGGCCCGCCGAATGCCTTGCGTCTCTCTCCCACTCAACTATGATCGGTCTGCCGCCGTTGTCACGTAAAATCTTCGCCCGTAAAACCGACTTTACAGGCAACCATTTTTTTTACACTATTTTTTTATTTGATAGGAATATTAAATGATGGATAAATTCGACATGCTCGGTTAATCACATAATAGCTCAGTTGTTTAGGCTATAGAACGTATTTAAACAGGGATCGCGAGTTCAAGTCCCAGCTCACGGAGTAATTTTTTCACAGTTTTATTTCATCTTTTAGTCCTTTGGTGTTGCGAAAGCATGTTACCAGATGGCGCCACTGGTTTGATCGAATGTTAAAGCTTTAGTTTCTTATCTATTTCAGTATATATATACAATATTAATCTATGGTACTGATTTTGAACAGTGGTAGGTATTGTGTAGAACAGTTTATTTTAATGAGCAGACAATAACGTCAAATGTCACCGTTTCCGCCAATAAGTAAGAAAAGAACTTTCCGCCAATCATGGGCAAATGAATTCACTGAATGACACTGACAAAGACTATTATGACACTAGCGTGATTTTATTTTTTAAATATGT
Source organism: Acrobasis repandana (assembly GCA_963576875.1). NCBI lineage: Eukaryota > Metazoa > Arthropoda > Insecta > Lepidoptera > Pyralidae > Acrobasis > Acrobasis repandana. The sequence continues at coordinate 8,326,996 of OY756227.1, forward strand.
ATTGGGCTTGGCCGTTATTTTATTAAGACAAGACTTTGTCTTTGACATGACTTTTACAATAATTTATAAAAATTTCTAAGCCGTAGTATGACAAAATATTCAAATTAGTTACTTGAAATACGCTATATTTTGATATTAAAAAATAAAAATGAGGGGTTAAAAAAATTAACAATCCCAATTGTAAAAATAATTCCACATACGTTTTGTTTTTTGTGTGTGTCTAACACTGGTGTCAGATTGCCTGATGGCATCTGACATAGCTTGACGACTGCTTTACAACGAAGACAGTTGGGACCAACGTCTTAACGTGTCTTCCATATAAGTAGCTCGAAGGAGCTCGAGAAATTTTTAATAACATTAATTCTGATCATGAACCTTAGGTAATTTTAATTATAACAGATCTCAGCCGTGGTGTTCATTGATGACGAAAGCAATAGTGTAATAAAGCACTTGTTAAATTATTACGCAGAAACAAAGATAAAATGGAAAAATCGGTTTAGCTCTGCTAACATATTCGTTTTACATAAAGGCAAGAGACTATACTAATAGTCTTAAATTGTTTTATGGATGAAATATTTAGGATCTTCTCTGCGAACTAACTACAGTTTGAGACAGTGCCTTATGTATGAGAGATAACAACATCCACTTTTCATTTAAAACTGATAAATGTACCAGACTTCAGGCACGCTCGCTGTGTTTAGTTACCTCCTAAAGTTTAAATCAATTGTGGTTTCCTTTATTCGAGTTGGCCTTTTAGCGGTCAATGTGGCGTTCCCGTATTCAAAATTTCCATCAAAGTAACTTATTTCCTTTTATTCAAGCATTTTTGTACTGTATGTGTTATAAATGTTTTCAACCCTAGAAAGGTCTGCATCAAAATTACTTGCCTACGATCATTTTCGAAAAATTGCTTTATCCAGTGCTGCCCCCATTTAAAATAAATCATTCAAAAGAAAACAGAGACATCATTTAAAATTTTGCTACTACCAAGTCCTAGATAACCTTTCAAAGTATTTTATGAACTACTGTTTACAGTTTAAAGTAAGAACGTTAAGCTTTACTACGCACATTTGCGAAAAACGGCCACTTTTGGCTAATGTGCGTAGTAAAGCTTAACGTTCTCATTATAAACTGTAAACAGTAGTTCATAAAATACTTTGAAGGGTTATCTAGGACTTGGTAGTTGCAAAATTTAAAATGATGTCTCCGTTTTCTTTGAACTGATTTATTTAAAATGGGGGCAGCACTGGACCCCGGAAAATTCAGGTACGGCCCCTATCTTATGTTGTAGTTTCTTATGAAAAAGTCGAGATTTGGATGATAATATCATATTCTGTTATAGTATTTTATGCAACAGTTGCATAAGAGTGTTCAAAAAAGACGAGTGGCGCGGGTTATGCACTGAAAAAAATATGTATTTACTAGTAACCAAAAGTTTGGTTATTGGTAGGCCATAATTTAGTGACTTGCGAACTACGACTTACTTATAACAAAATCAGGTTCATTTAGTTGTGTCGAGATACATGCAGCTTAAATATGTTTGTTAATAGTAACTTAATCATTTGACTTCCCTTAACTAAACAGTTTTGTTAGTAGCAAAATGTCAGTTAGGTATAGACTGCAATGCGTTTGTCAGTATGTAACAAAACTGTTTTGGCAGTAGCAAAATATCAGTTAGGTATAGACTGCAATGCGTTTGTCAGTCTGTAACAAAACTGTTTTGTTAGTAGCAAAATATCAGTTAGGTATAGACTGCAATGCGTTTGTCAGTATGTAACAAAACTGTTTTGGTAGTAGCAAAATATCAGTTAGGTATAGACTGCAATGCGTTTGTCAGTATGTAACAAAACTGTTTTGGTAGTAGCAAAATATCAGTTAGGTATAGACTGCAATGCGTTTGTCAGTATGTAACAAAACTGTTTTGTTAGTAGCAAAATATCAGTTAGGTATAGACTGCAATGCGTTTGTCAGTATGTAACAAAACTGTTTTGGTAGTAGCAAAATATCAGTTAGGTATACACTGCAATGCGTTTGTCAGTATGTAACAAAACTGTTTTGTTAGTAGCAAAATATCAGTTAGGTAGGTATAGACTGCAATGCGTTTGTCAGTATGTAACAAAACTGTTTGGTTATTACCAAAATTTCAGTTAGGTAATTGGTAACCAAAATAATACAGGGTGTAATTTTAAACAATGTTAATATTTTAGTATCTCCTCATGATCATAAAACCGTACAACTATCCCACAGGCACGTCATAAAATAAATAAAAAAATGGTCACCCATACATTAATTCAGTCGTAAATTACGGCACTGATTTTGTATGGGATGACAAAATTTTCTTTTCATTTTTCAACCTGTTCCTTCGCGGAAGTTGTAAAATTTCATGTTTTAATTGAGATACTAAAATATTAATAGTATTTAAAATCTCTAGTCTCACCTGTGCACTGCTTACACAAGTATACATATGAGACTAGCATATAAAATAATATAGAAGATAGATTTGAATAAATAGATGCAACTAAGTAGCTTGCACAAAAAAAATTAGGTTAAAACATGATATAAGTTTTGGAATAATTTTTCATATTTTTTGGCTATTTAGTTCCACCTACTACTTTTTACACTTCTGTATTATTTTACCACGTTTTACACCTGTCAATAAATTTATTGTATAATCACTTGGTACTAAAAAGAACATTCTGGTTACAAATTACAATTTATTGTATGGTATAATATAAATAAAACATATTATTTATTGTAATGTTTTTATATTATTAATGTTTTTTTTATCAATCATTACAAAAATTAAGTAATTACAGTATAATATAAAATGATTCTATTAGCGAACACTTAAGGCCGTACCTAAAATTTTCCGGGGTCCAGTGCTGCCGCCATTTAAAATAAATCATTTGAAAGGAAACGGAGATATCATTTAAAATTTTGTCTTTGTGAAGCCCTAGATAACCCTTCAAACTATTTTATGAACTACTGTTTACAGTTCAAAGTGAGAATGTTAAGCTTTCCTACGCGTTTTTGCGGAAAACGGCCACTTTTAGCAAAAGCGCGTAGAAAAGCTTAACGTTCTCACTTGAAATTGTAAAAAGTAGTTCATAAAATTGTTTGAAGGGTTATCTAGGGATTCACAAAGACAAAATTTTAAATGATATCTCCGTTTCCTTTAAAATGATTTATTTGAAATGGGGGCAGCACTGGACTTCGGAAAATTTAGATACGGCCTTAAACCAAATTTAAACACGATTTTCTTATTGTAATAAAATTAACCTAGCACAAGTCTTACATTAAGAAAAGGTAAAGTCGGCATCAAAAGTAGCTAAATGTGTCCATATGGTGCTACACATTCAAAGTGACCATAATCATCTCTATACAACAAAAGTTTTCTAATTGTAGTGAGCATCCAGTGTTTCAAATATATCTGAGCACAGTAAAGAAGCAATTGGTTTCGCTCATAATGTAGTCATTTCATATCTCAAACTAGCGAGTTTCGGAATTTTGCGTTTTTATAGTAAGTTTCAGATATCAAATGTTTAAACTATAATTATAAACAACTGCTTCTTTACTGTGCAACGACATATATGTGCAACGCGTGCTTAGTTATATTTGAAACACTGAATGCTCACAACAAATAGAAAACTTTTCTTGTATATATGATTATGGTCACTTTGAATGTGTAGCACTGCGTGGACACCTGGGTTGTTTACCTACTTTTAATGCTGACTATAACGTCAAGTATAAATTTTCAAACCTAATCTACTGAAATTATGTAGGTAGTTTCTTAAACTTAAGTTGCCGTTTCTTAAAATAAACTATGAAAACAAACGCTTTAACAGTTTTAATGCGAATTTAATTTAAAAATTATAATCTAAAGATTCTAAGATTGATGTTGTATTCCGCACGTCACGTCAATAATAGAAATATATCCCTTACAAAATTTTGTTATTTTGACAAAAGGATGAAGGTCACTGCGCTTTAATAAGTACACAAACTTAAATTATTATTGTGTGGGAACGTGTTTTTGGAGTTTACCTCTGTGCATAGTCAATGAGCACAAATTGGCCTTATTCATTTGTACCTAAGTACAACTGCCTCTGCCTAGCCCTACGATTATTAATCTTGGGATCGGTTATAAAACCACTAGGCAAACGGCAGTAGAATTGGTCGTTATTACAACAGTGCTTCTGTCTCTAAGTAGAGCTACCTTATTAGGGCCATACCTGAATTTTCCGGAGTCCAGTGCTGCCCCCATTTAAAATAAATCATTTCAAAGGAAACAGAGATATCATTTTAAATTTTGTTTTTGTGAAGCCCTAGATAACCCTTCAAACTATTTTATGAACTACTGTTTACAGTTTCAAGTAAGAACGTTAAGCTTTCCTACGCGCTTTTGCTAAAAGTGGCCGTTTTTCGCAAAAGCGCGTAAAAAAGCTTAACGTTCTCACTTTGTAACAGTAGTTCATAAAATAGTTTGAAGGGTTATCTAGGGCTTCACAAAGACACAATTTTAAATGATATCTCCGTTTTCTTTCAAATGAGGGCAGCACTGGAACCCAGAAAATTCGGGTATGGCCTTAATTCAATCTTATGGGCTTCTCGACATTAAAAAGTATCACAATCTAATTTGCAATTGCAATTAAATATCAACCCTTATTCCATTCTAATAGAGTTAAAATGGTACTAGGTAGTCTATCGATCTACCAAGCTAAAAAATATTGATGTATTTATCATTTCTTTTTTTCAACTGAGTTTTAGATGAAAAATCCAAATGTGTGGTTCAGTCAACATCAAAAGTAGCCCCCATAAAGCTTAGGTAAACCCCATTAACACATCCATACCCACTAATAGATGTTAATTATTGAACCACAGTGAATCAAACACATATAATTTCTATAAAATATCTATTTTATACGCTTAAATAGCGTGCCAATCAATGCTAAACAAAATATAATTAGACACCTAGATATGATTAGTCAAAAAAAAGATCTTTGTGTGACATATGTTTTGCCATTTGAAGCTACATTAATGTGATTAGGCACAAAGGACAGTAATGAGTCTTGGAATGTATAAAATGTATTACTTTTGGTTTCTGGAATCTGCACTACAAAACTATGCAAGTGATAATCGAAATTTACAGTATGCAATAACATGCATTCGAAAATTACTCTTTCATTGTTATAAATGAAAATATTTTCTATCATCATAAAAGTAACTTCACCTAGGCTTCCAATATCATGTATGAGAATAGTTTTAGTTTTGTAAATTGTGCCTTTTACCTTTACCCACATTACGTGAGTCAGAGAAAGATTTAAATCCAAATTCAACTTATAAATCACCTCGTCCCGTTTTTGCTTACAAATTCGGTTGGTTGTACCTGCGGAGATGGAGGCTTCTAAATACCCCTTCAAAAATATATCGTTCAACTGTAATTGATGTTTATTTGCCAATGTTAAGGTTAGATTACGCCTGTTGAAAGAAGCCCGTGCAGCAATTTTGGATAGCCTATGTTTGGCTTCATACCGCATGCTCCAAAAATTTACTAGTGGTCCTAATTTAAGCATCATTGTCGGATAATGAACCATGAAATGGAATTTAGGTTTAAGATGATTACCAGTTAACGTACAATAAAGTTCGTTGAGTTCAGATATTGTAAATTTTAACAGCTCACAACTATTTTTGTTGACTGTGTATGACATAACTAAGTCTAATATTTTTCTAAGAGTAATATACATAATCCAATAATCATCATCTTTAGGTACAAAATCTCCTATCAGTAGACCAAAATATCGAAGCAATGACAACATTTCTGATGCTGACAACTTTATATTGCCTTTTGAAATATGTTCGACACTTAATGGACAAGGCTTGCTTCCACTATCGGGGCCATAATCAAAACTTATTATCCTAGCATTTAAAACTTCTAAGGAAAAATATTTTAAATCTCTTGTATATTTTACTAAAAGAAAAGATATAATATACTTAGCAACTCCTTCTAAAATGTCATGCATGATATCAACTCCGACTTGATCAAATAAACTAAAATTTTCAACCGTCAACCAAACACATTTCTCTTTAATGCCAGTGCTAGCAGGACAATTTTGTTGAAGTTGTTCAATATAGTTTTCATCATTACGAAGCAATTGCTTTTCCTCAAAATATTGTTTTTTCATAACTTCTTTCGAAACGTTACATATTCTACAAGGGTAATTAGAAGAAAATGTTTCATTGAAGCCAATGATGGAATGGATACCTAAGTTGTCACCAATTATTAACGCCAAAGAAAAGTAAAGATTTCCCTTAAATGATGGAACATCTATATGAATTCCAGATTTTGATAGAAAGTTAAGTTCCTCAATTAAAGGATGAAATATAATGTGGTTTCCAAATGTTGTTCTATCCGAGGAATGAAATAAAAGAGCAAGAAATATATTAGATAAAGCTGAAGCACGATGTGGTGGTATACAAGCAACAGAGACGTAAACAGCACCTAATTTATGAATGCCCGAATGACTACCGAGAACATTACCGCTTTCGTAATCATCGAAAAATAAATGCAATGGAAATACCAACTTTCCTTCATACCTATTTTTTATCATGTTTACCCAAACACTACCCTGAATAATGTTTGTGATTTGACTGTTATGTAATTGTGACAAATTATTGTAATAATCTAATGTTTCTGCCATTACGTTCTCAAGTGAGAAAAATTTTTGGAATACATATCTAAGAGGAATAAATTGCTGTTTACATTCTGTTGGCACAGATGTCACCATACCTCGCTTCTTAACACTACACATTGTTTGACCAATGACTACCTCAGTTGGGGGTATATAAGTTCCATTTTCTTTAAAATATTTAAGACGCTTAAATTCAGTACCAAATGACTTAACCGGGGTTTGTATTGCTGACAAAAGATCATTTTTCAAAGTTACATTTTCACTTTGTTCTACAGATCTAGATAAGACATTTTCAATATTAGACGATACACTTTCGCATAAGTACTTGCTCATTCCTTCTACTATATTTTGAACTGCATTTTTGGGTATTAAAGGGTTTGCATATAAAGCTGAAAAAAACATTGGAAGTGAATAATTACCAGAAAGTGATGTGTTGTTCCATACTATTTGATGCGCCTGTTTTGTATCGAGTGGTGCATTACTCAAATTAGGTGAAAATTTAGTTAAAGTTATCAAATCTTTTTGGTAAGCGATATTTGAAGTTGACGTCTGTGTCGTGACTGTATTGATTATTGTATCGTTATTGGTATTATTAGTAGTGTCGAAGGTACTTGAACAACCATCAGAACAATTATGATCTTTTATTAAATGTTTACGAAAGGTATTCCTCAAATGAAACGACCTATTACAATCATCTTCTATACAATGATACTTTGACAAATTATGGGTTTCATGAACTAAAGAAAAATGTCGTAGTAATTTTTGAATACTGTCAAAAATATTAAAACATAAGAAACAAGACGGCATTTCGAAAGTCTCAGTGTAAGTCTATAATCTATATCAATTGGCTGTTTGAATATTAAGGTCTGTTAAAAGCGTATTTATTGATACGGAATTTTTGTCATACTTTGTTTTCAATTCGTACAATGCTGTTTGTATGAATTGCCATAAGTTATGGCATTCTGCAGGGTATTGTGCGTTTAACACAAATATGATTTTAAAACATGCATCAACAGCTTTGATAGTGGATGTAACCTCATACCTAATATTGTTCACCACAACGTATCTGGCGGATATTTCTTTTAGGGTAGGTCCTACAATTATGATGAATGGTTGCAATGTCAATTCGAGGTCTATCATCTTATTTTTGCGGCGTAAAATTGTTTCTTCAATTTCTGCTGCACTCTTAACATGTGTGATAAACCCTTCTAAAACTTCTTGTTTAGAGGGGCGCCACAGATTCTTGGACTTAGATTTAATTTTGGTCTTGGATATATTTGACGTTGTCATCAAAAATGGTATAGATGTAAATGCAATCACATCCACGGTTTCATTGTTTTCTGTAATTAAACAAGTATAATGCACAAGTAAGTCTTCTGAATTAATAAAATACGAGGTTTAATCTGTCACAAAAAATTCATAGGCTCATACAAGTCATACATAACTCATAACTTTACTCATGTGAAATATTGTTTTGTTCTATTACAAAAATGTTTTGTTGTGTTGTACTTTCATGAAATAAATGTTTTCTCTCTCTCTCTCTCTCTCTCCCTCTCTCTGATAACTAAAGGTTAAGGCCGTATCTGAATTTTCCGGGGTCCAGTGCTGCCCCCATTTAAAATAAATCACTTCTAAGGAAACGGAGACATCATTTAAAATTTTGTCTTTGTGAAGCCCTAGATAACCCTTCAAACTATTTCATGACCTACTGTTTACAGTTTAAAGTAAGAACGTTAAGCTTTTCTACGCGCTTTTGCTAAAAGTGGCCGTTTTCCTCAAAAGCGCGTAGAAAAGCTTAACGTTCTCACTTCAAACTGTAAACAGTAGTTCATAAAATAGTTTGAAGGCTTATCTGGGGCTTCACAAAGACTTATTTTTCTCTTTAAAATTATTTATTTTAAATGGGGGCAGCACTCATACATACATACTATCACGCCTGCTTCCCACAGGGGTAGGCAGAGACTATGGACCTCCACTTGCTACGATCCTGACAGACCTCTTTCGCTTCATCTACCCTCATCAACCTCTTCATACATGCTCTTCGGTTACGGGTGCTTCTCCCGACCCCGGAAAATTTAGGTACGGCCTTAAACAAAAGTCTATTATCACACTCACTTATCATAATTTAATGATTACTTACTGGTATCAATATCTTCTGTGACTTCTTTTAAATGAACAAGAGAACGGTTTTTTGTCAACTCCAAAATTTTAGGTCTTATTATTTGCCAATTCTCCATGAGTTTTTGGTCATAGTCATGATAAAGGGAATTGAAGTCCTTTAAAAGCTGCAAATAATAAAATGGTCAAAAATCAAAACTATTAACTTGATATACAGGGTACAACTATTTACAGGTGAGAATGCCCTTGATAACTACAAATTCAACAATGAACAATAAATATCTGACTATCTGCCATTCCTATCCAGGCCAATGCGGGTATGTATTAGCACTTACCAAGAAAATGCCTCCAGGTTGGTTGAGTGCTTTAAATTCACCATAATATTGCTGAATGGTAAAATTATTCGACTGTAAAAGAGTCAGTCTTTTCTTAATTGTGGTGTCCCAATAACGTTCTACTGTGTCCCATGGATCTGTGCAATTTTTCAGCCAAAGTATTTGATCATCTATATCATCAGCAGCAGATTGTGGCAATAGCAATGTTACTTCTTGCACACTGGCGCTAGGCCCTGGTACCTCCTGACCGTTCCTGGTTCCTGTAGGTAATGAATTTGCGTTTTTTTCTTTACTTTTAATAAGACCTGACTTCAAAAATGATCTGCGGCGTTGACGGTAACAGTCCAGTAATTTTCCTTTTGCGGAAATTTTTCGCTGTGGGCTAAAGCTGGAAATTGGAATAAAGTACACTGAAGCACTTTCCTTTATGAAAACTTGTGTAATTGCATATGCCAGCTGGTACAAGCGTGAGCTAGTTATAGTTTTTTCGGGATCATCCTTCAACTCGTTACTAATAATAATATTACACAGTTGTCTTCTGGATGCATTTGCTAATAAGCCATCTTCTTGGTATTGGAGTAGTAGTCCTCTCCCTTCATTGCATGAGTTTAAAATTTTGTAAAGCTCCTAAAACAAAAAACAATAAATTTAGCATCACCTCAATATGTAAGTACCTACCAACAATTAAAAAAATATAGTACTTATTTTAGTAAATAAATTATAACTTCTAAACGGTTGTACCGATTTAGATAAAATATAGCTAAGAACCACCTCGATTACGTCAAATTAAAAAAAGTAAACCTACTAGTTACTAACAACATGTTACCTTGAATGAAAACCAAAGTACTGAACATTTTTAATAGCACTAATATCATGACAAATCTAAAAATGTATCCTTTTAACAAAAACCAAAAAACAGTTCAAAAATGATTAAGTTCTGAGATAACACATATTTAAAAAAAAAAATTTTTTAAATTTTGTCCATAAGCTAGGGAGGTAGGTATAATGCTACAAATACAGCCATCATCATCACCTCCGTGTGGAACATCTAAGTAGCACACAGACTGGTGATTAGCTCCAATTCCTAGTAAGTATACATATACAACCACACTCACACTGATACAGTTCGCACATTGTGAAAAGAACACTGGCAGTCTAAGTCTAAGCTGCGATGTGTTCAATTCTATTTTATGATATTCTATCAAAGTTTTATATTTTCCGATTTACCTAACGATAATGAATATACCTATTAAGCTAGTTCTGAAATAAAACATTATACCTAGTACTTCTATGAGCGAGTGTATCCACTTTCTCCAGTAGAAGCTGTACTTACACAAGTTAAACATAACACCCCTCATTTTGCTTGAGTTTTATAAAAGAAGGTACTCACACAGTCTTTATTTGATTGTTTATTTGATTCTGTTGTTGGTGTAGTATTTCCATCCACTTGATCTTCATCCATAAAGTCAAATAAACTGTCATTTAAGATAACCACATTATTCTCTCTCGTATTTGTAGGTTCACCACTCTAGAAAATTATAATATTACAGTAGAAAAACAGCTGTGTAATAAATAGGTATTAGGTACGGTGAAGATAGACATTGTGAGGAAACCTGCACACTGCTGCAAAGAAATTCAAAGATTGTGTGTGAAGTTGACCAACCTGCACTCTAATTAGGTCTAATCACCCTAGTTTAGAGTAGGCTTGAGCCCCTCAGTGAGGCCGTATATGAGCTGGTGAAGGAGATTAGGTACTTACTGTAATAGAAAAAGCATCTGTAACTATATTTTTAAGCATCGCAATTTGGGTTGTTAGCCTGGCCCTGTGGCCAATAACAGGCACCAGTTCCTTGATATCTTCAGCTGACAATATTTGCAAGGTATCTAAGTCAATACTCTGTTCTGAAAGATAAAAAATATACTAGTTAAATAAATAACCTTTAAATAAAAGAATAAAACTAATGATACCTGTGTACCACACACACAAACACACAAACCAAGCACTGGATCTAGAGATTGAGGTGAACACTAAGAAAGAAAATCACTGGGTGCTTCGAGTAGGTAAGTAAACAGGTATTACTTAGGCTTCCTGCCCTATCTTTCAGCCGCGGCCGACAGTTGTACGTGCAAGTGCCTCGATTATTCTTGCTAAGTCGGTGACTTATCTTGGCTAAACCAAAAAGCATGAGCGGGACGTGAGCTGAGCAGGAGTGGCGCAGGTTGCCGGCGGGCCCGCACTGTTTTTAATGTGTCACAGCAGCTCATATTTCTTCTATTACAACTCGGCAGGATTTCGCGATTTCGCGCTGCTCAAGTCCCGCTCGTACTTTTGGTTTGCCCAAGCCTTAGCCAAGTTTCTGCTAGTTAGAGTAAATCTGCGATGAATAGACGGTACCTACTACCTTAATATCAGTAACGAAATCGCCATGCTCCACCTCACGAGGCGCCGGACGGCGGTCGGGCTTTGGGGTAGGTACCTCTGTCACCCACCACCGTCTCGAGAGTTGCTGAAGACGACCCTCCAACCTCTAACCGAGTTCCGAATTTCTACTATTGAATGAAATAGGTACATAATTACATACCTTTGAACTTGTCTACATACATGCCCAGTCCCCAGGACTTCAGATAGTCCTCCATGTCTCTTGAAGACTGACTAGAATCGACGGGCTCTGCCCCTGCTGCACGTTCGAATTCACTCATTTGAGTAAATATTTGTCCACTTTGACGTATAATTCTTTTCACAAACACCATATAAAGGATTCAGAAACTCACTTTCACATGAAATCGCGCGCGTCGTCACGCGCCGTCCACTACAAACATAACAAACCGGAATAAACAAGTTTTTCTACCACGCACGAGCCGCCGCGTGCGTCCCGCTCCTCCCACACCCGCGCCGAGTTTAAGGTACGTTTACAAATTATCAAATTGATTCTGTTATCGTTAGCAAAAAAAATATTATTAATTGACAAGTCGTTGGGTTAAATGTAAAATAAGTTCGGTTGAATTTGGGAAATTTTTTGTACAGTTGTTTAATGCATAACAGTTTTATTGTAAATTGATGAATTAAATGAATTATGATAACAAAACTGAATTCTAAATGGTTACAAAAGTTTTGTATTTAGTTGATATGTGTTGATTGATTAAGATGAAACTCACTAATTTGTATAATCAGTAATGCACGTTGGTAATTAGTAGGCATAAAGTATAAATACTTGTAAGCATAAGGTTTTGTTGCTGCAACTACGCTAGTCAATCTACATTAATTCAGTTATCAGTAACAAAGCCTTGTGTTAAATGTTACCAAATAAAAATTTGCAGAACTAGTTTTTGATTTGTTACTAAATTACTTGTTTATATTTAGATAAATTTTGTTTCCTAATAACGGAAGTCGAACATTACTAAACTAGTTCGGTTAATTATTTTTTTCAGTGTGGTGTGAGCGTAGTGAACACCATAACAGTAGGGGAGCCCAAGAGGGTGATTTTTGGATTTACTCGAGCGCGTCAGATAAACATGCAGTCGTGTTATGTCAGGATCACAGTACAATATAAACGATATCATATTGGTAAACTGATGGTGGAGCCGGGAGGTAGTCATAAGAACTCAGTAATGAAAAGACGAAAACCTATCGTGTTTGGGCTCATTTGATTTTTCTTGACTGGCACTTTGGTCTCACAATAAAAGATTTTACAAAAGAATTACTATTTTCTTAATCTGACAGTTTGAATAGTTTTTAATTTAAAACCGTCAGATTAAGAAAAGAATATTTTTTTGTAAAATCTTTTATTGTGAGACCAAAGTGCTAGTCAACACAAATCAAATGAGCCCAAACATGATAGGTTTTCGTCGTTTCGTTACTGAGTTCCTATGGTTACCTCCCGGCTCCACCATCAGTTTACCAATATGATATCGTTATATTGTACTTGTTTGTTTTTCGTGTGTGTAAGTGGCCAACACTGGTGTCAGATTTTTCAAGCTGCCTAAAGGCATCTGACATAGCTTGACGTATATTGTACTGTGATCCTGACATGACACGACTGCATGTTTATCTGACGCGGTCGACTGCGCAATCACTGCACTGCAAGTAAACTGCATGCTTTCATTGATTTGCCTTGCGGTTTCTGCAGAGTGGAATGATAACGTAACCTAAATAAACGGTTGTCCCATATAGAGGGCCGTACAATGTCCAGTGCAGACGATAAAGTTATTTACTGCAAGTATAAGTGGGGTCGCGGTAAATTGCATTTGCTCCCCCGAGCTCCGCTGCAATATCGAGCTTTCACAAATTACGCCCTTATTGGGTACAGTTCTAAGTTTGAAGCATAACTATAGTAATAGTTATGCTTCAGAACTGTACCAAATAACTACTGAAGTATTGTCTATCTCTTACTTTTATTTTAAATCGCAATGTTTGTTGGATAGAAGTTATTTGGTTGAGGTCAGATCTTTCTGCAAGATCAAATTAGCAAGCTTAATTCTACCCACTTCCCGGTTTTGGTTAAGCTAAAACTTTTCATATTCCTGTAAATCGTATAACCTGTGCGTATAAAAATGCAATATAATTAAGTATAGAGCTGGGCTGATGATGGAGCCGGAAGGTACTAGGTAGCAATAGGAGAGTTCCTATAATAACGAAATGACGCAAACTCATCGAGTTTGGGCTTGTTCGATTTGTCTTGCTTGGTTTTAACTGATATCCATGATGATTAGGGTCTGATGATGAAATTGGTTAGTATATTATCGATAAAAGTTGTAAATAAAATTATTAAATTTTGAATTTAATAGGTTACAATTAAATTTGACTCAAATGTCCATACCGAATGATTGGCGTTCGAATTGCAGATCACAGAAAAATAGGACCTATTAAATCACAAAAATCCTCTTTATAACCCTTTGATTTGCTAGATTTATTGCGTGAAGAGCTGTATTTAGATATTCTTATTCTAACGTAAGTACCGTATCTGCAATATTTATAGCTTATGAAGAGGAGTAAAAGGTTCACTATTCTATCAATAGATTTATTTTGTTCAACGGAAGTAGTGCGACCTTCGCGGTCGCAGTAGTTCCATGATAAAATATCGGATGGAACTAATGACACTAAATGTGAGTTATTGCACGCATATATTATTGTGTCCACTTGCTGCATTAACTATGCTGAACATATTATCTCCAGAATGTATGTTGTACGTAAATAAAAATAACGAGTAATAACTTTTATATTAGTTAAAAAGTAGTTATTTTATTTAGTCCATATAATGAGGGAGGCGTAACATATGTATTTTTTGTTTGTTAAAATTGTAACGTTTAGGTCTGACTTGTAGTTCTAACTAATGAAGTAAATAGCCATCGAAGCATTAATCCAGGCTTATCTTTAGATAAAACATTACCAGAGCTATTTACGTAGCAGATACGCTACTTCGTATCTTCGCGCTAACACAATGATGATTACGGCTATCAATAAATGAAAAGGTGTCCTTCTGGTACCATTTTATATTCTTTTTTTCTTCAAACTTTCATATAAGATAAGATAAATTTTAGTTGCAATAAATAGGGTGTACAATACAGATATTGGGGAAATATAATTAAATACAGTAGCTTAACCTATTTAGCCATATTCAATAAATAGCATGCAAATTTTTTAGACTATATATTATTAAATCGAATTATTCATGCATCGAATTCGCAGTCTATAACTGTTCTAAAACTCATTAATTGCATAAAATCTTTTTTTAGCAGCCATTTAGTGCAGATGTTAGTTTGTTATAAATATTTTTGCACATTGCAAGAGTTATTTTTATATTTATCAGTTTTTGGTACTACATATAACATTTTTTTATTTATTAGACTTCAGTACCATTTGTACTATCAATGGTACTACAACAACACTACTTGTAGTGGGTTAAATCAGTGTCATGTGTACCATCAATGGCAATGCCCGGGAAGGCAATTAATTATTAGTTAACATAAATAAATGTGATTAGCAACAATATGGATCTCGCAAATTGAATTAAGAACCTCTCCTTATGTCTTTTAAAAGCATGGTACGAGTATACGTACTCGTATAAAAGTATAACTTACTTAATTTACGTTTTCATTTCCATACAGATATTGTTAATAATATAATAAATAATGAATAATGTGACATTTAAGCAAGTACCTCAAAACGTACATACCTATGTAATGTACGTAGTTAAGATTTGGGAGCGGTTTTATAAATGAAAAATGAATTATTTTGTAAACTGAAAGATTTTATTTCATGATTACAATCATCATCACCATCAGGTCTTTTTTTTGTCTCCACTGTAGGAGCACGACTCTCTCTGTACTACCAGAGTCATACTTGGCCAAAGCAGCCAGAGGATTTGGCCTACGCTCTCCACGCTGGCCAGACGGTTTGTAGAGGTCTCATTGATATTTATAAGCATTACTTACCTTTTTACTTATATCTGTATTTCCTAAGTCGCCTTTCATGAGATCCACTGATCCTATTCTACTCTGCCGGAAACCACACGGCTCATGATTACAATAGTTTAATTAACTTATTCAAAACGGACGAAAGTTTATGTCGTGCCTATCTATCCTAATAATGGCTGTTACAAGTAGAACCTATCAAAAATGCACATAAAATGTCAAATATAAAAACATTCATACCTATAACAATTAACGGGAGTTGAGTTATGTGAGAAAAAAATTAAAAGGCTCGAATATGTAAAGGATGATGGACGGCGTGGCGTCGAACTATAGGCATAAATAATATTATTTATTATTGTATTACTTTGCTGATATACATATAACTACGTCGTAACAGGCAATGCGTGATGTTTGTGTTTACTGTTTATATACACTGAGACGTATCATATCATTGAGAACGACTGGCGATTCGCCGGATTTATCGCATAACACAACATATTACCATTCCATCATACCTATACAGGGTGAGTTTTTAAATACCAGCCAAATTTTTGGTGTAAGTTCAGTCCATGATACTAAACTACTTTCTATAAAAAAAGTTATTAAAAATCGTCAAAAATTTTTCGTCCTCCCATACAAAATCCGTTTGGCTGAGAGCTGATTTGTATGGAAAGACGAATTTTTATTTTAGTTTTCGGTAATTGTTTTATGGAAAGTAGTTCAGTATCATGGTCTGAACTTGCTCCAAAATTTTGGCTGGTGGTTAAAAAGTCATCTTGTATAATGTGTATGCATAATACCTACTGAATTAGTTACTAGCAATATAATTTAAGTTAAATTATAACGAAAACTCCTTACAACAATTTCGCGACTATCTTACCGCCGCTGGCGTCGCTATCTGTTTTTAACCCCCGATAAAATAGAGTGGTGTTATAAGTTAAACGCTTATGTCTGTCGGTCTGTCTGTCTGTCTCTGCCTGTAGCATCGTATAGCGCTCAACAGATGAATTGATTTCGATGCGGCTTTTTTTTACATGTAAACAAGTTCCCTTGCGGTAGTTTTTAGCTATGTTTTATGGAAAACGGTTCAGCCGTTTAAAAGTAATTGAGGATTAACGTTTAAAAGTCAGGGATTTCTCTAGCAAATAATAGATATCCCTACGGATATCAAGCGCATCGGTTGTTTCGCTACTCATCACTAGATGGCGTTCTTGACAGTCGGGGTTTTTTTTTATTTGCCTAGCAAATAAACTTGTTAATTTGAAAATTGGAATTCCGATTTATCATGAAATGCCTAATAAAAATTTTGGTTCTCTATCATCAACAAATAAGTTGAGTAGTATCTAGTTACACTCTTTTATTTATTTAGTTATTTCAAATCAAAATTTTCCACAACCAATGGGTGTGAAAATTGACAAATCTGATGAGCGTGATGTAGCAATTTACGCCTAATAAATACATCCTTATTATAATTCTTTGCTATTACCGCTATTACCATATCTATTTTATATTTATTATTACTTTGCGTCTACGTGTCAAATATATCACGTAATATAGTGCCATCTGTTCAATTTACACGCGATATAGTTATCTAATGTATTTCAATTCATTTATTGCATCACACGATACATATTTTCATTTGATCCATTACTCGTGATTATATAAGAAGGGATTGGAATGTTGAGTTCTTCGATTGATCGAGCATTCTAGATAAACATTATTATTTTAGTTGTAATACATCTTATAGACTGCATATAATTATTTGGTATCTCCATTGGATTCACGGTCTTTGTACACCCCTATTTTTATAATGTATGTACTGTTCTTGGAAAGCTTTAGGTACGTGTAGTTGAGCCACAGAATAATATATAATAATATTATCAAATTTTATACTTCTAAATACGTTTTCACTAAATGTGGCCAATGTTGAAAAGGGATTTTTAAAACTAAGCCTTTATACAATGGCCTTCCATGCATTTTGTGTATTTTATGATTGCTTTTACTTTGTTTCAGGTTATTTATTATTTAAGGAGTTCTGTGAACAAACGTCAGAAGAACCAGTGCCACAATTAAAATTTTATGAAGAGGTAAGTAAATATTTAAATCTAATTTAGTTTACTTCAAACTGTACTTATAGCTAGCTACTTGTATGACGTATAAAAATCATCTTATTTCATTGTTGTTGAGAATACTATCATATATAATTTAGTAAAGTGTCGAGGAAGAGTTCCATTCGCACCGCCACTGGTGGAAGAAAAAGATGTCTTCCTTTATCCGACTGGATATTTCTAAGAGGATAACACATTGTCGAAAGTAGACAATTCAAAAGAGAAACTAATTTTAAAGGCCACGCAGACTGCGACATTGACAGTCAGTAGATAGATGTAGTAAGTTTATATATTCAGACGTCACTCGGTGACTACTCGAAGGCTAAGGTGAGTCAGCCAGATTGATAATTCACCCGCGTGAATTACATATTCTCTGTGCGGAGATCGTGGTTAGAATTCCTTGATTATACCACACAACAGCTACTGCCTATTTTAAAGCAAAATAATATTGTAGGTACTAATGTTTTTGTCGCTGTCTGAATGTTTGAATTTATATTTTCAATTTCGTCTTTCAACGGACCTTGATATTGTACTTCATCCCCCTTACATTTTTGAAACTTGTTCTTAAGAATTATGAAGTATTATAAAAAAATCAATTTAAACATTAACATTATTGTTAATATTTTGTTATTTCCTAATCATAATAAAGGTGTTATCTTACCTACTTTAAAATAGATACTTACCTCCTTTTATCTGAAGGATATAATAATGTTAATAAGTTTTATTATAATGTTTATTCAACAGATAAAATTATATGAAAAACAAGAATGCTTAGAAGAAAGACGGCGGATCGCGAGAGATATTTATGACAACTTTATTATGAAAGAACTATTAGCACATTCACATGTAAGTATGAAGAAAATGTGTACTAGTTACAATAAATGAGCCATTATTATCACTCGTTACTGTCAGACAATAGAAATAGGTTAGTTTAAAGAAATGCTTTCTTTACAGTTAGATACTGATACAATTTGGTATGTAGTACCAGTAGAATAGAATGTTGGCAGTATATTTGTTTCCGTTAAGGCCATACATGATTTTTCCGGGGTCCAGTGCTGCCTCCATTTGAAATAAATCATTTCAAAGGAAACTGAGATGTCTACGCATTTTTGTGAAAACGGCAACTTTTGGCAAAAATGCGTATAAAAGCTTAACGTTCTCACTTTAAACTGTAAACAGTAGTTCATAAAATAGTTTGAAGGGTTATCTAGGGCTTCAAAAATACAAAATTTTAAATGATATCTCCGTAACCACTTAAACTCTTAAACGTAAAAACTTGCTTCCGCTAAAAGAGGCCACTTTTGGCAAGTTTTAAAGCTAGACGCATCACCAATAATAGTTTCAACGGCAGTTCATAAAATAATTTAAAGGGCAATCTAGTGCCTAACATTGAGAAATATGGAAATTTTCACCATATTTACGAGTAAAAAATTTATGTCAAATAAGGCCCTCATTTTACAGTATTCATAAACAGAAGATGAAAAACTAGTCTGAAAATAATACCAAAAGCTAGCGTTTTTTTTTACAACAGACATTTACATGTTGTTATTACGAATATCAGTACATATATTACTTTTATTTAATTTGTGTGACATGAGAACAGGATTTAAAGTAGCTTATAGTGTGACACTATTTTATGGCCAGCGGCTTGTCTATCACAAACACGTTCTGTGATAAATAGAATGCCGCGATTATATTGTCACTGTGTAATCCTGTACTATGCTTTTGATCCATTTGCTAGTAATGAATATCGTTTTGGTTATTATTTTGGTACTTATTGCTCTTTCGCGCAGTTGAAATGTATTCTGATACTGCAGAAAGGAAAACAAAAAGTATACACAATGTGGAAGGGACCCGTAATAAATCTAACCACGGGCTATAATAGATCACTAAGGTATAATGAAGTTAAAATAACAAACAAGTAACCAAAAAATTTTTTTTTTGCTGTTTTGCTTTTAATTTCAATATACTTTTAGTGATCTAGAATAGCCCGTAGTTTGATTTATTACGGGTATGTCCCTTCCACTTTGTATACAGAAATTACATAAACTAAAAGTTGTACAAAGGCATGTGTTGGGCTTGGCCGTTTGTTATGTTAAGAGACAACTTTATCTGTGACATGTTTTTTATAAAAAATCAACTAAACCGTAATATGACAAAATATTAAAATTATTTTATAATAGGATATAAAAAATAAATAAAAAGTAGGGGTAAAAAAATAAACAATCCCCTTCGTATACCCTCAATAAAGTCACTTACATCCTAGCCCTCGGTTATATACTTAATCTGGCCATAAATACTGTTGCAATTAAAAATAAACAAAATATTACATTTGAATTTGGAATCCGTTATTTTTATATAATTTTTAACTGTCTTTTCTTATTTTGGCGCCAATACATTGTACAATATTTTGCGATATTAAAATGGAGTGGGGTGATAAAGAGAACCGAATCGCTGTGATTGCATTACACAAAGTAGGTATGGAGCCAAATGCAACACTCCATACGCTTGGTATTAGTCAAATGTTTGTGTACCGGGCTATTAATATTAGGTCCTTACATATGAAATTGCCGTTCAGTATCAAAAGAGTTTTTTTTAATGAAATTAATATTTAATCAATCGAAGTATGCGCCGTTGTTATCGATACACTTCCGCCATTTTATAGGCAGATCATTGATACCTTTGGAAAAAAAATCCTGGGAGCGAGAGTCTATGAACTGTTTGAAGGCGGTTTTGACTGCCAGTTTTGAGCCTGATCAGATTTGAAATTTTTTCTTTGTAAAAAGTTATCCAAATTTTGAAAAACGTGGTAATCGGTTGGGGCAAGATCTGGAGAGTATGGTGGGTGACGCAGAGGTTCCAGTCGCAGCTCCTCTAACTTGGCGATCGTTTGATGTGCAGTGTGTGGTCTAGCGTTATCCTGAAGGAGCAGTGGGCTAGAGCAATTCATCAGTCTCGGTTGTTTAATGGCGAGCTTTTCCATCATTGTTTGCAATTGTTGGCAATACAAGTCTGCAGTAATCGTCTGGCCTGATCTCAAGAAGCTGTAGTGGATAACACCAGCACTGGTCCACCAAACACTAACCAGAATCTTCTTTTTGGTCAGTTTTCGCTTACGGCAAGGTTTTGCCGGTTCTCCAGGGTCAAGCCATTGTGATGATCGCTTCCGATTGTCGTACAGGATCCATTTCTCATCACAAGTCACGATACGGTTCAAAATCCCCTCATTATTGTGGCGATTAAGCAAAGAAACGCAGCAAGCAACGCGTGTTTGTTGGTTTGCTTCAGTCAATCCGTGCGGTACCCACTTTTCGAGTTTTTTAATTTTTCCGATTTGGCGCAAGTGGATAAGTATCGTTTTGTCACTTACGCCGAAGGCTGCTGCTAATTCAGAAGTGGTTTGAGATGGATCCGCTTCCACTATCGCCTTCAATTCTTCGTTATTCACTTGAGTATCAGGTCGTCCACAAGGCTCATTGTGTAAATCGAAATTTCCAGAACGGAAACGTTGAAACCAAAAACGCACCGTTCGTTCGTTAGCGGTGCCTAGTCCATACACGTCGTTAATTCTTCGAGTCGTTTCTGCAGCACTGGTGCCACGTTGGAACTCGTATTCGTAAATACCGCGAATTTTCAATTTGTCCATAGTTGTTGTTATAGCAATGTTGAAACTCAAACAAATGATGTTAAAACAAATGAAATACGAATTTTAAAACAATATTTTTCTGGCTTTATTTCGAAATAAATTTGAATTTGGAATTCCTAATGAAACGCAAGATATTTGATTTTAAAGTTGCCAGTATTGAAAATCGGCAATTTCATATGTAAGGACCTAAAACTCGTAGGTACAATGAGACCTCCTCTGCTTGTGACAGAAAAAAGATCTGGCCGTCCACGTAGTGTTCGTACGAAAAAGGTGGTCAAAGCAGTAAGGGAAAGAATTTGAAGAAATCCTGTCCGAAAGCAAAATATTTTATCACGGGAGATGAAGATAGCACCTAGAACCATGTCGCATTTTTTAAAGGTGACTTAGGACTTGCATAAGAGACGTACTGGTCATTTCTTAACTGATAATTTAAAAAAGAATAGGGTGGTCAAATCGAAACAACTATAAGTATATACTATATACTGACTTCTTTCTTCTTTGCTGGTCTGGGAGAAAAGAAAAAACATAGAATGTACCAGCTGCTTCTCTTCCTGTGCACATCGTAAAAGCCGATCGAGGGAATGGGCGAGAATGTGAATCATATGAATAGGCGATGCGGTTAGCAACCCATCACTATTATGATTTCCCTTTTCCACCTTCATGCCCACCATTACGCTAAAAGTGGCCTGGGCTTTACCGCCTTTGGCTCTGTCTACCCCGTTAGGGATAAAGACGTGATAGTGTATCTGTATATATACTGAAGCGGTGCGCAAAGGGAGGTCACAGAAAAATTTTGTTTACGGATGAGAAAATTTTTACAATTGAGCAACATTTTAACAAATAAAATGACCTTATTTATGCTTAAAGCTCTAAGAAAGCTTCCCAATTAGTGGACAGAGTGCAACGTGGCCATTATCCGACTTCAGTGATGGTTTGGTGGGGTCTTAGCTATGAAGAAGTGACTGACCCATACTTTTGAGAAAAAGGTATCAAAACATCGGCACAAGTGTATCAAGATACCATTATCGAGTCTTAACAACACCATGTTCAATAATCATCCTTCCAGCAAGACTTGGCACCGGGTCACAAAACTCGGTCTACGCAGTCTTGGTTCGCATCGAACGTTTCCGACTTCATTAGAGCTGAAGACTGGCCGTCGTCTAGTCCCGATCTTAATCGGCTGGATTATGATTTATGGTCAGTTTTAGAGAGGACGGCTTGCTCTAAACGTCATGATAATTTGGAGTCCCTAAAACAATCCATACGATTTAGTAAAGATTTAGTAAAGAATTTTCCCATGGAAAGAGCTGCTTCTATTGATAACTGGCCTCAACGTTTAAAGGATTGTATTGCAGCCAATGGAGACCACTTAGAATAAGCTTTTTATATTTTAAATTGTTTTATATTTAATAAAGCGAAAGAGGTCTGTCAAGATCGTAGCAAGTGGAGGTCCATAGTCTCTGCCTACCCCTGTGGGAAACAGGCGTGATAGTATGTATGTATGTATGTATTAAACTAACGCATTGTAAAAGTAATAAATGTTATTTCCAATATAATTTTTTTTTTCTTTTTTACAATATTTATGGCTAGACTAGGTAGTGTTTACGAATTTAGAATAAGAATAATTTAAAAATTTGCCTACATTTTTACAAAAAAATTATTGAAATAAAATCAACTTTACTATAAAATCAAAGAAATATACTTATGGAAAAATTCATGGGTTCGGAACAGAAATTTGTGGTACGAAAAAGGCCGTATTATGATCATTGCTATTTGCTATTATGATCCTTATAATATGCTTCTGATTTTACTAATCAATAGGAATTTAAAATCCACGAAATGTCTTACGGTATTAGTAATCTCGAGAATACATTATAAATACTGAAATAGGAAATATTCTTCACATGATGCAGAGAACAAAATTGCATCTGTGACGCTTCCACATACTTAAATTCCTCCAATACTAAAAATAATAGAAATCAATCAGTGAAAAAGCTTTTATTGTTAGATTTTATTCCGACCGACGACTGTTGAGGATTGGGGCGCCGGGACGGGATGCATCCGGCGCAGGCGACTGCTTTGTACTGAGAATCGTTATTGCGGCTCTTGGCTGACTGTCCAGTGAACCTTCGATAACGATCATAGCCGATTTATCAAGCTGTTTCTTCACTTATTTACGCAGAATCAGCTTATAGTTATTTACGTAGGATTTGTTGTTAGTGCAATAATTATAATTCGTTGTAAGATTTAGTAAAAAAAAATTGTAGGTTTTCTGTCTTTCATTGCATTTCTTTTAATTCTATTTATAAGAAAAAGTTGGTCAAATTCCAATAAATATAAACTTATATAACCAATAACCTTATACAGGCTGACTTTTTATCCACCTGCTAAATTTCTGGAGCAAGTTCAGTCCATGATACTGAACAACTTTCTATAAAAAAGTACTACCTGATACTATTTAATAAAATAATGCGTCTTATTATGGTGTGTCATCATCATCAAATCAACATTACTAACAGTAAACAGTTAATTTTCCCTTTTAATCCCTTTGATTGTTTATAACTCGGAGAATTAGCATCCGGCCTGTTTGAGATTGAAGCTATCATTTAATGAAAATGCCTCCCCGCCGTATACTTTACCATATTAAAACGTAGTGGACGCCACTATTAATTACTTTAGTTGATTGTGTCACTTCTATTTGCAGGATTATTCAAAGGAGTGTGTAGCGCATGTACAAAAATATTTAATGAAGCACGAAGTGCCACCTAATCTCTTTGAGGTATGTATTATTTATTTGTAATTAACTTTATTTGATTCATCATACTTTTTTTTCAATTAAAATAAGATATATCTTTGAAATGCATAATGAACTAATGACTTTTTGTTTCTAGCCATACATTGAAGAAATATTTCAACACCTTCGAGGGGAGCCATTTAAATTATTCTTAGAAAGGTAATATAAATTATAATATTGTAATTCACATCTTACATCTTCTTCATTCTAGAATTGTATGTAACTTATATATAAAAAAAACTTATATTAGGTCCTTACATATGAAATTGCCGTTCAGTATCAAAAAAGTGAAACAAGTTTTTTTTAATGAAATTATTATTTAATCAATCGAAGTATGCGCCGTTGTTATCGATACAATTCCGCCATTTTATAGGCAGATCAATAATACCTTGGGAAAAAAAAACCTGGGAGCGAGAGTCTATGAACTGTTTGAAGGCGGTTTTGACTGCCTCATCAGATTTGAAATTTTTTCCTTGTAAAAAGTTATCCAAATTTTGAAAAAAGTGGTAATCGGTTGGGGCAAGATCTGGAGAGTATGGTGGGTGACGCAGAGGTTCCAGTCGCAACTCCTCTAACTTGGCGATCGTTTGATGTGCAGTGTGTGGTCTAGCGTTATCGTGTGTAGTCTCGGTTGTTTAATGGCGAGCTTTTCCATCATTGTTTGCAATTGTTGGCAATACAAGTCTGCAGTAATCGTCTGGCCTGATCTCAAGAAGCTGTGGATAACACCAGCACTGGTCCACCAAACACTAACCAGAATCTTCTTTTTGGTCAGTTTTCTCTTAGGGCAAGGTTTTGCCGAATCTCCAGGGTCAAGCCATTGTGATGATCGCTTCCGATTGTCGTACAGGATCCATTTCTCATCACAAGTCACGATACGGTTCAAAATCCCCTCATTATTGTGGCGATTAAGCAAAGAAACGCAGCAAGCAACGCGTGTTTATTGGTTTGCTTCAGTCAATTCGTGCGGTACCCACTTTTCGAGTTTTTTAATTTTTCCGATTTGGCGCAAGTGGATAAGTATCGTTTTGTCACTTACGCCGAAGGCTGCTGCTAATTCAGAAGTGGTTTGAGATGGATCCGCTTCCACTATCGCCTTCAATTCTTCGTTATTCACTTGAATATCAGGTCGTCCACGAGGCTCATTGTGTAAATCGAAATTTCCAGAACGGAAACGTTGAAACCAAAAACGCACCGTTCGTTCGTTAGCGGTGCCTGGTCCATACACGTCGTTAATTCTTCGAGTCGTTTCTGCAGCACTGGTGCCACGGTGGAAGTCGTATTCGTAAATACCGCGAATTTTCAATTTGTCCATAGTTGTTGTTATAGCAATGTTGAAACTCAAACAAATGATGTTAAAACAAATGAAATACGAATTTTAAAACAATATTTTTCTGGCTTTATTTCGAAATAAATTTGAATTTGTTATTCCTAATGAAACGCAAGATATTTGATTTTAAAGTTGCCAGTATTGAAAATCGGCAATTTCATATGTAAGGACCTAATATGTTTATTGTTATGAGATTATCTAGCTTGCCATTGTCAACTGGCAATAAATGAACTAGTCATATCATGTGATTTTCGTGTAAGTTACCAGATATAATTGTGAGTAGATACTCACCGTCGCTGAATTTAGCTACGCTCGCAAATATTTGAATTAATAATGTTGTATTTGTTGCAGTGATAAATACACAAGGTTTTGCCAATGGAAAAACTTAGAATTAAACATCCAGTTAACAATGAACGACTTCAGCGTGCACCGTATCATCGGCCGAGGCGGCTTTGGAGAGGTGAACATTTTTTTATACTTTTCAAAGATATTTTTAACATATAAGATGCAGTTCTACAATAGGCATTTTTATTTTTAGTAGTCGTAGGCCTAGGGCGTATTAAAAGAAAATAAAATAAGAAGGTAAAATAATGATTAAAAAATATTTAAGAAAAAACCTTTATGTGGTTAGAAACGTTATAATATAATCCTTTCGATATATATCGATTTTTTATAGTATTTTTGTATTTGCGAGTATTTTTTACGCATTAATATTACTTGCCCTTTGTTTCTGTTTTTCTACTAGGAACTTACTGTGTGGTTGTGCGTTGCTTATATCGATTTTCCTATTGTTCATACAACCCGTAGTAGTACGTGTGTGTAGTTCACTTGAAAAATTCATGCGGGTGGACGGAAGTTTGTTTTAAGCACGTTGCAACCTTGTTTGTTGTGTCAATAAAATGGTCATTGTGACCGCGAAAGCCTTATCTATTCCTTGCAACCGTCTGTAAATATTTTCCATGTGGTGGCGGCAGAGGAAGTACACTACAATTTGCCACCACGCTGGTAAGGGTTGCTACACACATAATCGAGCCGAATCTGTAGAACAACAAAGTTGACCCCAAGCAATTACTAGGTACACTTGTTCGGCTTGTGCCGATCGGGTAGTTCATTCGGGTCGACCATCATTCGACTCGGCAATATTTGCATTCATCTGCATATATGTATTTCAAAAGCCGAGCGGCTTTTTCGCGAACACCTACAAATATTCTATTTACTGCCAGGCTGTGGCGAATAATTCCGGCCCGATTATGTGTGTAGCAACCCTAACGGAGGTATACAAAGATAACAAAGAACGGGCAGCAACGTCCTCTGTGCAATGATTTTATACTATCTACTGCGATCACGATCACCTATCCCAGCGGAGATTATGGGCAATTCCTCCCGTATGGGAGACGTTTCTCGTCCTAGCAGTGGACTTGATATAGGCTGGTAAAAAGTCTGTAAGTAAGCTAAAAAGATATATCCAGCTTAATTTGAATTCTTAATTGTTTGTCACAGGTGTACGGGTGTCGGAAGGCGGACACTGGTAAGATGTACGCGATGAAGTGCCTCGACAAAAAGCGCATCAAGATGAAGCAGGGTGAGACGCTCGCGCTCAACGAACGCATCATGCTGTCTCTAGTCAGTACCGGGGTAAGTTTATTGTGCTTCAAGTAGTTTCGCACAGGTGTACTACGGGTATCAGAAACGGGTTAGTTATACGTTAGTGTGCCTCGGCAATTTACGTATAATTACGAATGTTGCTAGTTAAAAAACGTTTGTAACGATAGGGGCACAGATAACATATACCTAAGTTGAGTCTGAGATACTTTACATTTTGGGAAGTGTACTTTTTGATACTGGACGTTTGTATACTTGACATTGTAGGACTGTTACTCCAAAAGCGGTACGCAAGACGTACGTAACTGCGTAACCGCGTGTCAGTGTTAAGAGACACTAAGCGTTAACACATAATGATAAAGTCTAATTGGGTTTAGCATAGAAATAGGACGTCACTATATATATTTTATTGGGTAACCTCCCTGGACTCTTTAGCACATTGGACATTGTCGTCAGCCGCAACGATACTGGTAATATTGTCTATGGCAAAAGTAAAAATTGCAACTTGCAACTCTACGAGGGCTGTTTGATAAGTACCCGTTTATGGAAAAAAAAACATTTTTTTTTGTATATATGCATTTATTTTTCTACGTACTCACCTTTTAACTCTATACATTTGTTCCACCTATACTCAAGCTTCAGCTTCAGCATAAAGTATGATTTTGGAAAGTCATTAAAATAGGCCTCTGTGGCGGCAATGACTTCGTCATTTGATCCCAATCGCTTGCCACCGAGCCATTTTTTTAGGTTGGGAAACAAAAAGAAATCGCATGGGGCCAAATCTGGAGAATACGGGGGGTGAGACAATAGTTCGTTGCGTAACTGTGCTAATTTAGCCGTCACAACTCTGGACGAATGAGCCGGGGCGTTGTCGTGATGAAACAGTATTTTTTCTTTTTTAAATGGGGTCGTTTGTCCTTCAACACGGCGTCAAATTCATCCAATAAATTGGCATAGTACTGCCCTGTTATTGTTTTTCCCTTTTCTAAATAGTCAATATGTATAATACCCTGCGAATCCCAAAAAACGGTCGCCATGACCTTTCCAGCCGATGGGACGGTTTTTGCTTTCTTTGGAGCAGCTTCACCCGGTAAAATCCACTGCTTCGACTGCTCTTTCATTTCCGTGGTGTAGTGGTGGACCCACGTTTCGTCCACGGTCATGAAACGACGCAGAAACTCCTTCGGGTTACGTTTGAATACGGCCAAACACTGCTCCGAAGTAGTCAGCCGGTTCCGTTTTTGCTCCTCCGTGAGTAAACGCGGCACCCACCTCGCCGATACTTTCTTCATACCCAATTTTTCTTCTAATATGTGTTGTACCCTCTCGATTGAAACATTTACAGC
The DNA here is from genome assembly GCA_963576875.1 of Acrobasis repandana. Classification (NCBI taxonomy): domain Eukaryota; kingdom Metazoa; phylum Arthropoda; class Insecta; order Lepidoptera; family Pyralidae; genus Acrobasis; species Acrobasis repandana. Next base: position 8,355,372 of record OY756227.1, read on the forward strand.
ATCAACGATTTCTCGAAGTTTAATTCGGCGGTCGGCTAAAACGATATTTTCAATTTTCTTAACCATATCGTCTGTAGTCACCTCAACTTGCCGGCCTGGGCGAACCTCATCAAAGACGGATGTTCTCCCCCGCTTAAACTCGTTATACCAATATCTGACGGTTGTCATTGAAGGAGCACATTTATGGTAAACCGCTTGCATTCTTACTTTTATTTCATCACATGTTTTTCCTTCCAAAAATAAGAATCTAATTACAGACCGATACTGTTCTTTCTCCATTTTAACAATTTTAAGTTCACGCCTTCACTGAATCGTTGTCAAATGAGAAAAAAACAAAAGAATGCCATTTTTTTTTTAATTTTCCCGCCTCTGAAAAATGGCTTAAAAAGGTGGTATACTTATTTGCGGCCAGTGATATTAATATATTTAGAAAACGGGTACTTATCAAACAGCCCTCGTATGTTGACGTTGTTGTTATTAACATTACTAATAAATTTAGTTTCGTCTGTAGACTTATTAGCCAGATTTTATTTAACTTGCAGCGTTTGTATATCGCAGTTTAAGTAAATCTTACTCCCAAAAGAAATAGACAATCGTTCATCTACTTGCTTGTAGAATTCAAAACCTGCCACAGAGTTACCAGTTACCACATGTTGTCAAGTTAAAATACACATGTGGTCATGTATACAAACAGAGCCTGGACAGACCGTTCAAACTCTGGTAAGGATGTAGGAAATTGCTACGACAAAGTGCAATAGAATGCAATAGAAAGTGCATCAAGCTAAAGCGATGGGATACTAGCGGATTACGTTCGCTGAGCTCGCTCGGAGTGCCGGCGACTATCTCAAGATTGTAATGCTCTGCAATCTACATTCTAGAACTTGGAAAGCGCTCTGTAAGAAAGTCTCCGGATTTAGTAATTGTCGAGGGAAATGACAAACATTTTGCGTAGCTATTCCACACTTGGGCAAATTCACTTACTATGTCTAGCTCTAGAATATAAGCTAAAATAAGTGCGGCAAATAGAGACAAAATTAAATAACTACATATTTTCGCCACGCCAATGGTTGTTTGAAAAATAAGTTCTTTTTACCAAATCAAATTATATTTTAAGTAGTACACTCGTAAATAAATAAAGTATAAATTTTAATTTGATCAGCCAAACGGAATATTGATTTTTTTCCGATGTCATAATTTCTTACTTCGTGGACAGCGTTCGTGGTCCAGTGGTCAATCGTCTACGAGTATATTATACGGCGTTCTCAAAGTTAGGCACTGCGTAAATTCCTGATGGGTGGAGGTTAAGTGCAAAAATTTGAAATTACCCCCTTTTTGTACGCAGAATTTAATGTTACAACAAGGTAGGTAGCTCTATTATATTTTTTGCTTTAAAAAAGATTCGTTGGTTGATTTTTAGAAAATACGTATTTACTACTTGCGGCAACTAGACAAAACGTAAGTACCAATCAACTGCAGGTGACATGTACTCGTACTTGCAAACGAGAATGGAGCAATTTAACTGGTTCCCGAGTTGATAGGTTGATACATATGGGTAGATAATATCTAATGCCTATCTATAGACGGCGTCACTTCACGGCTCGTTTAGAACAAAGGAAACGCGATTTAACCGCGATGATACGCCGTGGAATGGTTTATCTCATCTATTTCATAACGGTTTGTGCAAAGCTTTTGAAAGGAATCGTGGCTACAGTCAGCTCGGTTTAATCGTCCTTTGACGTCTGAAATAGGATAGCTTATGCCGATACGGTCAAAGTTGGGATGATAAAATGTTTTTATAATTAATTTTTTGGCTGCCTAGTTTTTGCTTATATTTACGACCGCTGACTACTGACATTCACTGTTCTCTGGTTGTGACTACTTTTGATGTTGCTTGCTCTTCGACAACGGCTTCCCTAAGGGTTGGAACTTATCTATCAGCATGGAACGGCATTTGTTCCGCCTTCTTCGTCTAAGTGCGTTCCCGGTTGCATCCTCAGCTGTGCTGCTTTGGAGCCCGGGGTGCGCTTTCCCACTTTTTCTTCTCCTAATATAGCATGCATGTCAATGGTCACTCAAGAACGCCAAAGACCTTGCAAAATGGAGAAGAAATAGCCGGAAAAGTTTAAATGATATAGCTATAGTTTTACGACCGGCCGCCTGCCTGACGTTAACCCTCCTTGGGAATGCAATTGTACGAGCACGAGGTGTTTGTGCTTAGTCCTTTAGTCGCCTCTTACGACATCCACATGAAGAGATGGAGTGGACGGAACCACACGGGATTGTATTAGTTATAAAATATAGTATATAACGCCTAACAAAATATACTGAAACTATTTTAAGGGTGAATTCAGTCCATGATACTGAACAACTTTCCCCGAGGAACATATGTCGAAATATGAAAAATATTTTTTTGCTTTCCGCTGCTGAAGCGTTCTGTCGCTCTCTCTCGCTCTAGTAAATGACGTTTCTGAGCCACAGAAAAGGATAGCAGCATAGGAAAGTGCTGTTCCGTGCTGATAAGTGAGATCCAACCCTTAAACGTCTTCACTATAGTGATTTTCTTGCTTCTCTTTATCACAATTCTACAGCCGTCTTATTCAAATTTTCCACTTTAATCCTTATTCGCCTTTCTTTCTCTACCGTCCCAAGGTTCTTCGATAACGACTTTTCTAAAACGTCTTCACTATAGTGTTTTTCTTGCTTCTCTTTTCCACAATTCTCCAGCCGTCTTATTTAAATTTTCCACTTCAATCCTTATTCGCCTTTCTTTCTCTACCGTCCCAAATAGAGGGTACGAGTGGATGATAAGGTTTAGGACCCAATGCTAGGCTGGAACCTGCTGGGTAAGTATATAACACGTTTTCTTGTTTTATCCTAGCAAAAGGTATGCGAGGACGCGTCCAAATAAGGACCCGTGAAGCCTACTAGTATGAACGAATTACGATAGGTGTAGGTAATAAATTTTAGGTTTTATTACCCGTACCGGTGAATGTGTTACATTTTAGGATAGCAGCAACTCGATGTTCTAACTACCATTAGTACAATGTTCATATTCCCACTTCGGAACTGTTGTCGCACTTGTAAATTGAAAGTGCAATAAAAGGAAATATCTTCTAATAACTGCAATAATCTTGCGAAAATAAATTTATGAGTTGTTCCATAAGAATACCAGTTTGATTGTGTAACGCGTCCCAGCCCGAGGGTTTATCAACTAGCGGTGGTGCATTGTTTTCTTGTCAGCTGTCATAGACCAAACAAATGAGGAGTCATGAACATGCAAATATGTGCATACATGACGGGGATGGAAACTGTAAAAGAGTAGCTTTTCATAAAAAAGAGTAATAGTACTCTGTCGCTTTGCAAAACGCTGGATCCAAGACGCTCTCGATCGATCTTTTTGGAAAGGGGGAGCCTATGTCCAGCAGTTGACGTTTTGTGGCTGATATGAAAATCAGACTTCCTAGTTTGCAACATGCAATATAAACTCAATGCTAAACCTTTATATACTTACTTACAGTCCAAATATTATATTATTAGTTTATATTACTCGACGAACCAATTCCAAATACAATGCTAACTACCTAATTACGTTTTTCTGATCGTCTGGTCTAAGTATTCTGGGTAAGAGAGGTGCGTAAACTATTAATACACCAAGTCTAATCGAATTGTGTTGGAACGTTTGTAAGCAATGAGAATTAACTGAATTAACGGCGTATTGATACTATTTCATATTCACCATCAAATTGGATTTATTTTTAGAGTAACGTACATTATTGTACAGTCAAATAAAGTCGACGTTGTATAAAATTTACTCAAATTCGCGAAGAGAGGGCTATAAATTTAAAATTGTTAACAAATATACTTCGTTTCCATGATCAGTAATATGTCAATTCAATGTTAACGGATTTACGAAATGTAGGTTTAAATTATGTTACTGTTACTAATAAAGTGAAGTTTACGGTGAAAGTCAAAAACAAATACTTATTTCTGACTGCGAAAATCGTGCTTATGATATCTCTTCAAAGATATAATAAAAATTTTAACAAAAGAAAAAAACAACCGACTTAAATTTTTTTTAAGGAGTTTCTTTCATATCTCCAAAGTTCTTCATCAAATCTTCACCAAATTAAAATAGGACCAACTTGGTAGTAAATGCTTTCAAATAAAAAAAGAATCATCAAAATCGGTTCACAATTGGCAAAGATATCGCGCAACAAACATACATAAAAAAAAAACATACAGTCGAATTGATAACCTCCTCCTTTTTTGAAGTCGGTTAAAAATGGACTTCGTTAAAAAAAAAATAAGATAATGGCACTCTGTAAAGCTTGATACATTGTGAGCAAAATTTAAAAGAAATGTCTAAATCTGAGACCAATTCAGTAATTTTAAGTTTTGTTTCCTAACATCTTTTCTACGAATAATTTGACGCAAAATAAATGCTGTTAAATTATATTTAGAGTGAATGATTACCAGGTGAATATATCAAACGAGGCATTATCGTAGAATTTTATTAGTGCTGCTAAAGATACAACCCATTGATGATTATGATATCATCACTGCGTGAAGCAGCAATGCGTTTAAAAATACTTGACCCAGGTGAAATCGACCACCTTGTTTATCTTAGTTCAGTCGAAACATCTGCTGTTGCCTTAAACTCGGACGATTCGCTATTTGATGTTAAACCGGAAAACAGGTCATCGCAATTAACAACAAAATACTATATTAAATTCTGATTTTATAAATTAAGTGTAATTAAAACTCTGACGTCATTTATGTCGTGTTATTTCTTATTACCAACATTAACTTCCAATTATATGTCAATTTTATATAAATTAAAAATAATATAAAATATAAAACGATTTGACATTAATTGCACTAATTTACCTAATAATAGCGACCGGCTGGCATTCTAAGTCAAAGAAATCTAAAATCGTGCATGAAACGCTAATAAGTTATAATTTTGATTTGATGTGTTGAAAGTTTTTAGGGTTTCGTACCCAAAGAGTACCGACGGGACTTTATTACTGAGACTCCGCTGTCTTTGCGTCTGTCACAGAGCTCTATCTCTTGAACCGTAATAGCTAAAAACTTTAAATTTTCACCGATGTACAAGCCTGAGTAGCACTTGACCGTTTTTTATGTTACGAGCCTTTTATATTACGAAAAACACATTATGCAAAGGATAACCAGTAATTGAATGTGCGCTCAGGGGAACAACTCGGACGCAAATGAATTTTTCCGGCGAAGAATAGTCGTAAAGTGAAGAGCCAACGGCCTGCAGGAAATGTGTATTGCTCATCTCTGGAGTCAATACGGTTCATCGTTGAGCAGAGTCCCGAATTGTGTCTCGCATAAAATAGGTTGAGAAGCTTCGCCAGTGCGCAAGCTCGGCGGATAAAGGGCTATGTCGTAACCCGTGACGTATATATGTTTGTACGAGTATATGCTTATGATGAGTTACTCCTAACGTACTTCGTCCTCGATACTTGGTACCTTCTTGTGTGGGGCTTGACTTTATTTTCCACTTCGCGCCGCCTGTGCCTTCGTGTTTGTGTTGTAAGGAATTCGTTTTGAAATAACACAATTTATATCTCGGGTTACTTACGTCAACGATATCGTAAACACATATAAAACAGCGAGTTTTTTTGTAAAAATGCTTCTAATTTAAATAGCTCTGCTCTTTTAAAACTAAAACAATCTCATTTTATAACTACTGTTAGGTGACTAATGTTTAATTATTTTTGTAGGTGTCCTATAATTTTATTCAATTCTATAATAGCGTAAAACTTTTGTTTAATATTTGTATAATATAATTTATCACAATACAAGCGATCAACACTCCAACACAAATTACGAGTACACAATTGAAGCCACTTCAAATTGTGTATATTCTATGACACCGGATATAGAAGTACTAATATACACCATAATAAATGTATGAACAATGGACATATTGGACATTCATTCATATTGCTAATTATGTAGGTACATACAATTTGTATAAATACAGCCACCTCATTGAATGTGCAACAAATGCTATCTCATAAAAGTGCCTATCAAATCAGATTGGCTATCGATTGCAATCCACTTTGATTCAGTACAATACACCGGTGATACATGTTTGTATAAGTAATACGCGATATGGTATCATGGACATAAACGATATCCTACCAATTGGACTGAAACGAATTGGATCGCCCTCAATTTGTCGCGGACTCGTGGTAGACAATCCGCTTCCGATGCATTTTGTTTTACAATTTCAAATCTGCGATAGTTTTCCGTTTATTATCATTTCGATGGATGGGGATTTCGTGGAAACGTAACATGAAGATATCAAACGCTGTACGATTTCTTTGATTCCACTCGAAAACATCTGTTGAAATTCTCAGAAGAAAAAGTAAAGCGTTTTATTGTTTGTTTATTACATAATTGGTTTTGATTAAGGTACACCTCGCTAGTCTTACATACCGACCCTTGCTTATTGAAGAATACACGCATTAGTAATACCACATGTATAATTATGTGGTAATAGCGACCCGCCTTGGCTACACGCTCCATATGATACGAAAACCTTCGGGAAGAAATGCTTACGGATGTGATAACCGCACCAAAATCGTTTCAGTATTTATAAGAATTTTGGGAACAAACAGGTCAATAAACAAACAGACAGACAAACGTGAAAATCGACTTTATGTAATAATATTTATTTATTTATTTAATTTATTGCACTATAAAATTAATGTACAATAAGTACAATCTTAACGCTAGGCGCTGTCTACCAGAAAATACCTTTGGGAAGTATAAGAGAATAGACCTCTAATAGATAAGGAAATAGATATTATATTATTCTCTCTAAATATGTATAATATGAGTACTTAAGGAAAACATACACTTGAGTCGAAGAAACTTATACGATTGTATGCAAACCGCTCTAAAATAAAGGCAAAATTGCTGTAATCCAAAAGGGATTTATAAAGGTTATGTTTAACCGAAATTACAACAAAAAGGATGTCGCCCAGGGCGCGATTTTTTGATTCTCTTCTTTATGATGCTATATATAAAATATTACTTTTGAATGAAGAAGAAAATATGAATATGCACCATTTTATCTTTCGAATCTCAAAGATAAGAAAATGCTTTTTCAATAATAAGGCCTCCTACTACCGACTGATACCATTTTCTATAGTTGTTTGAATATTGTTTATATTTTTGCTTGGGTAAGCATTTACTTATCAAAATACCAAGTATCATAGTGGGTACAGATTTTAGTTTTGTTTTTGTGCAATAACATTCTCAATAAAATAGACCACTTTTCCCAATTCCACTTGAAATATAAAAAATCCACACAAATAGTATCAACAACAAGTTACATTGTATTTGCGGAAGGGAAATGTGACTGAATAACGTATTCGTAATTTAATTTCATATTTTTATTTATTTTAGTCCGAACGTACGTATTTTTCGTGACCTAAAAGGCTCCCCGTAAAGTTTAACAAGGCCGTCGCTATCCGAAGCAAAGTTTATAAAACGAGAAACTGTCTGTCGTTCTACTACATTTATATGTCGCTAAGTTTTGGCATGAATTTCTTTCGTGGCCTTGTTTTCAAACTTTATGCTGTGCGGTACCTAATAAACGTTTTTATTTTATGTTTACGGGTAAGCAAACTCGGGTTTATAGCCGCCCGCTGATGTGGGTGACAAATTTTATCGATATTGGATTATGGGTGTCCGTCGCAAGCCGATCAGATTTATTGATGAACTCTGTTGACGCCTCGCGTCGTGCTCACCCAAGAAAACCAAATTGTTTCTTTACTTTTACATCTCGGCATTACAGACGCCTTTGATATCGGAATTAAAATCGATGAGATCATCTCCCTACTGGTGACTCGATTTTCAATTCGAAAACGGGTCGTATAAATTTAATTCCGCCTGAATGTAGCATGTCCGCAGACATTCAGCGTGATGAGTAAATCTGTTATCTTTAAATTTCAGCTGAAATATCATAGTTTTTTATTGGACTACGTCATCTTGTCCAATAATGCAAGTTCCAGCATGAGTCATACGCAATTTTAATTTGCCTACAATGCAAAACTTTTGATATACTAGAAAGCAAATTTTCTTCTGTATTTATACAATGTAAGTTTCGATGATATCTGGACAACGCACGTCTTCAAGTTTTAATGCACTTTACTCATTTCGTCCAACGACGCAGCTTATCTTTTATGTGCGGTCGTCTGGTGGTGGGGCGCCGCGTCGTCTGTCTCGTACAAATAACACCATCGGGATCCCGGTTATCTTCGCTCCGACACGCCTCCTCTCGAGGGCGGACCGACAAATTGTATTTATAGTGTATACAAGCTTTTAAATATACCTAAACTAGCCGTACATACTCATCCTTTTAAGTCGTAGCAGTAGCGCAGTTCCCTTTATAGCCTCTGTCGCTGTAAGCCTAAAATTTTTAGGAACATATTTTTCTGCAATAACGATAGAATATTCTCCTTATATTTGGAGCCTGAAATCTTTTTGTCTTTGAGATATTAAATTGATTTTTGCTGCATCTAATACCAAAATCGACGTGACTGATGCCCACATTTGCTAAACGTAATTTAATGTATGTTTTTATGTAATTGAAGCCGGCGTATGAATGAATGTTGGATTTATCATTAAAAATGTTGATATTGGCTTGAGTCTCACCAACATTGTGTCAGGGCCTATAATCAATATGATCCGGTGGAACGTTCCCATCGCGTTAGCCGAGAACAAAGGGAATGCACTAGTCGTCACGTGCAGTTAAATATTTCCGCTTGCCAGTTTATACGCCGCCATTCGCTGTTTTACTGCTATTAACACAATTTTGCATACCAAACCCATTATTAAGCTATATTTGCTTGAAAGTTTGTAAGTAAACTTCAGTTTCAGATTTCTATTATGGATATTCGAAGAATATGACCTTACAGTCTTGTAGCTATTTTGTGGCGGTAGTCTTGACCTACTCGCGTCATCATTAGACTTCTTTGTAGTTTTTTTAAACGCCTTTATCATGACATGACTGCTACTGTGCTCGGTTCATGTATTCTATACTGCGGCTGACTGACCACACAGTTCTCTAATTTATTTTAAAAACTTTAATACGCCCACGTTGCACTATCATCGGGAGATTCATCGTTATCTAGCAAAATATCGTATTTCAAAAACTGTTCCACGTGGCCCGCCAGATACGTGCCAACAGTTCCTGTTACAATAGATTACGGTAAAATAACATATCACCTTCGTCCGCCCCGCGTCTGCAATTGAAATCGGAGATTCGAGTGGAATGGCGTCAGACGTAATATATTAAATTTCATTTCTGGTAAAGAGGTCAGAAGATTAGACGGATCTGGATGATCCAAAATGCTCTGTATGGATAGTATGTATGTACGAGTATGTATGTGTAGAATCTTTATTAACAAACAATACCCATTACTATTTTGATTCCTTTTTCCACCATCACGCTAAAGTGGCCTTTGAGTCTTGCGGCGTTGGGCTCTGTTTGCTTAGATCCTTAAAATCCAAAATGCTCTGTCTGTCCCATTAGAGATAAAGTATGACGTGATACGTGGTTATAGATAGAGGTATGTATATATGTAAGTATGTACGTACATATGTGTAGAATCTTTATTAACAAACAATTTAAGTCTTTCAAACAGGTTACTATTCTGTGTTACTATTAGTAACCTTACTATACGTACTTACTTTAAGTCTTACACTTTTCTTGGTTCCCGAGTTGCTTTTCCTATGTCGCAGAAAACCACTTCTTCCCTGCAACACCTATTATTTGCGGGATACAATTTTCATGTAAACTTGAAGCGTTAATAGCGCTGACGCCAGTATCGCTTAGTTATTATTCTTGCAGAATTTTCGCTAAGAATGGCTCGGGAGATAGATAAAACTTCATTTCTGGTAAATAGGTCACAAGTTCACAACATCAGACATATCTAGATATTATAGATCGTATTCCTTTGAAACGTTCATGTAAATTGAAGAATAATGTATAAATTTTGCATCTAAACTTGAAGCTTGTATAAAGTGTGACATCAGTGTCATTTAGTTATTAGGGTCCTTGAGAAAAATTGCAAAGAATGGCTCGAGAGAAAATAGATCAAATTTCATTTCTGGTAAAGAGGTCAAACTATCTCGATGTTTTATAGCAATTTTACAATTCATGGATATTTTTTATATAATGTTGAATATGAATAAGGAAAAATAGTCAACATACACTGTCTGTAGTTCAATTCCTTATTGTTATTAAAATAACTTCAATGTTTTAATTATAACCATTGTAGGTATTAATAAATATTTTGTTATTAAATCTATCTATACATATAAACTTAATGCGTTATGTTATGATATGATGTAACCCGACCGTAAAATTAGCTTCCAGATCAAACTCGAACTAAGTAGATTCTAAAAACTACATCTGCCACATTTATGATCATAAATATTTATTTTCTTCTTTCTTAGGTCGACTGCCCGTTTATCGTATGCATGACCTACGCGTTCCACACTCCTGACAAGCTCTGCTTCATCCTCGACCTGATGAATGGCGGAGACCTCCACTACCACTTGTCTCAGCACGGCGTCTTCAACGAGGCAGAGATGAAGTTCTACGCTGCCGAAGTTATATTAGGTAAAGTGTTATGTACTAGTTTCTCTACTAGGTCCTCCTTAGAAGTGTCTTAACAAGATGTGTCCAAATTCAAAACTGCTCATTACTAATGAAGAAGTAGACCCTGTTTACGTGAACATTTTATTTGACTGCAAGTTCATTTGAATGACTTTCGCTTCTACACTCCGGATGGAAAAAGCTTCTGCTTTATCCTTCACATCATTATTTTAGTCACAGGAAGTCTATTGGACATAGGCATCATCCAATCGTGGATATTGTACGATCATATTAAAAAATATACTAAAATCATCCACAGAATATAAAAGTACTAGAATGCTACATGTTCTTAATGTTGAAATAATAAACAGTAATGCTTTGATTTAGTTTTGTGTCAAAGCATTCATTTTGTAAGTAGCAAAAACAGTAGTAGGTATCAAGTGGTAAAGAACCGTAAAATACATACAAGGGTTTTATACACACATCATCATCTAACCTTTCTGTCATGCAAAAGTATAAATTCAATATCAAACAATGCCGTTACCCTCCCGCTATCCATATTTAGCATACCTATACACATCATGGTGTGTTTGTGAAAAGGTGGGAAACGGCCTGCATTCAACGACATTCTGATATCTTTATCATCCCGTCCATCCTTGTATGTCGACGAGCGTATTATGCGCCGTTAGAAATTTATAAACAAGACTATTCCTATCTTTAGACAATCTACCTACTTCATTTTGTTGAGTGATTTGAAATTGAAACAATGATCCTTGATTAGTGTTATGACAACCGTTTTATATCGATTGTTGTTAATTAGGTCAATGGCGGGTCAATCTTCATAATAAAATACGTTGCATTTATTAGTCTGTTGACGATTTAATAAATTTATTATTATTTTAGTTATTGGGGTGGGGGTCTTTGATTTGTTTATTTTTTATGACATAGGGGGCGGGGGAGGGGGGTCTGGACTTACATTACGTAAGCAATCCTTTTTAGTTACCTTTATACTTCTTATAACTTTGTGTAATTATGATTTGAAAGTAAAATCAGACGGTAAAATAAAGCGAACTTGCACATAAAAACAATGAAAAACTTAAGACGATTTTATAAAAAGAGGGGTTAAAAATAGCTCAAGTTCTGCTTATGTAATACATGAACGATCCCAAATGGACCGGTGAAGGCACAGCGTGCAGTATAATTTTAAGCATACGGGTCATTAGATTTTTCTTATAATAAGTTGTTTGTGTTTGCTTTTCAGGTTTGGAGCACATGCACAAACGCCATATAGTGTACAGAGATCTGAAACCGGCGAACATTTTGCTCGACGAGCACGGCCATGTGCGAATATCTGATTTGGGGCTGGCCTGTGACTTCTCCAAGAAGAAACCACATGCCAGTGTGTAAGTAGATACAAAGTATTTTTTCCATAAATGTATGATCATTGATTACCTCAGAACAAGAACAAATGTGAAGAATAATACATAAGCATGGGTTTTCTTTTGGTTGAATTAAAGGCAGTCCTCCACTAGTGTACATACATCCTAAGAAATGATTAATTATTTTTTCAACTTGCCCTGACTGGGGATCGAACCCAGAACACCCGGATTGGTGGATTAGCGTGTTGACCATTACACCACAGATGTCGTCGAAAGTTGCGTCGAAATATGACTGATCTAGGGTAGATTTTTTATAAATATGAAAGCCGTGGCCACATCGTAGAATTGATCATTTCATGATGTGATAGATAATTTCATGAAATGGTTGTATTTCATGGTATGGCCAGCTAAAACTGACCATATCATATAATATAATTGCCGCCACCAAGATGTATCACAAAAATAAAATAATATCAACGCCTCTAACGGTGGGTAATGTAGGTAACTATTTTACGATATGAGCACTAATGTGTTCATATCGTTAAACGCTGAATATTCATTGATCTGGGCAGACAACATCATAATGTGATCAGTGGGTATTCCATATAATGAATAAAAAAATATTGAAGTCGACCATATCATGAACTGATCGATTCTACGATCTGGCCACGACATGTAGTTGCTAGAGAAGAATCACAGTCTGTGAACCGAGATATCTGTAGACATAGATTTATTTGATCTAGAACAACATACATATACAGATTAAGAAACAATTACAATATAATAACACACAGTGTTGTAAATAAATTTAAATAAATATCGAATTTTCCATTGCAACTTTTTTAAATTAAATTTGTACTTGACAGCGGCACTCACGGCTACATGGCTCCAGAGGTGCTGTCCAAAGGCACCGGCTACGACTCGTCGGCCGACTGGTTCAGCTTTGGCTGCATGCTGTACAAGCTGCTAAAAGGCCACTCGCCGTTCCGCCAGCACAAAACCAAGGACAAGCATGAGATCGACCGCATGACGCTCACCATGGTAAATATTCACGTCTTCTAATCAATAGGTAGTGTTTAAATTAAGGGGCACATAGTTACTCATCATCATCATAATTTAAGAGTGGCGCTCTTGTCGGTGGAGTTTCCATTATTTTCTAGTTTCCGCCAACTTCTAGACATACCGATACGAAATCATATGCTATGATCTTTTTCTTGACTTGTTTCATATAGGTAGCTATACCTGGGCTTTCCTCTTCCCCTTTCTTCCTTCTATTATAATTCGCATAATAAGCAATGAAGCCAAAATAAAAAGAAGCCCAGCTCTGGACATCACAAAAGACTGAAAAAAAGTGTATTAAAGAGTAACCATTATTATGATATAAAAAAGGGTTTTCTTTCAATATGTTTTGCTTTAACAATGATGGCTAAAAGCAAAAGTTATACAGGTTAATTATAACCACAGTGTAACTAATGGGTTAAACTAGTTTCACTATCCATAAATTGAAAACAATTGATGTATTCATATGTGATTCATGAGATGTTAATTATACCTTCTCTTGTAATTAAAGAGCTTGCTCTTGTCGGTGGAGTTAAGTGAAGATGCCTCCATTAATCTCTTTTCTTAAATAAAAGTAAGGACTTTAGTTCTAACTTTTCTTAAATTTTTTGGAAAACCCCTAATCTCGGTCTACCTTTCTCTCGTCTCCCTTTTATACGAAAGGAAATCGAAAAACTGATCATTACATATTATTTTCCCGTAGAGTAATATTATTTCAGCTGATTTACACTTTGTATTGCCTTGTGAAGTGCAGCACCGAATAAAGATGGAATAATTCTGCAATAGAATTACAATGTGTTTCAGAATGTAGAACTGCCAGAGTCGTTCAGCCCCAGCCTCAAGAGCTTGCTGGAGGGTCTTCTGCAGAGAGACATCAATAAACGCCTCGGCTGCAAAGGACGAGGGTGAGAATGGGCTTCTTCAGTTTGTTTTAAGGGGTCGGAAATCATATCCAATGTTGTTTTTGAACTATTGCGCTTGTCCCGTTTATATATATAAATTGTATTGTGTCTATTATTGTGTTCAGTTACTCTTTCCTTGTCGCCCTCATACATTTTTTACATGTACAGACACGCGATTTTTATTTATTTATTTATTTATTAAAATCTTTATTGACCAAAATGGTACAAAAGGTGAACTTAACGCTAATGCATTCTCTACCAGTCAACCTTTAGGAAAAACAGAAATTATTTAATTGCGATAGGCGCTTTAAAGATGTACTTAATAATTTACTATTTACAAGTATACTTAAATACATTAATATAATACACTTAATACATATAAATACTTATATAAATATACATACACATATATATACTACAAATGTTTAAGATAATGACTAATTCTGCTGCGAAAATTTTAAAGAAAGGTGCGTGTGAACTTTCTTCTTAAATAAGTATCTGTTTGAGATACTTTTGATGTCTTCATGTAAGGCATTCCAGAGTCGCGTAACTTGAAGAGTAAAAGAGTTAGACATAAATTCAGACCGAAATAACGGAAGATAAATTTGAAGAGTATGACTGGAGCGAAGCTCACGGTCATGGCTTTCAGGCTGATATTTAAATTTGGTTTTCATATATTGGGGAGAAAGAGGGTTCTTAAGTATAGAGAAAAGAGTACAGAGCATTCTCTGTTGTCGGCGCTGACGAACAGGAAGCCAGTTAAGCTTAGATTTTACTGTTCTATTAAATGTATGATATATGATATGATGATTATTTATTAATATGTGTTAATATTCCAGTGCGGACGAAGTGAAAGAGCACGTGTTCTTCGCTGGCATCGACTGGCAGCAAGTATACCACCAAAAGTACACGCCGCCGCTGATCCCGCCGCGCGGGGAGGTCAACGCGGCCGACGCCTTCGACATCGGCAGCTTCGACGAGGAGGACACCAAGGGCATTAAGGTATCTAATAGATTTGTTGGAGATTTTGGTGTAAGTTTAATGAGTGCTATGATTGCAACGGTCATGCTACGCGGGCTGTTTCTACTCTATACGGTCCTGCTATGCTGTTTGTGGAGTCTGCTTTTTGCACACATAATGTTGTCGCTCTATAACTTTGAAAGAGACATGCTTCTAGTGGTTTTTTTCGTGCGTGTGCTGCTCCAAGTGAGAAATTCGCCGAAGGCTTACTGTTCCTGTCGCCCACTGTTTGAATATCTAGCTTATGCTTATAGCTTTATACAGGGAGCATTTGAAATCATTGGCATTAATTAAACTTGTTAACATACTCACTTAAAGAATATTTGTTACGGTAACAATACTACAATTAGTGCAGTAATTAAAAACTATCGAAAAGTAAGAAAAATAAACAAAGTATCAAAACATCACGCGTCGCGCTTGCGAGAGGGCTATGACCCCGGCTCAGGTAAGTACACTCACCAGCTGTGGCGCGGGCGGCCGGCATACAAAAACAGACTTTAAGTTGCGTGGATAAGGTTTAAAGTCGAGGGGGGAAAGGCGATATCACACGACCGATTGAGGGAACGAATGTTAGGTACTACGGAAACTACGACGACGCAATGAAATTAATACTATTATAATTAATTTACTTTTCATGATTTTTATGACGATAAGTTTTTTTTGACGTGACAACGTCTTATAAATTGGTTAGCCGGGTGACACTTCAAGAAACTGCGTTACGCTCCGCTCACGTTATGCGCTCACAATGAGAGCGAGTGAGAGGCACGCGTGCGAGAGAGACAGACATAAAAAGTGAAAGGCAAAGTCGTTGTCACGTAAAACTTTCGCCCGTATACCGACTTTACAGGCAACCAATTTTTTTATTTATAATTGCAGTAATGGTGTCTATCAAGGAGTCTAACGCATGTTTAGAGGTTTTCTTTAATATGAAAATGACGACTTCTGATTGACGTTTTATTAGGCTCAAATTACTTTGTACGATTATCATGGGTATAGTGGATATTTAAAAGGATGCCAACGATTTCAATTCCACCCTGTATATTGCAACAAAATTTACTGAAATATATTTTAAGAGTAGATTCAGTCCTGATACTAAACAATATGATTTTTTTTGTTTCCATTGAAACTGATCCAGCTGATCGGTCAACTTTTATATGAGGCTTAAAACATATTTTTCGTACATATATGTTCCTTGGAGAAAGATATTCAGTATCATGGACTGAATTAAGCCTTAAAATAATTTTAGTAAATTTTGTTACATTAATAAAAAACAATGTATTATATTAATTCTTAGCTGACCCTTCGCTGTGATAGTTCTATGGGAATTTTCAATTTTTTATCGAAACCCTTTCTGATAACATTTCCTTAATATATTCAACCATACAGTTGACAGAAGCCGATCAGATGCAGTACAAGGACTTCCCGCTCGTGATATCCGAGCGCTGGCAGTCCGAGGTGGCCGAGACTGTGTTCGAGACTATAAACCAGGAGGCCGACAAGAACGAGCAGAAGAAGAAAGCCAAGCAGAAACAGAAGTTCGACGCTGACGAGAAAGGTAATAATACTAACGGAAATTTTGGAAATATTCCAGCGAGCGGCACAACACTAGTTGTTGCGACCTCATCCACGAAACTTTAGTTAAAAAAATACATATCATCTATACCTATTTGACAACAATGAAAACTTTAAAATATTGTTACTTGATTACACTTCATCATCGCATCAGTTTCGGCCGCATGAGGGATGAAGACATAGGCCATCATGGCATGGTATGAACATAAGTCTATAGGACTTACCCAAGAAATCTCAAAATTACCGATTTGAATCGGCCTGCATCCAAGGTTTTTCAGTGTTGGGCAACACTTCGTTTGACTTGAATTTTATAAATTGCGCTCTCTTTCCTCCGCTAAGTTCTTAACCTCCCATGGTTCCTATATGTTTTCACATTATATTTTTCTTTTATATGATTAAAAAATCTTCTGGGTTTTCCTATTCCTCTTTTTCGTTCTACGAGTATCTTTCCTTTAATTATTGTTTTAAGGAACGCGATGGATGTGTGGGCTAACACGGATGGATAGGGTTCGTAATGTTTATGTGAGGGGAAGGGATTTTTTGAAAAGGCAAAATATAAACTGTAATTACATACCTTTTTAGTAAACTTTGCCAGTCTTCCCCGGGATATAGCTTATCTATCAGGACATAAAATTTAATGCCCAGGATAAAGTTCTTTATCTTATTTCGAAGCTGTGACTTTGTCAATTTTTTCGTTTCGTATCTTCCAGAATCGGATTGCATACTGCACGGCTACATCAAGAAGCTGGGCGGGCCGTTCGCCAGCGCGTGGCAGACCCGCTACGCCAAGCTGTACCCGAACCGGCTCGAGCTGCACCTCGAGAACAACACCAAGCCCGAGATGATCCTTCTGGACTCCGTCGAGGAGGTGTCCTCGGATCTGGTGTCTGTGAAGAATGAGCAGTGCATCGTGCTCAGGACGAGAAATGATACTAAGATCGTGCTTACCAATACTGTGAGTAACTTTTATTTATACTATTTTTTGTTACGGACATCTTTCAATCTGGGCATTTAAAGAGTTGAGCCATTTCATTCGTTCTGTATAATTTACGTTAAATTCCTCCATACTTCAACGAAAATTATTACGTCACAATTTCATACTGTCAGATCCTATGTTGAGTTGGATAAAGTGAGGAATAAGATGAATTATCTAATTCAATAAAGTCACTTGTTGTCCTACACAATACATATGACAAAGGCTCTCAAAGTGATCAGGGTGATACTGACGTTGGTTTTTATATTTTTTAAATGCTTCTCATCAACAGGACGAAATCGGCCTGCGGGAGTGGGCAATCTCTCTGCGTTCCGCGCACAAGTGTTCCCAAGAGCTGCTGGCCTCGATGGCCAAGAAGGCGGGCAAGATCTACGGCACCGACGGCTCTAAGGAGCCCGGCGCGGGCGCGCTGGCGCCGCGGCCGCCCCCCGCCGCCTCGCCCGCGCCCCCGAGAGCGCCCAACGGGAACAACTAGCAGGAGCTCCCCGCGCCCAACAAGGGCGCGAAGATGTTCCGCCGCTCCAAGAGCGCCGCGCAACTCATCAAGTGAGTGCGCTGGCGGAATGTACTTTGACCGCGAGTGACGTGTTGCCCGCGACCGCGCGACTCGCGGCTGCGACCAGCGTTTTACGAGTACGCACGCATACACTCCTCGCGCAGTAAAAAGCTGTTTCAAATAAACGCTAGTGCTGTTTTTGAAAGTGAAAACTTGAGAAAATACGATTGGTGTCATTTCACTTTCAAAATAGACTATTTAGAAGGGCTATTTTTTGAAAATTAAATTCTAGCAATCATACAATTTAAATAATGAAATAAGAAATGCTAATTTTTTTTCACCATTTCTTATTTTAATTATTTAATTTGAGTACTTTAGTACTGCATCTTGAATGCCTAAAAACGGAATAAAAAAATATCGTACAATTTATTGTGACGGAAAATTGTAAAATTAGTGAGATTTCACTTTATTCACGGTAAATAGTGGTGGTCGCGCCCGTGTGTGGTGGTGTCGTAGTGTTGCGCCGAGTGTAGCCGCGAGTGTTTCCTAGGACCGATTGTTCGAGTGTCGTTCGCGTTTTGTTCTCGTACGAATTTGTGATAGGACCGATCAAATTAAATGTATATTCGTTTAGTGATTCTCGATTGTGGACATGGTTTTGTAATCGTTTGCACCGATTGAATTTTGTAATTATTAATGTAATCTGGATGTTGTATTTAACTCCGTAGACGGTATTGTAAATTTAATGACTTAATTGAGTAGATAAGCATAGCGACTACATATATGTGTTTGTGCAATAGATCAAAATATAAAATACAAAAAATGTAACTAATGACGAAATTGGTAAATCAAAATTAGGCGTTTTTGACGAAAATTGAATTGTTCGTTGTGCGTATTATATAGAAGCTTCGACTTAATCGATTTATATCGTAATTAGAAATTCTAGCACCTTGGTTACACCACCGACTATTGCACACAGATTATATTTACGTTGATTTTATTTTATGTTGTATCTGGTAGCTCTCTTGTGCAATCGAGTATGATCGTAATAAAATAGTTCCTTTTTATCAAGTTACGGAACAATTTATAACATTATTTATTTATTGGATGGTACTTAATGATAAGTTTCTCTTTTTGTGTTCGGAACCAACTATTTGCAATAACTTTTATTGTTATTTATATAATAAAAAAAAATAGAAACCAATATGAGTAGATCTAATAAAAATCTCTTTTCATATAATATTTAGAGGCAATACTTTTCTAACAACATTTAGGTGTGGTGAATTAATATAACAATAGATGTAAAGGCAATATTTAGAGAGATTTTAAATCATCAATGTCAAAGAATTTATGTGGAATTTTTTATTTGAATATTTATTCCAATAGACGATTTATTGTGGCCTGGCCCAAATGACATTTTTGTATGTTGTGTATGTTTTATATGTAAAGCAATGCAACTTTATTTGAAGGTAATCATTGTGTTGTGTCTGATGCAGATTTAGTTTATGATTTTTCTGTATAAAATGTTCCATTTGTTGCCATATTATAACTTTACAGTTTTATATAATATCAACAATTGACTATTTGTATTGATAATATTACTCAATTGAAGAGAGTTGCGCGTTGTATGACTATAAGTAAACTGCTTAATTCTCTATAACCACTGATGATATCAATGTGGGAGGGAGTAGGGTGATTTTAATGTTAACTGGTGAATGACGATTGGGTTAAATTGCTTTGCTCTTTTGGTCCCCCCTCCTTCATCCCTCGTACTTCATGTAGGGTGTTAGTTAAGCGGTTTCCCTATAGAATCGGGATAGTAAATAACTAAGCAATAATAAAAACTCATGAGTGTGTGACTGTAGCAACCTTGCTATATGGGAATATTTCTGTAATATACTTTAATATTTAGATATCTTGAGAGTTGAGACCTTTGCGTAGTATAGTGCGACGCAGTAGCTCTTAGATGATGTATATAATATGGGAATCGCGTGATCACCGTAAGTATGTGTAATAATGCCTAGATTAGAATGTAAAGGCGTTAATTGCTTCTATGACCGAAGTGAGGTATGATTTAAGTTATATGAGTTATTTGTTTAGATGTATAGGCATTACAATGATAGATATAGTGTTTAGGTTGAAAGTATGCGACGAAAAGACGCTTAGTAAGAGAAACTCTAAATGTACTACCGTGAAGGTCGTGAGTTCGAATACCACCTGCGGTATTCTCGTCACGTATTTTCAATTTGAATAAGAGTTATGTTGAATTATGATAAATATTTATTTACAGATGCCTAGGTGTTGTATAAATATCATATGCCTGGTTTTATTGGTATACTATCATGTTTCTACTATTAGATGCCAGTGCCGTAAATAGGGCAGTGCCAGCAGCAGAGCAGGGGGTGCAAATAAACTAGCGCAAAAATAGCCAGTGATTGGGCTACTTTGAAATCTGGTTTCAAATGGCAAAATTCATGATTTCGCCCAGATATTTAGTCGTCATAATATAATACAGAATAAATTTTTATCGACACGATTGCTCGCAGTAATGACGCTTTGCCCAACCAAAAAATTATAATGTATTTTTTATAATTCAATGGCCCAAACATAGCTTTGCCGTTTTAGCGTATGTTACTGTAAACAAATTTTGTCGGCAAAAATAACAATATTGTAATATATTTTTATGTCTACAATAGTAGTAAATAAAGTGCAAAAAAATATCCCACCTAAGCGCGCAAGGCCGGCGCCTAAAGGGCGCAGTATGTACTTTCGCACAGGGCTACTTACGGTACTGTTAGATGCTAGTCAATTGAATTATACTGCAATGGAGTCATTGTTCATAAAATTTAATGTAATAGTTTGAGCAGTATTATAGGTTAGTTATTTGTTTCTTGATGAAATCATTCTTCTATTGTGATATATCTTGTAAAGATTTCCTAGACGCGTTCGAAGCGTTAGTGCGTTTCTCTTTTCAAGGGAACAAAATTTGCTTGTGTACTTAGCGTTGATTTGAAGTACTGATATTTTCTTGTTTTCTTAAAATGCCGACCAGAATATTTAAAAATCTTTAACTCAAATTTACTCGCGCCGATCTCGCTGCATTTTTATTTTTTAACCGACTTAAAAGTAAATAAGGTTATTAATTCGGCTGTATTTTTTATGCTTGTTACCTCGGAACTCCCGTCATTTAAATACCGATTTTTTTTTGCAAATTTGTTTGAAAGGATATATTTCTTTCCCATTGATCTGTCCCATAGAAATATCAAAATCAGTTTAGTAGTTAAAATATGTCATCTAACTATTTGCTTGCGTATTTAGCTTTTCTGCGACTTACTAGAGCTGACGTCAGTTCTTTTTTATTTAAAAAATATATTTAACATTCTGAATATAAGGTCTGAGCACTTGATTTTCAGTAAATTCTGAAATAAATGTTCATCATGCACTATTCTAATATTATATATCTAGTGTTAAAAATGGCAATAAATTGTTCAAGGGCTCGGGTGTTATACTTGGGTACCACCTAATTGCGGAAAAACTTTTGCTCTAAATTGACTAGGGCTTGGCTACGTCCGTAATATAAAAGGTATACCGTGGCGATATTGTTTCAGATTTTTAAATATACTAGTTGGCTATTATTTGTATTCATTGTGGCTGCGTTAGAATCTACAATAAAATAATTATACTATACATTAAATAGTTTCCTAAGGAACCAATATTAATAGCACTCCGTGGCCAGAACTGCTGATTGATTAGCATTTTCCAACCTTTTGTACAAGAATTTGAAGGCCAAAGTAGCAAAAAAATTCAACATTCCGGTATGCCAAATTAGCTTACGATAGAGAATAATTTTGATGCATTTAAGAGGAATTTATTTATTTTATTACTTTATATCAATTCACACAATATAATAAGCACAGTAATGTATTGAGGGTTTTTTTATTTATATATTAAGAGGGCTTAAAATAGGCTAAATTATAGGATGTATGCACACTGGACTAGATCTGCATCAGACAATGTTACATACCTCTGTTAGTGAATATTTTTATTGTGAACCTACATTACGTGTAGTAAATTGTTTATTTAATCAATTCGTTGTTTTCATTTAAAATTCTTGTCCAAATTCATATGTTTGCATACGGGCGAATGAGGGTTGGATCTCATCTGTCAGCACGGAACAGCACTTTCCTATGCTGCTATCCTTTTCTGTCGCTCAGAATCTTCATTTGCTAGAGCGAGAGAGAGCGACGGAACGCTGCAGCACGGCCGGTGCTGAAGCGTTCCGTCGCCTTTATAGAATTTACCTCTCTGCCTGCGACATACGCATAGCATAAACTCTATGGAATACAACTAAATTTATCTTTATCAACCACACAGGCACAGGAAAAAATATAAATACAAATACAACATACTAATCAGGACTTCATCTTTTGCGGGGTAGACGTCCAGAGTCCAGGCCCATAAGACCATCAACACGTTTAGCGTGATGGCGGGAGTGTACGTAAATAACCTACGTAATAAGAGATTTTGGATACGAATTCTTTATGTTTGACTAAATCCATATTGCTGAAGACTAAACCTATCTGCATAAAACTTATTTGATCTAAAATGTCTGACATGGATGTCATTTACGACATTAGTATTCGAGTTCTCTTTGTAAAACAAATATCAGCAACAACCATTCAGTTATTTATAAATTACAGTTTTCCAAAACACTCATGATAAATTCAGAAGATGATAGAGGAAGTTATTTATTTAGGGTCGCTTCTGATATGTATTTCGCTTGGAAGTTACTACAGGAAAATCGAGGATGTGGAAATGAAAAGAAACTATGGGGCAGGACTCGGCATTCTAACTGCCTGCTTAATATGTGGCCAAAAAATCTTTCACTCCATATTTATGACTTGGGGCAACGTAATTATAATAAAATGCTGTGATAAACGGTAAATGTACCTACTGCTTTTAAATTAAGGCCCCGTCAGTTCAGAGCCAAGGATGTGTTTTTGAAAAATCACTGTAAATAAACTACTACGGGTCTCAAAAAAAATACATAGGAATCTTAAGGCTTTTCTATAGACACCCACAATATCCAAAACACATTTGAGCATTTTTGGCTCGATAGAAAAAAATCAGACATTCCTCTAAATTTGCCTAAATTTACCTTTAAAAAGATATTACTATTATAAACATCACCTTTTTATATGAAAATTATACCAAAAAGTGTATAAAATTATAGTCTGACCACGACCGCTGTACCGCGCCTGAGGTTGCGCGGGGAGGCAGGGGGGATCATGGACTTACAAGAGATTCATACTGACGGATAGATCTTCAGATATCGAACAATATATTGACGCTGTATACACATTATATCCAATTCTTATAATGGCTCAATACGATTTTTAAGCACAAATAAAAAAAACAATATAAGTGAAATTAATGTGTAATTATTGGAAAAATAAAACGTTTCGAAAATCACTTTTACATTCGAAACTATCTTTGTCTGCTTTACTTTTCTTAAAATATTCGGCCACTGAAAACGACAGCATTGACATCTGGAGATAAAGCACGACCCATCTTTGGATATTGTATCTCATGTGCGTCTGACATAGACAGCCTCCGTCTCGCCGCTCGCATACCGCAGGCGCGGTACTGCGGTCGTGGTCAGACTATAATCGATTTCGCTACACAAAAAATTATAAATATAATACAAAAAAAATAAAATTGTGAAACATTCGTCGAGAGCGAACAAAGGCCCGGACCCGTGCTCTACGATATTTCACTTTTTTTTGTATTATATTTATAATTTTTTGTGTAGCGAAATCGACTAGTAATTTCAATTATACATTTTTTAATATAATTTTCATATAAAAAGGTGATTGTAAAAAATTGTAATAAGTACTTACATATCTTTTTTAAATGTTAATTTAGGCAAATTAAGAGGTATGTACGAGCCAAAAATGCTCAATCGTGTTTTGGATATTGTGGTGTGGTAATTTTTCAAAAACACGCACACTGCGAGCTCTAAACCCATCTCGCCTTAATGCTAGATAACATGCCAATAGACAACGAACAATAATATTTCGATGCTAATAGAGCATCCCCGATGCCTTATTATAAAACGCACAGTGAGATTAACTTTAAGGCTTGAAACTACGTCAAGCGGACGTTGGTTTAAACCACAGGTTTAAAACCATTATTTCACCGAATTCATATGAAGTTTACTGTGACAAAGGAGACATAGTAATGAGACGGTTCAAGATTTTTTAAACCCACTGCAGACAGAATAAGGAGTGTTACGTTACGTTTCAATTCAATTCAATTCAAAATATCTTTATTATCATAGAGGATATTTATAATATCTCACAAATGTTGACGTCAAATCGTTACTTACAGCTAAGTTTACGCCGCTTCCTAGGCGCTAGTGCAGAAAAAGCGGCAACAAACTGCACTGCACGTTTTCTCCAAAGAAGTTGTGTTTGTTGTATAAACGGCGTTTCTTCTCAGCAATGGGCGTTCCTGAACGCTAGTTACTAGCTTTTTCTTTTAAATAATAGTATTAAGGCCATACATTTAATTTTCCGGGCTCCAGTGCTGCCCCATTTGAAATAGGTAAATCATTTCAAAGGAAACGAAGAAAAAATGTAAAATTTTGTCTGTGAAGCGCCAGATAACCCTTCAAACTATTTTATGAACTACTGTTTACAGTTCAAAGTAAGAACGTTAAGCTTTTTTACGCATTTTTGCGGAACCGGCCACTTTTGGTAAAAATGCGTAGAAAAGCTTAACGTGCTCACTTTCAACTGTAAACAGTAGTTCATTAAATAGTTTGAAAGGTTATCTAGGGCTTCACGAAGGGCTTTTATTTCAGTTACGTCCACCAAATAAGCATGGCTTACACTTGGATATACCTTACGTACTTGTACTACAACATTGCGGCAGCGCAGTATGTGTTTTGGCTGCACCAAACCATGGCTCTGCGACTGGTGGGCCTGGCCTTCGAGGTCAACAACTACGATAAGAGGACGAATCCAAAACGTCAACCTCCTTCTAGCGTGAAGCTGACTTCAGGAGATAACGAAGTAATTTCAGCTGAACCCACTGCAGTCGATATTATTGCTTACGCTTACTTCTTTATCGGAATCCATAAAGGTAATTTATTATTTTATGTTGCTATTCTTGTCTAGCTCTTAAGGGTTGGGACACATCTGTCAGCACGGAACAGCACTTTCCTATCCATCGCTCTCTCTTTTGCTCTAGCAAATGACGCTTCTGAGCGACAGAAAAGGATAGCAGCATAGAAAAGTGCTGTTCCGTGCTGACAGATGTGTCCCAACCCTAAGAGGAAATCGTTACGACGTATTTCCATACAAGTAATACAAGCGTAGTCCCCTGATTCCCGAATAGATACTTAGTGCCAGTAAAGCAATGATTTGTTTCTAAAACTTATATAATAGCAAACCTCTTTGTTTTCTTTTTTTTATAATTTAATTATTATAAGAGATACGAATCTTTATAAACCTGAAAAATTGGTAAGATATTCCTTTCTGTTTAAATATACTTACGAGTACAAACAAATTCGACGAGATTTACAGATCTGTGAATCTTCTTGAAATTACTCCTGTATAATCGGAAACAAGGTAATTAATAGGTAAATTCCAACCGTTAAGCATTAACTATGCCTTTAGATTATACTTAGGTATATTAATTGTCGTTTAAAACGCGTATTTGACAAAAATGGCAACTTTTAGCGGAAACACGTTTCAAACGGACTGCAAACAATACACTTAGGGTAATCTATATTTACATAACACAAATTTGTACATTAAAATTACTTGTTTATAAAATAATTTAAATTCATATATAATATAATGCCAATGGTTACCAGAATTTTAATTATCATGTCAACGTATTTACGATTAAACAATTATAAATGAGGATGCACTGGACCTTAAACAAAAATTACGACAATGGTTGAGTCGACGAAGCAAGTGCACGGGGCCACAAAGGTTCGTCCCGAAAGACGCAACCTTTCAATCAATCAATCCATTTTATTTCAGGCAATAAAAGTTTACATAGAATAAACATTCAGAGGCCTATATCAATATATACCTTAACCTAAAATAGACATAATACTGGGTGGCGCAAAAGTACTGGCACTAAAGAAAATACTTTTATTTTTTTTATATGACATTTTCTGTCATTCTGTTGTTGAAAATTGTGTAGTGAACAAATGTAAAATACACTGAAAATAAACATGTACCGTTTTACTCCCCAAGAACGTGGAATAATTGTGTCAATGTTCTTACGGAATAATTCATCAGTGATAAGAACACAACGTGAATTTCGTCGACGATTTCACCACCGTCCGGCACCGATTGGTCGCACAATTCGACGCTTTGCCACACGCCTTGAAGCAACTGGCTCAACATTGGATAGACCTAAGTCTGGGAGACCAAGAACAGGCCGTTCAGCTGAAAATATCGATGCTGTGCGCGAAGATGTGGAAGAGTGTCCAGAAACATCAACGAGGCGACGTGCCACGCAATTGGGCATTTCCAGACGGACCCTGCAGCGTATTTTGGTGAAAGACTTAAAGATGTTCCCGTATAAAACTCAAATGACTCATCAGCTGCTGCCTGCTGACCACCGAGCTCGTCTAGATTACTGCCAGCGCGTCATAAACCTCAACCTTGAAGAGGATGATTTTCCTTCAAAATTGGTTATGAGTGACGAAGCGCATTTCCATCTCTCAGGGCATGTCAATAAGCAGAATACTCGGTTCTGGGGCACTGATAATCCGCGCATTATTCAAGAAACACCTCTACACCCACTAAAAGTTACTGTATGGTGTGGCATCTGTGTTGACAGAGTGATCGGACCCTATTTTTTCGAAGACGCTGGAGGCAATGCGATAACTGTCACTGGAGAACGCTACAGAACCATGTTACGAGAGTTTTTGATACCCAGTTTGGACGAATTGGGGCTGGAGCACATCTGGTTTCAACAAGACGGCGCTACGGCACACACAGCGCGCGACACTATGGACTTAGTGAGGGACGCTTTTCCAGGCCGAGTTATCTCTCGTTTTGGCGATTTGCCTTGGCCTGCAAGATCACCCGATCTGACCAGTCCAGACTTCTTTCTTTGGGGTTTTTTGAAATCTCGGGTGTATGTGAACAAGCCACAGACTCTCGCAGCTCTAAAAGAAAACATTCGTCAAGAAATAACGAACATATCGCAGGAAGTGTTACGGCAAGTTATGCAAAATGTCATAAATAGGGCTCAAATGTGTATCAACTCTGGAGGTCACCATTTAAAAGACATCATCTTTAAATCCTAATGGTACGAAATTTAATGGCACAAATATACATTTAAAAAAACCTAAATCTAGTTTTCTAATTTAGAAAAAATGTTATAGCTGAACCAAATAGGGTCTTTACTTTTGCGCCACCCAGTATAACTTAATACTACGGACGGCACACGTTAAGGTTGCGACGTGTTGCGCGGTATCGGGGTGTCAGGTATCGTTCCGCAAAAACGACGATATAGGTACTACACCCTTCCACCAAAACTTCGGGTCCATGAAGGTCGTCAGCTTCTCCGTCGGGACTCGCACCATGAAAGACGTAAAGTTCAAGTTGTGGCGCGACTCCAGCTTCACGACCCTCAACGTGATGTTAGTCTTCACGCGGACATACTCCTCCACTTCCTCAGCCTTTGTGGAATGGCAGAGACGGGACACGTACGAGTACAGCTGCGTCGTAGGGATGGCAGGTCGCAGCAGATGGTTCTGTCCTGTCAGTGCAGAGCCGCACTGATTTCGGAAAGAAGGCTTCTTTTTCCTACGTTCTACTTTAGTAAAGCCTTCTTCGTCTACCAGTCCTATTTTAGGACCTGGAGGCACCGTCATAAGAACCTTGTTATTGCTCTTGAGTCCTCCTTCAGTTTTTTGTTTTCTCCGTCGCCGAGACTTTTGTTGACATGGTGGTGCGGCCGAGGATGTGTTTTCGGCAGTGACAGTGGCAACAGAAGTGGTAACTGTAGCGGCGGCTGTAGCATAAGCACGTGTCGGGGTCGACGACATCTCTACAGGGGCGATGGACCGGACAGCGGTGCGCGGGGTGTGATGCGGCACACCCCGCACAAACCTTTGTGACCTTGAGGCTCGAGAACTTATAGGTACCTTTGCCATTGGCTTATATTACCTAAGAAATAAATACACATATTACCTAATAAATATATTATCTAATACTGTACGCGGTACTATAAGCGGCGAAATTTTAACTTAATATTTATTTATAACTTTAGGACCATACTACAGGTGGAAAACATTCGACGCCCATTTTAACGAGCCTTTTGCCACGTTGGGCGATTGCAGAGTGATCACTTTGCAGAAACTGAAGAAAGCTGTCTTATGTGCACTGGGATTTTTATTGCTGAGTTGTAGATACTCAGTCAAAGTAAGTACCACACTTTTAGTGGTTAAAATATCAAAAAATGTTTCTACACCTGCTTAGATAAAGCTTAATCGAACTTCTGACTGATTCAAATAGGAGGCCTCTGTCCCGCAGTCGGACAGCAGTCTAATCTAAACCCCTAAAAATTCATAAAAAATTGGCCCTCCTAAAGCAGTCATACTCGTATATAGACTTTTTATTGAATTGACAATTGACAAAAAAATAGTACGTACTTCTTAAGGTTATACTATTCTTAAGGTTCTTAAGGTATAGGCAAAGGGCATTGAAGTGGCGCCCTCATTTGAAATAAATTGGTAACTCGTAAATATGGAGATAATTTCCATATTGCTCTTCGTCATGCACTAGATAGCCCTTTAAATTATTTTATGAACCACTGTTGAAAGTATTTACATTAAGCAGAGCTAGTCTCTGGGTATAACGTTGTCCGTTTAGCTTTAAAACTTGCCTCCGCCAAAAGTGGCCACGGCAAGTTTTAAAGCTAGACGGATCACCAATAATAGTTTCAACGGCAGTTCATAAAATAATTTAAAGGGCTATCTAGTGCATGACAAAGAGCAATATGGAAATTATCACCATATTTACAATTTATTTCACACTTCAAGGCCATTTGCCTATATCTTCACCTTAAATAACAAGTATTATACTATACCAGGGAATAAATTTTCGACTATCCGCGCATTTATCTGGTAGGGTCTTGTGATAAAATAACATGGATTGTTTTGTTCTAGACATACGGTGAAGAAAGTTTCTACAGACAGCACGGCACGGACTTCCGTTACATCTACAACATTCCGTTGCTTATAATGTTCTTCCTGCAAAACCAGGTCATCATGTCTCTATGCACGGCTGTGTGCACCGAAACAGGTTTCGGGGTGTACCCGGCGAAATGCAATCCACTACCCGGAATGGGACCCTCGGAGCATACTAGCTATATGAAGTGAGCGTTAGTTTCTGGTTGGACGAGTAATTTATATTGCTAATTTACCTACTATAACATCACTGGTGAAGAGATAACCGAACAATCATTTGTCTCACAATTCTTTTCTAGTGGCCTTTTATTATAGTAGGATGCGCAGTTATCAAAATGGAATTGAAATGTAGTTAAGAAGTACATGAATTTTCCCGTGTCCAGTGCTGCCCCCATTTGAAATAAATAATTTCAAAGGAAACGGAGATATCATTTAAAATTTTATCTTTGTGTAGCCTACACTGAATAAATATGAACTCTGTTTACAGCTGAAAGAGAGAACGTTAAGCTTTTTTTCGCATTTCGGCCAAAAGTGGCCGTTTTCCGCAAAAATGCGCAGGGGACGCATATTGTGCGTACTTTAGGAGATTCCTTTCTGTATGTAATACTCTTACTGTGTTCTGGGCTAGTGTGTAAAAACCATTAGATGCCTTGAACAGCTTCAAAATCTGCCAGCATTATTCGCTATTTATACACACTCGATAAGATCATTGGCAAATAAGTGTGACTTCAGTATCATAACTTCTAAAACTTTTTAGTATCGTAACCGCTGAGATAGCTTTGTCCGAAGAATACAATTTCGGTATGCTCAAATG
This sequence comes from Acrobasis repandana, assembly GCA_963576875.1. Classification (NCBI taxonomy): domain Eukaryota; kingdom Metazoa; phylum Arthropoda; class Insecta; order Lepidoptera; family Pyralidae; genus Acrobasis; species Acrobasis repandana. The sequence goes on from OY756227.1 coordinate 8,385,477, forward strand.
TTTCGAAAACGAGAAGCTTCTCCTCGGCCCCCGGATGAACGATACTTTGCGAAGCTGGGACATGCCTACTGTGTATTGGTTCTGGTTTTATATCTACAAAAACTTATTGAGAAGCAACAAGGAAATAAGGTGAGTGATGGGAATTAGGTGATGGGCGCCGCCAGGATTACTTTCAGGGAAGTGCAAATGCATTCTGCATCTACACAATATACAATGATATACAACGTGAAATAACGTAAAACCTCTCAGATACCGCAGCCCATGAAAGTGAACACCTTTTGTTCTAAAACTTTCACGAAACCCAAAAAAAAATAATGAATTTTTTTATACAATGATCGAGTCAATTTGTATGAAAATCCGAATTTTATTCTGGCATTTTTTCATGGACTGAGTTACAACCTGAGGTTTTGAATTATAATGAAATGTCAAATTCAGGATCGTAGCAAGTGGAGGTCCATAGTCTCAGCCTACCCCTGTGGAAAACAGGCGTGATAGTATGTACTCGTATGTGTGTCAAATTCAGATCGCGCGGGAATTTGAGCAATAAATATATTTCGTTTTTCAAGAACAGACTCAAGGTCTATTAGTCGATTGTTGGTATTATTGCTCGGGGAATGCGAGGAGGATACTGTTTTATTTATTGATAAGGTGATAAACAAATTTGTACAAAAACCCTACTGAAGTTTTCAAACACAATAAAAAAAATAATTTTTTATATATTTTTATTCCTGACAAGGGGGTCCAAGTGCGCCACCTTTTTTTGTTTTGTTGTCAGAAAGATTCAGGGAAACAGGGGTAGACAGGGCCTAGGGCCATAAGACCCAAAGGCAGGGCTTGTTAACGATACCAAATTCACACTAAAAGTAACGTTAAATAACGTTATTTTCATACAGGTATTACTGTAACGTTATTAGGGGTTCGATAATAAAGTTATAGATCGTTATAATAACTTTATCAATTAACGATATAAGTAGGTAACGATACTTTTTTCAATACTTGTAAAATATTACATAAATATTATACAAGTGTATTGCATCGCGCTGGGAATCGATCCTGAGGTAGCACATACTATCACGACATCCGTATAGCTCTAGTGGCTTACTAGACAAACTCTCATCAATTTATTCTGTCAAATATCGAAAAGAAATACAGTCTTAACTATACCTTTTACCGTTAATATAATTGATGACATTATCTGAGTTTATCGGTAAATGGTTCGAAAAATAACGTTACCCAGCATAACGTTATCTTGGCTGATAACGTTAACGACGTTTGACAGAATTAACGTTACCAGATTTTTAACGGTATTCAAAGCATATATATTAGAAACTAGCTGACCCGGCGAACTTTGTTTCGCCCTTTCCCGTTCCCTTTTCCATAATTTCTCACCGTTTAAACCTTCCCTGGACTTTCATGAATATTTCAAGACCAAAATTAGCCAAATCGGTTCAGCCGTTCTCGAGTTTTAAGCAGACTAACGAACAACAATTCATTTTTATTTATATAGATTTGCTCACCGTTTAGACCTACCCTGGACTAGGGGAAAGGGGCCCAAAGCGAGTATACAGCCTAAAGCGGGTAGGCTTCGTTTTTCACGAATACAAGCCGATTGTGCAAATGTGTGAGTGTTGCGGGATCACCCGAACACGTTACGACGCGAATCAGTTTGAGCGACAAATCGGCATCGCGTGGTTGAGTTGTGAGAGTCGAATGTTTTTATTTCCTGGTTTTACTAAAATATATCAAGGTATGTGAATATCAATTATTTCAATCTGTTTAAAGTTATGTTACTAAAAGTATTTGTGTGTTATTCTGCATTAAAACGGCTTAGAATTCTCATTGTTTAGCATCATTTCTAATTAACATTTTTAGGTTATTGTACAAAACGTAAAAAAGTAGCTTTTGGGCAGAGCGGGTAAGGGTAAAACGGGTAGCCGCTTTGCCCCTACCCGCTTTACCCAAGAGATTTATTGTATCGTCGAATTATTTCATTTATTTAATTTTATTACATACAAATAAAAAAAATATAAATATAAATATATTTATAGTTTTTGGTACACACCGTATGTTAACGTGATAACTTCTTATATATTGGCTTTCGTAATTTATATTTTATTATGGTGTTCGTATAGTAAATCTTTCATTCAGTTATAATAAATTTGCAGATGGTTCAGAAATACAAACGAAAAACCGAACAAGCTCCGTGGGACGTGCAAACTATGAAGCTAGCAATGGAAGAGGCCAGAAAAATATCGGTCTACGGTGCTGCAAAAAATATGGTATTCATTTATCAACATTGCAAAGAAATTTAAAAAAAGGATCTGCGGATAAAAACCTCGGCAGGTTTACTACTGTATTTACTGCTGAGCAAGAAACTGAATTACTAGAATACTTATTTCATATGGATAATCTCTTTTATGGTCTAAGAAAGTCTGAATCTGAAGACTGCCACGGTTGGGCGCATGAACAATGTACAAACTATTTAGGCATTGGAGCCTACTTTTGTGATCTATGCCAAGAATAATTTAACGTTTTATTATGAAAAGGTAGACTTACCTTTTTTTTATTTTATCTTTTGATATTTTGATACTGCCAACACTTTGATTAGACAAAATCTTTCGTATTTGTTTAATATATGTTGCAGTAGTTTATATACTCGCAGACTGCCTAATGTGATTTAGAAGACTGACTTATAGTTTTGCTATAAGCAATAAGTGTTGATTCGTTATAAGAAACAATTCTTAGCTATACTGGCTGTTGAAGAAGCAAACATTAATATGTGATTATGTAGACTCTTTGTGTAGACGTCTTTTTAAAATATTGTACAAGAATTTTTATATTTTGTTACTTGTGTTTAGTAATTAAGAATAAGATCTCATGATTACCCACCTTGCCCTGTCCTTACCCGTTTTGCCCCAAAGGCCATACCCGCTTTGGGCACCCCTTCCGGGCAAAACGGGTAAAATGACAGACTGATTTGTTTTGTTTTTTTAATAGTGATTAGTTAAAAGAGAAGTGTTTTGTAGTTTTAATTACAAAGTTTAATTATTATTTGTGCCAAATATTAAAATAAAACCTGTCCAGATATAAAAATGACTTATTTTTATTTACACAAACCTTAAGGTACCCCCTTTGGGCCCCTTTCCCGACAAACATTTTAAAACCAAAATCAGCTCAATCGGCCCAGCCGTTCTCGAGTTTTAAGCAGACTAACGAACAACAATTCATTTTTATTTATATAGATTAGCTTATTCGTACATAAAAATATTATTAATTTACAAAAGCAAAGGAAGTATACGTTAGAAGCCTAACAAATAAATGAATAACACAAACAATACCTGAATCAGAAAGGTTTAAAAAGAATTGTTACTCAATGTGTATAAAAATTTACAACCACATACCTGAGCAAATAAAAGCGTTACCTTTGAATAGATTTAGAAGTACTTTAAAGGCTTGGCTGCTAAGTATTTTATTCAGTTAATGAATTCCTGACTTGTAAATGGTAATAATACGCGATGCATGGATTTGTTTATTTAATTAAAAATGACATGAAAATTTATATGAAATAGCTTAGTAAATATAATGTAATTAAAATTCGGCATGCTATATGATTAGCTAAATAGGACTAAGGACATACTGTATTTGACCATCTATGTAAAAAAAAACCCTATATACTGCAAATAAATGAATTGAATCGAATTGAATTGAAGCCCTGCCCAAAGGTAACGTGATGGTGGACGCGAAAATGGAATGGGAATCAAAATACCTACCGTGGTAGGTATATGATATATTGATATGATTCAGATGCTCGTCCATTTCTTTGATCGGCTTTTACGATTTGCGCCAGAAGAGAAGCAGGTGGTACATTTTTTTTTTCTCGCAGACTAGCATGTAAGGTAAGATGCCATTACCTACAAAAGTGTTGAAGAAAGTGACGAAAATAACAAACAAAGAGGGAGAGAACTGGGAAAACATTGTCGAACTTTAGTATACAAGTAAAAACAAAGTTTAAATTTGGGAAACCGGAAAACACTGCGTATAAGCCATTAGTATACTTATATTATATTTTATTTACTTTATATTTTAGGAGTGCATGTGCATATTTTGCATGGACGGTGTGGAGCGGGCCGGACCTACAGCACTTCATATTGTCGGCTACGCTATGGGTTTATGTCAATCTAGAGTCGGAGTTCAGTGGTCTTTTTAATGCTGGAGGACAGGTATGTATCGATATATTTCCGAGTATGTGCCAAAACTTATAGTCTAAGATCCGAAGAGAGTCAACCTTCAATCTGCATACCGGATGAAAATTATATTTTATTAAATAAAATATGTTCTTGAACATTTAGCAATAGGCTTGCCGCGAAAAATATGGTCATAGGCCATTAAATTAAATATAGCTATGACTAACGGGCAACGGCTATATTTAATTTTTTTTTTCAAATTACACTGACTTTTTTGTCGAAGGAACTTCTAATAGAAAGCATACAACATAGGTACCTACACAATATGTAACCGTCAGGTTGCTTACCTTTATAGGTATACAATATATTTTTTTCTACTTGTTTATACACGGCTACCAATTAATAGGAACCAGAAAAAGGTAAGCAACCTACCTAACTGTTGCATACTGTGTTGTGCTTGAAAATTAAACAAAAAGAAATATTTTTTATAAAAAATAGCCATGAGAATTATATTTCGATGACCATGACCATATATTTTACGGCAAGCTTATTGTTATATGTTCAAGAACATATTTTATTGCGTAAAATATAATCCATCCGGAAAGATAATGGGTGTGAAGTAAAGGTCGACACCTCTCGGATCCTGTGGTATTATTACTATAACTGCTAGTTTTATTTGGATTGAGCACAGTGTGCATACGAGTACTTATTAAAAAATGAATGAGTTCTGTCTGTATTTCTAATATCTAGTTCAGCGTTATCATTTCCCCATATCTTCCATTCTTTTATCGGTGCTAGTCGGGCTTAAAACTAAGTCGTTCTAGTTTGATTTAATCATTATCAACAGGACGTCTCCACTGCAGGAGCAAGACCTGTACTACTAGAGCCTTAAATTAGCCTGAGCAGTCAGGATTTGGCCTACACTCTCCGCGCTGGCCAGACGGGTTGGAGAGGTCTCTCTTTATTGATGTTTAGGTTGCATTTCCTTAGTCGCCTTCTACATCATCCACGGGAAGATTTGAAGTGAAATCTACTCTGCCTGGAACCACACGTCACAGTTTGAATTCCATTGTTATTTATAAATTTGTTTTGTTCTTCAGATGAAACTACCCTGGGAGATCGGTTTCTCCATCATGCGTATACTGTGCATCATCTACCTGATGCCATGCTTGGTCATCAGAGACATAAACATATTCCTACAGTACTACAACTCCATTAGCTGGATGTTCCACTGGTTCTTGCTAGCGAGCGTCGTAGCAGCAATACTCCTTCATAAAATGAGGAACTGATTGTTTTTTACAATTTGTTGTTTGCAATATATTTATTTTTTTGCTTTAAAAACAATGATTTTAATTTCAATGTGCTAGGATAGCGTACCAGACTAAGTTTTAGCGCACACCAAGAGAAGAGCCGAGCAAAACATTTTCTGACTACTGAAAAATATTTCTTATGACTATTACCATACATTGCAAAATTGAGTACAGGTCCAAATTTGATGCTCGACGGTGCCGACTGCAGTATGCGTGTGAGTATGCGTTCTACATGCGCTAGCGCGCTCGAGCAGCCGCAAGCAGCTGCGCGACGCTCGCACCATTCAGCCAGTGTGCAGCGAGAAAACTGTCCGGACCTGTTTTACTAACAACCTACTGCGCGGCGGCCGTCAGTTGGAAAACATGAACGAAGAAAAGTTGATCGGTTTGGTGCAGCGTTTTAAATGTTTGTACAATATATCAAGTTCAACATACAGCGATCGGATGTTAAGGCCATACATGAATTTTCCTCATGCTCGAGCAGATAAAATTTGGTCGACCAAGCGCGAGTATTTTGCAGTTTGGTCTGCGCTGACCCTACTGTGCGACATAAATAGGCACATTCATTGAGCCTCTGATTTTACTATTAAAAAAATCGGGCAAGCGTGCGTTAAGGGTTGGATCTCATCTATCAGCACGGAACAGTACTTTCATATGCTGCCATCCTTTTCTCTCGCTCTAGCATAGGAAAGTGCTGTTCCGTGCTGATAGATGAGATCCAACCCTTATATTCGCGTAGAGTGGATTCCGCACGTTGATCATCTAAGTTCTTTTTTCTGTTAATTTAAATACCAATTTTTTTGGCTTTTTCCTCTTGTAATGTATAGGTAAAGAAGTATTTTCTGTTTTTTTTTTCAACATTTTAGGCCCAGTGCAGTGTTTTAGAGATAAAGCGGAGTGGTTATTGCATATTTCATGTTTAATCATGTAGTGTAGTTGGGAAAGGCCAACTAGTTTAAATCGGTTAAGACGATCATTATTAGGGTTAGTGTTAGGAACAACAATTCGCCACCTTCGACCTGACCATGAGTATACCGTATAAAATATTCATACTGATCTTATAAGGGTTCCGTTTTTCCTTTTGAGGTACAGAACCCCAAAAAGAAGCCTACACCGATAAACACGATACATTTTATCAGTAAACCTAGTTATTACATAAATATGGTTCAACGTGTACCGTACTTCGTCACTTATTATATAATGTAAATGATATATAAGGACGCCCATTTAACATCAAAGTTTTTATTTGAAATAAATAATTAATAACAAAACATTTAATAAAAATAAAGAGTCAATTTAGTATTTAACATTTCAATACGAAACAAAAAAAATAATAATTTTCAACACACTTGCTTGTAAAGTGGATCTAGTTTCACCGGTTTTAGATATATAAAACAGCTCATAAAACACGCGTGTGTTATAAACGCAAATAGTGAAGAGAATATTCTATAACCGCACTATTTGCTATTAATATGATTCAAATTGTATTTTTGTTTTTTTCAAATTTCGTACTTGCCCGCCGCGCGGCGCCTGTAGGCAGCGCGCCGCGCTGATTTTAATAAGTAAAACGGCGGGAAAGCAACTGGTAACAGTGTGTATCACAGTTTTATGGTTAAGTTTATTTGAAATAAAAAAAAACTGTTTATTAGGTATTTTTCCTCGCAAGTGTGTTGAAAAACGTCGTACGATATACGGGCGTATATTGGTTAAACACATTCGGCTCTATTACTGAAATTCCGCCGCGTGTGTTTAACCACCATAACGCACTTATATCGTAATGTACTATATTGCTTATATGTCTAGTAATTCGCTACCTACAAACCTAATAGTTTTAACTTATCAGTTAAAATCTAGATTAAATGAATGGAAGACAAAATTGTTGGTCGATTTTATGTTATCCTATGATGTTTATGACATAGCGCACTAAGAAATAATACTTCTTGAATGACACACACATCCGTGACATACAGTATACATAGTGTTATGTTATGACATACTCGTAATGTAATTTTTTACTACATAATTATTATGGGTCTAGCATGGCACCTGTCACTGTGTTTGTCGAGCGCTATCATCTGTAACTTTCTCACGCTACGTAATACTCGTAGTAACGAGTGGGTTTATCAACGGTGCCATGCGGGAGCTGCGGATTGGGTTTTAACGCCACAAGTTAAATTATGACGTTTATGGTATTGTAAAAATCCGGGCATACGTTAGCAGTCACTTATATTAATTATGTGATATAGCTTCAGCCAGTCTGGTCAGTACAAGAATTTATTATCATTCACTTTGTTACTGGAAAAATGGGCAGTGTCAAGCTTCGCAATATATTTTAAAACTTTATTTTAAATGAATCGGTCAAGTGCGAGTCAAACTTGCGTAAAGAGGGATTCGTAGGTACTTCTCATAGGTTTTCCAGAAATCTATAGATAAATAACTATTTTCTGTATTTTTTCAAAATTTTAGGCCCTCTCGTTTCGCAGGAAACGGGTGGTCAATTTTAGCCTATTTTCATAAATAACTCCAAAAATATTTATCTTAAAATTATAAAAAAATAATATTTGAGATTCTTACATTTCATTCGATAATAGGTACGTCACACGACATACTCAATATTTTATGGGAAACCATAACGTACATAAGATTGCAGATCATTTTTTATACCTATATGTATATACATATATAGGTATAAAAAATCTTGGGTGTTTATCTATATATGTATTTATCATAAAATATAGTATCGTTAAGTTAGTATCCCATAACACAAGTTTAAAAAACTTACTTTGGGGCTACCTTAATCAGTGTGATTTGTCCTTATATATTTATATTTATTTATATATAAATAATTGCTAGGATAGACTTCTTATAGGTTTTCCTGTAATCTATAGGTAGTGGGGTATCTCCAAAAGAAACCACTGAGCCTAAACTTTTGGAATGGTTAATTTTTCAAATTGCTATGACAGACGGACGGACAGACAAGTGAGTGATCCTATAAGGGTTCCGTTTTTACCTTTTGAGGTACGGAACCCCAAAAAGTACCTAAGTATTTACCTAATAAAGCATATGTAACTTATACCAAATAAATAAAAATTCATTGTGACAGATATCAACAAATATAAAATTATCTTTTGCTGTTTCTTGATGTTTGTGTTTTTCTTAAAGAAATCGGTGATAGTTCAAAAATAATTATCTAGGAACAAAAGATAAGCTAATCTTATATGACTAAGTACAATCTATTTTTTTTATAAAAAAAATATCACACATTTTTGGACATTATTGTCTTTTAACCATTTTATCGCTTTGACTGTCTTCATAAACTTTTGACCATTTCATTCATCGCAAATAAATTCCAACGGCGAGGTAATTCGTAACATACTTATAGAAAATAAGTATGTAACGAATTACCTGGATTTGACTGTCTTCATAAACTTCTTAAAAGCGGTAACATTTAATATTCACCTACGAACAATAATTCTCTAGAATCGTAACTAATCCCGAAGAATCATTCCACGCAATATGTACCGCGGCGGGCGGGGCTTAAAATATGAACAGCGCGCCGCGACAGTTCGCCGTGACACTCGAGTCGTGCGGTTGTGTCGCAAGAAGTTTCTTTTGAGAATATTGCTGTGTTTTTGCGGTAATCGATTTATTAAAAATGCCGTCATGCGCCGTGAAGTGGTGTAGAAGCCATACAGGCATGAAAATTAGATATATAAAAAAAGTAACACGTATACAAGGTTATTTATTTTAGCGTAGCGTACTACATAATAGGTACCATCCGCGCGTTGTACCTCATCGCTCGTTGCGTTGAGTGCCCCACCCGACCGACGACGACGCGTGACCTCGTCGTGACCAATCGCATGCATCTTTGTCTATGTGTGCGTTCGAGTGTTTCGTTGTAATTACTGTTCGTTTGTTTGCGTAAATGGAATCAGAATCGAAGCGGTGAATGTAGGAGCGTTAGATTTCTAGAGAATTATATTTCGATGATATTCACTAACTATTTGATTAGCTACATACGAACACAAAAGCGGTTGATCTTAGTTCTAACATATATAGATAATCTTAGATATACCTAGTAGTAGTACAACTCGGATGATAATGTTGGAATAACTTAGGTAACCTTTCAACTCATTATCTTAACATTATTCAACTTATTTTATTTGAAAATCAACTTTATTGCAACGATATTTGAGTTTATATTACTTCACATGTATGTTAAACAAAGCAAAGATAACATGATATATCTTATTTCTTTTTTATATAATTAATTAAGATGCATTTGATTGCTTCTCACGAGATGTAGAATATTAAGTAGCCGCAGTAGATATATCGTATAAATAATTAAATGTACGCCATTCTACCAGTAGATATGTAAGAGATTTAGGTACCACTAGAAAGAAAATTCTGCAATTGTCGCTTCTCCCAAATTATCGTGCAGTTACATATATGTCCCAAATGTCCAAACATCTGCAGTTCGGAGGTCTAAATTTCAGTTAATTAACATATTCTTGAAGTTGCCCTTTGTGTGGGCAACAAAGTATAATTCTTACTAAAACAATGTACCATCGACACGGTAACAAACAATTTTCACACTCAAAGTTGCACATTCAAAACTTACTACGATTTTATTTCCACAGCGCTGATCTTAACAGTTGGATTTTCAATAACATTCTTGTTCTGGATAAGTCTCAACTCTCTCAGTTCGGGGGGCAACTCACCTGTTGGTTGAATCTGTCTGGCCTTACTGTATGTATCGTTTACGATACTTTGCATAGTTGCTATAGTATTTTCTAGCGTCAATTTGACGTTGTTGTTGGTTTTATGCGACCACGCCAGGAACAGTGCGGCGAATAGATCTCCAGTACCAGTGAATGTAGCCTCCACCTTTGGTATCTCTATTTTATAGCAGCATTCTGGAATTAGAGACATAATATTTTTTTTTATGTAATGTTAATACATCTTTAACGTGCGTTTATATGCGGTCCTATGTTAGACTCCATTACGATTCCCAGGATGATAGCTCTTGCTAAAAATATATTTATAAACAAACATGACAAACAATAAACATCTTCAGAAAATAAAAAAATCTTAGAACCTACCAGATGCATCTTTTCACGCGCGGTTCGTAAAAGCCGATCGAGGGAATGGGCGAAAATGCGAATCATGTTCATAGGCAATGCGGCTAGCAACCCATCACTATTTTGACTCTTTTTTCCATCTTCTCGTCCACCATCACGCTAAGAGTGGTATTTGGGTTTTGCGGCCCTGGGCTCTCTCTGCTTAGAGCCGCAAGACCTAAAATGCTCTGTCACACCTTTAGGTATAAAGTCATGATATAACCAAACATTGGAACTGTCTTGAGAAGTTCTTCGAGTTTTCCAATTTATGAGAATAACTAGTAAAGTTGACGGGAAAGCAGTGGATGAGACGCACAGGACCGTGGAAAATGGCACGAAAAAAGGGGGGCCTATGCCCAACAGTGGGTTGATGTAAGCTGAGAAAAGAAGAAGAATCTCGCCATATTTCTTTCTCCCGCTCATGATATAACGATTGCCAGCAGTTTCTTTTTGAAAACTGACGATTTCCTAAAGAAAACTGCTGCATAAAAATTCTGCTGCCTAAATGCCGGCTCGCAACGGGGCAAGGCCTTAGCGACCGGCGCGGTTAGGGCCGCAGGCCACAGAGAGAGAAATCTGGATTGGATTATTTATTGTACATTGTTAGCTACAAACTAGTAGCATTGAATAATAAATCTTTATACCGTAATGAAATAACATTCATTTTCATTGCTACGCTGCGACTCATTAAATATTTGCAATTAACAATAGTATTTTATCTAATCTCATGTTGTAAAATTCAAATTAAAAACTTTGGAACGATTTTATATTTACGTACTTTATGAACAAAATACCAAAATTTAAAAATAAAATCACTATTATAACACTTCTTTCCGAACAAAAGGTTAACAGGGAGAGAATGCTTTAGCATTAAGTCTACCTATTGTAGCTTTTGGCTCAATAAAGTTTAAATAAATAAATAAAATAAAATATGTTATACGGAAATTTTTCAACCCTTACGATAAAGGTCAATTTTTGTTACATATAATTTGAGCCTTATAAAAATGTTAACACCGTTTATGCGTTCCGAATCCTGTAATTGACGGTGGTCTTCTTGGAGATCAATTTATTATTGTTAATGGAACGCTATAGACACTGTTCACCATTTTTATGGCATTACAAACAAGTTTTGATTGCTCAAAAGGATTCGTATTCAGGGTCGTAAAAAAACTGCACACAAAACACTGCACATAATTAGGTATTATCACACTCGTGTGGTACTATTTAAAACACACACGTAATACCCCTCATTATGTGACAGTGTCATAAACCACAATTTTTTACGACCATATTAAGACGGTAGGTAAGTATATAGTATTTTTCTTCTTATTCAAAATCACAAAACATCGTTCCATTTCATGCCCATCACTCACTTAATGATTTTTTTTGTGTGTGCGAGTTAAGCTTGCGTCGAGAGGGTTCCGTACAATTAATAGAATTATTTTAGGTTTTCCTGTAATCTACAAGGAATGAACTATATATTGTATTTTTTTTTATTTTAGGCTCAGTAGTTTCGGCGATCAGGGGAGGGAATGGCCAATTTTCGTCTTCTGAATAAAATCAAAACTAATTATTTTAAAGTTCTCCGAAATTCTCAAATAAATATGGGGATGAAAACGCTGATAAGGCAAACCGCTCGCTGCGCTTCTTCTTATCAGCGTTTTTATCCCCATATTTATTTCGCTCTTCGAATTCATCTAAATTCGTCTCCAGGGTGCATGTACAATAAAGACCAATGCGTATGTGTAGATAGAAAATATAGATTCGGGTGTTCAATCAAAAATTCCCACGGTCGAAGACTGCAGACTTAACCTATTTAGACTTTTCTTTATTTAGCAGCTAGCCGTATACAAAGAGAAAGTAATATAGAGCAGTATTTTATGAGGAATAGAGTATAGACTTTTGTAAAATCATATTATCTCTGTTCTTATATTATTGTTCGTAACCATGTAAAAGACAGATAAAAGTACAGGAGTAGAAAAAATATTACACTTACTTGGTGTGCTAGCTAGGCCAATCATCTTATTGCCGTCTCCCAACTCAGTACTTGACAACACAACAGTCTTCACACCTTTATCATGGAATGCCTTCGTGACCTGTAGAGCATCTGCTAAGCTCTTCATCTTAAGGCCAGTGAGCAGTTCTGCTTCAAACTGGTTTGGGGTTACAATGTCTGCTAGTGGAACGATAATATCTTTGTAGACAGGCAGGATATCTTCTGGGACGTACATTCTGCCATCATCTCCCATCACTGGGTCACACACTGTTAAGAAAATTTTGACATTCTTAGTGCCATTTTGAAAAGGACGGAGCGGTTCAAGGCCACTTGCCTTGAACCGCTCCTTACATATCTAGAGACAGACACGCAAGACAACTAAATATTCTTCAGATTTTGGTAAAATAACCAGCAAACATTTTCAGTTAAGAGTAAAAGTAGTCAAAACAGAATGCAAATATTTAACAAAGAAGTTCTTGACTTGTTCATGTCTCCAAGCAATTAAGCTTTATCTTATCTTTTACATCCCTTCAAACAATAGAATATTTAATTTTATCTGCAAGGACTATATACTCGTATATGTATATTAAAACAAAGAGAAATCTTAACTATAAATAAACATCGTCATAAAAATTGCTTATCAATTTCAATAACTAGGTTAAATTGAATTTACTTAATGTTCATGATTACAACATTATGGTTAAGGCCCTGCCAGTTCACAGCCAAGAAAAATGTGTTTTAAAAAATCATTGTAATTAAACAGTTTAGCTACCTCGCCTTAAGGCGAAGGCTGGCGAAATAGGTTTACAATTTACCATTCGAAAAAAAAATTATAAAAATAATAAATAAAACACTAAGAAATATCGTCGAGCACGGCTCCGGGCCTTTCTTAGCTCTCGATGAATATTTCACTGTGTTTTATTTATTATTTTTTTGTATTATATTTATACTTAATTTATATATTTTTTTTGTAGCCAAAACGGATAGATATTTAGATAATTAATATTTTGGTATAATTTTCATATAAAAAGGTGATTATATAAATTAGTACAAGTCGCGCCAAACTTCTAGTTCGTTCTGAAGTTGAGGCGATTCGCGTCGCAGTAGTAAAATATAGATACCCATAACAGATAGAATTTGTTTTATTTTTGTTTATTGTGTATATATATCATATCTACATTCTTACAATCATTCTGAAAAAAATATTATTGTGGTAAATATTCTGTCCCTGTTTGTAACCTGAGTGAGGCAACTTCAGAGCGAACTAGAAGTTTGGCGCGACCTGTAATATGTATTATAAAGGCAAATTTAGAGAAATTAAAAAAAAATATGCTCAATCGTGTTTTGGATATTGTGGGTGTCTGTAGAAAAGCCTTAAGATTCTTATGTAAAATTTTTGAGGAATAAACTGTAGTAGTTAAATTACAGTGATTTTTTAAAAACACTCAGTTTTCATGGCTCTGAACTGGCGGGACCTTAAATCATTATTTTATCACCTAAACATTTAATTTAAAACCTACTCAGGTACAAATAAATATTTAAACATAACTTTTTACACTACTACCTAAAAAGGACTGTCATGTTTTTAGGGTTTGTGTATGTATGAGTTATATTATTCCTCCATAACTTAAAACCTAAGCCGCATGCACAGACTTGAATATATGGGGTAATCATTAGAATCTTTACTTATATCATCCCAAGTAACACAGACTATACATATTTCATTTTAGATTGTTAAGGGCCCAGTCCTTATTTTTAAAGATTTTGACTACTTTTTCGGAGCTGATTGGAGCCAAACTATCTTAGTAACAATATGTTAAGATATGTTAAATTGAAGTTTATTTAAGTATTAAAAAAGTGAATGAGACAATTTATTGATTTTCATTGCAATAGTTTTTTTAATTCCAAATAACCTGAGACGTGTTTCGATTTTTGCAGTGCGCGACGTTCATGTTATTGTTGTTCACACTGAATTTAAAACATGAAGTTGTGTATAAATTACAGAGAAATAAAGACAAAGGAAAATCCTCAAAAGTGAATGAGAACATTTTAATATATATTTTTTTTTAAATGTTAAACTTTGAAGAAAATATAAGCGAATACGTCGTCGGATTTCTTGCGCATACAACTGAGTTAAAAAATAAAAAATACACATATATGAAGATTGATTCATGCTTAAACACGTACAATAAATAAATAAAAATAATTTGTCTTTTGTAAAAAGATTTAAAGTTCTCCGAAATTCTCAAACAAATATGGGGACGAAAACGCTGATAAGGCAGACCGTTCGCTGCGCTTCTGAATTCTTTTAAAATCGTCTCCATGGTGCATGGACAATATAGCGCAATGATATGTGTAGATCGAAAATAAAGATTCGGGTGTTCAATCAAAAATTCCCACGGTCGAAGACTGCAGTCTTCTCTTTTAAAAAACAAAATTGGTGTTGTTCATTATGTTCTCAGTCTTGGACAATCCATTGTGTATAAGTATTGGTGAAAACTCAGTATCTTCAATTTATAGGTTCAGCAAGTACAGACTCGTAAGATATACAATTTTTTAATAGGATCAATCTAATTATTGTACTTACCATAAACAAGATTAGGATTCTTCTTTCTTAACTTTTTAATGATTTCAGCAACTTGCTTCATAGCATCAGCAGACCTCGAATAACCAGTTAAAAAATGTGTATAGTAATCAACATTGTTAGCAATAAGTCCTGCAACAATCTCTTCCATTTCTTCATTTTTAAGAACAGTACCTTTTATCGTTTTATATCCAGTGTGCGTTGAGAATTGTACTGTATTTATTGAGTCCACTTCAAAACCCAACACCTGAAGAATTGAAAATTTTAATCTGGAAAACTACATTTGACAAATGCAAATCAATGATTCAGTTGAACAAAGCAGTACCAAAACCAATAGACATTAAATCAATGACTGTATTAATGGTATTGTATAGTTGTAACCTGTAACTGCATTAATAATGCAGTATTTATTTGCTAATAATTAAATATATTTTTTGGATTTAGAATTTAGTTAAATTAAAGATTACCAAATCATTAAAGTCCTCACAATAACATTATTCCACATAACACTCTTTTCATAAGAAAATTAAAAAAAAAAAAACATTTAATTAAGTATTACGTGTAGGTAACAGCTATTTCTCTTGTCCTTGAATAGCAATTGAAGTTAATTATTTTGCTTGCTCCACTGATGTTTAACGTCTACAACCTCGTGATAAATGAACTCAATGATTATGATAAGTTGAATAGACAATCGTTCAGTGAATTTACTATTATTTTATATTTCGATGGACAAGCAATTACAACTACTGATAATAAACTATTTAATAAAATGGACTACGTCTGTAGGTATAGCTCGAGATTTGCCCTGGTTTTTTATCTAAGGCCTACCTGAAGAGGGAACACTGCACTTTTATTTCCCACGTAGCCATGTACAACATGACTTTGAATTGAAAGGACTCTAGGGGTTGAATCACTCATTTTTCACTGAAAATATTACTTTTTGATGACACCTGAAAACAAAATAAAATATTCCAAAATGTTATCACAATTTTCAAGGGTGGATTGGCTAAATAATAAATTCAAAATATTATGGGCTTACTTTTTTCTGTGCACAGTGCACACTGTGCACCACTAAATGAAAATATTATTTCGAAGTATGCAATGAAAGTACAATGTTACTGGTACAATATTACAATATACGAGTAGACACAACACAACAGAACAGAAATTGAATTCCACAAACTCTCGCTGCCTGCTCTCGGCTCTCGCGAATAAAACACAATAAGTAGGTATGAATTAAACTTGTGACTTGTGTGTGTGCGATTCACTGACTGACAGTGACATACCATACGACAATCGACATACAACAATATCATATCAAAGAGTCTGTCTGTTCTTGATCCATGGAGTGCTATTTTTCATTCAGGGACTCACATTACGAATGGTTTGCGCGAGTGTTTCCAAATGGGCGTATTTTTGAATTGATCGTATGCGAAGGATTTGCAACGAGTGGTCTGAATCACTCGTAATTTTGACATTTGTAGCGTAAAAATGTCAAAGTAACGTTCCATGGAGTATCGTTCCGTTTTACGTTGCTTTTTTTATTTTTGATAAAATGTTTAGAAATCCATTGACTTTATGATATTTTCTGCGTAACACAATATTACTTATCGCTCACACGACGGTTTCGTTGAGTCGTTTCGGTGAGTTGGAAAACTATACGTTTTGTGTTTCGCTGAGTCCCTAAATAAAAAATAGCACTCATGGACTGTGGTCTGTTCTCATTTGGGCCCTCTTTCTTTGGTACCTACCTACTGTCCTACAGCCTACAGCGACGTTTTACGGGAAAATAAGCTGATCGTAAGCTGTCACTGTCTAAGTGACAATTTTTTCTACTAAATTGAAATTCGTTAGAGTATTGTTTTCTTTGTTGAGATGGTTCTATCCTACGAATAAGGATACTAGTTCTATCTACCTATTTATTGTCTGTATACTCTTTGGCGTTTGTTTTGTTCTTGTCTTGTTTCTTTGCGTTGTACGACTTGTACGATCTTGTGCAGAAAAACGCGGTAATATAGGTACATAGACTTTCTAATTTGTCGACCGCGGTTTCCGATCCTACCATGGAGTACTTCAGTGGGTCAAAAATAATATTGCAATTTATCACGGAAGATTGGAAATTGTTATTATTTCTAACACTTATTTTTGGTGTCTACTTTTACTACACCAGTACCTTTGACTTTTTTGAAAAGAAAGGTATCAAGTTTATGAAGCCGACTATTTTCGTCGGTAATATGGGCAAAAGAATAGCTAGCAAAGTTTCTTTCCATTCGTTTCAATTGGAAATATACAATTACTTCAAAGGGAATCAATTTGGAGGTAAGAATACAGTCAACATTTATTAACTCCATTCTAAAAACACTTCGTTGTCTAAGCGCATTCCCAGTTGCATCCTCAGCTGTGCTGCTTCAGAGCCCGGGGTGCACTTTCCCGCTTTTTCTTCTCCAAATATAACATGCATGTTAATGATCATCGAGGATGCCAAAGACCTTGCAAAATGGATAAGATGGCCGGAATAGTTTAAATGATGTGGCTATAGTTTTACGACTGGCCGCCTGCCTGACGTCAACCTTCGTCTGGAATGTATTTATGCGAAAAGTTTCACAACCAGCCACCGCAAGATGTTAACCCTCCTTGGGAATGCAATTGTAGCACGAGATGTTTGTGCTTAGTCCTTTAGTTGCCTCTTACGACATCCACAGGAAGAGATGGAGTGGTCCTATTCTAACCTGGAACCACACGGGTTTCCATTCTAAAAACACTGAAGTGAGGTATCTACAGAGAGGCTTGATGTCAAATACTAACTGATACACCACATAAAAGATTAATATGTAATTTCTATAAAATCGTAATTCTTGTTGTAGGTTTCTTTGAAGGAAGAAGACCAGTATTATATATTTTTGATCCGGAGATTATAAAAGCTGTAGCTATTAGAGACTTTGATTACTTTGTGGATAGAAACACACTAAGGATCAAGGAGCCTAGATTTTTAAGTCAATCTCTCCTCAATCTAAAGGTAAAATTCTGCTATTTTGTTCTGCCACCCTTCTGTTTTACAGCTTAAAATCAGTCCATTGCTGGGCTAAAGGCCTCTACCAATGAAGGGGGGGATTTGCCAATAATCACCATGCTGGGAAGGTGGGTTGGCCCATTCTCTGTTAAGGCCGTACCTGAATTTTCCGAGGTCCAGTACTGCCCCCATTTAAAATAAATCATTTCAAAGAAAACGGAGACATCATTTAAAATTTTGCAACTATCAAGTCCTAGATAATCCTTCAAAGTATTTTATGAACTACTGTTTACAGTTTATAATGAGTCCGTTAAGCTTTACTACGCACATTTGCCAAAAGTGGCCGTTTTTCGCAAATGTGCGTAGTAAAGCTTAACGTTCTTACTTTAAACTGTAAACAGTAGTTCATAAAATACTTTGAAGGGTTATCTAGGACTTGATAGTTGCAAAATTTTAAATGATGTCTCCGTTTTCTTTGAAATGATTTATTTTAAATGGGGGCAGCACTGGACCCCGGAAAATTTAGGTATGGCCTTAACTATAACTCCCTTAGTTGAAGGCAAGGTGACAAATATATTCTCTGCCATCTCCACATTTCTCTCTGGAACCCTAAAAAAATGTATTTCTTAGTTCATATACAGGGTCTCACATAATATACTGAGACTATTCTAAGGTTGAATTCAGTCCATGATACTGAACAAGTTTCCCCAAAGAACACATACAGGCTGACTTTTTATTCACCTGCAAAAATTTTGGAGCAAGTTCAGTCCATGATACTGAACAACTTTCTATTCTTCAGTATCATTGACTGAACTTGCTTCAAAAATTTAGCAGGAGGATAAAAAGTCAGCCTGTATATTGAAATATGAAAAATATTTTTTGGCCTCCCATACAAGTTGACCGATCAGCTGATCCGAGTTAGTATGGAAAGCAAGAATCAGAATCAAAGTGACATTCTGCAAAAAACCTGTGACCATTGTCATAGCCTAAAGCCAATGTTATATTTACTCTGGTGTTGTGTCAGGTTCAAGGCAGGTACATGCATGTATTGGTTATCTTACTAAGTTTAGTAACAATTTATTTATCTGTGGTTTAGCCAAACATGTTTATAATATAAATTATATGGCTATACCTGTGAGTTTTTATTATTCATTTTTAGACCATAGATAAGATTGAGCTGTTAAACATACATATGAATCCTAAAGCAGGCATTACAAATATATAAAAAAAATATATTATAGTATACAAAGATTGGTCTATGGTATGTTTAAGCTCCTTTTCTAATGGAACATTATTTTTCAGGGATCAGAATGGAAAGCTGTCCGAAGTACACTTACACCTGCGTTTAGTTCAGCCCGTCTGAAACATATGCTGCCGCTTATTGAGCATTGCTCAGAACAACTGGTTGAATATTTAAAACAATATGGTAATTGTAACCTTTTTTTATACCTACTGCTCTGCAGGACCAATTTTTGGGAGAATCAGAGGCATTTAAACAAATCTTTTTTTGTATGTAAAGCATGAAAAGGTCTTAGTGACTCATGTGTTGCAAAATAAGGTTATAATATGTACAATTGTAGTACATGGCTTATTTATTTATTTAAAAACTTTATTGCACAAAAATGTTGTACAAGTGGTGGACCTAATGCCATATGGCATTCTCTACCTGTACCTTGTACCTGTGTGTATAAGGCTCCTGTCTTTTTAACAGACTTCAAAAAAGGAGGAGGTTATCAATTCGACTGTATGTTTTTTTTAATGTATGTTTGTTACGCGATATCTTCGCCAATTGTGAACTGATTTTGATAATTCTTTTTTTATTTGAAAGCATTTACTACCAAGTTGGTCCCATTTTAATTTGGTGAAGATATGATGAAGAACTTTAGAGATATGGAAGAAACTTCTAAAATTAAATTGAAGTCGGTTGTTTTGTTTGTTAAAAATTTAATGATATGTTCGTAATTTAGCTTTTATATATTTCTTATTTTCATTTCACAGATGGCAAAGATGTTGAAATGAAAGACACCTTGGGACATTTCACACTAGAAGTCATAGGTGCCTGTGCATTTGGTATTAAATGTGACGCATTGACTGATGGAAACGCACATTTCGTGAAGGTACATATACTTTTTAATAGGTTGGATCACCAGAACTAGATTTGTATGATTTAGTAGCTTATTTGCTATTTCTCTTATGTTAAATGGAAGGGTGATGCCTTTTCTATTTCATGCATTAATAAATAATATAGTAATATGCAGAAGTCAATGTAAATTTCCATTGTAGAACCAGATTGATCTGCAAGCTTAGAGGTATGCTGTGTAGAATAAAAGCAGGGATCATTCCTTTTGTTATTTAGCTGCATGTTGCTTATATTATTACTTTAATTAAACGAGCAAGTTTCGGCGACGAAAAATCGATCTAGCTAGGTTTCACTTTTAAAGAACCTCGTATTTACAATGTTTTCATCGAGCAAAGGTCAGTCGCCCAGGCAACTACTATTATTTTTATCGGTACTTAACATATGGTTTTTATATTATACTAGCTTTCGCCCGCGGCTTCGCTCGCGTATCCCACGGGAACATTACATTTTTCCGAGATGAAAGGTACCCTATGTCCTTCTCTGTAATCCTAACTATGTGTATGCCACAAATTAGATAGTATGTCCTAAGTGTATGCGAATTTTCAAGAAGATTGGTTCAGTAGATAAAGCGTGAAGAGCTAGAAGAGGTAACAATCAAATATACAGACTTACTTTCGCATTTATAATATTAGTTAGGATTTATTTTATAACAATCTTATTCGTAGGTAACAGTAGTTAATTTAGTAAAAGTAACTAAAATAAAAAGCATGTGATCTTTTTGCATTTATCAGGTTGCTGAAAAATTCAACTACATGTCCAAGCCCAAAAGAATATTGCTCCTGTTAACACTGATGCTGATGCCTAAGATGTTGCGCTTCTTCAACATGTCTTTTCTGAATTCTGAAAGCATCACTGAACTGATGAGAATCCTACAGACTGCGAAAGCTGAAAGAAGATCGACAGGAATTAAGTAAGATTAAATTAATCCGTTTTTTTAGATTTTCGTGTAAGTGTCAGTCATGTAATGATTACAGCCTGGACCAACGGCCTAACGTGCCTTCTGAAGCACGGAGGAGCTCGAGAATTTTGCCGCGCGTCCTCAAGCGGCTAGGTTTTTCTCAAGCTATTCTAAGCATTTAGAGCAAGTAGATAGAAATAAAGGTGAATGAATATGGCTTGACAGTAAAATTGCGCTACCGGCAGCTACCGTTCCAGTGTGATCGGCGCATATTTACAACAGTAACAAATTTTTAAAAATAAACGTTGCCTGTTTTTTTCTCTAGCCTGCAAATCATAATTGTACTACTAGATGTAGAGGTAAATAGATAGGGACGAATGACACTGATTGAACCCCAAGGTTCGGTTTTAGCCCTACCAGCGATCGCCCCGGGCGAGATGTCCCGGCGCCCCCCAATACCATTTAAATGCAAGTATAGGATTTTTTTATTGCCTGCCTCTAACCAGCCTCCCCATTGTGAGCAAAATTCACAACTACTTAAGTCTCGAACTCTCGATTAATAAGTGGTAGTAAGAATGGCGCCCCTTTATATCTGGCGCCCTGGGCAGTCGCCCAGCCGCGCACAACCCTAACGCCGCTACCGAGTATGTTTAAACTTGTGTTGTGGGATACTAACTCAACGATACTAGGTACCCAGAAACTCCGAGCAACTAGCGTGGTTATCAATTCGCCATGGAGTTCAACTATTGTATTGTTTCTTCTCTTCAGGAAAAATGATTTCCTGCAACTTCTTATTGATGCCGCCGACGTAGAAACACATGACATCGGTGATTCGGAGAAATCTAAGGCTAAATCTTGTGAGTTCGTATTATTAAACTTAATAAGAAAGCGTCGTTTTTAGCTTATTGAAATGATGTTTTAACGTACTTGTAAACTGTATTAAATTAGTCCGAAATCCGAATGTAAAAATCGAAGTACTATTATTTTGAAAGCCATCTTTAGTACGTAATAATAGAGTGCAATTTCAAATAAACACATTGATCTAAAAATCTTCGTTCACGTTTGTACGAATAAGTAGTAAATAAACATATAAAACATGTGACTGACATGTGACATGACGTGAATAATTAAAAATTGCAGTATTGGATAATTTGCGTTTGTGGCAGTCATATTTACCACAAAAATTTTCTTTGCAAAGAAAACAGTTACCTACTGTTTTTTTTTCTTTATCAGTACCTTAATCCACTGCTGGACTAAAACGTTGCACAAAGTTTTTTTAACTACACTATGTAACTTATTTTTGTACTAAAAACACATGTTTTTCAGAGGACATCTTTTATTTCATTACTTTGTAGGTATTTTAAATACTTATTCAATGGGTAAATATATTTTTTAAGGTTTGGATGATGACACAATAGACGCACAAACATTGCTATTCCTCTTAGCCGGTTACGAAACATCCAGCACGCTGCTATCCTTCGCTATTCACGTGCTCGCAACGAAGCCCGAGTTACAGGACAAACTGCGGGAACACATACAAGAGATAACGAGTGGGAAAGAGATAAGTTATGATCTGCTGTCTCAACTATCTTATTTGGAAGGATTTTTACTTGGTAAGTATAATAGCGGTATAAAATGTGTCTTGGGGCTGGGTAACTGGGTATGACATTAAAAACTGTATTCCCAACCAAGCCAAGCCTGATCTATACGAAAATTACACGATGAGATAGAAGAAGTCACGAATGGAAAAGAGAGAGAGAGAGGGATAGTGAGAGTGGAAGAAACTACGACCTATCGCAACCAAAATTATATGCATACCTATTAATCGTTTCCTGAAAATAATATTTCTGAACAGTGCCGGCTTTAGGGGCTATAGGTGTATGGTTGAACAGACGCCTATAATTTGTTTCTATAAGCTCTTGGTCAAATAAACTTATGAAATAAATTTTAGATAGGTATACAAAAGGGCGCTAAAGGCATGACTCGCCCGGGGCGCCTAGATGGCTTTGGCCGAAGAATAATGAAACAACTGAGAAGCATCAACGAAGTTCTATAGTTTTCTCATTATGAAACAGAACGTAGCTATAATTCTCCTTTAAAAAAGCCTTATACATTCTGAAGATTGTTTTTCCAGAAACATTACGCATGTACCCGCCAGTGTCGCGAGTGGACCGCGTCTGTGTCAAATCCTACACACTACCCGGTACGTCAATACAAGTGGACGCCGGTGATACTGTAGCCATTCCCATATATGGCATCCACATGGATCCTGAATACTACCCAGAGCCGCAAGAGTTCCTCCCGGAGAGGTTCATTGGGGACGCTAAGAAGGAACGCCCTTCGCACCTGTTTCTAGCCTTCGGTGTTGGCCCTAGGAATTGCATAGGTAATTATTGATTTTAAAATATAATAATATATTTAATTTGAAATTGCAAAAGAATGATGCGTCGCAGAGGTTTTAGGCTACTCTTTTATTAAGCGTCTATTGTATTTCAAGTGATAATATTACATTATTTATTTTAGGCATTCTAGATGTAATAGTAAAACCATCGACATATAATTCTCTAGATACCTAACGCTCCTACATTCACCGCTTCGATTCTAATTCCATTTAAGCAAACAAACGAACAGTAATTACAACGAAACACTCGAACGCACACATAGACAAAGATGCATGCGATTGGTCGCGACAAGGTCACGTACGCGTTATGTCGGTCAAGCAGCTAGCTTCCCGAAGCCGGCTACTCAACCGACATGGCCGCGGTCAACGCCACGAGCGGTGAGATACAATATTAAAATGTTGATTTACTTTTCATATATGAAAGGTGAGTCCTGTGTTTTTCATGTCTGTATAGCTTTTACACCACTTCACGGCACATGACGGCATTTTTAATGAATCGATTATCGCAAACACACAGCAATATTCTCAAAGGAAACTTCTTGCGACGCAACCGCACGACTCGAGTGTCACGGAGAACTGTCGCGCCGCGCTTTTTATATTTTAAGCCCCGCCCGCCGCGGTACATATCGCGTGGAATGATTTTTCGGGATTATTTATATTCTAGAGAATTATTGTTCGTAGAGTAAAACTCAAACTAAAGAGATATACCTTGTTTGCACTGTGATAATTGTATTTACACTGAGCATTGCAAGGTTTGTTATCAAAAGTCAATAGGTAATAGTTATATTTTAGATGTCGCATTGCATAATATTAATTAATAAATAAATACTATAAATTCAAAGCTTATAATGTCAAAGCCAAATACAGACCTTATTTATGACTGTGTTACAGTACAGTGCAATTTGAAACTAATGACTTCTAGATAATACATATAAGCACTTGTTTGTCAAGACAATATTGTTAGGCAGGTATTAAAATTTGTTTATCAAAGACACTCCTTCTTGTTTTCAGGTTTGAGGTTCGCGATGATCTCTGCAAAACTAGCGATGGTGACTTTGCTGAAGAACTTCAAGTTTTCAGCGTGCACTAAAACCAATGAGCCCATCAAGATTGACAAACGAGCCTTCTTGTTGAAGGCAGATGGTGGGTTATGGGTTCGCTTGGAAAAACTTTAATTGACTTTCAATTGAATAATCAGCCTCCATTCTCTTGATTTAACAGGGAAAACGTAATCTTTGTGATTTCTGCGTCAGTCAATTTAAATCCTAAACTTACATTTAGGCCCCTCGCCCACTGCGACTTTTTGTAGCGATTCTGTCGCGCGTCCACATCGATACAGTCGCGATGCGGTCGTAAGCTGTGTACCCTCGCCCACGTAAACACGATTCGGTCGCGATGCAAACGCAATACTGTCGCGCTGCAAACGCGATTCAGTAACTCCGTTCTGTCCCCGATGTCGTCCGACACGGTCGCACGTTTTCATCGCTACAGTCGCGATGCTGTAGCGCGTTGCAAATGCGACTAAAGCGCGTTAGTAGCGATGCTGTCGCGCGTCAAAAAGTTGTCGTGGGCGAGGGGTCTTAACCTTATAAAATATAAGACATTTTACATTGTATAGAAACTCTTTAGTTTGATACAATCAACATATTTAACTGGACTCCTTATCTAATATTTTACATACTGATACATCATACTCGTATTATTTTTAATTTTCTACAAGACCTTTGAAAACCTATTAAAAAATTAAAATTAGGAATAATGTTCATATTGTGTTGCCATAAACAAGACTGTGATAAATAACCTGTAGGTACAAACATTAAATATCTGATGGATGAGGTTTATTTGAAATACGTATTTTTATGTTTTATGTACAAAAAAGTACAAAATTAAATACTATTTATTAATTTAGGTATTTAGACTGCTTATTTTTGCTTGGTAGCGGTAGGATATTAAGTGAGTTAGCTAAGACTTTATTAGATAATAATAGCAGAAAAATTTGCCCTAGCTGTGCTACAAATTTTGTCATTATTTATCAAAAATATAATTATTATGGTTAAGGAAATAAAATATATGTATTTATATTTTACCTTTCTGTTTTATTTTATCAAATCCCATTTTAGACAAAAATCTGGAGGGTTGATGTACCTAAAATAAATCCTGGAAATGAACTGGGTCTTCCTATTAAGTAAGTTGAAATTTATTTATTTAATCTTTATTGCACAATAAAATATACAATAAATGATATGCATGAGTTTTAAAAATAGATTTATGATAAAAGGATATTATGCAAATTATATAATTAAATTAAAACAATGATTGGACAAAGCTTACAGGTATTCGAAGAATCACAAATTAAAGATAATTAAAGTACCAAAATTAGATTTAATCCCACCCAGTTTGTCACCAGTGAGGAGGGACGAGGGACCAGTGAACATTGATGACAAATGGAAAAGTAAATATTTTCTGACTGAACATCATTTCAGTGGGAAAACTTTTAATTCCCATTTGCCTCAACAAGAGGATTTGCTGATAAATAAGTAATCCATAACAAATCCCATTGGTTGCCACTAGGACTTTTGGATATATCCTAGTTTCATATGTGTAGAAGGAAATCCAAATAATAAGTTTTATATGTTTTGGAATGAATGCCTATAATTAAATTATTTACTTATTGACTAGTTTGACTATTGCTTGGTTGCTCTTGCGTAATTTCGTAGGCCTTTTCCAAAGTATCCGTGATGATCTTCATGTCATTCTCGATGCTTCTAGCCCAGTTCTCAACATCGCCAATCTCCTTGAGAGCACTACTGAAGTTTTCAACAAGTGTGAGCCATTGCTGGGTTTGTTTTGCGAAGTTTATAGCTCCTTGGTGTAAGAGTTTTGCTTCAGCATCTAGTTTCTTTTGGTTAAGGTAAGCCTGGGCTACTCTGTAATAGAGAATGAGTTCTTTCAAAAGGTAACCAAGTACTACTTGTAGGTCTCTTATAATTTGGTAGTTGACAAATATGATTCTACTCTTAGCATTTCAGCCCTTCTTTAACAGATTCACTGTCCTATCCCATGAGTATATATGTGACTCAAATCAATTGTTTTTCTATTGTTCTTTATTTACATAATAGCAAAGTTGTTATTTTCAGCAGTGGATCCTGGCATGGGATTCTAACATAGGGGAAGCCACAACATTCAAGTAGAATCCTCTCTTTAAATGCAACACAGTCTAAAAAACTACCTACCTTATACCTAACATTAATGATTACCATATAAAGCCATAGCAATATTAGACACTTCCTAGATAGCTAAAAACAATACTCACCCCACATTCAAATGATCAACAAGTGCTTGTGTCAAATCATTTGCTGCTACTATACATTCCTTACGCTTTTGTTCTGAAATGAGTTGCAATCTCAAATTAGTTGCAGTCTTAGGTTTCAGTAGGTATAAAGGTTTTCTAGCTTACTTAGTATTATAATATAACATTGTTTAGAGTAGCAATGATAAATCAGATTTACCAAGATTGTGGGCTTTCAGTTTCAACGAAATTACAGCAACACATCGGGTAACAACCAAATTGCCCACAGATAGGAAAGGTAACGGAATATAGGTGATCAAGCATTAAGCGCTGTCCTCACATTAACGGGATCCCGTTCCGGACAGGACAGGCCGTCCGTGTCCGTTTTTCCGTCAGGGCCGTGCCGTCCGGGCTCTGTGTTCACACATATCAGGGAAATCTGTTGGTGACTAATTATTGGGTCCAATCGCCTATCTAGGCTTTAGGCTATATAACATTACGTTCCGACAACCACGCGAACGAAGTCGCGGGCACAGCTAGTTCTTTTATAAAAGCATACAATAATGACAATGACATGTTTTATGGTACACTTTCATTTCGTATCCCAAATTATTGTATGAATACAATAATTATTGTACATTTCCCAACACTGACAACGACAACCAAAGTAAAGCGCTACCTATCAATTTGATAGCGTTTTACTTTGGTTGGTACTTGCCTTGTACAACTCGTTTCGCAGCCTGCTTTGTTTGATGCTCCTTGATAACTGAAGCTAACATTTTATTGCAGCAAGTATCTGCCGACACTTGCTTATTTGCTGTGAATATATATTAGTATTTAGCACATGTGTAGGTAAATAATTTTGTTATTTAGTTTGCTGACTTCGATAAACTTCCGTTCGTTTGTTGACAGTTCACTTTATATTTATGACATGATTAAGTGATACTAGTGATAGTGACAGTTCAATTTTCCGTCAATATGACAGTGACAGAATAATATATTTTTTTAAATAATTTTATGGCTCTGGATACAAGTCCTTTAGAGCCTATCTCTAATTTTGTTGCTAATGTGGCGTTCCAAGCAAAA
Source organism: Acrobasis repandana (assembly GCA_963576875.1). Taxonomy (NCBI): domain Eukaryota; kingdom Metazoa; phylum Arthropoda; class Insecta; order Lepidoptera; family Pyralidae; genus Acrobasis; species Acrobasis repandana. The sequence continues at coordinate 8,413,495 of OY756227.1, forward strand.
AGTTGGAACGCCACATATAGCTATTACACCAGACTACTTATCGGATGCGATTTGATGTACATTGCGTGTTTTGAAAGATTACGTTTAGATTGTTCATTACAAGACAGGCAATGTATATCAAATCGCACACGATATATAGTCTGGTGTAATAGCTTTGCGTGGAAGATTCACTTCGCTTTTCAAACTAAGAGCCGGCTTTTAGCTTTAGCTAACTACATCTAGTTGTAGGTTGAAGCTAGGTATATAAAAGAGTACCTACTCTGTGTTATAGTCGTGAAATCTTTGATTTTTTCGAGGATTCATTTCAGCATGGAAGAACTGCACCATTATGGAAATAATACATATAATATAGCAGGCACATACTCATAACGCAGTTTTCATATGTTCTTCCTGATAAGAAAGAAGATGGCGCAGACAAAAGGAGGCTTATGCCCAGCAGTGGGTACCTGAAAGCTGTTGATGATGATGATGAAGAAACAAATAGCATGTGTAAGTATGTAGATATTATAGATAGCTAGGTTTATTTGTTCCGCCTGATAAGCTGTTACGCTAGAGTTTGTACCCATTGAGTCGAAAGCTAGCAGGCATGATGTCCTGCATTAATTATAGCTCAGTAATGGAGGTTGCCATCGATTTTCGCTTATCGCTCTCGGCGGCGCCAGCTGCGTATCGCTTCGGAAAAGATTTTACCGTGTTTCAGTTTCATTACCTATGTATTTTTACAAAGCACATTACTTATGCTTATGAGCTATGTTTGAGCTACAAATGTATATTTGTGAATTATTCAGTAAGCATCTTTGTTTGATACTTAAAATTAAGTACCTTATATCTGCTTACTACGATTTCTAAAAGGATATATCTGATACTATTCTTGATTGTGGAAATATGCAGGATAGAATCCTAGGGATACAAACCTTTTAACAAGAAAAGTTTGTTAATTGGGATGTGGACTGGGTCCAAAAATGTGCTGTAACTTCGTTATTATTTGCTAATCATAAAAGATAAATACGTAGACATGCAATATTTTTTAATAACCTACCTGATGAGTGAAAAAAAATTAAGTCCACATCCGTATTGTGAGTATTTCAATGTGTGAGAGTAAATACCTACCTACTTGTTGCAAGGGTGGGGCTTTCGTTTTGAATTAGACGATCTCTAGTTAGTATGACTTGGATTTGAAAATGCGGATTTTTGGGTGGTTGGTACTTAGCTAGATTACAAAGAACAAAAACAACATTTATGAAAATTCATTTATTAAAAAAAAAAAAATGTCTAAATATTAAATAGGTACATAAGTACATAGCTTTCCATATCTTAAAGAAGTTAATACTTACTTGTACATTTTTTACTGTTAGCAAGTATTTTTTCAGGAGCTAAAATAAAATCAGGTTTTAATTGTATTAGCCTAGCCCTTCGCCACTACCCTAGCTATCACGTCGTTTTCTTCTCGTCAGCCTTGTCTACACATCCGTACTTCTCCTTAAGTTTCTCAGTGAACTCGGGGTCGTCCCAGCCCCACAGGTGGTGGGTACCGTCTCCTGTGCGGTACGACCGTTGTCTTACGATTTCAGGAGATACGCTCTTCAAGTCGTACGCTTGACCAATCTGAAAAAAAAACCCGATTAACTTAAATACCTTTTAGTCTACACTAATATTATAAAGAGGAAAGATTTGTACCTATTTTTGTATGTTTGTATGTTTGTAATGAATAGGCTCAAAAAGTACTGGGCCGATTTAAAAAATTCTTTCACCGTTGGAAAGCTACACTATTCCCGAGTGACATAGGCTATGTGTGTACCACGGGCGAAGCCGGGGTGGACTGCTAGTATTCTATAATTATGTTTACATCCTTACATACAGGCTGACTGCAAAATTTTTGGAGCCCGTTCTGTCCTTGATACTGAACTTTTTATAAAAAAAGTTATTAAAAGTCGATAAAAATTTTTGATAACTTTTTTTATAGAAAGTTTTTCAGTATAATGGACTGAATTTGCTCCAATAATTTTTCAGGTGGATAAAGAAATCACCTGTATAAGAACTGTCCTGTATAACATATAAAGTTACATTTTGCGTTTGTCTGTCTGCTAATCCGCTATTTAAGTATAGTTACTTAAACTTCTAACCACTAAACTTTTTGATGTGGTTGGTGATTGTAGTAAAAAAATATTTAATATCTTATTCTATTCCTGCATTTGTTTTGGAGTGTCAAGACTTTTAGTTAATAAAAATAAAAGATAAAATCGGTCAATTTTGGTTTAAATTCTGTCTATGCATGTAAATTCCTTTAGCTTTATCCCACTAAAAAAAAAAACTAAAAGCAAGTGAACTAATAATATAACCTCGGGTGGAATAGAATATTGTTTTATTTTTATGCTCCACCTTTCATCAATTGAGCTGTCACGTAAATCGTAATAATAAAACTATAGTTTACGGGCGTAACAAGCCCCTATTTTGATTCCGAGGCAATAAAACGTACACAGGTCACGTAGGGAGACACCTTTAGCAGACCAATGTGAAATATTATGAGAGTATAAAAATAAAATTAAGTTGTACCTACTTAAGAAAAAAGTTTATTAATATGCAATTCGACTGCCTAGCCTAAGTAGCCCTATATGATAACATCAAATCTAACCAAAAGCTTTCATAACGTGTAGATTTTTTTAGTGTATAAATAAAAAAATAACTCTATCACAATCTTTAGCCTCCTAAGCATATACCTACGTATAATATGTAGGTATTTATAGTAAAACTCATGCTCATGAACAATGTGTAAAATAGTTGAAGTGGACAATCATAGTACGACTGTAGTGATATTTGTTTTGCGGACTGTGTGGGCGTCTTCGGGCGTCGTCCGCCACTCAGTCGTCTATGAAAACCAGTGGACTCGTACAGATTTGTCGCTAGAAGCTGCCTTGAAGCAGGCAAAGGCCTACACCACTCTTTGATTGTAACTTGTTAGGTTAGGATTAGGAATAAAGAACAAAATTAAAGATAGGCTATAAAGGACTTGTATCCAGAGCCGTAAAATTATTTAATAAAAAAAATAACTATGTACGTACAGTTGACAGCAAGCAAGGGTATGATGTGTAAGTGTAGGTATGTGTGTATGTGTGTACAAAATACTAAATCTAGCATAGGCGGCTTGAATGTTGCAAGTAGAGCGTTCTTTCTGTGTCTGAAAGGGAGCGTGTGTTGGTAGGTGGTGGTAACGTACCTTAGCCATAGCTTCAATGAAGACGATAGTAGGTGTAAGCATGTTGTAGAGAGGGTACTCTGTCGCGCGGTAGTCCCACGGGAACGTGTGGTGGTAGTTGTGGAAGCCTTCCACGCAGATCATCCACGTCCCAATGTTGTCACGAGGGTTAAGTGACCTAAGGAACAAAAAATGTGTCTATTTTCTCATCATAATTTTACTTGCAGGAAATCCACTGCTGGACATAGGTCTCCCCCAAAGATATGAGAAGCAGTGGGGCCACGCCCCGGCCACCAGTCCGTAGCCGGCTATGGATTCCCCCCGTGTGGTTTCGGGTTAGAATAGGACCACTCCATCTCTTCCTGTGGATGTCGTAAGAGGGCACAAACATCTCGTGCTACAATTGCGTTTCCAAAGAGGGTTAACGTCGGGCGGCGGCCGGTTGTTAAATTTTTCACCCTAAATATTTCTTTGGGAATGCCCAAAGAGGGTTGACGTCAGGCAGGCGGCCGGTCGTAAAATTATAGCCAAATCTTTAAACTTTTTCGGCTATTTCTTCTCCAACGCATCCTTGGATATAATTATGTCAATACATGCATGTAATACCTATTTAGAGGAGAAAAAAAGGCGGGAAAGCGCACCCTGGGCTCCGAAGCAGCACAGCTGAGGATGCAACCAGGACCGCGCTTGGATGAAGAAGATAGGATAAAATTCACAATTTAGTAGTATTATAATTAAAATAGCGACTACGTACGTCGTACATGCAAGTGTGTCTACCTCAGAGGATTTTACCAAGGTCACTAGGAAACGCTGTGGGGAAACTCTAGGATAGTTAGGTCTATATCCATCAGTGGAAGTAATACCGCTAACATTATAGTTAAAATTTATAGCAAAGCATATCATCAGTAGGTATACAAGTATGTGTCCAACGTACTCGTAGGTACATTTATGAATGAGCCGTTCTGGGTAAAGGGGTGACTTCACTACTTATCAGATTTTCCGCAAAGCGTTTCAGGTGTTTTCCTACCAGACTTAAAATTCAATATTCTACCGTGCCGCTCGCCTATTGAAATTAAGCGACTTGTCGTAATGAACGCGAATGTTGCCGAAATTCGTTAATTCCAGTCAAACGGGTGACTTTAATAGTTCGCCGTCAGGTTAATAGCTCGATTACGCTCGCTCGTTCAGCGACCAGCTTAATACCGCTTTCATCCAACGAATAATAGCGAATAAAAGCGATATGGCTTCATTTGGTCAGCCTCATACGGCGAGTCTTTAACTTTTTGCTAAATGTGGTACTTTGTTGAAAGAGCTAAATTGCAGGAGTTTTAATGTTATTTCTTTTCACCAGTAGGTGATTTCAACAAGTAACGAATTACCTGTACTGTGTCATTGTCGGATACCAAATGCAAAATCGAGTAAGTAGTTATGTTGATTCGTTGCTTGTTGAAAGACGAACAAACAAACATGCCAACTCCCACATGTAAAAGTAAGTAGATGACCTAATTACATTATGAAAAAGCACGCAATATGTACGCAGGGAGACGACGTTGTTATAAACAATTATTTAGCAATCTTCAGAAATTTATTAGATACCCTCGTTTGTATACATAAAAATAATAAATGTTTGCTATATCTGCTTTGTTAATAAAATATGTTTTGTAGAGTTTTTAAAACTTGACTCTAAATAAATACAGGTATACTTACTTATGGTTACCAATAAAAAAACTTATTTATGATAGGGCTGTATACAAAGATGTTGATGCTAAGTCGTTGGTGCAGATGTTGTATCTCATGATAGTAGAGATGTATTATTCATTGGTCCAGGTCTCGCCCCAGCAGTAGACGGAGAGGACCGCCAATTGCAAGAATCACAGGAACTAATTAAAAACTTAATTGTCATAGGGTACCCAAAGGTCTGAGCAATGCTCCACATGACGTTGATGCCGATGGTGTATCGTAGGATGATGGAGATGAAGAACGCGTTGGCTCAGGTCTCACCTCAGCAAAAGAGCGGAATGATAGTTAGCAGTACGAAGCACAGGAATCAATAAAAACTTACTTGTTATAGGGCCTGTACCCAAAGGTATGGGCAAAGTTGTTAATGCTGCACACAACGATGATGCCGATGGTATATCTCAGGATAGTGGAGATGATGAAGGCAGTTGTTCAGGTCTCGCCCCAGTAGTAGACAGGAATGCTAGTTGGCAGCACGAAGTACCCAAATCAATGAAAATTTACTTGTCATAAGGCCTGTATCCAAAGGTATGGGCAAAGCTGTTGATGCTCCACACAACGTTGATGCCGATGGTATATCGCAGAATGGTGGGGATAAAGAAGGCGTTGGTCCAGGTTTCGCCCCAGCAGTAGACGGGAATGATAGTTGGCAGCACGAAACACAGAATCGGCATCATCTTCATGTAATGTCTGAGGAAAAATTTATTTCGTAATCTTTGATTGTTTTCCTTGTATTTACAAGTAATAGTTACCTATTCTACTCGTATCATCAACAACGTATTTAACCGTACATAGTATTTAATTGCTTTACCATTATTTTTTATAAATTTGAGAAAATATTAGAATCGAGTGACAAGATAGCCCTTGAGCCTAGCCTCTACTATTGTAGAGGCGTCCCCTTATCCACCAATATGGGTGACGCTAAGTTCGTCTCATTTTGTCGTCCTCAGACCATCTCGCGCCTAGAGCGACCGCTCCACTCGCTCTACACTTGGGTCGGCCCTTTTACTGTTTATTCTTCAAAAGCCATTACGGCAATTGAAACACATCTGCACTTGAAAAGAAAGAACTTACTTCTTCTGAAACATGACTACTGGATCAGCATAGAGGTCAGTGAGATCAATCCTGCGGCCTCCTTCGATGACCTCCGGGGTCTTCTTGCAGCAGAGCCAGCCCATGTGGGAGTAGAACAGGCCCCGTTCTGCGTTGTGGGGATCAGCGTCCGTGTCCGCGTACTTGTGATGGGTGCGGTGGTCACGGGCCCACTCGAAGATGCAGTCCTTTTGAAAAAGAGGATAGGTACCTATATTATATGATCTGCCGCCATAAGATGAAAGACTTGTGAAGAAAGTTTTGGCCTTTCTCTTGGCCATTTTAGTTTTCAATTCCATTAAATCTATACTAATATTATAAAGCGGAAGAGTTTGTTTGTTTGTGTAAACGCGCTAATCTCAGCAACTAATGGTCCGATTTGAAAAATTATTTTTTTGTTGGGTAGTCCATTTATAGAGGAAGGCTTTAGGCTATATAACATTACGTTCCGACAACCACGCGAACGAAGTCGCGGGCACAGCTAGTTAAAAATAAAATTAATGTTGCCTTTACAGGAACTTAATTACCTACTGTGTAACTGCTGAGGTTATCTAGCTTACTATACTGACAGCAAAATAAATTAGCATCTAAGTAAGTAGTATTTAGTTTTTGCGAGAATTTTTCTAATCTTAAAAAGAAGACAACTCACTTGAAAGCCCATAGTTTGCCAGATCATGAGCAGGACCCTGAGTGGCGTCTTGGCCTTATAGCACCTGTGTGTCCATAAGCGGTGAGAGCCGGCGCCGATTCCAATTGCGCACATCACGTGCACTGCGAACGCTGAAAATTAAGGCTTTTAGAATAACGAGCAAGGGAATCGAGTGAACTTCTCAGAGTTTACTTCATCAATCTAATGTATATATATATGTTCAAATAAATTGTCAACATTTGAAAAAAAAATAATATTAGGAATTAAAAATAATAGTAACATAGTCAAAATAAAACTATCCCAAAAACTCTTCTAGACTAAAAAAGCATTTTTCTAAAAGGTAGGTAGTCTTTAAGTTTTCTCAAAAATATTTTTGTTTCTTTTTTCAGATTTTATAGTCGCGGGTATTTTATTATATATTTTCACAGACATAGACAATTCCAGAGCTTGAGGCCTGTTTACATGTAAGTTTCTTACTTTGTAACCTGAAGTGCGCTTTTCGGCGTTCTCATCTCCAAATTTGACAGCAATTGAACGAGTAGCCAGAAATTTTGTCAAAAGTTGAGAGCAGTTAAGTTAGTAAATAAGTAACATGTAAAGGTATGAGATCACAAAGAAATGGTTTTTTTTTCTCACAAGTTGATCTAAACCTAGCTAAGGCATATAAAGTATAAATACTAATATGCTTACCAAAAACATTTGTCTGCCATTTCGCACTGGTTAGTGCCAAATAGACTCCATATAACGAGGCCACGTGGAGGTACAGGAACCAGATGATATTGAACCACACGTACTCGTACTTTCTAGGCCTTGCGTTCTTCAGCACGGAGACATCTTTCGCCAGCCCCAGGTCAGAAGTCTGGGTGTCGCTTTCAAATAACACACCACTCACTACTGGGTCCACTTGGGGAGGCATTGTCTACAAATTAAAAAATATTTTATTTTCGGAAGGTCATCACACATCTTATATGGAAATCAAAAATGTTCTTTTATTGACTTGACAATATTACTGAGTTTCAAATGAATATACGTACTTATTAAAACTTCTAATAAAACAAAATATTTTATCCGATATGTTACATGTCTGATCACCAATGTAGGCTAGACACCTAATGTTTCATAATTATAAGTGAGTATAGAACAAGTCCATCGATACGCTTTTGTTTTGTAAGTAATTTAATAATGTATTTTTTTAACTTTATTACAAATGAAATAGGCGGACTTAAAGCTCAGCTAGTAAGCTTATCTACCGGACAACCCACTTGTGATGCCGAGAAATTTAATATTTACCAGTCCTTAACAAATAAAATGTTTATTTATTAACCAATCCTTTACTTTCGTACATCATATAATTGAAAGAAAAAATTTACAATTTCGCAACGACCACTGCAGACAAATAAAGTGATTTAAATTATTTTTTTAGCATTATTATAAATCAGCATCTAAAGCGCATCTGTAAATGTATATTTTTTAATAAATTGTTTATTAAATTATTATAAATTTAATGAGATAGTTAACTAACCGAGACAATTTTCTCCTCGGGACTAAACTAAAATACGTCGATTCACTGCCTTTTAAACCGAAACTTCTGGGAACAATGAAAAACGTCCGCTCCGGCAATGGAGCATCGGGTCAAGCGAGTTAATTTCGTATAAGTAATTTAATTTATTACGTAAGTGTGTATTGTAGTCAAATTAACGGAGGTGGCGAAGCGGTGATCTTTACAAGTACATACAAGTACTTATTTAAAAGAGAACTTACCTACAGAACTTGAGGTAGTTGAGTAGAACAAAACTAAATGCAAACGCTCTTGAACTTGCCATTTTAAAATATAGGCCTATTGTATCATCATTGAGTAGTATTAACAAACAACTGTTTTAGTTGTAGTAGGTATGCCGTTACTTATGCGTGATGTTTTTGTATACCACAGCACAGGAGAGTTGATCTACTATGGAGACAAAACTCAACGGTCTAAGTTTATGGCCGACCTTACAATTATCTAACTTTCAGAATAAACATTGCCGCAATGTAATACGTTTGATCAGTCAATACGAGTACACGAAAGGCAATATACCTATATGAAGTGAGACACTGAATTGAAGTCAGTAAGTCCAACCTGTACGTAACGGAAATTTAATCACGAAACCGCATATTTCGGTGTCATCTCTAAGCTGTTCGGAATCCGTAGTGAAGCTATAACTCACAAACAGCTTTGAACATCGGCTGGTGTTATGAGTTCAAACGGCAACCACAGATTGGGGGCATAAAATATAAAGGGTAGTGGATGAGACATTTCAGTCACCGTATTTGCTCTTGTTTGCTGCTACTTTGCATGATTAAGGTTCTTCAAAAAGCGGCATGAAACGGTTTTTTCAGGAAAGGAAAAAACACACTTGGCACCTCTTATTTAGCATGCTTCCTTAGTTTGCGGTCACCTAACAACGCAATCAATTGGACCGTGTGCCTAGATCTCTAATCTGTTTAAGTACCTATTACCTAGTATAATACAATCATGGTCACATGGTCTTTGTTTTCGTTTTTTGTTTTCGTTTAAGCGCGTTCTCGGTTGCATCCTCAGCTGTGCAGTTTTGGAGCCCGGGGTGCGCTTTCCCGCTTTTTTTTCTCCAAATATAACATGCATGTCAATGGTCACCCAAGGATGCCAAAGATATTGCAAAATGGAGAAGAAATAGCCGGAATAGTTTAAATGATTTGGCTATAGTTTTACGACCGGCCGCCTGCCTGACGTCAACCCTCCTTGGGAATGCAATTGTAGCACGAGATGTTTGTGCTTAGCCCTTTAGTCGCCTCTTACGACATCCACAGGAAGGGATGGAGTGGTCCTATTCTAACCCGGAACCACACGGTCACATGGTCTTTGTCTTGATCTTTTGTATAATATAGATAAGGAATGCCAGACGAGGTATCTTTCTGTGACATCTTTAATTTACTGAGGGTCGGGAATCCGCTCGTAATTTCCGATCGCTGGAACGCAATCACTAGCTAGGATATAATTAGGTAACTGAAGTCCATTGTGCTGGAAATCAATGGAATATTCATTAGGAAATACGCATAACAAAGGGAATATTTGTTGTACCTAATTAGTCTTCCAGTCTTGCATGCATTTTGTTTTCAATTTCTTAGATTTGAAGCACAGGTCGATTGATGTATGGAGATCTTGTGGTATATAGCGTCGGTACGACTGGCCATGAATTTTTACTATGTAACTTATGGGTGAATAAAATACTCGTATTTCATCAAGATAAAATTACACCTAGGTATAAAAATATCTAGAGTTAATCAAGTTTATAATGTTATAAAATTGTTCCTTATATTATTAGGTATAATTTATTATGGTCTACATTATTAAACAGTACATCAATAAATACCTATATATATATGAGAACAAATCACACTGATTGGATTGAGCTAGCCCTATAGGTAGTAAGTTTAAACTTGTATTAAAGGATACTTAGTCAACGATATAATGTAGACCTCAATGTAGACCTTCTCAATAAACTTGATTGGCTCCTTAATAACTGCATTCGCTTTATCTTCTGTCTTCGAAAATATGATCATGTGTCTTCTTATCGTTCGGAGCTTAATTGGCTTCCTATCCGCCAACGCAGGGAACTTCGGTTACTGTGTACTCTCTTTTCGATTCTTACGAATCCTGATTACCCTCAATATTTAAAATGTAAATATAACTACCTTTCAGACACTCATGATCGACAACTTCGTTCTAATGAGACTCGTCAGCTCTTTATCCCCCTTTTTCGGACTAATTTCATGTCAAACTCATTTTCTCTTCAAGCTTCACGACTCTGGAATTCTTTACCCGGTGATATTAGAGAAATTTCTACCAAATTCTGTTTTAAGAGGAAAGTCCACGCCCTCTTTTCAAACTCCCTTTCTGTATAAAGTCATCATCATTCAGTTCTTCTTTTCATTAGCTATTTCTTTGTTATTATATTTATTAGTATATGTATTGTGTAAGTAGGTATTTACTCTGATATATTTATATATAATATATACATATATATAATAGTGTGCATGAAGTACTTAGTATTTTTGATGTAAGTATATAGGTATTTATAGCTTTTGCGCCGCACAATTTTCTCTGCTTATCCCTATGGTTGACTGGGAGAAAATGCTCTTAGCATTAAGTCTGCCATTTGTTAAAAGTATATTTTTACTTTGGACAATAAAGTTTGATAAATAAATAAATAATCCTAACTAATATTATAAATGCGAAAGTGAGTTTGTATATTTGTTTTTTACCTCTTCACGCTTTATCTACTGAATCAATCTTATTGAATCCTAACTAATATTATAAATGTGAAAGTGAGTTTGTATATTTGTTTGTTTGTTACCACTTCACGCTTTATCTACTAAACCAAAATCTTCTTGAAATTTCGCTTTGACATAGTTAGGAGTCCTGAAAAGGACATAGGGTACCTTTCATCCCGGAAAAATGTACTGTTTCCGTAGGATTTGGGATATGCGGGTAAAAGCTAGTATTTTGTAATAAATTCAAATATAGATAAACATCTAGGAAAGTTTAAAAAAATCATTTTTCATCTTGAATTGGCTGGGGATCGAAGCAACAAAAACAGTTAACCATTACGTCACGCACGGGGGTCGTTATATTTACATAGACAGCTAACACGCAGCGATATGTACGCATAAATTAGGGACGCAGAATGCAATACCATTCAACCATAACAAGAATTATTCTGTATTAAATAAAAAAGGTCTGTGTTTCTTACATTTTAATTTAACTGAGTTGAGAATACATTTTTTTAATATGGGGTAGTGTTTAATTTTCATTCAGAAATTATTTATTTAATGTTCCTTATAATTATTGTCAGTAGTCAAAACATAATGCCGGTATCTGGCCATAGAACCAACAAACTACTGGCTACTAGCTACTAATAATGACTAATATATTATAATTCATTATTTAATTATGATCGAAAAGCATCGAAATATAATATTCGTAGCCGAGAAGTTACTAATAAGGTCACGTCAACCAGCTGTCATTCCATTATCTTTAGTCTTTCGAAAAAAATTGGTTGTCTGTAAAGTCGGTTTACTGACGATAGTTGAACGTGACAACGTCTTAAGAAAATACTGATGAAATGGTAGCATTTTTCAAAAGAAAATTTTAATTTCATTTGTTTAATAGATGCCTTACATGAAACGCCTCAGAGCGAGGTAACGCCGCATGAGTCATGTTTTTTCGTGCGTGCAGCCGGCTCTATCGAATTATATTAGGTCCTTACATATGAAATTGCCGATTTTCAATACTGGCTACTTTAAAATCATATATCTTGCGTTTCATTAGGAATTCCAAATTCAAATTTATTTCGAAATAAAGCCGGAAAAATATTGTTTTAAAATTCGTATTTCATTTGTTTTAACATCATTTGTTTGAGTTTCAACATTGCTATAACAACAACTATGGACAAATTGAAAATTCGCGGTATTTACGAATACGAGTTCCACCGTGGCACCAGTGCTGCAGAAACGACTCGAAGAATTAACGACGTGTATGGACCAGGCACCGCTAACGAACAAACGGTGCGTTTTTGGTTTCAACGTTTCCGTTCTGGAAATTTCGATTTACACAATGAGCCTCGTGGACGACCTGATACTCAAGTGAATAACGAAGAATTGATGGCGATAGTGAAAGCGGATCCATCCCAAACCACTTCTGAATTAGCAGCAGCCTTCGGCGTAAGTGACAAAACGATACTTATCCACTTGCGCCAAATCGGAAAAATTAAAAAACTCGAAAAGTGGGTACCGCACGAATTGACTGAAGCAAACCAACAAACACGCGTTGCTTGCTGCGTTTCTTTGCTTAATCGCCACAATAATGAGGGGATTTTGAACCGTATCGTGACTTGTGATGAGAAATGGATCCTGTACGACAATCGGAAGCGATCATCACAATAGCTTGACCCTGAAGAACCGGCAAAACCTTGCCCTAAGCGAAAACTGACCAAAAAGAAGATTCTGGTTAGTGTTTGGTGGACCAGTGCTGGTGTTATCCACTACAGCTTCTTGAGATCAGACCAGACGATTACTGCAGACTTGTATTGCCAACAATTGCAAACAATGATGGAAAAGCTCGCCATTATACAACCGAGACTGATGAATTGCTCTAGCCCACTGCTCCTTCAGGATAACGCTAGACCACGCACTGCACATCAAACGATCGCCAAGTTAGAGGAGCTGCGACTGGAACCTCTGTGTCACCCACCATACTCTCCAGACCTTGCCCTAACCGTGGTAATCGGTTAGGGCAAGGTCTGGAGACCGTCGTTTTTCAAAATTTGGATAACTTTTTACAAGGAAAAAATTTCAAATCTGATGAGGCAGTCAAAACCGCCTTCAAACAGTTCATAGACTCTCGCTCCCAGGATTTTTTTTCCAAAGGTATCAATGATCTGCCTATAAAATGGAAGAAGTGTATCGATAACAACGGCGCATACTTCGATTGATTAAATAATAATTTCATTAAAAAAAACTTGTTTCACTTTTTTGATACTGAACGGCAATTTCATATGTAAGGACCTAATACGACGTTGTCACGTCAAAAAAATTTTTTTCAGGTTCTTGTATATTCTTAATCACAGGTTACGCCAGACAACTGTCAGTTTTTCGCAATTAGCTAATATTGTGAAAAACTTATCACTCCGAGAACTCGGCGCATCATGATAATCAGCATTACAGCTGGAGTGGAAACACCGGCTCGAGGTCCCATTCAGAAAAATCTGAGTTTCACGCATCACTTGCTGCGTTTACTCGATTGTTTGCTACGCCTCAGGTTATAAACAACCTTTTCAAATTTTCTACTTTACAGAATATCTATCTACTCGTGTGTATAGGAAATGAAATATGAATCACGCCGCATCGTAATAATCATCATCATTACAGCTGGAGTGGAAACCCCGACTTGAGGTCGGTCCCATTCAGTAAAATCTGAGTTTCACGCATCACTTGCTGCGTTTACTCGATTGTTTGCTACGCCTCGGGTTATATACGACCTTTTCACATTTTCTACTTCACAGAATATCTATCTACTCGTGTATCCTTATTCTTCTTGTAATTTAAGAGCTTGCTTTTATCGGTGGAGTTAAATGGAAGTACCGTGCCATTCCTCTTCTCTATGTTATCTTTTTAATGTCCTGGTAGGACTTAAGTCTTATCTTTTCTTTACTTAGTTGGAAAAACTTCATTCTCGGTCTTCCTTTTCCTCTTCTCCCTTTTATTTTTCCTTCTACTATTATTCTGAAGAGACTGTCATGTGTTAAAATGTCCAGTCCAGGCATCTTTCTTCTACTCGTGTATATAGAAAATTAAATATGAATCACGCCGCATCTTAATAATCAGCATTACGGCTAGAGTAAATTAAATAATGGATTAAAAGTGGAAATAAGCTTTTACTTCATTGACATACTAGAAAGTGGTTAATTTTACTTATTAAAGATATGTCAGATGCCTTTAGGCAGCTACTGACACGAAAAATAAACAAAATTGAAAAGATCTTGCATGTAGAATATGAATTTAAAGGTAAAATATCTGACTCAAGTGTCAGCCAGTAATGTTTACAGATTGGTACAATCAGTGAGTGTCTTGTAAAAACCATAAAAATAAATACTACCTAAAATTAAATAACTCAAACAAAACCTTTAAAATGGTAACTGTTTAATGGTAATAGTTGTAAGAAGCAGAAACACGTGCCACAATTGTTATTTCATGTTAATTCGGATATTTCATTCGATTGTATTAAAAAAAACCGGAGTTAATTCCAAACATGATCCGTGAGTGCGATATGCATGTCGCAGTTGGATTGCATTATACGCTGTTTTAAAAAAACCTTTAGTTCGTTGGCATTACAGCTTGGCTTTGTGAAACAGCTGAATATCGTTTAGCTGGATTGTCAATGTCTTTCGTTTAACAAAATAGGTATACGTATAGACTGCCGAATAGGTTATATTTAGGCATGTTGTTATCAAACATATTTATGACGGGGCAATCCATTGTTATTTTTTTTAATCACGCGTGGCATGGAAATAAAACCTTAATTCAACTTCTTACTATGTAATCCACGTTTAACATAATATTACACCAATAAGGAATGATAATCATCTCAATGCAATTGGATTTCGACATGTTCTAAATGCGACATCTCAATGGCGTATCAGTAAATTATAAGATGGGGCAATACTTCTTCTTAATTTTTTTTAACCTCGCGTGGCATGGAAGTAAAACCTCAATTCAACTTCTAATTATGTAATCTAATTTCCAACATCATAGAACACCAATAAGGAATGGAACTCGGGCCGATGCAAGTGGATACGTTTAAGAAGAAATTTATCGAAGGCCATATTTGTTGTTATGACAAATTCGGAAATAAAATCTACAATCTCACGTCTTCCGCCGCGGTATTGATTAATACAAATTGTTCATGCCATTCTGCGTATAAGGGTTTAGTTATTTACCCAAAGCGCTTCACGTCATTCGCTGTTTTACGAAACCGAGTTGTAATGCCAAAGAGCTAGAGATTTTGTCAATAGCGGATTATACAATCCAACTGCGACATACATATACCGATATTGTAATTTAGGGAAGACTTTATGTTAAGGAAATAAACTTGGCAAGTTGAATATTTAATTTTTTTTGATTACTAGGAACAAATATCTATTTACTTACTTTATAAGGTAATTGTACCAATCCTTGATACTGCCCTAGAAGTTGATATATTTCACTTTAACTTATTATAATAAGAATTCCTTCACAGGTATCAATGAAACGTTTATTAATTATACTAGTATCAACATCTCATAATCCAACCTGGAATTACTTTCTTTGTGATGGCTGTCAGACATTGATATTTTAATTTTTTTTACAATAGTGTCCTCACTTGTTCGCCGCTCAATGTTTATGATAACTAATTTGCTAAGGACCTTACTTGTTTAAAACTGTGTTACTCAAAATTTAAGCTCATAGAATGGTAAGTATTTACATTACTCTATTTGGGATTGTATATATTATGTAAATGTTTTATTTTTTAACAGTTTTAATAATATTTAAACGAAATACAAGGGTATCAAATACTAGGACAAAAAACATCTGATTTCCAGTACTCGATACAACTATTATCTACTAGGTATATTCTCATATGCTCGATTCGATCGATTTTTTATTGTAATACAATAAGGTTAAGGTTGAACTATCTTAGTTTCAAATTTGGCTTTTCTAAGTGACTCCTACCTAGTCGTTGATCAATTACTGGAACATAAAATATTAATAACTAGTACATAAGTAAAGTTGTCTTTCTTTTTTGTGCAGGTACCTACTTATTAAATTGATAAAATACGTTGAAAATGCCTACAATAAAAGAAAAAATGTTCAGTTATTCCGAAGAGGATATAACGAAAGCATATAATTTTTATTCTATTCTAATGAGGTAAAATCTGAGACTTCAATATCCGCTGCCTCTACAAAATATAATACTCCTTAAAGCACTTTTTCACTTAAAGTGTATGGCAAAACACCTCGGGTAGTAGGTCAATGGCGATTATAATGATGATATCAATATTTTTTTGGTTTTTTCTGGTTATTTAAAAAAGTTTAAGTTTATGGCTTACTTAATTTTTTTTAAGAAAAATGTTGAAAAGTTTTGTGGAATTATTTTCTACAATTAGTGTGATTTTTTAGATTATTGTATTTTTTTGTAAAGAATATACATATCAAGTACCGGGTCACTAGCTTGAAAAAGTCATAGTCAATTACTGGGACACGTGAAAATTTGCCCACCAATTACTGGTACATTTTTAGTCCTCTCAAAAAATCTATATTAAAATAAATAACACTTATTATCTTGACTTAAGTTCAATGTAAGAGAAATGAAAGTCTGATTAAGGGTCGGCACCATGTAAACTAGGTTTGCGCGGGCAACAAGTTTGTACAGAAAGCGTTTGATTTAAGTCAAATAATGTATACACATAGATAGAGGAAGAGTTGGGACAGTAGACGAAAAAAAGGATTTTTTAAAATATTTTGTAGTTTTCCTAAAAACAAGCATTGAATTTACCCAAAAACATGCAAAACGCACTTTGCGCGGGCAATAGTTATGGCTTAAGTAGAAAAGACCACTAAGAAAATTACATACCTAGTTATAGGTGAATAGACTAGCCAGTAGACGAAAATCGTATTTTTTTAATTGTCATTCAGAAAAAGTAAGATAATTGTAAAGAAACCTGAAAGAAATATTTTAGAAAATCTTGCTACAAACTGGCTTGTTTTTCTGCGTAAAGAAATATTCTAACAAGGGATTGCATATATTTTATAAAAATAAAGGCTATTTTGAAACATTATTCTTAATATTTGCTAACAATGCAATCACGCAATAATAAAAAAAATAATTTTAAAAATTGGATGTTTTGCAACGTTTTTGACATAAATCTCTGAAATGGCGGCCATGATTCTTCCATACAAATTCAGTTGCCCGCCGGGCGTTCAGGAAGGAGGCCGTGTCGAATTTTTCAAAAAAATCCATTTTCAAATTACGTAAAATTGCATTACAGTCTAAAATATTTCAATAAAAAACTATGTACAAACTGCCAAATTATGTCATACTTTTGCTACACTATGGTAAAGTTTTGACATTTTGTTGACGTTCAAGTAAAGATGTAATGCTATCGCAGATACGGCATCGCACATTTTTTTTTAAATTTTATTGAAAATTAAGTCAATGAAAAAAATAATTTGTTTGATTTATTACCTATATTTTTTAATTGGCGATTAGGGTGAAAATCGGATTGGAACTTTCTCGGGTCGCGGAATAATATTAACTGTTTTTGTAATAAAAGGTGCTGTTTAATTAGGGTTTTACAATTATTTTGAGGGGTGATTCAGTCTGAAATTTTGAACAACTTTTCCCCATGAATGTATATCAAAATACGAATTGACATTATGCGTAATATATCGAACCACAGGCTATACTAGATCTATACTTGGCTTGGCAGGCAGGCTATAGTAGGCTATTTATCTACACTTATATTATAAAGAGAAAAGATTTGTTTGTTTGTTTGTTTGCATTACATGGCTCCGAAACTACTGGACCGATTTAAAAAAAACTTTCACCGTTGGAAAAGTACACTATTCCCGAGTGACATAGGCTTTGTGTGTACCAAGGGCGAAGCCGGGGTGGACTGCTAGTATAGTATAATGATATTAAAACAACAGTCAAAAATCAAAAAAAAATCTGCATTTATATACAAAAGTGTGCAGCCGCCTGGGAAATTTGTATAGGAACCGATTTTTTCGGTGTTTTTACTGTGTTTAGGGTTTCGCTTGTCTGTCTGTCCGTAAGTCACAGCCAATTTGCTACGAAACTATTAGAATGATTTAGTTGAGATCTAGTACCTACACTTATGTAATTTAGTAACAAAATCGTGTGACATCAAATGAAAGAACTTTTTATGACAATTTTAAATATATTTATTTTTTATTATTTCTTAGATCGGTATTTTTAAGTTATTTAAGAAAATGGGCGAAAATTTACCCCCCCCCCCCTACTAAACTACTGGACCGATTCAGTTGAAATGTGGTGCACATAATGTAAATTTGTGACCCAAAGACGGAAGTAAAATGTAGGTAAATGAATAAATAAATAAAAAATGGGGCCACTTTATGGGAGATAAATGAGACATTAAAAAAAGGGTTTTGTATACTATATCGCGTAAAATATCAAATGAAAGAGCTTTTTATGATAATATTATTGGCTCCAAGCGTTGCCCTCACCTCAACTAGGCACTCACCTAGATGATAACTCTTTACGGGTTGCAGTCGCCTTGAGGCTAGGTTGTAACGTCTGTGAGCCACACCGTTGCCCATGCGGTACGCACGTTGATGCTAACGGCTACCACGGCCTCAGCTGCTTAAGATGCGCCGGAAGATTCCCTAGACACCATGCACTCAATGATATCATCCGCAGAGCCCTAGTGTCGGCAAACGTACCTTGCGTCCTTGAGCCTCCCGGACTTTGCCGCACGGACGGTAAACGTCCAGATGGGCTCACCTTAATACCGTGGGAAAAAGGCAGATGCCTACTCTGGGACGCCACTTGCGTGAGTACCTTCGCCACGTCCCATTTATCTCGTACAGTCCAGAAAGCAGGATCCGCTGCAGAATGTGCCGCTAAAGTAAAACACGTTAAGTATGCGGAATTAAATCAATACCATTTCATTCCATTCGCTGTCGAAACTGGCGGGCCCTGGTGTGAGGAGGCCAAAAAATTTATCGCTCATTTAGGGCGACGCCTGCGTAACAATCGAGGCGATCCTCGCTCCGGAGCATACCTGACGCAACACATTGCCCTCGCCATTCAGCGTGGCAATGCGGCTGGCGTTATGGGTACTTTTGAGCCCGGTATGCTCCGAGGTGGGCTCTTCGATTAGCATTATATTTAATATTTTTATTATTATTCCTTCTTCTGTTTTGTTTTCTTTGTTTGTTGTTTGTAATATTAGTTTTAGATTTAATTTATTATTGTTATATTATAAAATATTTAGTATAAAATTGTAATTTTGGTTAGCAATATTTAATAAAAGTGAATCAATATATTAAATATATTTTTCTATATTTTTTAAGTT
This sequence comes from Acrobasis repandana, assembly GCA_963576875.1. Classification (NCBI taxonomy): domain Eukaryota; kingdom Metazoa; phylum Arthropoda; class Insecta; order Lepidoptera; family Pyralidae; genus Acrobasis; species Acrobasis repandana. The sequence goes on from OY756227.1 coordinate 8,432,837, forward strand.
GGTGTTTTTGAAGTTATTTTTGAAAATAAATAATAAAAATACACTTATCTCCGAAACCACTGAACCCAATCTTTTGAAAAATATACAGTTAATAGTTCTTTACCTATAGATTACAGGAAAACCTATTAGAAGATAAGAAATAAAAGGGTGCAATAATGCTAATTACTGCTTCATTAATCAACCAATTGTTTTAGCTGTTTTCAGGAAAAGATTTCTTTTTAGTGCTTTTTGTTGATTCGTTAAAAATATTGTACAAAATCAAACAGTCAAGTCATTGATTGAGCACATACAGCTGCTAAGCCGAGACTGTTGATCTGTTCAACGTGCAATCTTTTTTACCCTCCGTACTGACATAATAAGGTGAATAGAAGTGAAAGGTGTTACGATTGCAGATGGTCGCTAAACGTATTGTTTCTCAAAGAAAATTCAAATGTGTACATTTCCTGTCAGTGGAACACAAAACATGTAGTTTTCCAAGTCACCGCTCGCGTAAAATACTATTTGATTGTATTTTTGAGAACGTCATGTCAGCGATAAGTAATATTGATTTACACAGAAATATCATAAATTTGTCTATGGTTCCCTAAAATTTCAACTTAACCAAAATAAACCGGCCACGTGCCGTGACGGGCCACGTGCAGTGTAGGGTTCCGTAGTCAGTACCTACTTGTTTTATGTAACTAACAACTGTTTAACTTTAGATCTGAATTCAGTCCATGATACTGAACAACTTACACCAAGGAACAAACGAAATACAAAAATTATTTTTGATCTCTTACACACAAGATTTGGCAAAATGTAATATTTATGTAATATATGTATGGTAATGTAAGGACAAATCACACTAATTAAGCTAGCCCCAAAGTAAGTTTTAAACTTGTATTATGGGATACTAACTCAATGATACTATATTTTATGATAAATACATACATAGATAAACACCCAAGACCCAGGACAATTTGAAAAAGACCATTTTCTAACTTGCCCTGGCTGGGGCTCGAACCCAGAACCTCCGGATTAGCGGTCTAGCGTGTTAACAATTACGCCACGGAGGTCAAATGGAAAGCAAACATTTTCTTTTCGTATTTAATTATGTGTTCCTTAGGAAAAGTTGTTCAGTATCATGAACTGAATCCACCTTAAATTAGTTTTAGTACAGGGAGACGTTATATACTACTGCCGTTAATTTTTTTAAGTATCCATATATAACCGTTTAACTGACAGAGAGGGAAGACACATAATTCTAACAAAAATTTGCAAACAAAAACCAAATATTTCACAAACGGATTGCTAAAACGAAAAAGGGTGTTCATAATATTTTTGAAGACCTATTCAACGACGTCTCACACCACACATTATTTTTTCAAGTTTTTATTACCACATATCCATGCCCATGCCCAATTACAGCTTTCTAGTACTAATAGTCTATGAGTAAAACTGGGGACAGATAGACAGACAGACATGACGAAACTATAAGGTTTTCTTGTTTACTACGGAACCCTAAAAAGCTGCGTGAAACGATACAGATTCTCTATTCTAAGGGTTCTTTGTCATTTGCGCTTTAACAAATTTCAAAATACGAGTAATCAAAACCACTTGTGCAAATATTTCGCTCCACTTCGCATACGATAAATTCAAAAATTGATGGATGAATGACCATGCTTTTACAGGTTAAGCAACTTCTAGCTTGGTCACAGTTAGGATGGGTGACCGTGCTTTCAATCTTAATGTTGTCCAAGTCAAATGTTTAGATTCTTATGAATAAATTTCAGTTTTCTCTACCTACATAACTTGGCAGCTATTTAAATTTCAATTGTTTTGTCGGAATTTGAACTTGGCATTTTTACATTTATGTTTTTGATGGGATAAACACCCAAGAACAGGACAACAAAAAGGCCATTTACCAACTTGCCCTGGCTGGGAATCGAACCCAGAACCTCCGAGTGACGGACTAGCGTGTTAAGGAATCGCCACGGAGGTCGACTAATAAATTGAAAAAGTAATAAATTTTACGCAAGATTCGAATAACTATAACTTGGATTTTTTAGAAAGTGCTATATGAATTTCACATATATTTAAACTCGCTTTTTAAATAAACGTCTTGCATTCACGCACACTACTGTATTTTCGACTTTACTTTTTCTACTGATAGCCTGTCTACTAAAGTGTTAAGTACATTATAATGACGTCTGCCAAGGCCTTAATTCAGAAATAATAATTCAAACAAAATAATTCTTTGATTTGATTGATTTGAAAATTTTAATAAGTATCGCGGAATGGAAGTCTTGACGAAAAGAAACAAGTAAGCTGTATACTAATTCTACGTTACAATTTATAATTACCTACATCTATTGTCCCGTTTACACATTATTAACTCTATGTAACTTCATCTTGACATTTTTATCCCCCTAGCGGGAAAATTTTGCATATTTCAGAGCCAAATCCGACCACGTGGCTTAGTGCATACAGTCCTTAATATTTGTTACTTACTTTGAAAATTCTAACTGAAATAAATACCTACGTTTATATAAAAGAAAACGTGTTTTTTTCTCCAACCACTCCCGTGTTGGAGTATGAGAGGTATGTGACAAGTTTTTCGCTTGCTTCGAATACCTACCCAAAAATTGGTGCCAGCTCTCGGACCACAAACTGAGGTACTCCTTTGTTATAGGTGTTCAGCCAACGTGTTAAGATTCGATTGTGTGTGTTTTTCATGTACGCACTTAAATGGCAAAAAAATCTCATTGGAAGAACCTGATTGGTCCGGGCGTGTGTTTATGTGAACTCCATTATTTCAATAATTATAATAGGCAAAGATCCTCAAGGACATACAAAAAAAAAAAGTATCTAGCATACGTAAAACATAAATAAGTAGGAATCTGTTAAAAGTCTATTTCACTGTGACCTCGCAATATTAATTGGCTTGAAATTTATATAATACGTTACTACTCAAATTTGCTTTCAATGAGCGGTTTACGTGGTTAAGGCAAAATGGGATTTATAAAACAAGAAAATAATGCTTACTAACTTTAAATAAATTATCACAATTTATCCTAACCAACCTCTTTTTTGAAATGAAAATTAAAAACAAATCTATTAACGTACTTACTCATTATTAAAATTAAGTACGTCACTCAATATTAGAGTTAAGTACGTCACTCATTATTAAAATTAAGTAAGTCTCGCATATTAGCACTGAAATGAAATGCGCATTCGATTTAACTCATAAAGAGCGGCTTTTATAAATAAATTATGACAAGCTAAGTAGATAATCCAAACGGGTATTTGCGCCACACGAGGCACAAGAAATTTCATTTTGAGAGTGAGGCCACGACGACGGCGGCCATCTCGGCTGTTCAGGCCCATTCAATCCTGTCGGGACGCGAAGTAATTGTGAAATGGATTGGCCTCTGCAAGGTTTGAGAGCCCTCCATCAAAGGAGTTCGATTGTGACCAATGTATCTAACGTAATTGCCTGTTAAACGACGCCTCTACCGAAATAAAGATTTTTAAACCTTTGAAAGTGTGATAATCGTTGTGATAATTTTTGAAAGAGTTAAGTAAACAAACTTTTTAGCTTTTTTTTAGACAGGTGTTCTGGTTGTATTAACCTACTTGAAAAATTAAACAGTTAGGAAAAATCTTTAATAAATATTGAAATAAGATGAACTATTGAATTACAATGTATATGTAATGCTCGGGTCAGTGTAGCAATAAATTACAACGCCAGAAATATGCAAATTTGTTTTGAAAAAGTTACAAAGCCAATCTACAATCCGCCCGCGTCGGATCAGCGGAGGGCGTCCTGAGAGGATTTTAAAAAGGCCTTTGTTAGCTCGTCGCTGGTGGGCGTTATCTCTCGTTTATCTTCATCTGGTCAAATAGAGCGTTGTATTATTTACGAAACCTAATTGTTTATCCCAAGGCCTCGGAGCAAGCCTCCTTTGTAATTCTCTGTAACTCTTATTGACTGAATACAATTACTTAAGGGTCTATTATTTTGCGGCAAAGTGAGCTTATTTTGCTAAAGCATTTCAGTTGCGGAACTAAAATCATTAGCAAGTCGAAAGCTGGGATAATCTGATTGTTAAAACTTTAAGCGGTTACAGCAGCATGCAGCTTTGTAGGTAGTAGTGGTGCACTTTCTCCTCTATTACTTAGCAGGTATATTTTGAATTTTGGCGTGGCTTGTTTTAATCTTTATGTATTATGTAGTTAAATACTTACGTGTTCAGTTATCTCGTAATTGGCCGAGCGAGCGAAGCGTCTCAGCTTTAAGATTGGGCAAAAATGATTTTGTCCGTCAGTTTGTCTGTCGATTTTTTCTCGCCTACGGGTTGTATTTATCAACCGATTCTCTTGAAATTTTATAAGCAGGTTCTATAATAATTTAGATTTTATTTGTCGATTCAGTTTTTGGAAATTTTTCAAAATTGCAAAAGACATGGGTGTTTAAAACTATAAGCAAATCACATATCAGTCATTTCGAAAAATTTCAAATATGTTATAGGTACAACTTTTTTGTCTAAACAACTTTTTATTGACGCGAGCGAAGCCGCGGGCTAGTTAACAGCTAGTTACTAATATGCGATAAACGGGTAACTCGCGTAAAAAGTCAGCTACTGGCCGACCTGCTTCGACCTCATCCGGAGGCCACACACTGACTGACACAGTGACCCCGGTTGGCTCGGGACGACTTCGTATAGGCGTCGCCAATCACATTCGCCCCGAGAAAGGCCTCCTCATATTAGTAATTTGTATTCTGTATTTTGTTTCCCTCTTCCTACATGACTTTATATTTAAGTAATTTACTTACATACACGATGTTTACGAGGTCAGTTCGAGATGTTTTTGAGCCGTGTGGTTTCCGGCCTACAATAGAACCACTTCATCTCTTCATGTAGATGTCGTAAGAGGCGACTACAGGACTAAGCACAAATATCTTGTGATACATCAGCATTCCCAAGGAGGGTTGACATCGGGTGGAGGCCAGTGTAAAACTTTTCGCACAAATGCGTTCCCAAAGAGGGGTTCACGTCAGGAACGCAGCCGGTCGTCAATCTACAGCCAAATCGTTTAAACTGTTCTGGCTATTTCTTCACTTTCTACACTTCGCAAATCGTCTTTGGCACATTTGAGTAACCATGAACATGCATATTATATTTGGAGAAGAAAAAGCGGGAAAGCGCAACCGGGCTCCAAAACAGCACAGCTAAGGATGCAACCGATAATGCGCTAAGATGAAAAAGATATGTTTTCAAGTTCAAATATTTAAGTACCACATATATAACTTTACTGAAAGTTTTAAGTAGAATCTAGTGGCACGCTATATGCTTAAAAACTGCACTCATTACATCAGTAATATACTTCACACTCACTATAATTGAGTACTGTTTTTGACTGACAATTCAATAAAAAAGTCTGCACTCCTTAGAGTTTGGCCACCGAAACATGATACTGAGTTTTTATTTTTATATTTGAAATATGTAGACATGGCAATCCTTTGTAAATTAGGAATAAGCAATCTTGATAGTATGGATGTGGAGGTAGATTATTAAAAATATTGTATTCGTATTTTTTTTTCTGATTAGCAAATAATTACAAAGATACATCGCATGAAATTCCGTATGACGTCACGATCAAGGATGATTTTTACTTGACGGTGACGTTAATCACCCCCACTCCGAAACTTCGACGTGTTGTATCTTTGTGAATTTACACTACTTTGATAAACCGAAAAATATTTTTTGATAATCTGACGGACTAATTAAAATACAATTTTCGGATTCAGTCGATAACTAATTTACTTATTAACACAAAAAAACAACAGTTCTGTTTGTTTAGTACCCATCATACTACTCTGTCAAGAAAGAACCGGGAAAAGATCCAAATTTATTTATCACCTTCAAAGTATGCTCCTTCAGAAGCGATACACTTACGCGAACGAATAATCCAATCATCAAAAAAATTCTTAAACGCTTTTTCTGGAATTGAGTTCAGTTCTCGCCGCGAATTGTTCTTAGCAACTCTTATGCGATTGAGTCTTTGAAGAAAATTCAGGTCTTTTGGGAGTTTTGTGACTAGCTGAGCGACAACATGTTTCATACCCAAGTGATTATTTAAAGAGGTACGGAGATACGATCGATTCGTGAGATACAGAAAGTTCGATGGCTATCTCTCTCAATGTTGAATGAGTATTTTCAGTCACTATTCTATTCTGAGCTGACTATTTTCCTCTAGTTGTAAACTCCTCACAGGTTAGTAATGTCACTCATGCTGCCATTGTCATTGACTTTATCTCTCATTCTCTCTGAAATTAAAAACACACGCAAAACAAATAAAATATATATTTCCCAATACAATCGGAACATAACTTCTAACGTAAAAAAAACCACTGTTTCGACAATAATAAAACCGCAATTTAACATATAATATTTTAAATCCAATGAAATATGTCTTTTGTAAATAAATAACTATAGAATGTGTTATATATGTACTTCTAATGAGTTTGTATTCAAGACTCTATGACCGAACCTCGTTGCGTGTTGCCTTGACGACTGTTTTGTTGATATTGTAACTTGTCAATCTATTAAAATATTTATTGAATATATGAAGAATGTGTATTTATTTAAAATGTATGTACAAACACATAGTGATTATATCCTCTTTGTGTACAAACTTGTGTATAAACTATTCATCAAATATCAAAATCATTGCAGTGCACTAACCTGTCACAGCCGTTATTTCATGGAAATATCGTTCTTTCTCGCGATTGCAAAGGCTAGTTCTTCCTGTTTAGCTTTAAATTCACACACCATTGTATAAATTAACTTCCTCGCTGAACTTTTGATAAGTTTCGACATTATAACACAAGATAACCGTTTATTATTCCACAAATTGCCACAATGTGACAGCCAACGTACTATGGTTTGACAAATGTTGTGTATTGCCATATAAAGAATTGTGTTTCAAGGTCAATATCACGTTTCGGTAGCCAGACTCTAATTTATATACTTACTTACTTATTACGTATAGAACCGGTATTGGTCCCATACAAAAACTGGTGCATATTGATTTGCTGGATGGCTTTATCTGCTGGTCGTACATTTGCACTCTATAAGTATATGTACATCTAAAACCATTAAAACCCTCAGAGTATTGACTTCCCAGAGTGGACTCAGGATAGTTGTGCAAGTATTCAGCCGCTGAAATTGATTCTGAGCCCGCGGCCCTTTGTTATCCGATGTAATCGACCATTGCACAACTTGGGATGAATGTACTGGTATAATGAATATTCTACAGGCAATTGATCTTTGCTCTACAATGTACAAGTACCAAGCTTTGTTCATTTTCAGTTCAGAATTAGGTAATGGCTGGATTTGTATTCTTTATCCATATTTTATTTACCTACCTACAATTGACAATAAAATAACAAGCGCATGCTCAGAAAATGTTTTTATAACATTTTACAACCCATATCTTGACAATCCCAATCACTTTGGCTCTTTTTTTACTTTATAATATTTTTGTCTGCTCTAAACCAACGCCTTCGCTATATAATAGTATTTTTTGTCAGGGCACACTTATTTCGAACGAGGATTTGTGGAATCTATGCCAGGAAGATCCAATTAACGTAAAAATCCGTAGGCGCTACCATATTCCCCGTAGAGCCTTTGATTGGAATCCAGAGATAAGGCATAAACGAAACCGTCCTAAACAAACTTGGCGCCGCACTGTCATCTCGGAAGCAAAGCTGCTTGGATTATTCTGGAGTGAGATCAAGAACGCAGCGGTTGACGGATCGAATTGGCGACGTGTTGTGTCTGCCCTTTGCCCCGACAGGGGGACATAGGAAACGAAGAAGAAGTCATGTCTGTGTATCGAGCACTTTTCTTGAATAAACAACATAGAAACTCTCACTCTCTTCGTGCGAAAGAGATAGCAGAATCCGTCGCGTGATGCCGTGTCTCTGCCTCACGTCTCTGTTTGTGACAGAGATAGAATGAACCCGTCAGTGGGCCCGCTTATCAAATCAAATCAAATCAAACATTTATTGCTCTCGATAACATTACAGATCATAAATCAATACAGTTGTGGATATTGAGTAACATGAACATTATACAGTGTAACATTATGGGCCTAGTATAGGCGCCGCAATACAAGAGGTAAATATTTCCTTGAAAACTATTAATTGTTTGTTTTATTTAAACGCCGCGCTTAATGTACCGGACGCCCCAAGAAAAGTAATGTGACCCACTAATTTCTGTGGGAGGAGTAGGGTAGCTGCGAAAGACAATTTGTCTTAGTAAAGGCCGGAGACATTTTATTACCAGTGTAATAGCTCGCCGACTGTAGAATGATTGCGTGTTCCCCAGGCAATTATCGCCATGAAAACTAGGTGAATTGCAAATCTGAACTTTCGTATTACAAAAAATATTTACTATCTAACATGTTATTTATGCATACAATTCAGTGCGCTTACTATTACTACAGAAGCTTAGCCCTCCATCCTCCATATACAGTTGAGCAACTAATTTTTACCTAGTCGACGACATGCATTTTGAGGCCTCTTTTTGAAAGTAATATTTATTATTATAACGTCTAACGAAATAAACTGAAACTATTGCACGCCTCATAAGCGAAGCGCATGAGGTAGTGCTCTACTCTCGCCTTACAAAAATCAAGTGATTTTTTTAACTAAATGTGTCTCTATTTATTTTCTATCGCACTTGTACAATAATATTTACACATAAATGTCAAGGAAAAACACTTATGACATTTTTAAAAGACATTTTGCCTTTTAAATAAATAAAAACAATGTTTAATAAAATCATTTTGTGGACGTCCGTGTGTCTGTATGTATGGAAACTGGCGTAGTCACGATAACTCCCGAAAAACTTTACTGATCAAGTCCATTTTTTTTTATACGCTTCAGTATTATCTAAAACTAAGTCCTTTAGTTAAGCTAGTTAAGTTCCGAAGATCACGGTCTAATTCAATGTAATTATTATTATAAAATACAGGTGACATTTAAAAATAATTTTGGATGTGAGGTTTGTTGAAAGAGTTAATACCTATGTATGATGAGTACGAATGTGTAACTGGCAAGTAAGAAAAGAAGTAAAAAGAAATTTGAATAAAGAATGTTGTGATTTTGTTTGTTTTATTAAATATGAAAGACGAATAAATGTAAAAGAAGCGATAAGTTAGTTAATATTTTATTTAATTTGCATTAACTAATTGAGAATGAAAAGAACAATCAGTGGTAACACTTTTCTTGACATTCGTGACGTAGTCTTGTGTCTTTTTCTTGTTTTTGCTTAGTTTTTTTGAGATTTCTCAAAATTTACCGGTCCGAATCGGTTTAAATTCACAGGAAATCTGAGTTGTATAGAACTCTTTGGAAAGCTACTTGTTTGGTTCCGATCGGTTTAGTTGTTTCAATTTTCTCAGCGGGAAGTTAAAAATAAAAGTTAAAAATAATCTCTAATCGTGCGTTAAAGCCGACACATACTTTTCTTCGTTTTAAGTTAGCAATAAAACAATCAAAATCAATTTAATTGTGAAAAATGAGATTATGAGGCGTGCACTTTTGGATTTTCCAAACTATATGTATATAGACTTAGACCATATATAAATCTTGTTTATGTATGTATAGGTTTGTGTTACACATTATCACATCTTTATCCCTAATGAGGCAGATAGAGCATTTTGGGTTTTGAGGCTTTAAGCAGAGAGAGCCCAGAGATGCAAGATACAAACACGCCAAATACTTTTAGCGCGATGGTGGAAGAAGGTGTTGTTACTAACAACCAAATGGGTTGTTAGTAACAACCCATTTCACTATTTTAATTCCTTTTCCCACCTTCTCGCCCACCATCGCGCTGAAAGTATTTGGCGTGTTTGTATCTTGCGGCTCTGGGCTTGTTAGCCGGATCGCCTATAAACATTCCTTCGATCGGCCTCTACGATCTGCGTAGGAAGAGAAGCAGTTGATACATTCTACGTTTTTTATTTTAGAGAGACGTAGACAGATTTTTATATCCAGAAATACACAACACATACAATACACTAAAGTTAACACATAGAAAAAGACAACATAGGATTTCGAACATAATTATTAAAATTAAAACAAAAATAAAACCTAGCCAATTTTATCTGAAAAAGCAGACATAAGATAAATTTTAAATGACTAGGTACATCATAGAGCTGGTACCTATCCCAGTGTCTCCCAGACCAGCATGGAAGACTTATTTAAAATGAACTTATTTAATCATAAACGCTTCGTAGGTACATCTTTTTATGACAGTAAGTGTGGCCATGGCCACACATTGGTCCACACTCATATAATAATATCAGCCATTCCGACTTGTTAAGAACAAGAATAAGTATTCTTGAGTATAACTCGGCAATTTGGTCTCCTTATTACAGTGTGCACAGCGATTGGATTGAAGGAATTCAGAGACGGTTCTTGAAAATCCTGAGCTATAGACGTGGTATGGGCCGAACGCTTTCTTCCTATAAGGAGCGCTTAGAGTATTACCATATGACTTCACTTAGTGTACGCCGTGATTACATTAATCTTGTATTACTGTACAAAATAATCCATGTTCTTCTTGATTCTCCCAATCTTCTTTCTTTACTTAACTTTAATACGCGGTTTAGGTCTAGAAATCGTAAATATAAGTACTACAAGTTTACTCGAACATCATATGTTATTATAACTCTGTGGTCAGAATGTGTCGCCAATACAATGTAATCCTAGTCTCTAACAAGGACATAGATATCTTTCATTTTTCGCTTTATAAGTTTCGGCGGCAAATACTAATACACCTTAGTACTTAATTAACACTCCATAAGCAGTTTTGTTTTGTTACAATTATCTATCACTTTTAATTCTTATATTTACAGTGTGCCCTAGCTTCTGAATCTATAACTATTTAGCTTTTAGGCATGCTTGTTTTAGGATTGCAGACTAGATCGGATCTTATATTTGTATTATTAATTTGTGTTCTTTTTGTATTTGTAATCTGTTAAGTGTGCTAATAACATCTACGTTCAAAATAAATTCAATTACTCGAAAATATAGTCGCCTCGTAATCCCCGAAATAGAGTGTGCGCGGTCGGAAGGCAATTGAGCTGGCATCACCACCGTCGATTACCAGTATTGTGGCATAAACGGTTTCCAATCTTTAAAAGCGGTTTGATTGCGGCCCGAATGAAATTGTGCGGTCAGCGAGCGTTTCGGCTAGATCGAGCATTTCAATTCACATTGCTCTAGTTTCGAATTCATGATCACCAAAAATCGTTTTAGCTTTATTTTAATTTGTACGGTTTTTGATCTTTACTTATATATCTTATCAGTTATAATGTTGCTAGTTTTACTTTTTTAATATTATGAAATTAGGGATGAAGAATGTATTAATTAAAAAAATATTATTTATATTTTTATAAGTTTATTTAAGTTTATTGCACACCATCTTATATTTGATTGATTACAATAGGTCTAACTTAACGCTAATGCATTATCTATCAGTTTGCCTTTGGGACATGTATTATATCCTTTTTTAGGGTTCCGTACCTCAAAAGGAAAAAACGGAACCCTTATAGGATCACTTTGTTGTCCGTCTGTCCGTCCGTCCGTCCGTCTGTCAAGACCCTTTTTCTCAGGAACGCGTGGAGGTATGAAGCTGAAATTTATATCAATTACTCAGGTCTACTGTCCCTTGAAGCTGTGAAAAAATCAAACTTCTAAGCCAACGCAATCAAAAGATACAGCCGTTTATGCCGCAAATTTTCGACACTTGCAAGGGAATCAAAACCTACAGGGTGCTTCCCGTGAACTCAGAATCTTGAAATTTGGTACGAAGCAACGTCTTATAGCATAGATAAAGGAAAAATTACGAAAACCATAAATTTTTAGTTACATCACATAATATATTTTTTTTTAATAATTTTAAACTTACTACCCATTTCGTCATAAACGCGTAGAGGTATGAAATTCATACCAAATACTAAAACTTGCAGGTTTGTACGGAACCCTCGGTGCGCGAGTCCGACTCGCACTTGGCCGGTTTTTTTTTTCATAAAATAAATAGTAAAAGTTTGCTAACCTATCGCCTACTTCAAAGGACCAATATTTTTTACTAGGATAAAATGTAGGCTTTTTTGACGCACAAGCCGGATAAATACATTTTCATATACAAATATACATTATCAGGTCTTTATCCCCATCTGGGCAGACAGAACATTTTGCGTTTTGCGGTTCTATGCGTGATTTTCGGCGAGAAGGTGGAAAAATAAATCGAAATAGGTAAATAGATTGCTAGCCGCATTGCGTATTAACATGTTTTGCATTTTCACCCATCTCATTTCTTCGATCGGATTTTACGATGTGCGCGGGAAAAGAAGCAGCTGGTAAAAGTTTTTTCTTTTTTCCCAGACCGTGGAAGATACACAGATACACTTTCATAATTTTCATAATATCAGTACAATTTTACTAAGATATTTGATTAAACTAAACCAAACTAAATCAATTATGAAAGTGTATCTGTGTATGACAGATACACTTTCATAATTTTGACATCTTGACATCTTTGATGATGACATCTTTGTATAAGAACCAGCTCTATGCAGTGCACCTGTTCTTATTAACACGAACGCTATCTACGTAGATTCAGAGTAACATTAGGAAAATCAACCATGAAATTGTTTATTTACAACAACGAAGAATAAAAATATACATATTAAATTCCTTAATAATTAAAATGAAGATCAAAACTCACTACACTAAACTACCTATTAATATTTACAAATAAAAACGGATAATATAATATAATAATGTACATAGCTCCATAATGTAGTAGAGGAAAGAATAAATTCTGATAGAATATTCATTTTGTTTATTGTGCCATAGATAATTAATTATTTCTGATAACATTGTGTAAGGCTCGTAAGTCGGAGTAAAGTATACAGAGTCTAACAAAAAAAATATTAAACTATTTAAGGGTAAATTCAGTCCGTGATAATGAACAACTTTTCCCAAGGAACATTTTTCATATTTCGATATATGTTCCTTGGGAAAAGTAGTTCAGTATCACGTTATATACTGGCTAGGTAATGTCGAGCCAGCATAGCGTGCATTCAGAGTAGACTTTCACTCTATGAATTTGCTATGAATAAAGTTTCTGAACAACTGAAATTTACTTCTAGTGTTGAACTATATTATACAAAAACAACAGCAGCAAAGCTGCCTTCTCGTATTATTGTTAATTGAATGAATTCATTAATCATTAATGTAATTTTAGTTTGGCAATCGAAATGCTTTAGCAAAATACACAAAGCGCTCACTTTGCCCTAAAATACCTAATGGACTTTAATTGTATTCAGTCAATAAAAAATATAGGTATTATTGTTAATTGACTGAAATCAATGACTTTAATTTGGCAACTGAAATGCTTCAGCAAAATACACAAAGCGCTCGCTTTGCCTTATAATAATAGACCTTAATTGTATTCAGTCAATAAAAGTTACATGAAATTACAAAGGAGGCTTGCTCCAATTAAGGCCTTTGGGTAAACAATTAGGTTTCGTATATAATACAACGCTCTATTTGACCAGATGAAGATAAACGAGGGATGGATGATCGTGACGCCTATCAGCGACGAGCTTGTAACAAAAGCTTTTTAAAATCCTCTCAGGACGCCCTCCGCTGATCCGACGCGGGCGGATCCTGTAAATTGGCTTCATAACTTTTTCAAAACAAATTTGCGTATTTCTTGCGTTGTGATTTATTACTACAATGACAAAAGCATTATTTAAGTAACTAGATATTGTAATTTTATAGTTCATCTTATGTAAACTTTTTATAAAAGTGTTTTTTCGTAACTGTTTATCATGTTTTATTTTACTAACAAATTATGGAATACAATTTATAATTGTCTGGATTAAATAAATATAAATGAATTGAATTGAATAACAGTGTCAATATGCGAGACGTTCTTTATGAATGAAAGCTTTTTAATATTGAGAGGGATCTCCCATGGTGAAATATACATTTGACAGTAGGTATAACTTATTTACGTTTTACGAATGCTAGATTCTTATGTTTTTATGACCTTGTGGATCACGAGTCATTTCATCCCGGTTTTTTTAAAGTTCTCAAGCATACCTGACCACAACCTTAGTTTGATAACAACCTGTATTTTTATACATAGCCAAGTAGAAAAAGATTACTACTTACTACCTTCTGGTTCCATCATCGATTCAGCTTCTTGTTATAATAATGTTGCATTGTTACCTGATTTACATTTTGCATACAAAATTTCGTGTCTATCAGAAACCGGGAAGTGGATCAAAAACTCGCAAGATTTGACCCAAACAAATAAACAACAAACAGGATAAGCTAAATAAATGCTTGTTAAAAGGGAATGGACTTGTTGCCATATACATACACTAGCTGTGCCCGCGACTTCGTTCGCGTGGTTGTCGGAACGTAATGTTATATAGCCTAAAGCCTTCCTCTATAAATGGACTACCCAACAAAAAAAAAATTTTCAAATCGGACCATTAGTTCCTGAGATTAGCGCGTTTAAACAAACAAACAAACAAACAAACAAACTCTTCCGCTTTATATATTAGTATAGATATGTTAACAAACATTGCCAATTTTTCAAGCCAAGACAACAGTGTCTCTTTTCTTTTTAGGGTTAGTATAAAATAAATGCAATCAGCATATTGGAAACACAAAATAGGTACACCTTTTATATCCAAGAATGGGTTTTGGCGGGAAAGCCACATAACATCATCTTCTCCAACACTGTTAAAAACTATGTAATTTTACATGCAAAAAAATTATGTAATTTTACATAAACCTGTAAAATTCTGGGAAATTTACGGAAAATATGTAAAAATGACATGATGATGTAAAATTACATAATTTTATGTAAAATTGCATAATTTTTAACAGTGAAAGGGCCTCTACGTGTTGGATCTGTATTCCCACGCAAGCCTCCCAAAGGACCGGGGTGAAAAGACCTGTGATTTCAAATGGAGATACAAAAGTCAAAGTCAGAGTCAAAAGTTTTTATTCAATTTATAATTATAGGATAAATATATCATTTATTGAAGGTCACTATTTTTAATTAATATATATACAAAATAATATAGAACTAGTTTCAATAAATAGCTGAAGAATAAAGGATTCAATAAGTTTACATTGTCTAAGTAGTGGTGTAGTGGGGTTGGTATAAGAGCCATAAATCACGTCAAGCAAATTGTTATCGGACGAGACGCGGCAGGGTCGAGCGTTGACAAATACTGTTCTGATACACTCCGTATGCGAGTTCACACTTGGGTAATGGTCTTTTTATTTGCAGGAAGCTGATCTATTTTAGTCTAGTTATCCCTGTATAAGTAATTTTGGTTCGAATGAGTGTTGCTATTCAACATTGTCTTTAAACGCCATGACGTCTGTCAATCAATCGTAAGTCAATCGTTTAAAAATTTAATTAAGATTAAAAATCTATTGTGCAAAGCTGACAGTCAACGCGTTAAGTATCAGGGTGACTTCTCTAAAAATGAAACCTTGCTGCTAAATCGATTTTTGTCTCTGAAAACCCATACATACTAAATTTCATTAAAATCGTTGTAGCTGTTTTCGTGATCCTCGTTATATAGAGGTAGGTATATATTCAAAGGAATTGCTGGTTTAAAGTAATCAGATAAGATAATGATTATACCGTTGATCCTATAACAACGCAATTCCAATTTAACTTTAATTAACTGTTTTTAAACCAAAATACAGCTAATTTTCTTTAATTCCATCAAAATACTTTGGCGTAAAATGTGAGATAATTATTTACAACAACGTTTTACAACAACGTATTAGTTTATTTAGATCTATTTTCAGAAAATATTCGATGAAAATGAAAATACTCATATTTTACGAATGGAAAACTTTGTAAAAAATAGCTTTCCTATTTGTTCATAAAAACTCAAAGGAAAACCAGGAAAATTTAATTAATTCGTATGATAAAGTTCAGAAAATTGAAAGCCTGCGGTTTTGGTCGTTAAAATAAAAGGTGGTCAATCCCAAATGGAACAAAACTATTGCATTAAAAGTTGGAATTATAAATCCGTTCAAGTCGACAATGGCGTTATTTTACACGCGGGGGTCATTTGGGATCGAATAAGAGTTTTTAACTATTATATTTGATTTTTCCCGAATACTTTTTTCTTTTTTCATACTAGTGCTGAAATTTTGTTTTAAAGTTTCTTATTACTAAGAACAGTAAGACTCGTTAATCCCATGTCTCTCTTCTTCATCCAAGCGTGTTCCCGGTTGCATCCTCAGCTGTACTGCTTCGGAGCCTGGGATGCGCTTTCCCGTTTTTTCTTCTCCAAATATTAGGTGTCAATTTTTACCCAAGGAGGATGCCAAAAACCTTGCGTTGGAGGATAGTTTTACGACCGGTCGCCTGCCTGACGTCATCCCTCTTTGGAAATGTATTTGGTCGAAAATTTTTACAACCGGCCGCTGCCCTACGTTAAGGGCCTTGCCCTTGGGAATGCAATTGTAGCACGAGATGTTTGTGCTTAATTCTTTAGTCGCCTCTTACTCGAACTACATCCACAGAAAGAGATGCAGTGGTCCTATTCTAACCCGAAACCACACGGAGTAATCCCATGTCTCTATCCTTTGTAAATAGAAAGATTTTATACCAGTGCGCAAATGAGAGCAACATCAGTTCATGTTTTTTATTAGGAGTTCATTACAATCAGCCTGAATAAGCATGAAACTTACTTTGCTCTGGAAAATAGAAAATAGATAAAGCTGTGTCATATTCCTGGTAAAAAAAGTTATTTAATAAATTACTTATAACGTACATGTTATAAAATAGCTATTATATAAAAGTAAGTCTGTAATCTTTTACTATAGATACTTTTAATAACGTCAGATATGTGCCACAAGCGGAACCCAAAGCCGTACAACTTTACTAAGAGTAGAAAGATAAAAGAGAGAGTTAAGTATCTACGTCGCCGTGTGGTTTCTGGCAAAGTAGAATAAGACCACTCCAAGTCTTCCCGTGGATGTCGTAGAAGGCGACTTAGGAAACAAAGCTAAACATAGCATATACCTACACATCAATTTAATCGCTCCAACCCGTCTGGCCAGCTTGGAGAGTGTAGGCCAACTACTCTGGCTACTCTGGCTGGATCTGGTCGTACAGCTCTCTGTACGACCAGATCCAGCCAGAGTAGTAGGGTTGTGCTCCTGCAGTGGAGACTTAAAAAAGACTTGATAACTTAAGTATCTAAGTAACAACTTTTGCTGTTGCTAATGTGGTCTTACTTACCTAATTTCTTAAACATATACATAACCTTTGTCTAGCAGAAATTAGGATACGGTTCCTAGCCGGAGCCAGGCTCTTGTCGGTGTGATTGTATGGAAAGAGACGCATACAGAGTGGTTGGCCATTGCCTTCTCCATTTCACACACTAGTAAACTTTAATAGTCACTAGTGTGCAGGTTTCCGACGTTTTCCTTCACCGGAAGCAAGCATTTGTGGTGGTAGTTAAAAATTACCGTACATGAGTACAAACTCAGAGGTAGGATCTAGTGAGGACGCACGCCAACACCACAGAATACAGTAAGAGTATACAGAACGGAATCTCCTAAGGTTCGCGCAATATGTGTCCCCGTTCCCCGCCCCCGCACTTCCTTCGTTTTTGTGCGCCCGCGTGCGCCATGCAATGTGTGTTCGCCTGCTCTCGCCCTGAGACAAGGCGAAAACGGGGAAGAGGTGCGGGGACAGGGAACGGGGACGCATATTGCGCGGCACCTTAGGAGACTATACTAGTATACTCTTACTGTCTTCTGTGCCATTACGCCTAGTGAGGATCGAACTCGTGTCTCACAGACGCAAAGCCAATGCCCAAACCGCATGACCACCACCGCTAATGAAATGAAATGAAAAAAAAGAAACAGCTATATTTTGGATATCATTATATGTATTCAATTGATACGATAAGAAAAGAAAATCAACTAAATTAATCATAACGGCAATATTAAATTTATAGTCTTTTTCAATATGACCTTATAAGTAGGTATTCAATTGATACGATAATAAAATAAAATCAACTAAATTAGTGTTAACGACAATACTAAATTTATAGTCTTTTTCAATCTGACCTTATAAGTAGGTATTCAATTGATACGATGATAAAAGAAAATCAACTAAATTAGTCTCAACGGCAATACTAAATTTATAGTCTTTTTCAATATGACCTTATAAGTAGGTATTCAATTGATACGATAATAAAAGAAAATCAACTAAATTAGTCTCAACGGCAATACTAAATTTATAGTCTTTTTTAATATGACCTTATAAGTAGGTATTCAATTGATAAGAAAAGAAAATCAACTAAATTAGTCTCAACGGCAATATTAAATTTATAGTCCTTTTCAATATGACCTTTTAAGTAGGTATTCAATTGATACGATACTAAAAGAAAATCAACTAAATTAGTCTCAACGGCAATATTAAATTTATAGTCTTTTTGAATATGACCTTTTAAGTAGGTATTCAATTAATACGATAAGAAAAGAAAATCAACTAAATTAGTCTCAACGGCAATATTAAATTTATAGTCCTTTTCAATATGACCTTTTAAGTAGGTATTCAATTGATACGATACTAAAAGAAAATCAACTAAATTAGTCTCAACGGCAATATTAAATTTATAGTCCTTTTCAATATGACCTTTTAAGTAGGTATTCAATTGATACGATAAGAAAAGAAAATCAACTAAATTAGTCTCAACGGCAATATTAAATTTATAATCTTTTTCAATATGACCTACATTTACAGCGGCAAGAAATTTAATAACACATATAAATCATCCTTGCATTTTCTAAGAACCCGTTTCAACAAAACGCTGAAGCAGAAGATTCAATAAGTCTGTATTGGCTTAGTAGTGGTGCAGTGGGGCTGGTATTGGAGTCATAAATCACGTCAAGCAAATTGTTATCGGACGAGACGCGGCAGGGTCGAGCGTTGATAAATACTGTTCTGATACACTCCGCGAGTTCACACTTGGGTAATGGTCTTTTTATTTGCAGGAAACTAAGCTATTTTAGTCTAGTTATACCTTCTTCTTCTCGTGTCGAAAGCTCAAAATGTATTTAGATTTTTTCAGAAGGTTGCCACTTTTACAGCGTTGTCTGTAGCCTCACATTATTATTATCCCTGTGTACATATAACTAGCTATATTAAGTGTTCTTGTATAGTTTGTCTCGGGTGTATTTAAACTGTGTAGACTTGTTTTGTGCTGTAGTAGCTAGCTAGACATTTACATGAAGTATGGAGCGAGAAAGACTGTACCTACAATCAACCCTATTTATTACCCTACCTACACAGCCTAGCCCTAACCATACACTACAAATAAATACATAAATAAATAGATGCAGGATGTCTGTTAATTGCGACCTATAGTAACAGACTGAAAGTGGGAAGGATTCAAGGTATTAGGTAGATTTTCTCACTGCCGGTCAAGCAGACTCACAAGACCGTCACAGGCTAAAGGTGTCTTGGCCACAGTAAATAAAACTAGCAGTATGAAGTCCAAGCGTAGGCAGCCAAAGAGAGTTTATTAAATTTAAGTAAACATTAACTATTTATACTAAAATATTTACAAATGTGTGTATAATTAACAATATATATCTGTGTCCAAATTAGTTTGCGTTGCGATGTTTCTTCGTGCTTGCAAATTTTTGGTTGAACCCCTGGAAGTCACATGAACACCCTGTATACGTACTTACTTTTGGTTTGAATAAGTATTGCGATTCGACATTGTCTTCACTCCTTAAACGCCATTGCGGTCACTGGTGACTGACAAACAATTAAAAAAGCTATTTTGTCTGCAATGCTGGCAGTCAAGGTGATACCTGGGTACCTCACACTTGGATAATGGTCTTTTTTTGCAGAAAACTGAGCTGTTTTAATCTAGCTCTACTAAACTCTACCATCGTAAATTTGGGTAAGGATTTACAATAATAAAGTATAGATATGAGAGCAGGTGAAAATGAATTAGTTAATTCACAACGCTTGCAGAAAATTGTTTGGTTGTTTATTCCTCATTACTAAAATTATCGTATTATTATCTCTTCCATGTGTACACGCAGGTCCGCCGGGTTAGAAACAAAAGATTCGTGATAGTGTAAAAGTAAAATAAAACTATATTAGATAATGAAACATAAAATGTACATATTGCTTTTACAAGAAGAAAATTAAGAACCGCACATTTTTATATCTGACAGTTCCTTTTTTTATAAATTCTTAGTGGCCAGTATTTTACTAGACCACACAGAGGTTGCACTTGAATTCACTTTGCTACTAACAATACCAAAATTTTATACACCACGCTGGTCTAAGAGAAAAGAAAAACCATAGAGTACCAGCTGCTTTTCTTCCCGCGCAGATCGTAAAAGCCTATCATTGGGAATTGGACAAAACGTGTGAAACTTGTTAATAGGCAATGCGGTGCGAGCCGCATTGACTATTAACAAACCCATCACTATTTTGATCCTTTTTTCCACCTTCTCGACTATCATTACGCTAAAAGTGGCATTTGGGTCGTGCGCTTCTCCTTCCTTCCTGCCTTCCAAATAGCGCGGTCCAGGGCTCTTGAGATGCCTGCAATTCCCACAAAAAGAGCCAAGATCCTCTCGTCATCTTATTTTTGGTTTACCCGGATACTAATGATTTTTATTTAAATTACTTAAAAAAGGCTTTTTTGTTAACTAAATACTTATTTTTAATAATTGTCGTTTCTCTAAAAAAAATAAAAAAGTTTTATAAAAGTCTACTTTAATTTACATTCAATATTGACAGAATATGACACTATGTACAGAACAGCATAAAAATTCAAGGATAATATCTACCCAATGTGGTTAGCGATATGGTTTAATTTAGCTCACGTCAGACAGAACTCAGCACCTTTTCGTTTAGATACCTAGACATCCATTGCAGGCCAATTTCATTCTTATTACTCTGGACAAACGATTCGTATAACTGAATTTACCACTTGGAGGGCCGCGCTCTAAGTAATAATGTAGGTACTCGTATATTTTCGATACCTAAACGGAGAGTGACACAGGCCTGATATTAGTCCTTAAAAATGTACATACAAGCTGGCCGCTTTAAATTGTCAATAGCAGGGCTGACGAAATTAAAATGTGCATAAATAAAATGGTACAGGTTAAAACTGTTTTAATTGGCATTGAAAAACTGTCCAGAAGGTTAATTGAATGTTTTTCATGACCAAAACAGAAATTTAGGCCAACCAATTACGATTTTATTGTATCAATCAGAAGCGAGTCTACTACAGTAAATTGTATGGCTTGTAAAGTTTATGACCATTGACAATAGGCTCTTAATAGCCTCGTATGGCTATAGAAGCTGTCAAATTTAACAGACTTGGCCCATATCTCTACCTTAGATCTCTGCTCGGCTTCGATGATAAATGTTGTAAAAATGTAAGGGTTAAATACCTATTATAAAATTCAAGTTTATGGTGCAAACATATTGATAAGTTCTTTCATCATCATCATCCGAGCTTATACGCGGTTGCATCCTCAGCGGTAACGCTTCAGGGCCCGGGGTCCGCTACCTAACCCTAGGTGATTTGACGAGGTTACTGGTTTTCACACAAAGCGACTGCCGTCTGACCTCCGCTACCCAAAAAATAGACCATAACCAATCCTAGGATGAGTTTAAACAAACGCTAGACGACGTTTGGAATCCACAGCTTTACGTGCCTTACGAAGCACGGAATCTTCTTTTTCGGATAACCAGGTTATTCAAGCCGGCAATATCCTAACCAGACAGTAACAAACCAATACTTTTCACAAAGTATGCTTCTCAGTGAGATCTGAACCCACAACCTCCGAATCACAAGGCAAACGCCATGCGACCGCTGGACCACGGAGGCAGTCGCAAATATTGATAATTCTTTATTCACTATTAATTTATTACATGCAAGTGAAGTCCTCTATATTGTTGACTAGCTGTGCCCGCGACTTCGTTCGCGTGGTTGTCGGAACGTAATGTTATATAGCCTAAAGCCTTCCTCTATAAATGGACTACTCAACAAAAAAAGAATTTTTCAAATCGGACCATTAGTTCCTGAGATTAGCGCGTTTAAACAAACAAACAAACAAACTCTTCCGCTTTATAATATTATAGTATAGATTACACACGTTCCTTAAGAAAGATATTGCTAAAATAAAAAAATGGATTTTCCATATTAAGTTTAATAAGTCTCTTCCTACTTTACAATCAGTGAAACATCTGTTCTTATTTGTCGATAGGATTGTTTAAAATCCTTTTAATATTTAATGCGAAAGGGTTTGCGACAAACAACGACAAAAAGGGACGATTAACAGTCACAATCGTACGTTAACACGTTTTGACGAATGGTCCATACGCGTAAAAATAAATAGGGTATAGATGTGACACTAATCTGACAACTTCCGTTGTGTAATGATTACGACGTTCGTCCGTAATCCGACGGCCCTGAGTTCGATTCCTTGTGCGAGCAAATGTACTCATTTTCATAAGTATTTGTCTGTGTTTGTGGTATTGTGTAGGTCTCTGTTTTTGTGTCCATTGGACAAGCGTTACAAGCTTAGTACTTAGTCTGGGCTTGGAATTTCATTCGGCGTCAAATAAGCCTTAAAACAATTTTAATAAGTATAATAATATGAATATTTTTTTTTAATATATGTGTTTCATACTAAAACGGTGCCGGCTAGGGCACCTTGAATCAGGTGCGACTATTTATTTGATTTAAATCTTGAACACCTTGTCTGGTGCAGTAGCATTATGCTGTCAGAGCAGAGTATGTTTATCAATCGTAAAAAATTGTCATAAGTAGTAATAAGTATATCTGTAAGTTCTATTATTGCTGATGTTGTGATGTGATAATGTACGGATGACGTGGATGTTGGCGAATAGTGACGAAGCTGTTTTGTTGCTGTTCCGTGTCCCGCACAGATAGGGGCGCCACCGTCGCTGTCGGCCGATCACTGGCGAATTTTTGTTAATAGCTCTCGATGTCGGTGGCCCAAGTACAAGTGCACGCGGTGGCAGTACGAGTACACACTACACCTATTCACATAATTTTCTGCAACTATATAGATACATAGGTATCTATGTGGTATCTATTTACATTTTTCTTAATTTATATTTGAATTCAGTAACCCTGTCGTAAACCAATACCTCTAGTAAGAGTTTACTACGGTATAAAGGCGATGTTTAGATCATTTACTTATCTAATTATCGTTTTAAATTATGGGAAGATTCCGTTCTTATTTTGCAATTTTTCAATACAAAATAAAAACTTTCCACAATAATTAAATCAGGACAGTTAATTTATTTTTCATTTTTGGTAAACTTTTTAAAGGGAAGTATAAAATACGAGTAGATGTTCGAGTACTTACCATAATATGAAATTAAATAGAGTCATTAAATTATGGTCTAATTTCAGTATGACGATCGTTTTTTGATGGACCTTAGCTTTCTACATTAAAAATCCGCGCGTGATATACAAACTATCAAGTCTTTATCCCTAATGGGGCAGACAGAGCATTATGAGTCTTGCGGCTCTAGCAGACAGAGCCCCAGGACCACAAGACTCAAAGGCCACTTTTAGCGTGATGGTGGTCGAGAAGGAAGAAAAAGGAATCAAAATAGTGATGGGTTGCTAGTCGCATCGTCTAATAACATGATTTTCATTTTCGCCTGTTCCTCGATCGGTTTCTACGATCTGCGCGGGAAGTGAAGCAGCTGGTACATTCTAAGTTTTTTTTCTTCTAGACCAGCATGGAAGGAAATAAAAATGTTAATAAATTATTACTATCAGTCAACGAGATCTATGTACTTACGTACTAGAGAAGACGCCACATACCACAGTTGTGTTCTGTTCATCATATGCTATCACTGTTCACCTCACATTAGTCACTCGCTAGCAATACGCGCATAAAACACTCCACAATTCATTAAAGAAAGGGTAGTATTTAAACGCAAATCAAAATTACTGATTGCACAGCAAAATACTCAACTGAAAATATTACTAAACAAACTGCAATTTATATTTGTGGCATAGTAAAATGGATAGAACTTTTCTAGCACTCGCCGGCCGCTGCCGCGGCACGCTCGCTTCGCTCGCTCGGCTCGTGCGTGTGTTGGTCGCAGTTCTAACATAACCTAACCTATAGGTTTGCCCTAACCTAATAAATTTGATGTGCAGTCAGTATTTATTTGCTGTGCAATCAGTACTTATGATAAGATTGTTGATTTATTTGATGTAAAAAAGTATATAAATGATGAGATTAAATTGATGGGTGATTATTTATTAGATGTGCAATTAATAATATCCCTTAAAGAAAACACTGTCAACTTAGTCAAAAATGCCTTGGTGTGTGTTGAGATACTGCACTAGTAATTCAAAGAACAAAGCAAAATATGAAGGAATAACTTTCCATCGGTAAGAAACTAGATTTCATTGATTGAAAATTAAATACGGATTGCAAAATTTGGGCTGCCATAATGAATGAAATGAGTGAATGATCTGTCAATCGATGGAATGATTCGTCATAGACTAACAAAACAGAAGTGAAATGTAGACAACATAAATATGCCTACATTTCACTTTCTTCATGAAAGCATCGAAAAACTATTTGTTTGCTACTCAGTTATTAATGTTTGTAAAACGTTTAAAAATGTTTAAGTTTTATAATTTTTATCTACATATGCTATAAATGCTTTACAAAAGTTTCCTAAAATCCTATAAATCCTTTATAAAATTAAGTCATATCTCCTAACGTCTCACTAGGACCTCCGAGGGCTCAAAAATTTTGTATACCTGTACCCCTACAAGTGCCCCGCGCAACTTGAAACTGCTATCAGATTTTGGATCCAAGATGGCCGCTTACACATTTTTGATGTTTTATTATGTTTGTCCCTATAATTCTGTTTCCTCGTAACTACTTCGCGGCTAAATCGATTTTGATAAATTATTATATAACTATAAGCCGATTACAAATCTTTATATATGTAATCTAAATAAACATATGTAATTCAGATCCAATACCTACGTATATGATTATATAATACATTAAGTAAGAATAATAAAAGGTTACCAAAGAAACAGATATGTGCAGTTTAACTTTTACCTTTATAAATACTCGTATGATAGTCGTGGGTCTACAATCTAAAAATCTATACAACCATACAACCATCCATACACCCATCCGTACATCCAGCCATACTTACCAAAATTCGCATTTATTAAAATATATGTAGGATTTAATTTGAACCACGTACTCGTAGGTATGTAAAAATATATTGACCTTTCTGTACTACTCTCGTGTTTAGTCTATATTACCAAAAAGGACATGGCCGTGTTTGGAGACGCCGAGTCTATATATTCATGTCAATGCTATCAGTTTTATAATTGAGCAGGGTTTTCCAATCGCTTATATCTTGTACCACCGCGAGCGTCCCCTCACGACACGAAGGGTCAGTGTAACAGTAGGGGTCCGATGACAACCCCAAATAGAAGGGCTCTCTGAGAAAACTCTCCCTTTCATATGAGCTCCATAGAATTCCGCTTAGTCGCGTCGGGATATATTGCGATTTAGTAACATGTGTCTGTGTTGCCGTGTCGTCAACGTTACGGGAAAATGTTTTGTACGAGTAAAAATAATAATAATACTTTGCACAGAGGTTTGGTAAAAAAATCCCTCTGATTTGTAATACCAGTTTTTACAATACAATGTGCTCTTTCCAAAATTCTAATTTGCGGGTATAATTATAAAAAAATTGGCAAAGTTTTATGAATAGAAGCAATATTTAACACGAAAATATTATGTATTACTTTTCACAGATAATATCAACATCAATTTCATGTCTGACCACTTTCTGTAAATATATGTACACTATACAAAGAGGTACCAAGGACTGAAATATACCAAAAAAATTGTATGGCAATGTGTGTAAAGATATATAATAAATTGCCTACAGATATAACCCAAGTAGCATTCGGGGTTCTATATAAGATGTCTTATCGTTCACATATACTCCACAAGCTAAGTAAGTCAGCTGTATAAGAGCTGTATAGCTTGCTATAATGCTTGTATAGAACCAGTTTGGGCACAAATTAGACAGCCTTAAGTTCACTATGGCTGTACATTAGCAGTATAACAGCCATATAATAGCAGTTTAAGTAGTAACATCGGACTTAAGGCTGTCTTACGGCACTATATGAGACGCAGTGTGAACCATACAACGTACATGAGCGTAATAAAGAGTAACAAGTGGCTAAATATACAGCCTTCACAGTTATAAAATCCGACAACAGTACTCCAGTGCTACCTAAAGTTTACGTGTGTCCTACACTATTTCTTTATTTTATAAATTATTTATTTGTTTGATTTTGTGAGTGCCATCAAGCAGACCTTACTCTGGCGGATATATATTGGATAAAAATTTATGATAACACGCGGTATAAGTACCTGTTTCAAAGACTTAATAATGTTATTGCCATGGGAATGCAACTTTATCGTGAAATGTATACATATTTACAGCTAAAATATTCACGCGCCTCTACAAAAACGCGATATTCACTTTAAAATATTTAAAACTGGCTGAGAGGAAATCTACAATTTTCAGTTTTCGATATTATATTGGCATTATAACTATACTACGGTAATTAATTATATAATAAAACCAAAACTCAATCGCTCTATCTGCCTTTATTGTGATAAATCTGCATGATAATTTTGGAGATTTATTATTAGGTAAATATTTTAGGTTAGAACAAAATGGTGGAAATGTAATACGGCTATTTGAACTGTTATAACTCCAATTTAATGCGGTGAGCGTATATAGGTTCACATGTGTTCTGTTAAAATGCTGTTATCTATTGAATTTATAATTATCCTCCGCATTATGTACAGAACCACCATGAACAACGGTTGAAGTCGCACTTGTTGAAGCCGTATCGACGGGCTCATTTTCGGGCGTCGTTGTCAATCGACTGTTTATATTTACAATTTGCGAATATTCTTTTGCAATTTTCCTTCTTATTCCACCGGTTCTCGCTCTTATTTTCCAAGATTTTTTATACATTTTCACGTGACGAAATAAACACACCGCAGCTTGTGGGATAAGTGTAATAGAATATCACATTCACATTCATGTTCAGCTTACAGCAGATAAGAGTGGTACTTGTGGACAAATAAACCGCTATTGATGTTAATAGACAACACATATAGTCTTTTTAACAGCCTATAGTGCACATGCGAACCATTTAAACACTTCTGTACAGATAGTAAAAAAGGTTATTTTAATGATCACAAACAAGTCCTACTGCAGCTACTAGCTGTATAACAGTCTAAAACAAGTAAACATAACAGCCTTTGGCTTTATAAATGACCATGTGTGTTCTATTATAATGCTGGCTCTATAACATCGTACAAGTAGGTCGTAAAGCAGCGGTTGCCGTATCTCTACCCTCCTATAATGCTCTTAGTCAGACGGCTGACTAAAGGATAGTTGTGAGAGTATTATAACACCAACAAACGTATAAAAGTATAACTCTACACTCCTATAAGTCCCTTAGACAGGTATAGGTGTTATTAATCGCAATAATGCAGCTTATACATCACGAGTGAACTGTAATAATGCTTCAAGTACACATGGGAACTAAATGTGTACTCTTAAATGGAGTAAAATGTTACTTGGGAAAGGAACTCCCATTGTCCGGTTTTAAGAAAAAATTAAAATCGTGGCTCATTAACAAATCTTATTATAAAATTGACGAAATCTTTAAGAATTATTAAGTGTGACTTTAATATAATTGTTAATTGTGAATTAAATTGAATTTTCGTCATTACGCCCCATAATCTTTTTTATTCTTTCATTGTAAATTAGGTACTTCAATATTATTTTCACATGCTTGTCAACTATAAGCAAAATAGATTAAGGACATGTTTATTATTTAAGATCTTATGTACTCTATTTTATGTGAATAAATATCATTATCATTATTATTACAAACACTTGGTTAGGTAGGCTCGTGGATGACATCTTTTCATATTAGGTAAGTATATATGTAGATGTAATTAGAGTTTTAGCCAGACTGATTTATTGATTATAATATTTTTTTTACTAGCGTACGTGTAACCTACAATAAATTAATTATATTCATGGGAAACGACGGTAACAATACATAAAAAAATATATGATCTGGCAACACTGAACAGAACATGTGTCTATGTTTCGTCGCGACGTTACTTCTTTGTGAGAAGCGTAATATCTATTGTGGGCTGTAATTTGATTTCTTTCTTGTCTCGATTGATGTGGACTTGTTAGGCGAAATGAGTTCCTGTGATGTTTGTATCATTGCAAATATGACATATAAATACGCATTTGTAATTCAATAAAGCATTTACAACACTAAATAAAAGTTATCAAAATGAGAATGTCACGTATTTACATTATAGAGGTATATATAGCTGAGTGCTTTACCACCTGAAGTACCTACTAGTATTTTTTTACCTGATAAAATAACTTCTTATATAGTAAGATCTCCAAAAAGAGGAACACTTTTTTTTGGAGATCTTACTCGTTACAGTATTGCAGATGCAGTATTTTATATATTTTTTTTATTTTTACCTTTTTTATTTATACAGAAGTTATGTTTTTCAACTGTATATACATACATACAGTATACATATGTACGACTATATTTTTTTGGCACGCTCTACAGCCTACACGGCTTGATGGAATGAAGCTTAATTTAAAAACCATCGAGTTGTGTATCATAATAAAGGATTTAATATAAGAATTACAAAAATATATATATGTTTAAATGTAATTTGGAATGAAAAATGCCAAAAAAAAGCATATACGAGTATGTACTTAATTCGCTCATCCGAGCGTGTTTCGGGTTGTATCCTAGGCATACTGCTGTTGTATC
Organism: Acrobasis repandana; assembly: GCA_963576875.1. NCBI lineage: Eukaryota > Metazoa > Arthropoda > Insecta > Lepidoptera > Pyralidae > Acrobasis > Acrobasis repandana. The sequence goes on from OY756227.1 coordinate 8,461,883, forward strand.
AAACAGTCGGGTTTTTAAAATAATTACTTGTTGATTAGGTCACGGAACCAATAATTACCATTTAGTCTAAGCAATTAGCACGAAAATAAAGCTTAGGCCCATTAAAGAAAGCGTTTATAATCAGCCGGTATACAACAATTTTTTTTCAGACGAATGAATATTCTTCATATAAGACATCCGTAAACTGTCCTTTTTTGGATAGATAATATTTCCCAACTGACTAGTGCCGGCACTTGGCATATAATAAACGGCTATTTAACCGGTCCATCGCGTCATCGGATTATTTGTGTGGCCACGCCTTTATTAAAAAGTTACCTAAACCCGACAGCGCTCCATTATACGTCGTTTATGAAACGCGTTCTAACTTTTCATGTTATATAAAATGAGTTGACATAATATATTTGTTTAGAAGCTCATAATTTTGAACGAGCTGGCGAAGCGATATAAGTTCTCCGAGTCTACTCCGACTACTTACAACTAATGTTAAACTTGTTTGGCTATAACTCGATTATCATTATCATACGAGCGTATTCCCGGTTGCATCCTCAGCGGTAACGCTTCAGAGCCCGAGGTCCGCTATACCTAACCTAGTCGAGTTTGTAAGAAAAGTCACGTTTTGACGCAACGGGAAGAACTATTTGGAAACTATAATTACATATTAGCCTGTCAGCAAAATGCTCGAAGTGCAAGTTTATTACGTAGTACAGACGGTTGATCAGATACCTGCCACCGCGCGCGTCGCGCACTACTTGAGGTGGCACAGGTATCTTAACTTTCCTGTGTACTGTCGGAAGCGGTCTTTCTCAGGTCGTATCTGAACAGTGATAATTAAACTATTCCCTCAATCGCCTTTTACGATATGCGAGAGAAGAGCATCTTGTACAGTCTAAGATTTTTCTTTTTTCCAGATCAGTATGAAAGATATAAATGATGAGACTATACTCGTAAAAACAGACCAAAATTTATATTTTTACATCCAGTGGACCAGATACTAAATATTAAATTATGTGTGTTTCAAAACTTAATAGTTACACAAAATACGAGTTTCAGAACTAACGTCGTTGTTGAATACATTAGTTTTGAAATAGGCGTTTATATTTAGGTGTGACGTAGTTATGTATTCAAGTTCCCAAAGTTAACATCAATTATCCGGTAATTAAATCAAATATAGTTGACTGATCACTGTTAACGGATCTTCCGGTATTTGTGGAAATTTAGTGAGAAACTGAACAATGAGAGGCTCTGTTTAAGCGTTATATGTGGTTATGACTGTTAATTTATCTAGAAACTGTCTATGTTCGCCGCGTAGCTTACACACACACAGACTTGTGTGTGTGTACATACATAAGCTTCTTTAATTTCATAACCTATCCCAGGAAGGAAAATAATTTTCCATATTTCCGGAAGTCAAGTAATAAACATCAGTAACCTTTGATTACAAGCCTTCACAGCAGCGAGCTTCCGGCTACGTTGGTTCAAGGAAATGTAACAAAGAAAACCTGCTTTTTGGTGGTGATTGGCCAAAAACATTGACCCCGTTCCTGTTCCTTTAAAATAGCACGAAAAATATTGCTAATCATTTTTACGTAGTATGTTTTATCTTAGAAAATTAGAATATCGGGAACTTATGAATCAATGCAAGGGGAAGGGGTACACCTACAAGATGGCGGGACGACCTCGACAAATTTTTATGCGTGTGGCAGGAAATCGCAGAAGACAGGGACATATTAAAAGGTATGTGGGGGAGGCCTTTGCCTAGCAGTGGAACACAAGACCTAGGCTAGTAAAAAAATCAATGCCAGTCTAAAACTCTAAACCCATAGCACAGAAATTAATAATAGTATTTTACACAGAATGGAATCTCCTAAGGTCCCGCGCAATATGCGTCCCCGTTCCTCGTTCCCGAACTCTTCCCCGTTCTCGCCTTGTCGCGGAGCGAGAACGGGCGAACATACACGTATTGACGTGAGGGATGTATAGTTTCGTTTGGAGTAGTGTAGGCATAAATAATACTCAGCTTCTATGAAGTTTCCTACCAAATTGTTTAATGGTTTTGGCTTTTTCGTCTCCACTTCGCAGGATGGGTTGCTAGCCGCATCTCCTATTAACATGATTCCCATTTTCGTCGAATCCCTCGATCAGTTTTTATGATCTGAACGGGAAGAAAAACAGCTGGTACATTCTATGTTTCCAACCCATCACTATTTTGATTCTTTTTTCCACCTTCTCGCCCACCATCACACTAAAGGTGGCTTTTTGGTCTTGCGGCCTTGGGCTTTGTCTGCTTAGAGCTGCGGGACTCAAAATTCTTTGTCTGTGTGTATACTTCGAAGGATTTTCAGCATCGTTACGTGATTATAGACATCAATGATGTCACATCATATCATTTTTGGAGAAGAAAAAGCCAGAAGGCGAGTCACGGGCATTCCGAAGCAGCATATTTAAGGATGGAAGTAACCGGAAACGCGTTAAAAACAAAAGAAAATCTTCCATTAGAAGTATGTCACATAAAAAGAGTTATGCGGTGATTGACCCATTCTACGAAAAATAAACCGGCCAAGTGCGAGTTAAACTCGCGTGGAGAGGGTTCCGTACAATTGATTGAATTCTTGTAGGTTTTCCTGTAATCTACAAGCAATGAACTATATTTTGTAGTTTTTCCAAAATTTTAGGCTCAGTAGTTTCGGAGATCAGGTGGGTAAATGGTAAATTTTCATCTTCTTTCATGAATAAAATTAAAACTATTCATTTTACAATATTAAAAAAATATTTGAGATCCTCATAACGAGCCCGTTCATTTGATATATGACACAGTAAGGTTTGCAAAACTTTTTTTTTAATTTCCTAATTTTTCCCGCGAAAATGACCCTTATTTTAAAAAAAATATTTATTTACTTTGCACATACAATATTTTACCAAATTTCACCTGATTCGGTCCAGTAGATTCGGAGCAAATTGGCTGTGACAGACGGACGGTCAGACAGACGCACGAATGATCCTATAAGGATTCCGTTTTTTAATTTCTTGTACGGAACCCTAAAAACAACTGACAATACTCTTTTGTTCTGTATTCGAACGTGTTTGGTCTAAAAAAGGCCTAAAATGTGATTGTAATTCGCAATTAAAAAAGTGTGACTGTCAAAATTAGCACTAGTAGGTAATAAGGATCAAAGTTATCTGCATTTAATTAGATGAAAATCAAGGCGTATTGAGTGTACATTAGCATATAATTATATGATAATCGGCTCAATAATACTGATGATTTGTGGGAGCAGCGGATGGCGTGTGAAGAGACGGACGTGGCGCGTGGGCGGCGGGAGACGCGGTGACGTCACGCGCGCATGCGCCCGCTCGCGCTCCTTGCGGTGCAGAGTATGGTGAGAATGCAGATAAACAGTTTTCTATTTTTCTAAGTTACAAATTTACTGTTTTAAAAACGAACTGAGTCATGATTTTCTTTTTAATTAGCTTTTTTATAGTTATGTTTAAATATTATCTGTCCTTTTTAATACTTTCCTTTAAAGAAAAAAGAGCGTAGTTGTCATATAAAATTAATAATTTAATACTAATCCGGATTATAACTTACTATTTAAAAAAAAAACGCACATTCTCAAAGCACTACAATCTGCTGTACGCCACCTGTACGCCCACTTTTACTCTTTTTCGTTTTAATTTCAGGTTGGCACACCGGGTTTCATCATCTGTCTAGCACGGTATAAACCACAAATTTACCACTTCAGTCTTTCTCCTATTTGGATCCTTGTCCCCATTAAATACTTTTAACTTGTCCCCATTATTGAATATCACCCGCACTCTTCTTAATGCATCTATAAGACTTATAAGTATTTCATATTTGAAGATAGATAAGTATTTTACTTACTAACTTATAATAGTATACAACTTCTCTAGTATTTGCTAATGTCCGTAATAAAGTTTGGAAGTAGGTATGGTTTTAAAAGAGCAGATGCTAATTGATTTTTTAAAATACTGTGGTAAAATCAAATAAAACTACCAATACTAGATCTTAAGTTTTGTTACTGACAACAATATGGTTGTAATATGACTGAAATAAGCCATCATTTTGATAATAAATAGGTAATAATAGGTTTACCTATGACATTGTCGTTCTGAGGTACAAGCTTCCTGTAGTACTTCCCAGGCTACTATACTACATTTTATTTTTTATTAGAAATTTGAGTGCGTTTGACCTCTATCTAGCCTGATGGGAAGCTAAGATGAGGTATTGTAACCCAATAAGTTTGTAAGAATGAAATAAAAGGTTTAATACAATTATCATTACACTATTCTATGAAGTTGGAAAGTTTAGTATCTGATACTTCTCGCTATACTATATCCAGCAATCCGTGTCCGCGTCGGCAGCGGGGCGGCCAGTCGAGTCTATCGCGCGTCGCTACGACCGCGCCTACGACCGCTACGACGCGTACTACGCAGCTACGCCAGACGCGAACCGATACTGATACGATCTCAAACAGTGACTGTGCTAAAGGAATTGATAAGTGTACGCATGTTGTGACGTCACGGATATTTTTGTGAGTGTCAAGTGAGGCAGCTTCCTAAATAAGGTACGTGAATATTAAATAAACGGTATGAACTGCTGTTCCTCTGATGCTAGTGACTTACTCTAATGTCAAGGACACGTTTATTGATCAAGCAGATGTGACCCTATGTTTACACTATTGTTTGGTTAAAAAATGTTGTAATATTATTTATAGGAAGAAATATAGTCCATTAAAATATACGCGACAAAGGTATGGTTCGAAGAAGGTTGAGGAATAATTTATAAGATGAGGTGCCACCTTGCGTTACAAGCTTCATGAATTGAAAATGCTCACAGAACAAATTATACTAAAAACCTCTGAATACTGCGACTAAAAACCTGTCGGGTTCCAACTGTCATTAATAATGGAGCAGGTAATTTTATTTGAAATACGGAGGCGAGATGGGAGGATGAAAATAAAAAAATATTTGCGTCTGTCTTTTAAAAGGATGCCTACTTGAGTATGCAAATTAATTGTAATGTGGTTGAAGGTAAGGTGAGGTCGTATAGAACGTATCTTTGGCAGTTCGTATTAACGGGATTAAGGAAATGTAATTATGGAATTTTCTCGTTAGTGATCCTTTACGGTTATTGCTATGTAATCAAAATTTCGGCTAACCATGTTATGCATTACAATGGTACAAAAAAAAAATGTAAAAGTTTTATGAACGAGCGGTGTGGAGATTTATGTGAAAGAATTCGGTTTAGTGCCAACCCCGTATTTTATGTTTATGTTTACTCTTATTGCTTTGTGTGATGCAATAAATAAGTATATAAACTAATTTGTGTCATCATCATTCCAGCTGCTTTCACTGCTGGTCATAGGCCTACCCAAGGATTTCCAAAATTACCGAGCTAGAGCGGCATCCAGCGCTTTCTGGCACCTTGGGCGGGTGTCCTTACTTACCAGTACGTGGTCGCCATTCGAAAACCTTTTTGCCCCATCTGCCATCAATTCGTCGCGCTATGTGCCCCACCCACTACCACTTCGACGGGCAAATCCGCTGGGCTATATCAATGACTTTTGTTTTCCTACGAATTTCCTCATTTCTGATTCGATCACGAAGAGAAACACCGAGCATAGCCCTCTCCATAGTGCGTTGAGCTACCTTAAGCCTTCTTATGAGACCCATTAGTAATATACCACGTTTCAGAGCCATAAGTCATCTTATTTGTAATATAATAAAAGTTATATAAATATATGAAATCTTTTTTGTTTTTATGACAACCATGTTTCAGAGACGTAAAGAGCGTTGTGGGAAATGCCATCATTGGCGCATAAAAAGATTTTATTGCGAGTTCAGTGGACACGCTCCGGAAAACACGGGTTATGGGGCTAAAAAAGTTTTTTGAGAGCTTTACTAGCTTTTTTCTTGGTTATGGTGGGAATTATACTCTTTGTTTGAATGTATTAATAAAGAACACCAAGGATAAACTTTAAGCTGTTCTATTGAGGTGGCTGTGAGAAGCCTGTCATCTAAAGGTAGGTAATAACCGGGACAAGCTAGTTTACGTGCTTTCAGAAACACGGAAGAGCTCAAATATAAAGTGTTACCAGCAGACGCATGTCCAGTCTAAGCTTGTACACATCTATGCTTTCCGCAAAGCTATTGAGCGCCCCTATAGGCCTGTTACAGGTTTAAGACGAAAACTCTGTCTTTTTTCGGTGTTTCTATTTCTTAAAATTTTTGGCACTCACGTTGTCACAGTAAAAATAATAACGTCTATAGCCGCAAGTGTTTTGGAAAGAGACACTACTCGGTTTTTTCAACAATCCACTAAATGACAACATCAAGTCAGGCACTTTTTTCTGAACGTCATTTTCTACGGGATTTGTATGAAAATCACAACAGTATCGTCATAGATTTTTGGAGTCAAATAGCGATCTTAATATCAGTTTTGTGCGTAAAATATCTAAAATCATGGATATGATCAATGACAAGTGACACTATTTTGTGACGTTTTATTCTATTAACAGTACCAACTAATTTTTTTATTTTTATTTTTTTATTAAAGATTTGAGTGCGTTTGACCTCTATCTAGCCTGATGGGAAGCTAAGATGAGGTCTAAGGTCTTATTTATTTTTGGATCATCCAATTACCTGATTGAACAGTGGATCGTCAAGAACTGTAATGTAAACAACCAAAACTCTTTTTATGCATATGTAAAATTACGCCCGTGAATTACGTTTAAACCGGATGTAAATGGCACGACATATACTTGGAGAGGTGATTCAACCAGTCATAATGAACAACTTCTCATATAGGACCAACGCTGGTATTAAAAAAAAAATGATTTCCCATACAAATTGTCTGATCGGTTAAACACGATTGCACAAAAAGACTTTTTTTCAAGTATTTTGCCGTTACTATATTTACATATGAAACAAATTTTACACAAAATAATTATCTGTTTTTAGAAAAAAAAGCTATACTTCCAAACACAGGCGTAGCCAAAGGGGGTTTTGGGCTTAAAATATTATAACAAGGCGAGAAGTCTTCTTCTTTTCGTGTCGATTGGCTCAAATTACGCTAGTCCCTCCAGTGAGTCGCCACTCTTGTCACTCTCTGACGTCGAGTACAGGTCGTATTTTGTGCAGCTGGCAGGCACGAAGGACACCAGAGATTCTGCAAGGTCTGATCGGCATGATCACAATGGTATCTGACCTCCGTTTTGTCAATATAGCGCCATTTTGCAAGATGCACGTCGGCGCTTCTCAGTACGCAGTCGATTTAGGCACTTCCATGTTGCCCAAGGGAGTTTATGACCCAAAGGCAGCTCTTCCGACGCAGGAACAAAGTCAGGGGGAGGAGCGTATTGCCTATCACGCCACGTTTGAAGCCGGGAGCACTCCGAGTGGCCTGCAAGTGATTCGATACATATTGTAAAACTATTACGACTTATGAGACGATAGGCTATGGGTTGCGTATATTTGGGACGACAGGCGAGAACAGTTGTGGTGACGGTGTCGCCAATTGCCTAATGACACCGATTTTTTAAACATGAATACTAGTTTTATTTTATCTATATATTTTGTTGCTCTAATTTCTTGAACCCCCTTCAATATTAAAACTTAGCTACGCCCGTGCTTCCAACCACGACATTTTTGTTTTTTTCGATTTTCTTTACAAAGCCGGGAATCATTAACATTTATCGGCTTTCGGCCGTTCTTTGTTGCCCTATCCTTATGCAAAATAGGAATTTGCATCAGCCATGTCCAGTATATTTGATGCCAGCCTATTTACTATTTTCAGGTAGGTTAGCAAGCATATAGTAATAAACCGGGCAAGTGCGAGTCGGACTCGTAAATGAAGGGTTCTGTTCACCGTACAATGTTTTAAAACGCTGAAAATACACGTCTATTGTATGACGACCCCCTTAATTGATTATTTTTAGTATTTGTTGTTATAGCGGCTACAGTAATAGATAATTGGTAAAAATTTAAAGTGTCTACCTATTACGGTTCAAGAGCTGGAGACAGACAGACAAACGGACAGACAGACAGACAGACAGCAGAGTTTCAGTAATAGGGTTGGCACTCTTTGGGTACGGAACCCTAAAAATGATAGCAATTTATATAATTCCTCAGAATTAAACAACTTAGCTTGCCCTGTTGTTGTTTATTTGTTTGGGTCAAATCTTGCAAGTTAAATTAGAGCCACTTTCCGGTTTCTGATGGAGATGATATTTTGTATGGTGATGTAAGTCGTAAAGGCCTCACAATAAAAGCTTGTACGAAAAAAAATTTTGTTTTCAAAACAATTATTGGGTGTTTGTTTTGTAACAACAGCATTAGGCCAGTAGAAAAAAGATATTTTTTCTTTCTGAGTGACACCCTTAAGTCGCTAAAAAGTGTTTCTTTATGAAAAGCTTTGATACGATACCTACTACTTTTCGTTGTCCATACTTAAATGGTAGTTCGCCGCGAACTTAGACCTCGCGATTATTATGCGCGTTTTACGCGCTATGGTTTCGCTTGCTACATAATAGCGGACATTTTTATTAATATTTCAAAAACTACTGAACCGATTCTGATGCCCAACGAACTTGAAAATTCAATTGATATTTCCTACATGCCTACCAAATTTCATCAAAATCAGACTATCGGTTCGGCAGTCATCGCGGAACAAACATACATACATACAAACAATGTGTTTTCGCCCCAAATTGAATTATAGCCCTCGCTCGCTACGCTCGCTCGGTCAAATATAAGAAAAGTAGGCGGATATGCGTGCCAATGGTCTTACAACCAAGGATGCTCAAGATCGTGCGAAGTGGTGAAGGAAAAGCTAGAAAGCGGACCCCGGGCTTCGCAGCGTTGCAGCTGTGGATGCAACTGGGAATACGCTGAGATGAGAGAGAGATAAGAAAAGTAGCGGTTTGAAACTGGTTTCGTAAGACGCACGACTGAGGTGAATGGCATAATAATAATAATATATTTATTTGCTGTAAAAGTGGTTACAATAGTTGTTAATTACAATTTTTAGATCACACTTCTAACCTGTCTAGGCTGCCAATGATGATAAATGAATAAAACTGATTACCTTTGTAAGGTACTGAGTAATAAGTAGCGGACCCCGGGCTTCGCAGCGTTGCAGCTGTGGATGCAACTGGGAATACGCTGAGATGAGAGAGAGAGACCTTTGTAAGGTACTGCGGAAATATTAAAGATGCGAATAATGTGGTCAGTTTAAGTACAGTACAATGAAGGTTAGTGTGCCGAAAATGATGCTAGAGTGTCTGCTTAAGTATCGCAGAGCATACTCTAGTTTGGCGTTAGCACCTTAGGTTCCAATAGAATTGGCTCTAAAGCCCTTATTCAGCAAATTTGTGTTACTTGGGATATATCGAAGTTCAGGGTATACGAATAATATATATGGAGTCACTATCAAAGTACAAATAAAAACGGACGCGTGTTTTTTCTTACTAAAACATATCACTGAATTATAGAAGAACATATGTTCCATTAGATTATTCACTCGAACAATTTTGAACGGTCACCCGACCTGTGAAATTGTTGGGGTCATTTGGAGAGCGTCGGGAGCTCGCGGCGATGTCCTTGATCGCCACTTAACGGTGATTATATGGTCCTAACGTGACGTATTGAATTTCAAATATATTATGAAAAATTTAATTATTTAGAGGTGTTGTTTCGTTTATTATTCTGAATAGTTTCTTCAAATAATGTTTTCCAAAATATGTTTTAATACAAAAAGGCTACGGGATGTAAAAATGTATTTTTTGTGTTTTGACGTTCTTTAGTTGGGTTAAAGTTGATTAGAAACATTGACTTATTTATAATCTTTTTACTTATTTACAGTTAGACTCATTTATTTTAGAGAGGTACACCAAGTAAAGCAATAGAGATTTTATTTTGAAGTTCTTGCTTGTCATTCCTTTTATGCCATTTATTTGTGAATAAAAATAAATAGATACTTATACTCGTATGTTGTCATATAAGTAATGCTAAGAAGTGAAAACGAAATGTGTCGAAAATCACTAAAATCAGAATTTTTGCCTTAATTTTGTTTTTCTAATTTCAACGGAACTAAACTAAAACTTGATGTAATCTGAAATTAATTCTACAAAGTTTCTAGAAACTCTTCCGTCAACAATTTTGGCATGTCAAGCAACTAAGATTGAAAACATTAATTTTCGTAATAGATTCTAAATCGTAATTATTAATATTAAACAACTTTGAAAGCTCTCAAGAAAATTAAACACCTGATGTTATTATAGGGACAAAAATAAATTTCTCTTTGGGGAAACCGAAGGTTTTGCCTGTGCAATTCCAGACGAATTCATGATGACAAACAACTATCGGAGATATCCAGGAGTCGACGTCCAGGAGAGTCGATCAGGAATATAATCTCCGGTTGTTCTCATCTGGCTAACGGCGATATGTACTTGCACAGACATAACTCGTAGATACACCAGCAGCTTACTCTTTGATACGGGCTTGCATCTTGAATCTAAGGTACCGTACTAAAAGTACTCACTGGTGCGGTTCTTGAAAATGGTCATGCCACGCTCTATTTAGATCCATCTGTCATGTCCGACAGGATTATTGTCGCCAATAAACCTGATATCGTGCTGACAGATCTATTGATGTGCCAGGCAGTGCTCATCAACATCACCATTCCGCATGACGAGAACCTCGAATGAAGGACGAGAAAGACAAGCTTAGCAAGTGCTTTGACTTGGCCCACGAGGTGATTGCTATGAGGGATGTGGGTTCAATGATCATTGTCCTGATAGTCATATCGGCAAACGGTCTTGTAGCGAAGAGTCTTAACCAACATCTTAAGACTCTCTCGCGAAATAGCTATAGATTGAAGGGCCAGATTCAAAAGGCAGTACTCCTGGACACGGCACGCATTGGCAGGAGGTTTCTCTCTCTGCAACCCAAACCGCCGGTAGCTCGGGCCTTGCCCCGCTACCAGCGGGCAGCTAAGTAGGTAAGGTTTTATAATATATTTTTTGTATTGTTTTTAATTTACTTTTTATAAAGTGTTATAAAACCTAAATTAAGAAAGAAAATAAATAAAGAGAAAAAATAAATAAATATGTAGGGAAACGTACTGATGTATTTATGTACCTATGTATGTTTGTTCCGCGATAACTGCCGAACCGATGGTCCGATTTTGATGAAATTCAGTAGGCATGTAGGAAATATCAATAGAATTTTCAAATTCGTTGGGCATCAAAATCAGTTTAGTAGTTTTTGAAATATTCATAAAAAATCGCGTGGTCTAAGTTCGCGGCGAACTATACGTATATGATAAATACATATATTGATAAACACCCAAGACCCAGGACAATTTGAAAAAGGCCATGTTTCCTCCCTGCCCTGGCTGATTGAACCCAGAACCTCCGTATTGGCGGTCTAACGTGTTAACTAATCCGCCACGGAGGTCGTCATGAATTAAAATTACAATTTCTTTAAAATAGAAAAACATTACTCTTTTGCTCAACGCTATGTGTGTCAATGACAGAATAATGGGGATACGCTACACGGGGCACTGGGGCGCCTCTAGGAGCTCTCTGTTTAACGACTTCCATTCAAACGCACTCTGAACACTGTACACTAAGATCACTGCTCCTACAACCATCACATAGTATAAATTATACAGAGTGTTGCAGAAAGGCGAGATAATACTTTAAGGACATGTTTAACATTACTAACTTACTCTTAAAATATTCTTTCACATTTCTGAAATAGCCTGCATAATTAAGGAGTAGGGCTGGGTATATTTAACATTTGCCCCAGGCCTAACACTATAACTGTGATATGTAAAGTCAAGATTAGATTTACTTGTGACATATATGCTATTAGCCAATGCATCCTTGAGTGGGTTACTTTATTTATACTGAGGATAGTATAAATGATATAAAGAACTCATGATTATCTAGTCAGTATCAAAGTAAATGTAGGTAAAAAATTGTTTGGATGTGTTCATTTCTTTTACAGGAACAGGTAGAAAAGTTTAGTAGAATCATTATGCAAGTATATGTACTTTCAACTCTATAAAAAAAATATTTACGAGTATATGCTCTTGTCAAAATATTTACCTACACCAATACAAAGCTCCGCTTTTGATGTTTGCATACGGAATGTGATGTGTATGAAGGCTTAGCAGCACTCGTGTGAATCCACCACTCGAGCTCAGCTCGATTGGAGCACTGCGGAAAATAACAGAGTTTCTAACAAGCAATACAACAGGTGTATCAAATCAAAAATACCAACTCGAAATGGCGAAAAAGTGGTTCCATACCAAATTCAATACTTATCATGTTATAACTTTTATATTTAAAGTTATTATTTCTTCCAGATTTATTTACTTATTTAATTTAATTTTAACTTAATAAGCCAAAAAACAGTGCACTCCGGGAGTGCCGACAGAAGTGCAAACTTGAATAAGGTGGTGTCGGTTACACGGTAACAGTGTCGCGAGTTCAGCGGGTTTTTTCCATCTCAAAAAATGCCCAACGCGCCTATAGAAGTTTTCACTACAAAAGGTAGACTTGATGCTAAAGCATTCTCTTCCTGTCAACCTTCGGGAAAATTAAACAGACAGCAAAGTCGGCGTCTAAATTTATGCCGTTGACAAATCGACAGTATAAATTATTTTAACAAAACTGACGGGCTATAAACTTAGACTAAGAGCAATTAGGAAAGCCGAATCCAAGGAAATGTACTTGTCGTTCAAGATAAATCATATCGTCTTATTGTAAAAACACCCATAACGTTTAGTTTATACGCCCAAATCAAATTGACTTTGAGAGATATAAGCCAAGAAACCAAGTAATAGGTATTGATCCAAACAGGTTTGCATCGTTTCAGTATTGAATTTATTTTCATGTTTTGCATGTGTTATCATATTTTTTTTCAAGAGTGATGGGTCTAAAGTTACAAGTCATCGAAATTTATAAAATGTTGTTTAGGTATTAGGCTGTGTCATACGTTTTATCTTAGATATTTGTGGTTTTGATGCCTAGATAATATGGCTTAAGTGTCTTTAACCACACATCAAAATAACTCGGTTGGAAAGCTAAGGAAAAAAATTACAGCACAAAAACTTCGTCAAAGAGGATTTTTCTGAAATAAACTAATACCTATGTCGAAAATACTAATGGCCACCTTCTGGCTTGATCATAAGATAAGCTTGGTCAGCTCTAGATATCATTAAATCACATTTTTATCCAAATGAATGGAAAAAGATCAAGAAGAAGTGGGCAAATTTTGCATACAAGGTAGAATAAAAATAAAAGCTTGCAAAAACGATACATATAATTTTGAGACTAAAATAAATTTTAAGATTTAAGAAATATCAAGTAATTGACACTTGAATTAATCGGTATCAGGCCTGTCTATTTGTCGGGGAACTGCCGTGGAAACTCCGAAACTTGATTGACAAGTACCTATACTATACTCGTAAAAGTCCAGCTTAGGCAAATTATTTTAGAGAGTAAGGAAGCCCTTGATTAAGATAAATTACAAAATATTACCTCGGATTATCCCTTACAAGTTTAAGACAGTTGGCCGCAGCTGCTGCCGCCATGTTACACTCGTTAAGGTAAAGCTGCGTGGACTTTAAATTTTGCGAGCTTTAAATTTCCTAACACTGTTTACTTATTGCGTAGGAGGAGCCTACTTCATCAGTGTCAAGTAAATTATAAAGTTTGTATTTTTAAGTACAAAATTAAAGACGTAATTTGGGGCCGATTACATCATCAATATGATAAGTAATTTAATTCACGATAAAATAAACCGCCAATATCATTCATGACTATCTATATTTTAGTGGATTTAGTTCAGGCAAAACTATGTTCATACCACAAATAGACACCATTGATCCCCAAGACTGTCCCATCCCAGTTAGCTCATAAATATCCCAAGGCTGCTTACTTCGCGACAACCTTGTAAAATGTCCCTAAAAGCTGATGGTGTTGATCTAGCCTAAATGTTTTTCCCACGGGCAGTAGTGCGTGGCCTGCTCGCGGGTAAGTAATGCTGTAATCTAAAGTATATATTAAACCTGAATATTGTAGTCGTGTATAAAGATATATAAAAATAAACATGAAATAAAAGAAAGATAGATAACATACGCGTAATTTATGTGCCGTCTTCTTCTTCGTCTAAGCGCGTTCCCGGTTACATCCTCAGCTGTGCTGCTTCGGTGCCCAGGGTGCGCTTTCCTGCTTTTCCTTCTCCAAATATAACATGCATGTCAATGTTAATGGTCACCCAAGGATGCCAAAGATCTTGCAAAATCCGGAACAGTTTAAATGATTTGGCACACACAGTTTTACGACCGGCCGCCTGCCTGACGTCAACCCACTTTAAGAAAGTATTTGTGCGAAAAGTTTTACAACCGACTAAGTATTATATTTTGTTGTTTATGTAATTTATTCATAGCCATGCAATATACACGCACCACCTGTCGGTCGACTGGTAGATAAAGCCTAAGGCTTTAAGTCCGCCGTTTACAATTTTTGTAATAAAGTTGAATAAATAAATAAATAAACCGAGTTGTAAAACTTTTCCTTAAACCCTCCTTGGGAATGCAATTGTAGCACGAGATGTTTGTGCTAAGTCCTTTAGTCGTCTCTTACGACATCCACAGGAAGAGATGGAGTAGTCGTATTCTAACCCCGAACCAAACGGATGCGTAATGTATGTGCCGTATTGCAATAAAAGTGAATTTCCCTCGGACGAAGTTGTGGGCACCAGCTAGTCTTTAATCATATAGGTACTATTATGTAGGTGAGAAGCGAAACACGTCGCCTGTACGAACATAAAAATTCTTACGTTGCAATCTGTACGTTCCTACCTTACGAGTATATGATCGAAAATTTTTACAGTCATATTAAAGCCAGAAAGTTATATAAATGTCTTATACAATTACACAGAAAGACGATTCTTTGAACTAAACATATTTATTAGGTTCCATTAGTACCCTTCGGGTTTGGAACTCTACACACCAAAGATGTGTAGGTATCCTCAGGATTTCCTATATTTTATGCATTCCTCCCATAGCCTCCCATAAATTCGTAAATAGCCACGAATATACAGAACTGTAACAAAGTTAGCAATACCGCCTAAGTAGGGCGCCAAGAGATGGCAATCTTAGCAGATAGTAATGACAAGCACTTCGGAATTCAATTATTGCGAGACGGAGATGGATCCAACGGGTTCCGGAGATAAGTATTTATTGCTTTTTAAGGACACCGCTAAATTGAGAGGATTTGGAGAGGTTACGAATAAAAGAGACCCGATTGATTGTTATTTAACGATGTCGATGGTTGTTGGTAGCACTGTTACAAAAAAAAATAGATTTTTAACTTATCTGTTTCTTCTTCTTCTTAGCGCATTCCGGGTTGCATCCTTGGCTGTTCTGCTTAGGAGCCCGCGGGGTGATTTCTAGAATTTTCTTCGCCCATATAATTGCATGTCTTAGGATGCCGAAGACAATATAGGTATATTGTATACAGGCGTATATCTCTACTGGTCTGAGATGAACACCATGTAAAAACGAGAAGAAATATCCGGAACAGTTTAAACCATTTGGCTATAGTTTCACGACTGGCCGCCTTCCTGATGCTGACCCTCTTTGGGAATCCATTTGTGCAAAAAAAAGTATTGACCGGAAAAAAACTAGACCTATAAATATAATAGGTTTGTTAACCTATGTGATAGCACCTAACTTAATGGATATAGCAGGATAATGAATTATAGCAGGATATTGGAGACTAAAATGTTCTGTATTTTTATTCGAAATATATTTTACAAAACTATACAAACTATAGCTTAATCATTTAAACTGTTCCGGCAATTTCTTCTCCATTTTGCATGCATTTCTTTGGCATCCTTGGGTGACCATTGACATGCATGTTATATTTGGAGATGAAAAAGCGGGAAAACACACCCCGGGCTCCTAGCCGCCTCCTCTCCTCCCGCTTAGACAAAGAAGAAGATTTCAGATAACTATACACATTCGTGTATTCAAACATTTATTAATCGGTACGTAGAATATGTACAACATTGTTATGTCATTACCGCGGTAAATACGAGTAGGATCAAGTTAAGAATCAAAATGATCAGCGGTAACGCTTAGCAAATATTGCGACATTTTTCAATTTTTTTTTCTTTAACCTATATTTTTCACTACTGGACATATGTAGGTATCATCTTCCAATGCTCTCTATTTAATGACAGTTCCAAGCACTGTTTCTCGTAATTTCAGATGTCGTGACTTCAACTTGTCCTTGGTCTGCCTCGCTTGCGTAGCTACTTCGGGTAGCCCAATTTGTAGCTACCTATATGACCCCAAAGTTCTGCGTGCTTTCGGCAGACGAAGCTTGCCTAGTCCCACATAAGCTTTGCGGCTTTCCCTGTTTGGAAGTGAAGTTTAAAAAAATGTCTCAAAAATATATATTGAAAATAAATGTTTTTCTGTGTTAACATGTTTTTTTTTACATAAATGTATCTTCAATATGCTTAATCTGTGTTAACAGTCATTATTCGTTTTAAGAACCATTTCAATTCTGCCTTAACAGCTAGAACACGTCGTACTGTAAAATGCATTACCATATCCAATGACTTCAATTTATCTTAGGGTGCGCCGTCGGGGCGACACGCAGGGCCCTGGCAAATAAAGGGATATGCCTCGTGCCGGATGTACCTACTAAATCAGCGTTTAAGCCAAGTATATGTACTTTATGATATGGACGTAGATGGATAGATGGATATGAGGGAGGCCTACCGGGAAATGCAGATCATGCGTTAAAAATGGGTTTGGATAGACCATTTTTTTTATAGGAGAAAAGCGCGAGAACAAGATTTGAGATTTGGATAGATCATACTCCCAGGATAGAGCACACACACCCCGAGGCAAGCCCTGGAGTGAACTCCCCAGGGCAAGAAAAGTTGGCCGTTGCGGCGGAGATGAAGACAATCTAGTTAACCTGGCCCAAAGTAAAGCGCGTAGCCAAAGACCGATTGCGATGGCGAAAGGCTGTTGAAATACTCTGTCGCGCCTGGGGGCCTTAGGACCATAAGTCAAGTAAGTCATAGTCGTAGATATAGATTTCTAATAGGATTACATTCAAGATCAAATGAAGGTGTTGCCATTTGTAAAACTCAATATATTTCTATTTTGCCGCTTGATTTGTATATTTTTCTAAGCGTCCAATCGAACATCAGCGTGTAGTTTTAGAATTCTTTCGATATTCAGTTCATCGATCGAGTGTATTTCACGAAAGGGTATCGGACTCTTTTTTTGTTTAGGAGAAAAGCGCAAGAACAAGGTTTGAGACATTTCTTTCAACATAAAACAATTTAGTTTGTATTGATATTTACCAACAACTGTCCAAAAAGCAAACACGATTCGGTATCTACTAATATTGTGAGGAATAAAGCAATCGACCCCCGAAAACACCCTTATACTTTAACATATACACGTAGAGCCAGCCAATGCGTCATGGCAACAAAAGGATTTCATGTGATTTACCATGCTGAAGCGGACAGGTACAGGTGCAATCAATTAGCTAACCCTTTCGTCCGTAAGTCGACGTCATAAGACTTAAATTTAAACGCGTATGTCTGTTGTTTACTGAGGCACGAAGTACCTAACTGCAATGCGATTGTACTCTGCCGGTTACAATAAGCCTAGGACATAGGGGATGAATCGCTTTGAAGATCACTGGGCTGGGGTATTGCAATCAACCTAACTGCTCATCAGGCATTAATTGTATTTAGCTTTACTATTATTTACTTTGATAATTTCAAATGTTTTTTAAAGCGGTGTGTTCACATAGGTATGGTAAGTACCTACAATTTGTTTTGCGAGTAGCAATCATGTGCAATATCGTTCTACTCTCGATATGACCCAAAAGCCTTTTAAAATGTCCGTCCTCTGAATATACCTTCATAAAGTTCAAACTTTGACCACTTTTTTATAATTTAACATTATATCTATAAGATTAACATCTTATAGTGAAGTAACCATTAGCAGCTAGAGGACACGATGGAGTAGCAATATGCGCTAAGCAGAGTGGCTGACTATCTACAGAGTTTTGAAAGATGGTAAGTATAGACCTCTTCTGTTTGCTGGCCATGAGCATGAACCATTTAGAAATTTATTTTATTTATACAGAAAATAAAAGCAAAAAATGCTTGCACGAAAAAAAATACAAAGGATACCTATCTCTTTTATATCCTATGTTATACTCGTATGTATTTGATTTTCAATCAACAAATCCGGCCGAATTTGATTAAAGTTGGCTTCGCGTACAAACGTATGCACGCACATCCCGTTTGGGACTTCCCCATTAGCTGAAAGGGGTGGCCTGTCATTGGCAGACCGACAGTCATAAAAGGTTAAAGGTGATTTAAAATAGACCCGGTAGATAGTGATAGATAGTAAGATAAAATTCTTATGTGTCACATGAAAACCCATGATTATATAACGTGTATTTAAGGGTGTATTCAGATACTGAACAACTTTCTCCAAGAAACATATATCGAAACATGAAAAATAATTTTTGGCTTTCCATACAAACTCGGATCAGCTAATCGGTCAACTTGTATGGGAGGCCAAAAAATATTTTTCATATTTCGATATATGTTTCTTGGGGAAAGTTGTTCAATATCATGGACTGTATAAACCCTTAAATTTCAGTATATTTAGTTAGACCCTGTATGTTTAAAGATTTGAACTGACATCAATTTCGTTTGTATGCTACGTTTTAGAATTTTGCTTTTCAATTTACCGCTAACTATAGCAAAACAAAATTGTAGAGAAAACAAAATTTAGTATTTAGTGCCCTTGTTCATCCATATCGCTATAAAGAGACAGAAAACATAGCAATAGCTAGAGCATTTTATATAAAACAGATATAATTATAATTTAGATTGTAAAATACCATATATAAAAAAATAAAAAAAAATCATATTACACGCTGTAAATATTACGAAATAAGTGAACATAGTCTCCGATTATGTTGGAGGTTGAAGAAAGCGGTCTTACCAAAAGCCGCTATATTAAAAAAAAAAAAAAAACTATAGCAAAAGACAATACTGAGATGATAATAGAGTATGACTCAGGAATTTTATTTTTGTTATTGTCTTCTGTAAGGTGACATTGAAAAATCTTTGTATTTCGATTCCAGATCTTTGGCTAAGCCCTTTATATGCGTATGCTATGCTGCGAAAATAGGTAATTTCTAGGTAGATTGTTATTTCATATTTGTTTGTGCCTCCCGGACACAGGAGTATAATATTTTTCTTAAAATTGTTGTTTCGGGCGATAACTGTTTTCCACCCATAAAACTTTGTCAAATTAGCCAAACTTGAATCGACACATGCATAAAAAAAAATTAATTATAAATAAGATCGCACGTACATAAAATTTGAAAAAATTAAAACTTAAAGTTTTTTATATAATATCTACATCATTTCCGATAGTCGTAAAATCGGAGGGAAAATCGTTATCGCTTTTTATATGAAACATTTTAGGTGCACTATCTTGTATTACGCTAGAATTTCATTCACAACACAAACGGTATTCACTTGGAGGTAAAGCTGCACTATATCTCTCGTAGCGGCAGGCTCTGTCCACAATTTCATTTCGCGGCAGTGCGATACACAAGCCCCCCGCGACTCCCTCAGCGAAGCTCTTTGTGCTCGCGGCAAATTCAATACCAAGCAGGATCATTCCGCTCTTACGAATAAATTGGGATATTTTTATCAAAATTACTTTCTAAGTGCTTTGCATAAGAATCTAACTTAGGTACTTATCGATTTGTTCATTTGTTAAATTTTATTTTATTTCATCTCAGTGTTTTAGGCTTCTGTACCTCGAAAGGTAAAAACGGAATCCTTCAGGATTACTCACTTGTCTTCACAGACGGACGGACCGTCTGTCGCAGCCAATTTGCTACGAAACTGCTGGAATGATTGAGTTGAAATTTGGTACACATATGTAAGTCAGTGACCCAAAGATGGACTTTTCAACAAATTTCAAATATCCCACTTATGGGTGAATTAGACTAAAAAAAAGGTTTTGTGAACTATATCGTGTGACATATCAAATGAAAGCGCTTTTTTATGAGAATTTTAAATACTGGGTGGCGCAAAAGTACTGGCACTAAAGAAAATACTTTTATTTTTTTTATATGACATTTTCTGTCATTCTGTTGTTGAAAATTGTGTAGTGAACAAATGTAAAATACACTGAAAATAAACATGGACCGTTTTACTCCCCAAGAACGTGGAATAATTGTGTAAATGTTCTTACGAACGCTTTTCCAGGCCGAGTTATCTCTCGTTTTGGCGATTTGCCTTGGCCTGCAAGATCACCCGATCTGACCAGTCCAGACTTCTTTCTTTGGGGTTTTTTGAAATCTCGGGTGTATGTGAACAAGCCACAGACTCTCGCAGCTCTAAAAGAAAACATTCGTCAAGAAATAACGAACATATCGCAGGAAGTGTTACGGCAAGTTATGCAAAATGTCATAAATAGGGCTCAAATGTGTATCAACTCTGGAGGTCACCATTTAAAAGACATCATCTTTAAATCCTAATGGTACGAAATTTAATGGCACAAATATACATTTAAAAAAACCTAAATCTAGTTTTCTAATTTAGAAAAAATGTTATAGCTGAACCAAATAGGGTCTTTACTTTTGCGCCACCCAGTATTTATTATTATAATTTTTTAGATCAGTATTTTTGAAGTTTTTTTTGAAAATATGTAATTTATCTCCAAAACCACTAAGCCTAAGTTTTTGAAAAAATAGAAGAACCTCTTCGCGCGAGTTTAGCTCGCACTTGATCGGTTTATTTGTATTTAAATAGAACCTAGCGTCGACTCACCCAAAAGGTTTAGGAGACGATGAGCGTATATAGCTAGAAATGAGATATAAAGTCTTCTTAAAGACACCTCACGAAAGAAAATAGCAAAAACAAAAGTCTGAGTACTATAGCGACAAATTGAAAAAATAAAAAAGTAAGCTGTGTTCATGCACTTCTTTGCATGAACACAGCTTACTTTTTTACTTTCTCTCATTTTGAGCGATAAATTCAATAGGAGTGACATTATAACGCCGCTTTTACGAATTAATTTAAATAAGTATACTTACACTAAACCACCACGGCCAAAATCCAAAGGCCACTTTTAGCGTGTTAGCGTGAAGGTGGAAAAAAGAGAATCAAATAGTGATGCGTTGATGTTGCTGGCCAATTCACTTCAATTCAAAATATCTTTATTATCATAGGATATTTAAATTATCTGTTAATATAGTCACTTTGTTTTGTTTTGCACAAATGTTGACGTCAAATCGTTACTTACAGCTAAGTTTAGTGCCGCTTCCTAGGCGCTAGTGCAGAAGAAGCGGCAACAAACTGCTCTGCAGCATTTTCTCCAACGCCGTCAATTAACAAACTTACAACTTAAAATTAGACATGTGGATGGACTGAGAATACATTGTTTGTTATGACACATGCCGCAGCCGCGTCACCTAAGGATATATTTCTTTGACATTTTCTCCCATTCCCTCGAGAGCCCATCTCATACGATCAGCGTCCGATACAGGATCAAGGATCGCAAACCCCAACAGCCTTACCAAGATAGACACATCTTTTAAGATTTTTGACACATGATTAAGTCAAAAGCGAATGAGTGTCTATGGTAACTTTGTTTTCCATAAAGGTCTGCGTGATTTGTCTTCCATCCAGTTCCTTTATTTGAGGTTAGACGGGGACAGGTGAGTTTACGAGTCGGCGAGGACGGTAAATCGGGAGACGCTTTACCGTTCAGTGCACTTCAGAGATTTGCGGATCCATCGGGAGCCTGAAGCATTCTTTGTGTTCGTTTGAATCGTTATTGTTTCTTTCGACTTTTGCGATCACACAGTTTTTTTATTTTACGTAAAACTAGAGGTAAGTAGAAATGATATTCATAAAATTTGATTTATTTTTAAAAAGGCCAACAAACTCAGACTTTCAAACGAAAGCTGAACCAAACAATGTTTAAAACACTTTGCGGGATTCAACCAGAACTTTTAGTAAAGTCTTTTCCAAAATACTTTGAAAAATACATTTTTGTAATGTTTTTACCACAGATGTTTTTACAGTTAACTGTATTATATAAAAAACTAATAACTACTAGTTTTTTTATTTAAAAAAAATTGTGATGAAAATGTTTTTTTTGTAAGTTTTGATATTTACAAAACAAATTCATATTGCAAGGAAGTTAACCGTACTTATCTAAAATAGAAATACATTTTATCACTGAAAGTGATATCCACTCAGCATATGTTGCTGATCGCCAATTAAGGCACGTATGACACATATCATTGATAAACGTGGGCAAAGCCGCAGTCAACAGCTAATAAATAATTATATTTTTTACCGAATAACAATAAAGCTACAATCATATAAGCTTTTACTTTTGTACCAATGGCAGTGTTCCTTCTTTTAGAGAACCAAGATAGGTAAAATAAAACTATAGATTTACAAACTAGTTAGAAATTGCATTGTAAAGTGGATAGCGACCCTATTCCGGGGTATACCGGGGCACAACAGGTACACAATCGATATCCACCGCTGGGGGTGGCGCGTAAACAGAGTAGGGAATGCTTAGATACGACAAGTAGGATTTTCAATTATGCGCCTCTTGAAATATCTCTTTAGTTGTAGCTCTGGAATTTCCGAAATTGCTCCGCTTTGTATACAGCAAATTGGAACATAATTATGTTATGTAAATAAAGCTTCAAGTAATATATTAAGATGAATGGTTTAAATAATTAAATTATTGATTTGCGTTTTGACAAGTAGATATTATTGTGGAGAGGCCAGGTTACTCGTAGGAGATAAATAGTAAGTACTTTCTATAGCATTTTTGTTTCACTATATCTCTTCAATTGGAATAGTTTTCGTAATTTCATGGTCAATCAATGAGATTTTTTTTATCTTTTTTAATGACGAACAAACTAGAACTTCTTATATGAATGGAGATTTTTTTAATTACGTACCTATACTTACTTAGGCTACTAAGCGTAATTTTTGGCGCCTAACATTAATAAAGATCAGAAAAGGCGCGAAGGAAGCTCAATGGCCCCACAACAATGCGATTCAGCCCATTATCCTATAAGCTTTCAGTGTTGATAACTCTGTCTTTCGTCCCGTAATCCGTCTAAAGAGAGCTCGTATTCAGCGCCGTAACTAGAAAAATAGGCGCCCTTGGGCAAGAATGAATTTTTAGATTTAGATATATTTCAAAATCTAAAAAATAATTCATCGGGAACGTTGTATAGTTGACTAAAATTACCCATAAATAATTATTTTTACTTAGTTTCAAATTATCTATTCCACATGGGAATTTTCTTTCGTGCAGGAAAATTACAAGAGACTCAGCCAATGATACTTATTAAATATCCCTGAGAAAAATGAGAGAATACTTTTATAAAGACCTAATAAATTGCGAGAAACCCACTTTTATAAGTAAGTACAATAATATGTAAAAATAACCCGAAATGCCGGTTCAAAAGGAGGAATTGTGCCAATTAACTTCATAAGTCTAAGTGAAGTCTCTTTGCACGGCGATTTTTTTCATAGTAATGGTGCTGGAGGAGAATGGAAAAGATCAGTTGGACGGAAAGGAAAACCAATGAGGAAGTATTAGAAATAGTAGGAGAGAAAAGAAGACTGCTGGGCGAAATAGAAAATAGGAGAGGGAAAATGATTGGTACGACATAACTCCTTATTTAAAAACATACTAGAAGGAAAAATAAAAGGTAGAAGAGGTCCAGGACGACCAAGAAAGAGCTTTGTAGACCAACTGAAAGAAAAAGCAGGGGTCATGTCGTATCAAGCACTAAAAAGTTAGGCAGAGAACCGAGAAGTTTGGCGCATACTCAACCGACAAGAGCCACTAAGCTCTTAAATAAGAAGAAGAAGAATCCAACAATATATTTTTAAAAACCAGTACCAGTTGCTATGTTAGCCAAAAATGCTTTTGTCCGTCTGTCTGTCTGTCGGTTTGTTCTCGCCTACAGGTCGCATTTATCAATCAATCTTGTCAAATTTTATAAGCAGGTTCGATAATTATATCTAATAGATTTTTTTGTCAATTTAGTTTTTGGAAAAAAATTATATGGGGGTTTAAACTTTGGCAAGCAAAGCGTTTTGTCCAACGCTTCGCTTGGGTACCCACCCACAAGGTGGTTGGACGATTTGACCAGGGTCGCGGGAAAGATCTGGACGCAGGCCGTTCTAGATAGGTCATTTTGGAAATCCTTGGGAGAGGCCTATGTCTGAAAATGATGATGATGATGAAAAATTTAAGAAAATCATATTTCAGCAATTTCGAAAAAATTACAAATAGGTATGTCATAAAACTTTTTTGTTACCCTGGTTATGACGCAACTTTTTTGTCTGAACAACTTTTTTATTTAACTTTTACTTTAACGAGTTGGGGGTGAGTCGCGAGGTTTACATCCCAGAGCCAATAGTAATATATTATTTATAACATTAAAGTTGTTAGGTAGGTATATAAGTGTGTCAAAAACTTCGGCCCGCGAAATTTTGGCACTTGGTCCTGCTTTGTTCGCTTTAGCCCTGGGCAATAGTCTAAGTTCGACCAAACCTAACGCCGTTACTGCTCGTTTTCAAGGGCTGAAGGAAAAATACGCTTACGTACCCTACACGAGAGGGTTCATAACTCGCCCGGACAAGGGTAACATTTACTTATCGACGTGGAAAAGGTACTGTAATACATTCACTGGGTCTGCGTCGTAAATAGCAAACTTTTTATATGTCCGCACATGTGGCGGGGAATTTAAATTTTGCTGAAACATTTTTGCGATGTCTGGTGTGCAACGCATGCACGCAACCGTTTTATTGCTTTATGGTATAAAACTTTCTAAGCCTTTTTTAGAATCATGAATGTGCTATCTTTTTTGATGTGAATATTGAAATGTTTAAACGATCCGATATGTGAAGTTTTAGTTTTGATTTCTAGAATAAAAAATAAAATTAGCTTATAAGTACCTCTAAGAACTAAAACTAAAAAAATTACAAATTATGTAATCCCACTAAAATATTACCCCTCGGCAGCGTGGCCAAAAGGCTGGCAGCATTGCCACGTTGTATGGCAATACTGATTCTTTGTGCCAGATAATTTCCAGCCCTTTGGTAAATTAGCTAATAAAGAAATAATAATATTAGGGAAAATTATTCCGTCAGCCTCTCTATTGCCATTGATGATAGCAAGGTGGAGTTACATACTCGTACATAAATATTAAACAAACAAGCGAAGCGAGCAAATTTCTTGGACTTGAACAATCTAGCGTTTGTATTATGTATGTTTGGTAATAATTTGAGTATCTTGAATCAACACTTGACGTATTTACAATACTGATTATACATTAGTGGTTCTGTTAGAAAAGTAGACCTTGCAAGCTCTTTAACCATGCAATACCCGACACTTTCCCCTTTCCGCTGGCTTAGCAAAGCCATTTTAGAGAAGTTCGACCATATATATATATATATATAAATACAGCACTACCGCTTTAGCAAATTTTCACAATTTCCCTCCCTCCACTTCCCGCATTCGTAATTATTTTTTGCAACAGCTTGTGTAGAATAAAGTCCATAGTGGGCCTCTCAAATTTGATTGAAATCCATCAATAAATAACGCTACAGCAAAGTCCCCTCTTTCCCTATTTATCCATTCAAAAATTGCGATCGATAGGATATATAAATAAATCAAGGAATTTGTGGTGCCAATTTTCGTTAAAATCGGTTGAAAAATGCGACCTGAAGGCGAGAACAGACAGAAGGACAGAAGCATTTTAGGCCAATCTCGAAACTGAGACGCTTCGCTCGTTCAAATCAAATCAAATATTTATTCAGTAATTAGGCCTTTACAGGCACTTTTACACGTCAATAATTGTGTAATGTTAATTACGTGTAATGTTTATTTATATTAATTTTTTTTTATTCAAAAGCTACCGATACTAGCGTTCCGCAACGACCACTGCTGAGAAGAAACGCCGAAAGAAACTCATTTACACAGTATTGGTCGCCTACGCGCCCGAAGGGCTTTGTCAGTTTACAAAGATATTATGCCTAATACAATGTTATCACAACATAATATGTAAAGCTTGCGAATGAGTGCCAAATCCAATTTACAGAAATAAGTTACACTGAGTAGTCTTAAACAATAAACGGGCAAGTGCGAGTCGGACTCGTACATGAAGGGTTCCGTGCCTCCGTACAATGTTTTTAAACGCTAAAATACACGTTTTTTGTATGACGACCCCCTTTAATTTTTAACTTTTTTATTTTTAGTATTTGTTGTTATAGCGGCCATAGTAATACACAATCTGTGAAAATTTCAAGTATCTACTTAATGCTATTATAAAGAGCTAGTTAAAAACGCTGAATAATACACGTTTTTTGTATGGCGAACCCCTTTAATTTTTAACTTTTTTTTTAATTTTCAGTATTTGTTGTTATAGCGGCCATAGTACTCGTAATACATAATCGGTAAAAATGTCAAGTGTCTAGCTATCACGGTTCAAGAGATAGAGCCCTGTGACAGTCGGACAGACGGACAGACGGACAGACGGACAGACGGACAGACGGACAGACGGACAGACGGACAGACGGACAGACGGACAGACGGACAGACGGACAGACGGACAGACGGACAGACGGACAGACGGACAGACGGACAGACGGACAGACGGACAGACGGACAGACGGACAGACGGAGAGACGGACAGACGGACAGACGGACAGACGGACAGACGGACAGACGGACAGACGGACAGACGGACAGACGGACAGACGGACAGACGGACAGACGGACAGACGGACAGACGGACAGACGGACAGACGGACAGACGGACAGACGGACAGATGCGGAGTCTCAGTAATAGGGTCCCGTTTGCACCCTTCGGGTACCCGTTCACGAGTTGACGCGTGGATCAGCCATCACTGAACTCAATCAGTTCGGTCAATTATTTAACTTACACGGGCAAAAGTAAAACATAGCCAGAAATTATTTTGATTAAGAAACCCTAGGTACTTACTGTGTTTTAATCAATAATTTAATACGTATAATGAAACCCAAACCTTTTCTTTGTAAGCTAATATTGTGCTTAAAATCTGTTTCTGCGGTTAATTACTCAATTTATTCGGATTGAGTTGAAATCCCGTTTAAGTTCTTGGATTTCAATGATTAATGGTCTAGAAAATGAAGACGTTGGAAAATTGTGAAACTTTATAAATTATTACAAGATTGCTTTTGAAATACATTTTTACACCACTTCATATTTAATTACGGTGGCAATGTATTAGATGGTTCTTTCTATTGTGCCTGTCACAAGGTCAAGATGGTTATACTTACAATTGCATTTGTCTTGAACTGAAGTAGACTAAATATTGTGGTCAGAGATCAGGATAGGGTACTTTAGAGACCTAAAATCTTTGTTAGATACCTTTCTTAATATGAAGGTATGCAGAATATGTACAATTGTAAATTTATCACACAAGAGCGCTTTTAACCTTTATAGTTCAATAAGAACATTAGTAACATTACATGACGTTCATGTTTTGTATACAGATATACTATAGTATATCTGTATAAAAGGGATAATGTAGGTATACTACATTCATCATCCAAGCGTATTTCCCGGTTGCATCGTCAGCGGTTACGCTTTAGAGCCCGGGGTCCGCTACCTTACCTAGATGATTTGACGAGGTTACTGGTTTTTACACAGAGCGACTGCCGTCTGACCTCCGCAACCCAAAGGGTAGACCAGAACCAATCCTAGGATAGGTACAAACGCTAGATGGCGTTCGGGACCAACAGCCTTACGTGCCTTCCGAAGCACGGAATCATCTTTCTTTTCGGATAATCAGGTGATTCAAGCCTGCAATATCCTAACCAGACTGAAAACAACTTTTTCACAAAGTATGCTTCCCAGTGGGATTTGAACCCACAACCTCCGGATCACAAGGCAAATGCCTTAACCACTGGACCACGGAGTCAGTCAGGTATTCTTCATTATCTCTTTTATACAGATATACTATGGCTTTTTGCGCCGAACATTTTTTTTTTCTGTTTATCCTTATGGTTGACTGGGAGAAAATTCTCTTAGCATGAAGTCCGCCATTTGTTAAAAGTATGTTTTTACTTTGGAACAATAAGGGGTATTAAATATCTCGTCTTTATCCCTAACGGGGTAAACATAAAAAAAACATCGACACCGCTATCTAGGGCCGTAGAATCCAAATAAGGTATGGCATATTGGTGGGAAAAAATGGGTTGCTAGCCACATCGCCTATTGTCATGACTCAGATTCTCGACCATTTCCTCGATCAGCTTTTATAATATGCGCGGGAAGAAAAACAGCTGGTACATTATATTTGTTTTCTTTTCTCCATGGAAGATACTCGTACATACATGTAAACCAGTAGACTACAGGATTTTTAAAGTTGACAGTGTGAAAAACATACTGTTTGTGAGGTGACGCCGAACAGCGCACCGGAATTACGGAAGAAAGCAATTCCAGCCAATTGGCGTGCCATTGTTGAGAATTGTATCTGATAGCCTGCATCTTACATACTCTCCTATTCAAAGGATCTTGTGTATCTGTTTTTGTTATATTTAGGATCTGTGTTATTTACGAACTGTACAGTCATCATTAGTAGTAAGATATATTTTTTTAATATTATTTTTGTCAAGACTTGGTATAAATTAATATGTATTTATTTATTTGTTTATAGATGAGCAGATTATAGCTGTCTATCACTGGCGAAAATTGTTTATAGTCACTTAGATTTAAGTCGCTAGATGACAACAAGTCAACTCAGACACTTTTTACTAAATGTCAAAACAAACATTTTCTATGGGATATGTAAGAAATACAAAACCGTGACATCATATATTTGGAGTCAAATAGCGCTCCTAATATCTGTTTTTCTGCATTTAAAAATCCAAAATCTTGTTGAAAATGGATATGATCAATAACAAGTGACACTATTTTGTGACGTTTGTTTTTCTTAACAGTATCAAATAATTTATTTTTGACCCAGTCATCTACCCAATTGTTTTAGAGTCACTTTATTTGTGCGTAGCCAAATATCCATTTTTGAAGCAGTTCATAGATGTGGCAGACACTACTACTACTAATATAGTAGATAAGTCTTCAGGTAAATCCACGATTATACATGAATAATTTATTTATTGTTAATCCAAGAAAACCGTGACGTTATTCTACTGCCTACCTTATACTATTGGCGTTTGTATTCTGTGCTATTGGGTAATGTAAATATATATCATATTTGTAATTTTTGACATGCCCCCTTTTATCTCCCAATAACAGCACGTTGCTTATATGTATGAAACAGTATATCATTAAATCAGATCCATTTTTTTAAATGTTTTTGTACCACATTACTAACACCTTATCTTCCAGCTGAAAGAGCTGAGATGTTTCTTATTGAAATATCGAAGAAAATACATCAATTTCTCGAAATAAATCATAAGACAGCCGCAAAGCGGTGTGGTATTGTGTGTTATAACAAGTTATATCATCATGCAAGGATAGGATACACACTACCAGTGCTGCTCTGAATGGCCACTTTAAGCACCTCATCATCTAATGATGATGAGGTGCAACGATGATGATTTAATAATCATCATCGTCATCTCAGCCCTTCTTCCGCCCACTTCTGAGCATAGGCATCAATCAAGCACTTATCGTCATTTCTATCCATTACCATGTAATGCAGTCATGTTTTAATATATGCAAATTTCCCCCAGAATATCTTTAGGAGTTGAAGAAAAGAATATTTCACTGGGAAGTCATTTTTGAAAGCGGATGTCTGATTTGCGCGAGCCTTTTGAAAAAATAGCAAATTTTCTCCAGATCTTAGATACCAACTTGAGAAACTCGAGATACCCTGTTAGAGAATTCTCGTGTCTCGAGAAATAAAAATGGTCTATAAACCAGAAACCCTATTCGTTATATGAACTGCATGAACATCCCTATCCGTACGAGGCTAATTTAAAAAAATCCTGGATGAAAAAAATCCTTGAAATTTCCTGGACGTCTTTAAAGGTTAGGTATGCAAGTCAATCTTGTATACTTTTTCACCCATAACCAAAAGAGAAATGGCCGAAAGCAATAAAATAAAACTAGATTTTTAAATATGTATGTATCTCATCACCACCCCTTTTCACTCCCACGGGTGTCGGAAAAGGCGACTAAGGGTAACAGAAAATGATCAATGGTCATCAGCTATGCAACGACTTTATGCCATCTTCTGCGATCACAACCCGCCTGCCCATAGTGGTCTTCTTCTTTCACTCGACCTTTTCCCATCTGCTTAGGTCGGCTTTCCTTGTCTTTCTTTTCCACTTTGCACGGTCCTGAGCTGTGGTGGCGTCCAACTGACCTTGTTTCAGGTAATTTTTGACCATCGTCATTCAAGTGGAAGGTGGTCGTCCAGGTCCCCGCTTTAGATTGGTGGTTATAGACAAATCTTTTCTGTATTGAGAGTATTTGAGGCATCTAGTTCAGCAGTGGGCTGATATAGGCTGTCAAAAAAATATTTATCTGCATTCTATATTTGTATGTAATGTTCTATTTGTCAAAGTGGAATCGTCATCGTAAGCTGCAATACTTTAAGGGATGTCTGAATGTTCGTGAAGGGACATTTTGTCAGCGCCGACCACAAACCGCTACGGGCTTGTTGCTTGCCGCATTCGGTGACACGACGACGTACGTTATTGCAGGAGAGACATACATTGTCTTGTCTAGTTTTGATTTTAATTTTTCATTTGAAACTGTAATGCACAGTTATATAACGGAGTGTTCAGTTTAGGCGTAGCATTGTTTTGCCGAAATAAGTATCTTGTCGAATATGTTTTCCATCGATACAGTATCTTACAGTCTAAGAAAGTGACGTTTAGTCACAGAATACATTAAGATGGTTTAGTGTGATGCTAATACATCAAGTGACATAATATGGCATAGACCTACATTTTATTGGTTACTATTAATTATAACATTACGAGTAGGTCTTAATAGCTAGTAAAAAAACTAAGTGCGAGTCGGACTCGTACATGAAGGGTTCCGTACCTCCGTACAATGTTTTAAAACGTAATATAAAACACGTTTCTTGTATGATGACCCTCTTTGATTTTTAACTTCATCTTATTTTTAGTATTTTTTATTATAGCGGCTGCAGTAATACATAATTGGTGAAAATTAAGTGATCACCGATTATGTATATAATCGGTGAAAATTTCAAATATCTAATAAAGCCATTATAATAAATCGAGTTGAAAACGAAACACATTTCGTGTATGACGTCCCCTTTGATTTTTTAACTTTATTTTATTTTTAGTATTTGTAGTAATAGCGGCCACAGTAATACATAATTGGTGAAAATTAAGTGTCTAGCTATTACGGTTCTAGAAATAGAGGTGTAGCTGTTTCAGCCCTCGACAGACGAATGAACAGACGGCCAGACAGCGGAGTCTTAGTAATAGGGTCCCGTAGGCCCCTCTTGGACACGGAACCCTAAAAATGAAGGTATTTTATTATTATAAATGCACCTAAAATGTCAAATCATACTATGTAAGTACTGCAGTCGAACGGCGTCGTACCGAAGGCTGAGTTTTCTAAATTTTGTAAGTTTATCCACCTTACACACTTTCATAAAATCGAGAATATACGAGGAAGGCGAAAATATCACCAATACGTTAATTTATAGAGCAAACTGAGCCGCAAAAAAGCTGTTATTGTAAATCACCCGATTTATAGACAGCAGCAATAAAGATCTTTATCATTGTCACTATTTCTTTTCTCGAGTCGCGAACGGCTGGCTTGTTGGCTTTCTGTCATTACGGGAAATTGATTTTGGAGGAGTTCCGGGTTTGGTAAAACCAATTTTTATTATATAGGGTGACTTCTTAAACACCAGCCAAATTTTTGGAGCAACTTCAGTCCATGATACTGAACTACTTTCTATAAAAAAAGTTTTTAAAAACCGATAAAATTTTTTCAACCTGCCATATAAAATCCGTTTGGCTAAGCGCTGATTTGTATGGGAAGGCGAATTTTTATTTTAGTTTTTCGTTAATTGTTTTTATGGAAAGTAGTTCAGTATCATGGACTGAACTTGCTCCAAAAGTTTGGCTGGTGGTTGAAAAGATAGCCTGTAGAGCAAAAAAAAATTGTTCTTTGAATACAGCATTTATAAAGCTAGCGCTCTCTATAAAGTCCCAATGTTCAAATTCTAACTAGTTGTGACCCGATTTTTGACGTAATGAACTGGTAAAAAAGGCCATGGGCGTTTTGTCCGCCCGTTACATGTTTTGTAATAAAGTTAAATAAATATACATATATACTGTACTTTGTACATTGTATTTTTTATTTATTGGGTTTTTACCTTTGATAAAGTATTTTTATTATTATATATAATAAATAAAAAAAATAATATTAATAAGGTCCGTTTAAAATACTGATCTTGTTTATATCAATGTTTATGTTTGGTTTTAACCTGTATTATTTTTTCTTCATCCAAGCGCGTTCCCGGTTGCATCAGCTAAGCTGCTTCAGAGCCCGGGGTGCGCTTTCCCGCTTTTTCTTATTCAAATATAACTCTTCTTCGTCTAAGCGCATTCCCGGTTGCATCCTTAGCTTTGCCGCTTCGCAGCCCGGGGTGCGCTTTCCCGCTTTTTCTTGTCCAAATATAATCTAAAACAATGTTTATGTATGGTTTTAACCTGTATTATTTTTTCTTCATCCAAGCGCGTTCCCGGTTGCATCCGCAGCTAAGCTGCTTCGGAGCCCGGGGTGCGCTTTCCCGCTTTTTCTTATCCAAATATAACTCTTCTTCGTCTAAGCGCATTCCCGGTTGCATCCTTAGCTTTGCCGCTTCGGAGCCCGGGGTGCGCTTTCCCGCTTTTTTGTCCAAATATAACATGCATGTCAATGGTCACCCAAGGATGCCAAAGACCTTGCGAAGTGGAGAAGAAATAGTCGGAAGTCGGAACAGTTAAAACGGTTTGGCTACATTTTTACGACCGGCCGCCTGCCTGACGTCAACCCTCTTTGGGAATGTATTTGTGCTGTATAATTTTTTATCATAGAAAAACACTGACCATTTTTATTATATTGTTGATAAAAAAATAAGAATCGAGGAATCACGTCGAGGTCAAAGTCCAAAGCAAGTGATCAGTCGATTCATTGTTTGTCCAATTCGCAAGGCTCAATTTTAGTAAGACGTCTGTGTCATTGTGTTTCGATTAACACTATCGTCTTCGTGTATGACATAACATATATCACATAGGTATATAGATGCTATTAATTGACTAATGACGCGGGCTTGTCAGTCCGTACAGTGTAATGTTGCCGTATCTTTACCGACCTGTTCTCGGAATATATTAGGTCCTTACATATGAAATTGCCGATTTTCAATACTGGCAACTTTAAAATCAAATATCTTGCGTTTCATTAGGAATTCTAAATTCAAATTTGTTTTGAAATAAAGCCAGAAAAATATTGTTTTAAAATTCGTATTTCATTTGTTTTAACATCATTTGTTTGAGTTTCAACATTGCTATAACAACAACTATGGACAAATTGAAAATTCGCGGTATTTACGAATACGAGTTCCACCGTGGCACCAGTGCTGCAGAAACGACTCAAAGAATTAACGACGTGTATGGACCAGGCACCGCTAACGAACGAACGGTGCGTTTTTGGTTTCAACGTTTCCCTTCTGGAAATTTCGATTTACACAATGAGCCTCGTGGACGACCTGATACTCAAGTGAATAACGAAGAATTGAAGGCGATAGTGGAAGCGGATCCATCTCAAACCACTTCTAAATTAGCAGCAGCCTTCGGCGTAAGTGACAAAACGATATTTATTCACTTGCGCCAAATCGGAAAAATTAAAAAACTCGAAAAGTGGGTACCGCACGAATTGACTGAAGCAAACCAACAAACACGCGTTGCTTGCTGCGTTTCTTTGCTTAATCGCCACAAAAATGAGGGGATTTTGAACCGTATCGTGACTTGTGATAAGAAATGGATCCTGTACGACAATCGGAAGCGATCATCACAATGGCTTGACCCTGGAGAACCGGCAAAACCTTAACCTAAGCGAAAACTGACGAAAAAGAAGATTCTGGTTAGTGTTTGGTGGACCAGTGCTGGAGTTATCCACTACAGCTTCTTGAGATCAGGCCAGACGATTACTGCAGACTTGTATTGCCAACAATTGCAAACAATGATGGAAAAGCTCGCCATTAAACAACCGAGACTGATGAATTGCTCTAGCTCACTGCTCCTTCAGGATAACGCTAGACCACACACTGCACATCAAACGATCACCAAGTTAGAGGAGCTGCGACTGGAACCTCTGCGTCACCCATCATACTCTCCAGATCTTGCCCCAACCGATTACCACTTTTTTCAAAATTTGGATAACTTTTTACAAGGAAAAATTTCAAATCTGATGAGGCAGTCAAAACCGCCTTCAAACAGTTCATAGACTCTCGCTCCCAGGATTTTTTTTCTCAATGATCTGCCTATAAAATGGTGGAAGTGTATCGATAACAACGGCGCATACTTCGATTGATTAAATAATAATTTCATTAAAAAAAACTTGTTTCACTTTTTTGATACTGAACGGCAATTTCATATGTAAGGACCTAATATGTTTGCTATTGAGCGGCCTTTGACGTTTCTAATAAATTAATCAGACTTTAAGAGTCTGTGTTGCTCAGGCTAACGTTGTACGAATCCATCTCTGGCTTCTTTATTACATTTTATAGTGATACATTAATTGCAAATGTCTACTATAATAATATGGTCAATATCGATCGTTCAGAAGTTATTTCTTTTTTTTTAACGTGTACTTCCTCTACTTTACGATCTTACGCCTATTATCTTGCTAAGGGTGGCCTTTGAGTTTTATGACCCTACATATATTATTTAATACACCTAGTTTTTTACGAGCATTATCTTAACGTAAATTTTCTACACAATTTAATAAATAAATAAAATAAAAATTGTTTATTTAGTAACACAAAATGCAGTTCTTACTACTGAGCATATAATACAGTACTGAGTTCTTAAACTAGGCAGAGGCCTGTGTTTTGGGAAGTAATGAATTAAGAAAATTGAGTAGTTTAAACGTTTTAGGTGACAATTCCAGCTACTGAGTGTATGTGACACTGCACTAGGATCCCCTGTGTCGTGGAGTACAGCCTCCTCCTTCTCAATAGGTAGAGCCCATTTCTTTTATTCACATTTACGGCTTTCCCTTAAAATCTAGTTAGGTACTTATCTATATTTAACACAATTTTTTTATTTAAATTTCGTTTACATTATCGCCATACAGTATTTAATTAATTACATAACTCTAATCCCCTATTTCTATGAATATAATCCAAAAAAGCACTGTAGTTTTATTTGTCTTATATTATTTCAACTTATTTCAATTTCCGAGAATTTTTTTTCTAGAAAACCTCTTTAGCTAAAAGTGATTTTTACCAATATTGCAAGTAAAATGTTTTTGTACTGAAAATAGATACTATCCGTCTTCATTTAAATAATATCATACAGGTATAGGTGTGTAGGTAGGCACGTGTGGCACGACCCTCCTGAAACGGAATGCCGAGGTGTGCCGCCTGTCATGGCATGATGAATCTCCGGTGGAATTCTACGTTCCGGTGCGCTCCAATATCAATGTTTCAAGGACTATAAATATTATTAGAAAATTGCAAAATAAAAGATAGGTACCTAGGTATACGAAATAAATGATAGCTACGTAAAGAATAGGTATAGTTAATTATTAAAAGAAAATTTGAAAAAAAAACTAATGTAACATCAATTACTATGGTCACAGGTTAAATAAATACGAAGATGGTAGACTGGTACAGTGATTGATCCTTGTAAGTAAAGTATATACGATTAAGTAGTAATCTTTTACCGCTTATATGTAAAGACAACAAGATAAATTATATAATTATAGAAGTTTCCAAACGCAACAATTTTATAACTCGACTCGTAATTCCATTCCGTATAACCACGGCACATAACGATGGCTGCAGGCGAGCCGCATCAGCCGAACACAATTGCCTTACAGAGCTCAAAGCGGCCTGATTTCATTTCCTTACTAAAGGTAATTTAAAGGCGGAGACACAAGACCGGAATAAGCCCCAGATTTCTGTCCCCGCAATATCATATCTTATCCCGTTTCCACTTTGGCCCGTTTTATTACAACCCATAAAAATAAGGATACTAGTTGTTGTCAAGGGCAGTATATTATAGTATTGTTTGAAGTTAAATATTTAAAACAATAATCTCGCCGACGGGGCTCGCAATTGTAACATGGGGTGGTTGGAGAGAGTAATATTGTGTAGTGAAGGGTGTGCGGGGTGGGCACCAATCGATACGCACCCTATTCTGAACCGGGCTTAATGCACCCCAAACATGACCGTGTTTGCAAGGAGAGCGAAGTGCATTTTGCTTTAGACACGCGTTTTCAATGTAGGCCAGACT
This sequence comes from Acrobasis repandana, assembly GCA_963576875.1. Taxonomy (NCBI): domain Eukaryota; kingdom Metazoa; phylum Arthropoda; class Insecta; order Lepidoptera; family Pyralidae; genus Acrobasis; species Acrobasis repandana. The sequence goes on from OY756227.1 coordinate 8,498,544, forward strand.
GTGAAATGTGAGTTTTGATTTCAAGATTATGTTTGAGTATTTTCTTTTAAATACAATTGAATGCTATGGTTTAAAGGCTTTGATGTAAATAACAACTTAGAAAAAGTAAACAGTAGCTGTTTACTTTTTGGATCAATCAATGGATCTAATTTTTTGGGTAGGTATATTCTAGATTTTTAGATACAGAGTAACCTTTTAACCATTAGCCAAATTTTTGAAGCAAGTTGAGTCCATGACACTAAACTACTTTCCACAAAAATAAATTAATGATAAACTGAAAAAAAAGTTTTGGCCTTGGTTTTGAGTATGGGGATACTCAGTATTTTTATGGAAAGTAGTACATTATGGTCTGAACTTGATCCAAAAAATTGGCTGGTGGGTAAAAAGTCACCCTGTACAATTGACCGTTTTAAAAATATATTTATAACTCTATTAGATTTTTATTTTTGAACGAGCGAGCGAAGCGAGCGAGGTCTATAATACAAGTTGGGGCGAAAACATAATTGTATGTATGTATGTTTGTTACGCGATAACTGCCGAACCGATGGTCCGATTTTGATGAAATTTGGTAGGCATGTAGGAAATATCAATAGAATTTTCAAGTTCGTTGGGCATTAAAATCGGTTTAGTAGTTTTTGAAATATTAATACAAAATCGCGAGGTCTAAGTTCGCGGCGAACTACTAGCATTTAAAACATAATTTATTTTTTATAAAAACATACGATATAAAAAGTAAAATCAATTTAAGAAAAAATATAAAGATTCTCTAGTTATTCCACTAATATGGAGTAAGTTTTTGTAGCGTCAATTTGCAGTTAAAGTTCCGGAGACCCGGCACCCCCGGAATCCCTAACTTACGGAATTGGCCGCCATTTACAGTAATTCGAAAACATGTTATGTTATGGAGTTGCCAAACTTTCCTTTTTTGTTAAGGTGTGAGTTCGAGTCACTCAAGGGCGCTATAGGGTAGAATAAGAATAAGAATAAGAATAATTTATTTGCTCAAATACAGTACATATACCTATTGATGTATAGATAATATGTTTTTAGGTAACCTTTTTATTAATAATACAGTTCCCTCCCACTACTTAACAATCTGCCGTCTTTACTTAAAACTAAAACTTCAAGGTCAGTGTCATGGATTTTCGCTTACATTTTATTTATTTATTAAAATCTATATTGACCACAATAATACAAAAGGTGAACTCAACGCTAATTCATACCTTCAGGAAAAACAGAAATTAATTTATTTGCGAAGATATATTTAATAATTCACTATTTACAAGTACACCTAATAACATTTATATAATACACTATTTATATTTCAATGCTGGTCATGCTGGTCTGGTAAAGAAGAAAATTAGAATGTACCAGCTGCTTCTTTTCCCTCACAGATCGTAAAAGCTGATCAAGGGAATGGGTGAAAAAGCTAACCATGTTAATAGGCGATGAGGCTAGCAACCCATCACTATTTTGATTCCTTTTCCATCTTCTCGCCCACCATAGTGCTAAATGTGGCCTTTGGATTTTGCGCCTCTGAGCTCTGTCTGCCCCGTTAGGGATAAAAACGTGATAATGTATATGTATTTGTACATTTTTACATCAAGCGAAAATTAATAACTAAGTACTTTTACATTTCTCTCAGTAAAATGATGCCAGACATTTTCAAGCTGCGGTGAGTATTTCCGAGGTTTTTAAATGGCTACAATACTGTAATTCTCCTGAGTAAATATTAAACGAGCCTTTAAAAACGTTCGCCAAAGCTTAAATGCAAAATAGCCTCGATTGCATTGTAGATGTCGCTAGCGGCACTGCTCTCTAAAATAAATTTATCTCCACACAATATACTTATTTCACAAAAACGAACAAGAATCTTCACTGTACGTTTAGTTTTTTCATATTTTCCTTCATTACCATTTCTTCTTGCTGTGTTCTTTTCCATTGTTCTATTTGTCTTTGCTTTTAAATTATAATTATTGATTAGAGGCTAGCAATTATGAACAGTTCAATAAAATCAATAACTAATTTGATTCTGATGGACTCAACTAGATAAGTATATTAAATAAGTGATTTTGTTTTTATTTACATATCTAGTGAAACTAACTTATTATATTTCTTCTTCATCATAGCACGTTTTCGATTGTTCGGAGCCTCCGCTATAATTCTTCTCCATAATATAATATGTTACCCAAGGACGCTGAAGGCCTTGCGAAACCGAGAAGAAAAGCCGGAACAGTTTAAACGGTTTGGCCATACGAGTAGTTTTACGTCCAGCCGCCTGCCCGACGTCAGCCCTCTTTGGGAATGTATTTGTGCGAAAAGTTTTACAACCAGCCGCCGCCCTTAGGTATGCAGTTGTAGCACGAGATGTTTGTGCTAAGTCATTGAGGCGCCTTTTACGACATCCAAAGGAGATGGAGTGGTCCTATTCTGGGCCGGAAGCCACATGGCCAAAAACTTATTATATTTATATTGGTATATTGAAACTAGTTCAAAGACAAATTCAGTCTATGATATTTAAACAACGTTTTGCGTAAAGCATAGCGACATTTTTTTGGCCTCTCGTACATACAAGTGACCGATTAGTTGATACGAGTTTTTAAGTAAAGTAAAAACTAATAAATTTTTAAAATGTTTCCTTGGGGAATGTTGTTCAGTGTGATACAATGACAATAAAAAATATACTAAAACTATTGTACCTGTAGACAGGTACAATAGTTTTTGCATATTTTGTTAGACATTATACATATATACTTTTCTTTTTAGGGAAAGACGAAGATTAAATTTTTAGACACAAATATCTCTTCTTCTATTAGTTTCAAATTAAATAAGTATTTACATATGTATGTATGCACTAAAAGTATAGAACAGAACAGCTTCACTATTGCAATTTTTATACATTGTCGACCTCCGTGGTGTATTGGTAATCATGCTAGTCCGCCACTCAGAGGTTCTGGGTTCGAACCCGGCCAGGACAAGCTGGAAAATGATCTTTTTCAAATTGTCCTGGAGTTTATCTTTATATGTATCTATTTATCATAAAATAAGTATCCTATAACACAAGTTTAAAACTTACTTTGGGGCTAGCTCAATAAGTGTGATATCAATCAATTTATCTAACTCGGACTCTTTACATACAACCTTTGCATCCTTCTGATATATTTTCGCTATTCTTGGCAGTTCTGTGTTAATTCTGGCTTAATTTATTTGCAATATACCATAGGCGTCAATGATGTTAGTAAATGTTAGTATTTGTACGTACAATGTCCATAATATAAACCTGCAAATAAGTATGGAAACATTTTTATCGTTCAAAATTAATTTAACCTCATAGTTATTAGGTTATAAAAAAGATGTGGGGCGCGGAGTGCGTGCGCGACGCAGTGTGTCCCTATTTATCTATTTATAACATACCTACAATTTGAAGTTAAAAGCTGCTGCAAGTATTGGTAAGCCTTGGACTTGGCCGTTATAAAGTACTCGTAGATATGTTTAGTCAACCGGTTTTCTTTTGTAGTTTGTTCAAACTGCGCGCTCAATATTCTGCAAATCCTTTTCTCGCTTGCTGTTCGGAGTTGTATTTATGTAAAGAGTATGCAACCTTTTTGACCTTATTAAAATATCTGGCCATGAAGAATACATTTGAAGAGTATCAACGTACATCAGATAAGGAGTGCTTTTTTTCATTCAGGGACTTAAATTACGAATGATTTGCGCGAGTGTTTTCTCATTAATCGTATGCGAAGGATTTGCAACGTATGGTCTGAACCACTCGTAATTTTGACATTTGTAGCGTACAAATATTAAAGAATTCCATGGAGAATCAGTTCCGTTTCACGCTGCTTTTTTATTTTTGTTGAAATGTTTAGAAAACTATTGACAAATTTATGATATTTTCTGCGTACCACAATATTACTTATCGCTGACACGACGGTTTCAAAAATAAGATGCGATGCGTCGGAACGCGAGCGATGAGTTGGAAAACTACGTTTTGTGTTTCGCTGAGTCCCTAAATAAAAATTGCACTCAAGGTCTTTCTTGATTTAATTTTTTTTTTTTCACCAACTGCATTGATTTTTCAGACCAAGATTGTTTTTTCCGCAATACGGATGTGAACTAACTTTCTAGCTCATCAGGTAGATTATCAAAACAATATTGTAGAATTTTTTTTCTTTTTCTGATTAGCAAATAATTACAAAGATACAGCGAATTTAAATTCCGCATGACGTCACGATCAAGTACGATTTTCACTTGAAAGTACGTCAATCACCCCCACTCCGTTACTTTGACGCGCTGTATCTTTTCGCTTTAATAAACCGAAAAATTTCCTTTTTGATTGCCTCTGTGGTCCTGTGGTCAAGGCGTCTGCCTTGTGATCCGGAGGTCATGGGTTTAAATCCCACTGGGATTGTGAAAAATTGTTTTCAGTCTGGTTAGGATACTCTAACTACAAATATAATATATATATATTCACAAAACTTTTTATGTATTTTGGTTATCAAATCAACGCTACTTTAACGCACTGTACTATTTAGTATGTAAGGAGTGCTGATTAGGTATTTATATAACATGTAAAATATGTATATAAACCGAACCATGGGCTATATTAGATCACTATTATAGTATAATGAAATTAAAATAACAGTCAAAAAAACAAAAAAATAATAATTCGACGTTCCCATAAAAATTGCATCCCAAATAATGAGTTATAAATAATTTTATTTAAAACTTCTAATAAAAATTTGTACGTAGGGTACCTGCTTCTACCTTACAACTGAGTAAATCCTTCAAATATATCACAGGTTAACTGCATGGAAGAGATCCCTATATGGGTTAAGTCCGCTTTTGTATGTTTGCTCTTTCGTATTATGCTGTCTTTTAAATATTTTTGGTACAATAAAGTTATTACAAACAAACATACAAAAATATTTTTATTCCTAATTATACAAAGTGGAAGGAACATAGCCGTAATAAATCTAACCACGGGCTATACTAGATGACTAAAGTATAATGAAATTAAAATAAAATTTATTTTTGTTTTTTGGCTGTTATTTTAATTTTATTATTATATAATGGTCTAGTATAGACTGTGGTTTCATTTATTACGGGTATGTCCCTTCCACGTTGTATAATATTTGATACTTATAAGTTTCGTTAATTACAGAGGTTATCTAATTATGAGCAGTAAGAACTTCATTATAAATACTTTGTATATAGTTATCAAATTAATTAAATCTTTATGGGCCTATAAAATCACCATCTTAGGGATTAAAATGTGGGGCGAGATTAAAGCAGTAAAAAAATAATTACTGCACCACGCCATGAACATTCTTGAACTTTTTCCTTTGAAATTTAAGAGCAAATTTTAGCTGTTAGGGAAAATTTATAATCTTGATACTTCGTAGGCTTAATAAGACGTGCTTGCCATGAATGTTACGAATAAAATTAAACTTGTTCAATTCTGTATTTCCCACTCTCCTGTAAGGTCAGTTACGATTTACAACCGTTGTCTGATAAGGTGGGCCTGGCTGTCACACATTGGGTACAATGTGGTGGTTGCTGATGGATATTCAATATGAAATATCGGATCTGGATAAGAATAGTGGCTTTAGAAATAATAGTATTCGTGTTTCAGATGGTTACGGATATGAAATCATTTAAAATTTCGGATCTGGATAGGGATATGAAATTACTTATTTCGGGTTATCCGTAGTTTCGGTAACGGATATCAGACTGGATATTCTAAAAATAAAATAAACATTTAGAAATAATTCTAAACTTTTTATATTAGATTCGGTAACGGTTACAGATAGGCTTTTCTTTCAGATATCCGTTAGTTTTGGTTACAGATACAGAGCAACATAACATCCCTGATTTGTACGTCATTTCGATGATGTATGTAATGATCACATCGACACCTTTTTTGGCGAAAAAAATAACTGTAAGTATATTTATTCTAAGGCCTTGGATTCTACGGATCTTATTCTACATTTAAACCAGATCTGACAACGGTATAGTGTAGATTTGTGAACACATCACTTCACAGTCCCTTCCGGTTCGCTACAAAGTTAGAACAGTTTTCCCTTTGCCATTTTGGAATCGGTACCTTTTGATAAAAGTTATTTGAACGCTTCAAAACGTTTAAACAAGTGGCAGAGTGGAAAATTTGTGATAACACGATTAATCATCGTCGGACTGTCAGAAGGCGGAACTTAGTTTGATATTATGACAGGGGTTTGCACCTGGTTTCCGAAAACTTGCTACGTTTTATTTACCGTAAGTATATTATATTATTAGTTTTGTTACTTTATATACGCACATATATATTGATGTTAATTGAGTAAATGTCCTGAAGAGATCCCTATATGGGATAAGTCCGCCATTGTATATTTGCTCTTTCGAATTTTGTATTTTATATGCATGTTTTTACTACAATAAAGTTATTACAAACAAACAAACAAATATATTGCTGCGACCAAACAAGCTTAACCAAGCTATGTAGACATAGAATTTAGAGGTCACGCATACAATTAGTTCTTTACTTTCCTAAGGTACTCATATATTTTGTTTTTGTTTCTATGAATAAAGTGAAATAAAGTATGTCTCAGATCAAATAAGTCAACCAAAGCTGAAAACGAGGATGATAAATACACGATCTTAGTTTTTTTTATAACTGCCTGAGGTGTTAAAATAGCTCAGATCTTTGTTGGCTGGCTTTCGTGTGTGTAAGTAGCCAACACTGGTGTCAAATTTTCCAAGTTGCCTATAGGCATATGACATAGCTTGACGACTGCCATGCTATGATGACAGCTGGAATGGATCAATATGCTTTCAGTAGCGCAGAGGAGCTCAAGTTTGTATGCCACTTGTGATCACCCATTCGATGCGTACTTCCACTGGGCCACCGAGCTTCTCTGTAAACAGATTCCAAGTTTAAATAAAAAGAGAGAGAGAATAGAAGTTCTATACTTGCAAGTATAGAACTTCTAAAAGTATAGAAGATCATCATAGCGAATCGAATGAAGGACTGCAAAATTAATAAATGATTGTTGGTCACGTAACAAATTCACCGCTCCCCTTCCCTCCCCTAAATATGCCAACATATTGCGATAGCGTTCTTGTAGCATTGGTTTTGAAATAAAAAAACTGTGTGTTTGATTTATTGTTCATAGTTTAATAGTTTTTGTTTTCTTTAACGTTAGTTTTATAAAAGTGTTCAGCCGACCGGCTAATTTGAATGGAAATTCCGAGATCCCAGTTCTACCAGGCCAAGTCCCCACTCAAGATGACGGAGGTTGTGTTGTGTTTTGACATTACATGAGTATTGCAAAGTTACTTTGTTAGGTGTGTACTTGTATTTTTTTTATGTGTGAAAGTGTCTGCTTCGGAGCCTGGAGTTCGGTGTCCGGTTTCATCTTTAACATGTATTTTATGCGTGGTCTTGGTCTCACATAGCGATGCCGAAGTACTAAGAATAAAGAAAATAACGGATGGTTCCGTTATTATCTTTTTTCTTAGTACTACATACGTATAATACATTTTAACTATTTTTCAAAGACCGGCTGCCAGCCTTATCTCAATCATAAGATATTTAGTCTATTGTCGCCTCTTACGACAACCAAAGTGAGAGTAGGGGTTGATATAGACCGGAATAAATATGGCATTTATGCCATATGTACATCCGGGGTTGCTTACTTTACAGTTATTTTATTAAAATTAACGTGAGATAAATCCATAATTAATTAATTTAAACCGGTTAACTCACGTGATTTAGTCGGAAAAGGCCGACCAGGTTTCGATTGATTTAGAACTCGCCCTGAAGATGATCGTCTCTAAATCGATCGAAACCTGGTCGGCCTTTTCCGACAATATCATATGAGTCAACCGGTTTAAATTAATTAATTACTTCACAGTTACCATCCAAGCTGTATATTCACTAACTCTTATTTAAGAGGATATAACATGCAGAACAATTCCTGGCAGCGGTAATGACGCAGTAATGTATCAACGCCTTTATGACAAGAGCAGCTTCACGCAAGATAACTTGTACATTTGTTAGCATAACAAGACACTCTATTTAACACCTTGTTACCCTCCTTTGTATGGAATTCCTTGTAAGACATTTACTTGTCTTAAATATTTAACTTCATCGCTTAGCATAGTATGGATACTTTTTGAACCTACCTAAAACCTGAGACTAAGAAATCTCAATATGCATATTAATAAACATCAGTATCATCCGAGTGTATTCCCGGTTGCATCTTCAGCGGTAACGCTTCAGAGCCCGGGGTCTAACCTTAGGTGATTTGACAAGGTTTTTACACAGAGCAACTGCCGTCTAACCTCCGCAACACAAAAGGCAGACTATAACCAATCCTAGGATACGATTGTCGGATAATCAGGTGATTCAAGTCTGCAATATCCTAACCAGACTGGAAACAAGTTTTCCCAAGTTTGCTTGGGATTTGAACCAACACCTCTGAATCACAAGGCAAACGCCTTGACCACTGGACCACGGAGTCAGTCAATCATACATAACAATAAACATACGTGTTTGAAACGTCTATGTCCACATACGTAGGTACAAAAGATAAGTATCAACATGTTTTATCTTTCTTGAAATACGTAATTAACGTTTATTAATGATTCTTTACTTTTATATGACTATTGGTGATAAGGTGAAATTTGGTGTGAGAACACTCTTCGGACTGAACCGTCGTTCTTTTCGTGTCATACGTATGAGGATAATTCGATCATCGCATTATTCCTTCGCCTGTCAAAGTCAACAGTTTTATTCTTATCGACAGGTAAGAAAAGTCTGCATCTTGAATTTTAGAAAATTTCTTATGATGGTGACACTTTCTAAAATAGTTTTCTAGAGTCCCAATGCTTCTGAAAGCAAGAAAATCCTCCAATCAAGAGTCTTAACGTCATTTTAACATTTTAAAAGCCGAACCTCTCAAAAGTCTCGTTGCACCGAACTCGACAGGTCTATTTGCTTGTTTTTTACTAAAATTTTAACGGAGCACCGGCGTCAAAAGTAATGTCTGCGGAAAACGGGGAAAATTGATTTCCTCCGCGCGTCTAGACACGTTTCCTCTAACCTAAAATTACATTTTGAATGAAAACATTACGCTGGATTATTTTTAATGGACGATCTTAGGTCTAAGCCACGAACACTCTACATAATATCCTTTTAAGGTGTCCAAACATCTTTTTTAAAAGACTTAACGGAATTTCTTTGTGGAAATGAGCTTGTTATTTTTGAATTTCGTGCCTTAAACAGGCTGTTGTGAATGTAAATATTGTTTCCATTACCTATTTCTGTAACAAAAGAACAATGTAATCTACCTATTGCATTTTTTTTCTTGATATTGAATTTTTAGAAACGTAGATATTAAATAGCTAATTTGAATGTACTAATCGTCCAAAATTTGCTTTTATCCGCACCACCTGTAGGTTGACTGGTAGAAAAGGTCCTAGGCCTTAAGTCCGCCTGTTACATTTTTTGTAATAAAGTTAAATAAATAAAAAATAAATAAATTACTATAATTTCTACGTTTGTGATTTATTCTGATTATATATACCTACTTACTATGTGACAAAATACCTATTTTAGCATATTTCATCCCACAACAGTATATAAAGTACCTATGTACTCTATTTTCTTACTTATTTAATTGTAGTTTCTGTACATGAATGTTGTTAATAAAAATAAATAAATATAATTTGTAATAAATAATCAATCTGTGCAATTTATATTACTTTAGATCGGGTGAGAACTGGAAGGACATCAATTATTGCTAGTCTTCTACGAGCTTTTACTTTTAACTTTTTACTTTTTAGCTTTTTACTGAACGAGTGTGTTATTACCAGTGATCGGAATCTTGGATGCTATTACTATCAAAAGTATGGATATGACCAACATTCTCGGGAATTCTCGGGAATCGGAATCGGTATCTTCAATAACAAAGTTCTTCTCTGTATGATATTTCACGCAATAAAAAAATGTATATTGTCAGAAAATTGTATTTTAATTGTACGAAAAATATTTTTCAATTAGTTTTTAGTTATTTTCTATTAAGTAAGACTTGTTGGATGTAAATAGCTCGGAAAAATTTCGCTAGAAATATTAGTGTATTGTTAAAAATAAGATTTATATCCATTGATATATTTTCATTTAGAAAATAAAATCGGTTTCAATCTGGAGCGTTTTCATTATTTTCTGTTGCACTTTTTAAGATGACCCTATATTAAATTATTAAGTCTCTACTGTGTAAATCCAAACGCTAAATTAATAAATAAACGGATTTTTAAAATAAACACTATTTCACACATTTTTAATAATATTAAATATTTTTCCTGAGAATTCCCGGGATTATCGTCTTATCCATATTCGTGATATCGTCCCAAATAGCACCCAGGTTCCGATCATTGGTTATTACTAAAGGCCCATTTACACAGTGCAAGTTTCTTGCCAGTTGCATGTAATTTTATTGAAGCAATAAATGATTTGTGTGGCTGACGTTCTGTTAAGACCATGCAAGTTTTCTATTGCTTCAATTTAATTGTATGCAACAGGTTAGAAACTTGCACCATGTAAATGGGCCTTTACACTTGTGTTGTGATTTTCGAGCTGCCTAAAGGCATCTGACGTAACTCAGTGACTGTCATCTAGTGGTAACAGTAATTATAACTCACTAGTGAACTAGTGTGCAGGTTTCCTCACGATGTTTTTCTTCACCGGAAGGAGGTGGCGGTAGTTGCAAATGACCGTACATGAGAACAAACTCAGAGCACAGAATACAGTAAGAGTATACAGAACGGAATCTCCTAAGGTACGCGCAATATGCGTCCCCGTTCCCCGTCCCCGCACTGTCTTCTGTGCTCAGAGGTAAGAGTCGCGCCCAGTGAAGATTGAACCTCACAGACCTAAATCAGGGCCCTTAACTACTTGATCACCACCGCTACAAATTAATTATTAAACGGTATTTTGTATAGGAAAATGTTACGTTTTTCACTTTTTGAATTCTTCAAAATCGTTACTATTTTACATGATGTATTTATACCTATAAAATTTAAGTTTATATAAAGTTACAATACCTAAAAAGTTTTTTTCTTTTATTTTCAGGTGTTAAACAAATATCGCCAAAGAAAAATAGTTCGAGGAAAATTAAAGGTATGTATACTTATATTAACTACTAGCTGAACATAATAAGTACTATAATTTAAAGTGTTTTTAGAACAGATAAGCATTTCGTAAAGTTACTTACCTATATAGTTAGATTAGTATGAAAAATTTGTCTATCTCTATTTAAGAGCTTTGCTCTTCTCTTCCATTTTTCTCTCTCATCCGCCAGCTGTTTTACTTACGACACGACGCTCGACACCTTCTCCTTTAATTGTTTCATGCAGTTATAACTTATGCCTCGGGTCTGCCTGGTCATATTTTCCCATACCTTTCATTCAGTGATAGTTGTTATGAAATCGTCGTGTCGTAGAAGAAATACCTATAGTATTTAACTAATTTAAACTTCAGTGAAATAAATTGCGATTCAACAGAGATTTTTCATTCAGTGGACACAACAGTAAATCATTCAAAGCGGGTAAGGGTGGATGACCCGCGCTAACGAATATTTTCAGACCAAAAATTGGTACGATTGAGTAGCTATCGTCAACCACATGACAAGCGTCACACTACCGCACAATAATGTACTCTACGCGCACGGTTTACAGTATAACTAATGACTAAATGTAGAGGACTTAGGTATCGTCAACTTCAAGACAAGCGTAACATTATCGCACGAAAATGCACTCTACACTGTCGGTATAAAGTACCTATAAAGACCAAATAAATAGGACATAGGTCAAGCGTAAAGCTGCCGCTTAGTTATGTGCTTTATCTACGATACAAAAAAGCGCACCCCGGGCTCCGAAGTAGCACAGCTGAGGATGCAACTGGGAACGCGCTTAGACGAAGAAGACGAAGACGTTCGATACAAAAAACAAAAATACAAAATTTCTTTATTTTTCTCCATAATCTTATACATAATAAAAACTATGATGATAAAAAATGGCATTCCAACATAGGTTAATGTACGAGTATGCATACATTAATCTAAGATTGTGAGAGACTGGTGTATCTGAACTAAGCAGAGCCTGTATCTCAGTACACCAGCCTGTCCCCACTAAGCTAAGCAGCCTGACAATATATTTAACAAAAGAGAAAAAAAAAATAATATAAAAAAATATATAATACGATACGCGACCAAACATTGTGCAAATAGGTATACGAATCGGAAGTTAAAGTTGTACCGACAGGGTTGCGGTGTGTATGGACGGGGCGATTCTATTCAGTAGTTCATAACTTCATTTAATATTGAAACAAACTGTTTCATCGTAGGAATATGGTAGTTTTGTTTATATAAAAACCTGTTGAGGTGACAATTAATTCTTAGAATTGCTTCCTATTTTCGATAATGAATCGAGACGATTGAGATAATTACTAGAAATTGGTACCACTTTTTACAGGCTGTTTTTTTTTGTATAAAATAGAGGATGATTTGTGTTTTACCGAATAAATCATCTTATGTTCACCAATTCTGAAATGTTTATCTTTGTACCAACGGGTTTATCCTGTTTTGTAATTATTTTTTGATGCATATTGTATGAATATTCAATTAATAATATTTCGACAAGGTATGCGTCTATCGTCGCTTTATATTTTTGTTCAAAAGATTTATGCAATCTTAAAATGTTACATAGAGATTTGCAAACATACGAGTTGCTTACTTATTTTTGGGACAAATGTGTTCAAAGTCCTTTGATCCGAATTAAAATAAAGATCACTCTGATACACAACAACAAATTATGAAACCATGTAAGTATGTAATCAAATAATAAAATTTTATACGTCCGTAAATGCGCTCCAGATAAGCACGTAATTTAGCTGCCGGAACGTGAATATTTCCATTTGAATAAATGCCTTTGATCTTTGTTAAAACTTCGTTGAGGCGATTGAGAAGGAATTTCTCTGTTCAGTTTAGTATGAATTAACATTATATCCTTGCTTAGAAATTTAAAAATTTAAGGTAAGTATTCTCGAATTTTACCTAATAAATTATATACATAAATCGTGTGAAAGAAGCGTCGGACATTCAGCAATAATAGCTTTGACGACATAGCCAAGTTGCTATTGTTGCTGTCGAACCTGGATGAGAGCAGCACATAATTGTATTAGCTTCTTATATGTTAGATTAGCTTCTTGTGTAACTCGTAAAACAAATTGGTCTCCCAATTGACAGCAAAAATAAACGGCACAGTTCATGCATTGAATAGCCTGCATATTCCAAGATTAGAGCTGTCCGCTGCCCGCAAGGACTCCCACAATAGCACAAAGCATTGAATGCATAAAACCAGTCGCATGTAGTATGACGACTGTGTCAGACCGGCTATTGAGGAACATTACAAAAGGCATTGTGCCTCGAGTAGTTTATCTCGTATCTGCTCGAGACGCGGTTCCGCACTGATACTGCTCACACTTGGAGTGTCATGTTACTGATAAGTGTTGTTCAGGTTATCTTCGTGACATGCAGTTGTTGGAGATTTTGAAGGAAATATGCTGGTATGTAGCATGTTATGCTCTTGGCATGATATAATAGGGATGTCATATCATATCATAATGATTATTGAGGAGGCGAAAGAGGTTTGCAAGGATCGTAGCAAGTGAAGATTCGTAGTCTCTGCTACCCCTATGGGAGACAGGCGTAATAATATGTATATATGTATGTCATATCATATTAGTTTTCGTTTTTTGCATCGACGAATAAGTGATGACGTTTTATAATGTTATAAAGTTGTGTTTGATACTATCATGAGAGCATTTTTTTTCCTAATCTGGTTACCCTTAAGCATATTGACTTATCATAATGTGTACGTAAATACATACCTATAGGATTATTATAAACTATTGATACCTCAAATAATATTTTAGAAGATGAACTTGATTCAGGCAATTATATTTATTGATTATTTTTGTAATATTTACTCACAAGTCGACATCACATGAAATGTATATTGGCCAACTGCGAAAGTAAACATTTGTTGATACAAGATAAAATCAATCAAAATCAAATCGCTATCTACAGATTGTAACGTAGATTCAGTATTGAGTGATGAGCTTGTGGAATACCCTCGTGTAAAATGCCGCATAGAAAAATTTCGCGACCACCAATAGAATTTATTGATATAATTTATCAAGTGGCTAATATTGTGAAGATAAATGACATAAAATTTGCTATTGGGTTCGGCAGCGAAGATCATATGGACAGCGTTCTAGGTGATGTGTACCAAGTGGCTATAAGTGGATACCGAGATGGTCAATTAATTGAACAGCATTTCGTCGTAAAATGGATTGCTGATCCCGAAAAACGAACTCTCTTTAGGAATTTATACATACGGGATTATGCATTTCATAACTTTGTCGTCCCAAATTTGATAGAAATTCAGAGCCAGTTCAAAATTATTGAAGGATTGAAGATATCATTGCCAAATTGTGTATTTTCAAGCAGAGTGCATAACAAAGAATGTATTGTATTCACCTCTTTTCTCTTCTATAGATCAGGACAACAATATGGAATACATGACAGATTTCGTCAAATAGACATGGATCATTGTTCATTAGTGATTAAAACCTTAGCAAAATTGCATGGATTATTTTTTGCCCTGCAACAAATAGATAAAGAACACAGTGACGTAGTCAAAACATTATACAGAGAGGATGTGCAATATAGTGATCCCAAATATATGCCAAAGAGTATTCTCAAACTTTACAATACTTCAGTAGACGTTGTGAAGAATTCTACCTACAAAAGTAAATTAAAGAACTGCACACAAGACATATTTACGATATTATGTAAATGTGTTACTCCAGATCGATACTGTACCATTTGTCATGCAGATTGTTGGAATAATAACTTTCTGTTTAAGTATCAGGTACGGGCCAGACATTATTGTCAATTATACGTTGATAATAATTTCGATTATTGATTGTAACTCAGCCGCTTATAATTTTTACACTTATCTTTACTATGTAGAAGTGGTACCAAATTAAGGCTGTATATAGGCTAAGTTTAATATTATTTTATTTAATATTATTACTTGATTTTGTATTAAGTATTGTGACTCACTTGACGTCTATAAATTAGCTCATTTCAATTTTGAACAAGTGGAAGAGTATCGCCTGTGTTTGTGTCGCTATATCACTATACAAACAAAAATCTGTCTATTTCCAGGGGAAACGACCAGTAGACGTTATCTTTGTCGACTATCAGATAAGCAGATACGCCTCACCAGTCACGGACCTATCTTACTTCTTGTACATGTCTGCTGACCAAGAATTCCTTGAAAACAACTACGAAAAGTTAATAAACCTGTATTATAAGACACTTTCTGCTGTGCTAAGGCAATGCAATTTAGATGTCAAAGATATCTACCCAGAGGAAATTTTCGAGGAGCATCTGAAGAAATATTCAGTATTGGGTCTAATTGAAGCCCTTATATCAATGAAGATAATTACAGCTGTGTCTGAGGAGGCGGTGGAGATGGCGAAAATGAGATATAAAATTACTGAAAAAGTTACTTGTGATGGAGAATCGCAAAATGAGTCGCTTTTTGTGAAAAGGGTGAATGGCGTGGTTAATGACTTTTTTGGGCGTGGTTACTCTTTAGACGCTGTTCTAAAAAAATAAAATTTTATTATAATTAGTTAAATAACAAATAAAAAAAAAAAAAAATCAAAATATCTTTATTATCATAGGATATTTATAATATCTCTTAATAATAGTCGCTTTGTTTTGTTATGCACAAATGTTGACGTCAAATCGTTACTTACAGCTAAGTTTACGATTATTAACATTTACAGAATATTTATTTTTTAGAAGTATATCTTTTTATTTATTTTTAAATAATACTATTAATTTTACTCTTCTGACAATCATTATTTAAATACAAGTTTAGATGCAGAACAGTTGAATTACCTCTAAAAAAATATTTAAAATGTAAAAGAATATGTACAGTCAGATAAGATGCAAGTAAAAGGATAAAATTTTAATTAATCAGCAATTTTTTTTATGTTTCTAAATTTGCACCTTTACTAATAAATTAATCAAACAAACTAACAACGACGGTTAGTAAATATATTCTAAAATTAACTCAAAGAAAATATTTAAGCTGCACGCTTTTTAGATCAGCGTTGTGAAAAAGAATGAAATCCCGACATTGCAGTTAATTGTCTGTGACAAAGGTTAAGAATCTTGTTCAGAAAATCTCGGATGGGCGCGAATCTGTGTCGGCTGAACATAATGGCTGCTGGAAAAATGCGTAAAAAGGTCACACTTAGGTTTGTTTTGTTGCATGTTGTATACTCGCGATGTTATACAGGTTGATTTTACACCACATAGCTATATTGAAATATTGTAATCAGAATCATTAATAAGTTTGGAAAATCCAAAAGTGCACGCCTCATAGCGGTCACTCAATTTTCACAAAAAAAAAAACAGAACTTGAATATTGCATATTTATCGGTGTATTATGAACAAAATAAAAAAATTACTTTTAAATCTACGCGCCATTGCCCACACAGAAAAGAAAGGTACAGCGTATGTATTGTCAATGTCAAGAAGAAAAGAAAAATGAAAATATTAACATTGTATCCAGAAAAAGAATGGAAATTAAGAATGGCTAAAAGGCAGATGCTAAACGCCGTAAAAAAATTAAAAAATAAAATTGTCAATGTCAACGAACCTTATTTACATAGATTTAGATATATCAACGATAGGTGGATTTCAGTTTATTGCTAATTATAATTAAACTACATTGAATTAGACCGTGATCTTCGAAAGGACTTAGTTTTAGATAATACTGAAGCGTATAAAAAAAATGGACTTGATCAGATAAGTTTTTCGGGAGTTATCGTGACCACGCCAGTTTCCATACGTCCCGACACACGGACGTCCACAAAATGATTTTATTAAACATTGTTTTTATTTATTTAAAAGGCAAAATGTCTTTTAAAAATATCATAAGTGTTGAAACTAGTGTTTTTCCTTGACATTTATGTGTAAATATTATTGTACAAGTGCGATAGAAAATAAATAGAGACACATTTAGTTATAAAAATCACTTGATTTTTGTAAGGCGAGAGTAGAGCACTACCTCATATGCGCTTCGCTAATGAGGCGTGCAATAGAACGCAAAACCGTCGGAAAAATACTTAGTTTTTGTATATTTTTCTCTTCTAAATTTCTAATGTATGGCTAATCTATTGTATTTATTATACGCAGACCCTGCTCACCGGCCGCCGGCCGCTTGCCACGAGCTCGGTAGCGGATATTTTTGGTATGCATTTGTCGGTTGATATCTTTGGTTTTTATTATGAAACAAGATACATATATATTTTTTATTTCACTTAAAGAGTACTTTCCTTAAATAAATAATAGCTACGAGGTTCAAAATCTGTAATCTTTTTTTTTAAATTTGTTAAACAGAACTTAAGTTCGATCACTATTTTCATATGGCTAAATTTTAAATGTCTTTTGTATAAAAATCTTGGATTTCATCCTATAGGAAACGTAAAGTATACATATAGGTTTATGTATATACAGCAATCAAATAATCAAAAATACCTGGCATTCATTAAACTAAAATTTAAAAAAGTAAGTTTTTAGACAAAAAACATGCCTTATTTAGAGCAACAATGTCTACTAAAGGGAAAAATCTATTGTTCGTTTAAATTCTGCAATACATGCTGGTCATAAAAATAAATATGGAAAGCAGAGGCATATAGAACAAAAAAAAAACTGGCCAAGTGCGAGTTAAAATTGCGTGGAGAGGGTGCCGTACAATTGATTGAATTCTTATTAATTGAATGTAATCTACAAGTACAATTGATAAATGTCAGTAAGGTTTGCAAAACTTTTTTTTTCAATTTCCTAATTTGTCCCATAAAATGAACCTTATTAAAAAAAATATTTATTTACTTTGAACATGTGTTTGGGTTATAGGATTACACCATCCTACCAAATTTCACCTGATTCGGTCCAGTAGATTTGGAGCAAATTGGCTGTGACAGGGTTTCGTTTTTTCATTTTTTGTACGGAGCCCTAAAAATAAAAAGAACGAAATCTCAGTGTTTAAAAGATGTCATTAAAACCAAAATCCTCCTGAATACTAATGACTCTGATCTGCTCTGCTTGCTTTTATGTTTCTTTGTAGGCTTATCGGATATCTCAATCGGAGATTTTATTTAATTGGCTAAAATCGAGTCCGAAGTTATTAGGTGAAATGCGTTGTCCTAATACAAAAACGCGAATACGCCATCACCGCAAGTTCGCGCGAATTTATTTTGTGACGCGCGATCAAGCATATTGATCTCGAATAAGGGCCAGTTCACTCCAAGAGTGACTCGACGCGACGCGACGTGGTACGTACTTGTGTAGAAATATAGAACATACTCGTACAGCCACAAAAAGTCCAATTTCAGCGCGTCGCGCAGTTGCTGCGTTGCGGTCTATCACTGAAATTATTATCTTTTTGTGTAGTAAACAAACTCTATATTTCTTTAAAAGTGCGCGCCACTTTGCCTTTCGGTGTGAACTGACGCACATTCTGTAAAACACGTTCACACGTGTCTGGCAGGTTGTTTAGCAAGTCCAATCGGTCTGACTGCTTATAAAAAGTATTGAAATAATTCCCATGAATAATACATATATATAAGAATCAGTCCTAAAACTTTAACAGAAGTGAGTTTGGGCCCCTATACAAATAAATCGGCCCTGTTTTCAAACTAGCGAGCATGCGTGAACTGAAAGTATATGTATACTAACACTATCTAATCGCATACAAATGATTAGTGAGAAAATAAGTCAGGTCTGTTACCTCTACGGCTCTTGGTCCAAAATGAGATCAGGTCTCAAGTAAAACAAAAATCGAATATATTAGTATAAAATCAAAGCCATCAAATGATGTTCATAACAGATCATATATCTCGTCAACCCTAAAAAAAGCCTAGCCCGAAGACATTGCTATCGTTGTTTTCCGAAGGATGTAATTAAGGTTAGGCCCTAGATAACGAGATCCTATTGAACATTATGGTTCACAGACGAAAAATAAATCAGTTGAGTATTTTTTTCGCAGAAAATAAATTTTAAATTGTATTTTCGATGTCTTTGTTAAAATGTATGGGAAGGAACTCTTACAAAGAGGAAAAGGAATAAAAGATATTTAGCCAGAACAAAAGTAAAAGATAAAATGAGCGTGAAAAAATATGCCTTCTCTCTCTTCTAGTTTATTTTACAAGGGAAAAATGGGATAATTTCATCAAGAAATATGTAGTGTAATATTTATTTAGTTTTGAAGTAAAGTTATATGTCCAAGAGTAGGTACTATAATTATTCGGTGCCCACGGTAATAGCGAGCATATTTCAACATCACATCAAGCTATCCAAATTCATTGTATCTTCTTACCACAATTATCGCTAAAGCCGCTTAGCGACATGGCGTAAAGGTTATAATTTCCCAGCAAAATCTATACATAAAATGCTTCGCGGTGTATTTATAACAAATAATGCTTAAAAATTTAATTACTTCCAATACCACCGTAGTCAGCCAGCTATACCTATTACGTAAATAATAAAGAACACTTTCAGGAGAAGCATATTATCCGATACTAAATTACACTGAACTTTCACTTAGCTTTATTGGTCCCGCCGATATTAAATTTAACTTTGTTGCTGCAATCAAGCCAGTTTTAATTTATTTTTCGTGCGGCTAATTTTTGTGGTAAAAGAAAAAAGTTTAATACAGCATATTTAATTTCGAACAAAACGTGTTCGAAATCAAATATGCTGTATTAAAGTCACAGACAAACACGCTTAGGTTTGAAGTTAGAAACTATGAATCATTTGGGAGCAGGTCCAAATGCATAATTTTTATAAGCATATTTTTTTGCATAAAGTTTTTGGCATGATTCATATTTATTTATTTATTGTTTCCATGTTTACATATAAATAGATCGTAATGAGATATAAGCATAACATGAAACCCTGGTAGGGCACTACAATAGTATTAAACTAATTATTATTCAGAACGGAACAAATAAAGACAAAAAATGGAAAGTATACAAAATACGTCAATTTTAAAATAAAAAAAAATATGCAAATAAATTGTCTACATTTAAAATTAATTAATATTAAGAATTAAAAATAGTAGTAACATAGTCAAAATAATAATAATAATACCTTTTCCTAGAATTCCTAGTAGTCTTTAAGTTTTCTCAAAAATATATATTTTTTTTCATATTTTATAGTCGCAGGTAGTTTATTATATATTTTCACTGACATAGACAATGGCCCAGCACTAAATAGTTCAAGTCAGCTAGCGGGAAGTGCTAACTGTTCTTTAAACCTTGTGTTTATTTTACTTTCTCGCATCTGTTCCCTGGTTTTGTATAGACCCTCATTATTTTTTACAAATTTACACATTTCTAAAATGTAGATCCCTATTAATGTGAGTATTCCTAGTTTTATGAAGTGAGGGCGACAGCTTTCGGTCTGATCTTTAGCATTTACTAAAATGCGGATGCACTTTTTTTGCAACATGAAAAGTTCCTGTGCTTCAGTACTATTACCCCACAATATAATGCCATATTGCAACTGAGAGTAAGCATAAGCGTAGTAAGCTGTTAGGGCAGCTTTAAGGTTTGTACTACGCTTTAAATGCAATAGAGCATAAGTAAAACTAGAGAGCTTACTTTTAATACTTTGGACATGCTGTTTCCAGCATATACTTGTATCAATTTCAATACCAAGTAAAGTAGTACTATCAACGCATTTAATTACATTACCATTTACTTGAAAATTAATGTCAATAGGGGCTTTCTGGTAGGGTAGGGTAATTTTTATAGGCATCATCATTCTTTGATATAAATGATCATATTTAGATATAATGTTTGATTTGCCACAACTATTATATCGGCAACATTAGTTTGGCCTAATGCTCAGTTGCCTAAATTTATAAGCAATACTGTTCTTTTTTGTTTAAGCATTTTAAGAGATAATATCGGGTTCTTTGCCTTTTTGCAGAAAATGGTTTGGCCGATTGTCACTTGTCACGTTTCGAAGAACTTTATTTCGCAGAATAATCATATGACAACTTTTCTTATAATTTTGTTTTATTTCCCAACACCCCAAAGTTGCCAATTGTATGTTTGGTGTGCTTTTTATAATGACATCTTTCAAAATGCCAACTTTTAAGTAGCAAATGTTTTAGTTAGCGTTTATTGTTTACCAAATGTTGAATTACCTATAAATTAAATAATTTATTCTTAACCTAAAGGTTAAGATAACCTAGTAAAATGGATAGAACCTTCCTAGCACTCGCCGGCCGCTGCCGTGGCATTATGTAATTGTCAGGATAAACACAATTATGGCTAACAAACTTTTGCGTTATCAATTATTGCAAATAATATGTATGCGTAATAACCTTTAGTAGAAATATTGTAAAGCCAATATAACTAATTACACGTCACATACGTATTCAGACCAAAATCCAAATCATTTTTGTGAGTTTGTCGTTGATTTGGTTTGTAATTTACTAAATGGTATTATTTTGGTTATAATTTTACAAGCGAATTTTAATTTCGGTTTTTATTTTTATGGAAATCTCGAGAACAACCATTAACCGTCTTTGCTGAACACTTACGAAAAACTTACTTGTAAAATTATAACCAAAATAATATTTTGGTTATAATTTTACAAGCGAATTTTAATTTCGGTTTTTATTTTTATGGAAATCTCGAGAACAACCATTAACCGTCTTTGCTGAACACTTACGTTCATTGGTCGTTAGATCACTATCAGACGACACGACGACGAAGACAGAACGTATTACCAACTAATTGGTGAAGTTATCGGTCGATATTTTGTCTGTAACACAGTTCTGTATATCTCGATCCTTGGTTTGAGGTCTGTATGTTTTGATATTGAATATAACTAATGTCAGTGAATAACAAAAAGGTTCACTGACATAGGTACGCTAAAAATCATACAAATAATAGACTTAGTACGTAAAAATAAAATATTTAACGCGATAAAATGATTGAAATAGTTATATTTTTTGCGTTAGAATATACTGCAATTTTACATCAGTCAGCCTTTACGAGTATAGATGGCTTATAAGCTCACCTTCTTTTGTTTTGATTTAAATATAAATGTATCTGACGTCTAATGGAACTAAAGTCCTTTGAACTATATTAGCTTAACCGCTGCTCACATAACTAGACATCCAACCAATATATTCCTAACCACCTCGGTGTTTGTGTCTGAATGACGTTTTGACAGTGACGGGGGTGGAACGTGCTCTATACGGATATGCCTTTGAGACTGAAATAAAAAGCTTAAAGGGATTACTTATATATCTTTTTATAAATTATGTATTTAATTCACGACGTGATGTTATTATTTTATATTACCTACCCACCATTCCACCAACATGCCTTATAATATGCTAAACGTACCTTTTGGTCTTATGGCCGTAGCCATTTTCTGCATCGTAAGTGATAAAGTCTTGATAGTATGCATGTAACTAACATCAAATCAAATTATAGTCCTTTGAGCGATATTTGATTAACCGCAGCTCCCATAACTATGCTTCCAACCAACACATTCCTATATTATATGGATATGGCTTTGAGACTGGAATAGGGATTACTTATTTATTTTTAAAATTGTTATGTATTTAATTTACAACGAGTTGTTATTATTTTATATAACCTAACTACCTTTCCACCTACATGCCTTTTATTTTGCTAAGCGGAGCTTTTGGGCCTTATAGTTTTACCCGTTTTCTGCACTGTAAAGGATAAAGAAGAGACAGTATGCATGTAACTGACGTCAAATCAAATTATAGTCCTTTAGCGATATTTGATTAACCGCAGCTCACATAACTACACCTCCAACCAACATATTCCTAAACACATCGGCGTTTGCGCCTAAATGACGTATCAACAGTGACGTGGGTGAAACGTGCTCCAGGCAACGTGACGGATATGCCTTTGAGACTGGAATAAAAAGCTTAAAGGGATTACTTATTTGTTTTATAATTTTTATGTAATAAATTCACGACGTATTGTTATTATTGTATATTATCTACATACCTACCTTTTCACCTACATGCTTATAATTATGCTAAACGTACCTTTGGGTCTTATGGCCGTAGCCATTTTCTGGTGATAAAGACGTGATAGTATGCATTAGCTGACGTCAAATCAAATTATAGTCCTTTAAGGGATATTTGATTAACCGCAGCTCACATAACTACACTTCCAACCAATAATTCCTAAACACATCAACGTTGGTGCCTTAATAACGTATCGATAGTGACGTGTGTGGAACGTGCTCCCTCCCGGTGACGCGACAGATATGGCTTTGACACTGAAATAAAAAGCTTATGGGGTATGATGATGTCAATATATTCTATAACTTATTTGTATTATTTTAATTATTACTACTACTTCTACTAACTTACGGCTACGTTTTAGTTAGAGCACAACTCGCTCATGCTTGTCAAATACGAACACCAGCCGTATATGTATTGTACGAGTATGATACATATTTGGTATTATTAAAAACAAACACTCATCGTGGCAAAATGTTCGGTAAAACGATTTTATGTGCTACTGTTGAATAAGTACCTACTTATTGAATTTTATTGAACGTGAACATAGCGCGATGGCCGATGGGGCCGAAAGGTTCTCGAATGGCGGCCAAGTACATCGGACGACCTGAGCAAGGTTGCAGGACAACGCTGTCCAGCAGTAGAGTTCCTGTGGCTACTATGGTGATAATGATTTATTTTATTCAGATGTTTTTTTTTTGTAATAATTCGTTGTATCATTTCGGTATGCCTATAAATTATATACCTACGTACATATGCATAATCTCCCTAGTAATAACGATCTTTGCACAAATATTTACTGCGTACTCAAATATGCATAGAGTTTCGTGCAACATATATACTTTGTGTAGTGTAGAGATAGCATACATTTTATAGCTCCGGAATCCACACAGGAATGTAGCGTTGAAAGGCGAATATGACTGCTATGTATTGTTACGCATTGTGATATATCGTACGCAGAAAATTAACGCTTTTCTGCTCTGTTATTTCCCTCTTGTGTAGGCTCTAGTTTATGAAATATTATTTACTATATTTTTATTCCAATATGTACGTTTAAGGCATTTTTATACCAATTTGGTATCTAAATTGCATGATAATTAATAACAGCCAATCCTATGGCTACTCTGGCTAAGTATGGCTCTGGTAGTACAGAGAGGGTCGTGCTCCTGCAGTGGAGACTAAAAAAAAGACCTGATGATGATGAAGATGTCAATATATTATTGCCAACCGCCTTGACCGGTGGACCACGGGCGAGGCAGTCCCTATAGCTTGTAAGTATGTCAATATATTATGTATAGTTTAAGTGACTTAACTGCCTATTTCATTGTGCCTGCAAGTTCCCGGCTAAGCTTCAAAGATTAGTTACTTAATCGAGTGTCTTGTAGTCGGCCGTGTTACTCGAGCCGTGAAATTAAATAAGTGAGTAATCCCTTTAGTAAACGCACAAGGTGATAGGCTGTTTAATTCCAAACCCTAAGCCCCGTCGCTGTAACGTATTTTCAGTACGCTGGATTAACTTATAAGGGCTCACGACTACAACGAATGACAAACATCCCTGACTTATTTGCATACAATGTGATAAAACTTATATATACTGAACGGGTAAAAAGGGCTGGAAGTACTAATTTATATCAATCTTGTGCTTAAGTTTTAAGAAAATCCAAACAGCTGTTTTTTGTTTTAGTATATCACTTCTATATAATAGTACATTTACTAAAGAAAATGAAACGTTAATTCAGTTATACTAACAAAGGATTTTTAAAGCGTAATATTATTTATTTCTTCTTGCGCTCGATACCATCATGCATGGCCAAGGCATTACGTACAGTGTAGTTACCCAGGGTCAAAAATAAATTATTTTATAATGATAAGAGAATAAAATGTCACAAAATAATATCACTTTTTATTGATCATATACATTTTGAATGTGATTTTAGATTTATAAATGCAGAAGAACTATGACTGAGTGGGAAACTTCTAATTACTCATTTACTAATTGAGTACATTTATTCATTCAGCAAGTTAAAATGCTCAAACACTTTGAATTGTAATGTTTGTGATGTGATAATTAACAATATCTACCTCAATCTTACAAAACGATATTAATTCGTTTTTTATTAATTCTAACGAGAATTTATTACTTTTCTATTTACGGTAGCGAATTTGTATAGTAGCAAATGCAGTGTTTGTGTGCTATTAATTGGTATCTACGTATAAAACATTTCCTAATCTAATAAGCGTAACTTTCTATATAAATAAATAAAAATGAAGTTAAAAAAGTTAAAATTTTATCAAAACATCAACAACCTCGCTGTGTATTTCAACGAAAAATCTCATTTTTTCTAAACAAACATCAAGTTAACTTCAAAGCGCGCGCGTGGCCCTGTAGAAAATTCAATTATTTCACGAAATGCAAAATGTCGTAGCCGGACTTCAAAATTAAAACTCGCAGGTGTAAAGGAAACAATTCGGAGGCAAATTAACATTTACGCAATGACAAGCCATGTCGTCAGAGCTGAAGGGAATATGAAACATCCTTTGGCTCTGTTGCTAGTGAAATTTGAGTTAATTTTTGTAAGATGTCCTATTTTGCTTTCTATTTTGTATGATTTAAAGGTAATATTGATTATCTGATGTTTTCTAGACACGTATCATCGTGACTAAGCCCTTTAGGCAAGCAGGTGACTGATACTGTCTCTATGTGATTCCATCGGCGTTTCTCTTAACAGGAAACGTTTCGAAATACTCGTAATTTGTAGTTTATTTTTTCGAAATTCGAAATACTACTCGTAAATGCAGTCGCTGGAACTCGAAGGTGTAAAGGAAAAAAAATTGGAGGCAAATTAACATGTAAGTACACAATGAGATCAGACAGCCAGACATGCAGAGAGCGGACCGGACCAAAGTACGGGTGAGTCCCCGAAAAAAATAGAAATCGTGTAACTAGGCGAAGCAACGCACATGGCGGACTTTAGTCCGCGTAATACTTGTATGTTTTCGGGGACAAATATTCACGCGTCATATGCGTTGCGTCAGCGGCAAGTCCTCGACGAACATTTTATTGACGATTCAAGGATTTCTGACATCCGCGGACAAAAGTATCTCGTTTGCGCAGGCCTTAATAGAATTCATACCTACTTATAGATTATTATTAATTGTGCCTAAAAAAAAACTTTTCAAATGCATGTCAAATGTTGGCCGAACAGAGAAAAGGACTAACACTAAGACGTATTTTGGACCCCAATACGAGTAGGCTAGTAAAATACGGACAGTTCAAAATCGAAGCTTTTCATTTATGCCATATTAATTTTTTTACACTTGTATTTCAATTAATACAATAATTAAGTACTTATAGGTACGATAAAAACTAGTTGCACTTACGCAATATATCTTACTCTTCTAATAAAAATAGTACATATGTGTGTAACATTTCCTGCAATTTGACTCTACACTTGACTTTCACGACGCCAGTACACAACAACCCTAACGGTACCCTTTGTTACCTAACGAAAAGGGTTAACTTAAACACCGCGGCAGTTAACCCTCCACTACGACTGCAAGCTTTCACGTGTGAAAATATGTTGAACAATAACTTCCGTTGGCAGAGGTGACGCATTGTTTTTTTTTAAAAACACCACTTTTAATGTTATGTAAGAAAAATGTATGCGACGAAGTTTGCAATGTTGTCTTTATTTGTTTCCGCATTTAGAATGCAAGTTGTTGTTGTTTTGTTTTACGTATTCATTTTGATTTAAATATACCTTTATTATCGTAGGATATTTAAAATATCTTAATGATTTGACGACCTCTGTGGACTAGTGGTCACCATGCCAGGCTGTCACACCGGAGGTCCTGGGTTCGATCCCCGGTCAAGTCAAGATGAAAAATGATCTTTTATATGTATTTGTTATAAAATGTAGTATCGTTGAGTTAGTATCCCATAAAACAAGTCTCATTTTAATTCAAGTGTGATTTGTTCGTATATATTTATTTATTTATATCACTTAATGTTAGTCACTTTGTTTTGATTTCACACAACTGTTGACGTCAGATCGTTACTTACAGCTAAGTTTAGTGCTGCTTCCTAGGCGTTAGTGTAAAATAAGCGGCAATAAGCTGCACTGTGTGTGTAAGTCAACAATTGTGTCATACTTTTCAAGCTGTCTAAAGGCATCTGTCATAGCTTGACGACTGCCAACTAATAATGGCAGACGGGACCAACCTAAATTGTGACTTTGTATACCTAATGGCGCAACACAGTGAATTTGAATTATTCACTTTACATCCATTTTACCTGTGACTGCCAGAATTAATGATTATGAAAACAGTCCGAAGTACGGAGATTTAATGTCACATATGGTCACTCATCAAATTGGCGGTCACGCCCGGGGTTGCTTAACATGCGAAAGCGCTTGTAATGTGTACTTAATTTCTATGAGTACTATCGCTGGGCTACTGAGTTCCTCAGTTGGCAGAGGTGACGTATTGTTTGTCAAAAACACCTTGTCGCGTAGAGAATTGTGTACGACGAAGTTTCCAACGCAGTGTGTATTTGTATTCGCATTTAAAATGCAAGTAAAGTTCTGCATGCAAGGCGGGGTACAAAATTATTCAGCGTAGGGACTTTTGAAAACATTTGAGTGAAGGATAAAAGAACGATAACAAACGGGTTCCGTATTAGCATAAAACACTTTCGAGTTTGTTTAGGTGCATAAGCGGTTTTGGGAAAGAAAGTTGTTAGGTAAGTACGTTGGTATCTTTTTAAAATATGTTAATGACTTGTTTCTCAGTCTTTCTTATTTTCAACAGTCACTTGTTTTTCATCATTTTGTTGATTCCAACCAGTGGGTGAACGGGCAAACTTGAATTTCCTATACGTAGATCCAGTCTGTAGGTCCACGAATAGCGAATCAAGTTTCTACTCGGGTAAATAATTACTCCTTATTACCTAATGGCGCAACACAGTGAATTTGAATTATTCACTTTACATCCATTTTACCTGTGACTGCCAGAATTAATGATTAAGAAAACAGTCCGAAGTACGGAGATTTAATGTCACATATGGTCACTCATCAAATTGGCGGTCACGCCCGGGGTTGCTTAACATGCGAAAGCGCTTGTAATGTGTACTTAATTTCTATGAGTACTATCGCTGGGCTACTGAGTTCCTCAGTTGACAGTTTTAACAATCTTATGTAGTTTTAATGTTCTACCTGACTATTTTCAAATGGTAAAAAGATTATTCCAATAAAAAATAATTCATTTCACTTCCATATACTGTAACATGTTTATTTGCAAGGCAAATTAAAAATCAACCCGACTGTCAAGAAAACCATCTAGTGATGTGAACCGGAACTATTTATACGACTTGATACGGACATCAAGTCGCGCTACATGCGCGTCATCAATAACTTTTAAACGGCAGGACCGATTTTCATCAAACGGGATGTATTCGAAAGCGGTCGGCATTGTGGTCATATTAATTTATGTACAACCACCGCAAGGGAACTTGCTATCACGCAAAAAAACCGCATTGAAATCAGTCCATCCGTCTGAGTGCTACGATGCCATAGACTAACAGACAGATAGACAGACCGACATTAGCGTCAAACTTATAACACCCCTCTTTTTTATCGGGGATAAAAACGAGGTAAGTCGTGTTCAGTCTATCTCTGTCAAACTCTACGTGCGCCAAAGACACGGCATGCTATCTCTTTCACACTTTTTGCAACAGAGATAAGATGGTATACTTAGATAGAAAATAAAAATAATATTTATCACACTCAGTAACTTCACTTTACCTAGAGGAATATAATTCTCTATTTATAACTTCGCGCCACCGGTCACCTGAATATTATATGGCATTCCGAGCCTCCAGGGACGGAGCTAGGATACACTTAACCTGTTTCATTAATCAATTTAATTCATCCTGTATGTTCATTAGTGACGTAATGGGATGTATTCGAAAGCGATCGGGATTGTGGTAATATTAATTTATGTTATTTTAACTGCAATATTAATTAATCGAGTTTGGTAATCTTTATCTATATATAATATTATTAAAACTAACGTGAATTTTATAAACGATTGTTGCAAATATTGCATTTCTTTACATGTAGTCGACAATGTATTACAGAGCTTTGACTTTACTAGAAAATATTTCTCGGGCCGAGCGTTTATAATATAACATAATTTTCGATAAGATAGACATAAAAAAACAAACATACGTTTTTATAAAAATAGTCACACAGTAATGAAATTATTCTTTTGTCAGCAAGGAAATACTTAATAATTAAAATGAGAACATGATTTACGTACATTTTCAGAAT
Source organism: Acrobasis repandana (assembly GCA_963576875.1). Classification (NCBI taxonomy): domain Eukaryota; kingdom Metazoa; phylum Arthropoda; class Insecta; order Lepidoptera; family Pyralidae; genus Acrobasis; species Acrobasis repandana. Next base: position 8,528,105 of record OY756227.1, read on the forward strand.
GTCATTTTTAAACGGCATTCGTAAATGGATTTAAATACTTAAAAGCTTAACATTATTTCCTTAAAAGCGTTTTAAATAAAACAACAAAAGTAATTTCCGTGGATGATGTCGGCTTACATTCGTCCTTTAATGGTTTCACGCCGCACATTTACACAGCTCTGCAGAAAAACCATATCCCAAAGGTAATGAAAACTCATGAATTTGCGATTACGATAGCACTTTAAAATGCTGGCGAAAATTTATGTCCACGATAAAATTACTGTCACAATTTAAACACCTACAGTTTACGCGTAAGTGAACTTAAATCAAAATCCGCCCCTGCATTTTATCTCAAATTAAGAGTTATATGGCCTCATTCTTCGCCGCCGAGAGAAAATATAAAATGGATAAACTGGGAAGGAGTGGCTAAAAGGGACATGGAAGTGTAGGTAAGGCTTCGCGATGGTGTTGGAGTTAAATCTAATTTTTCCCCCGCTAATGCTTGCCCCGCCTCGCACAAGGTTGAGTGAGCGCGAAAATTGTAACTTCACAGAGAGGATTGTAGAAGTTAGGTTAGGTTGGAGCGTAATCGTGTACATACGTGTATTTCGATTTGAATCGCTTTAAATTAAGTGTGTATTGCTCGCAAATGTTTGTTGTTTAGTTTCATGTGTATCTTAGTTGTGTAAGTTTGTTCGAAGGCAAATATATTAGTTGCTGAATGACTTTTAGAAGTCATACGTTTTATGCTGGAATATGATGTTTTCTTGTCAGGTATAAATAAGTAGATTAAATGTCGGCGCTTAAAAAACTATAAGAATTAGCCAAATCCAAAAATGCCAGTAAAAAGTTACGATCTCTTTATCTAAACTTTAAAAAAATATCTTTATTAAGGTAAGTAGCTACATGTCCCAAGTAAACATAGTAATGTTACAATACATAACTCATAAAAGATTTTTATCTTAAAATCATTGTAGATTTCTCAAAAGAAGAAAACCTATTTAAATCTAGAACTTAGTAGATTTACTCCCATAAAGGTGAATATACTCGTAGAAGCAAATGGCCTCATTTGAAATAAATTGTTAACTCGTAAATATGGAGATAATTTCCATATTGCTAATCGTCAGGCACTAGATAGCCCTTTAAATTATTTTATAAACCACCGTTGAAAGTATTTACATTAGTCCGTCTAGCTTTAAAACTTGCCTCCGCCAAAAGTGGCCACGGCAAGTTTTAAAGCTAGACGGATCACCAATAATAGTTTCAACGGCAGTTCATAAAATAATTTAAAGGACTATCTAGTGCATGACGAAGAGCTATATGGAAATTATCACCATATTTACGAGTAAAAAATTTATTTCACACTTTAAGGCCATTTGCTTCTATATTCACCTTAATTCTATATTATACACGGTCTAACAAAATATACTGAAACTATTTTAAGGCTGAATTTAGTCCGTGATGTTGAACAACTTTCCCCAAGAAACATATATCGAAATATGAAAAAATATTTTGGACATCCCATACATATTGACCGATCAGCTGATCCCAGCTTGTATGAAAAGCAATTTTTTTTTATATTCCGATATATGTTCCTTGAGGAAATTGTTCAGTATCAAGGACTGAATCTATCCTTAAAATAGTTTCAGTATATTTTTTTAGACGTTATATAGGTATAATCGCTTGTATTCTAATACCTATGAAGTATTAAAATACGAGCCAGACATACGCCGAACGTTCGTCGCGATACATTTCCACTAAACGTAGATTTCATCATTGATTCCGGCTGTCTGGCTGGCAACCTGACGGTGGCCGGTCGTTTGATAAATAATTACCGCGGCTAGTACACAGCGCCCGCTGCATAATTTACCATCGGTATTAAATACTATTTATTTTGTACGCTGTATTAGCTTTGACGGTCTGTTTCTATCGTTCAATAAATATTGATTAACTGTAATTACATTGTACCTAATTGATATTGGTGATATTGATTCTGATCATTTGGGTATAAATTGCCTATATTTTAATTTACCTTATGACAAATTCTAATATGAAAACATACATTGGGTAAGTATGATTAAAGCTTAGGTAAAAAGATAAGTTTTTAGATTTTCTTAGTTAAAAATAAATGAATGAATGAATTTTGATAATCATTTATCTTTTTGTACTATCAACATTTATGTGCACGTTCCTATCATCAATTAAAAAAAAAGGAACGCCCTCCATTTTTATATGAAAAGTGACAACGGCTTACTGCCAGGTGTGTCATCGGGTTAGATATAGAAAGTGTTATACATAAAAGTATAAAAGTTTTTTTTTAATATTTAAAAAAATGGTATTAGGTTAGGGGAAAAAACCTTAGTAAATTAAAAGCATTCACAGAAATATTAAAACGAAGCAACAACCCTATTACTGAAAATGCTAAAATGTCTTCACCTTTATAAAATCCGTGTTCCAATACAAACGTGCAACATACACGAAGCGGCAGAAAATGATCGTGTTAACCCGTAATTACCGATCGGGGTATGCAATGGGTTTGCCCACTTTTCCCCGCTCTCCCCACAGCACGAGTGCATTCGCATTTTTAGTGAGAAATAATTCCATTTGAGAGAACTTGTAATTAACGTTGTTTTGTTTTTCCCGGGATATTGAAGTTATTTTTATGCAGTGGCTGGAGGTGGAAATTCAAATTTATTTTAATGAATTTTCAGACTTGAATTTGAATGTAAATGAGTTATCCCTTCACTTGTCGTTAAAAAATAAAACAATAGTTCTTTTTTGCATGTCGAACGTCCTTTATCAGTGGCTAAACAATAGTAAAGCAATTGACATGGGTGATAAGTTTGCTGTAGTGTAGGATTACACTGAAATGGCTTTGGGATGGGAAAAGGGGTAAGTGACGGTTATTGCATGGTTATTAGAGCTCGCAAGGTCTACTGTTCTTACAGAACCACTCGTTCATCTTGTAATGATAGCATCAAGCAAATGCTTGATTATAATAGAAATATTCAAATGAATAGCTTGATATATGTTCGTGACAGTAGCTATGATTTTAATTTATTGGTTTACCAGTATGCGTACTAGTTGTATACAGGCTGACTTTTATCCACCAGCCAAATTTATGGAGCAAGTTCAGTCCATGATACTGAAAATAAAAGTTCACCTTCCTATACAAGTCAGCGCTCAGCTAAACGGATTTTGTATAAGAGGACGAAAATTTTTTATCGATTTTTAATAACTTTTTTTTATATAAAGTAGTTTATTATCATCGACTGAACTTGCTCCAAAAATTTTACTGGTGTTTAAAAAGTCATCCTGTACATAAATAAAATCTCTACTTATTGTATATATTTTATTTATTTATTTAACTTTATTACAAAAAATGTAACAGGCGGACTTAAGGCCTATGTCCTTTTCTACCATATACAGACAGATTTTTTAATGTTTACATATTTACTATGTATACAGTAAGTATATACGTGGGAGATCGTACACACACCGATTATATGAGGTTAATGTTCAATGCTATTGTGCTACGCCCACGCTTTTGTGTTGCAAATTGCTCTATGGAGGTAAATATCGTTAGGTTTCTACAGGAATTTCTACTAGTGACATTTTTATGTGATAATTTATACGAACATACTTGTAGATACGAAATATTTTATTAGTAAACAAGGTTTTTATCAAGAAATAATTTTACCTTTCTGTAGGTGATGGCAAAACACATATTTCCCTTCTTCTCAGTAACTGAAGCTTTTAAGATGACTGACTGTCCAAGATATATATGTCTCAAAGAAAAATAGTTGAGTCACACGTCCAATTCAAACCTGACAATTGTCGAATTCTACCTACTGTCATCCATCACACATCTTTCTCTACTTTAGAAGAACGTTATGGAAAGCAAGAGTAAGAAAAGGAGAAGGCAAATATGTTATTTGCTGAGTTTTCTTCACGTTTTCTTGTCAGGTACAAATAAGAAGACTAATTAGTGATTAAAAATCTCTAAGAATATAGCCAAATCCAAAAATGCCAGTAAAAAATTACGATCTCTTGAAACTTTGAGATGATGTATATATATTACGTAAGTAAATGTTCCAAGTAAACATAGTTATAAAGGCATGAAAATCATTAAACAAGTGAAGTTTTGACTTTCTCTACTTTAGAACTCCCGAACGTAATGGAAAGCAATAGTAAGAAAAATAAACATTTCTAAAGAAATAAGATTACATTTTTGTTCGCAGCGACTGATATTGATGTTTCGAACACTATTACTGACCTCCCTTTAAATAATTACGGTCGCTTCGACCCCACTAAAACACCCCGAGTGATTTTTCGGCGACTCTGATATTGGTTATTTCTCGTAAAAGACTTTCATCGTAAAATTGAATAGACCTTGTGCTCGTCCGCGACCAAACTTTGCGTGGGAATACAGTAACCTATTTAAAAATTCTTTCATAAATTATTAAGAAATCGGGGTTTGTCCTTGATACGTATTTGGTTTTGGCACGCAACTTAAATCAATTACGAAGAGATTTGGGTCAATCTACATACTTAGTGCGCAGCTTGCATATACAAGGTGGAAAGGACATACCCGTAATAAATCGAACCACGGACTATACTAAATCACAAAAGTATAATTAAATTAAATTACCAGTAAAAAACAAAAAAAAAATGTTCGACATTCCCATACAAATCGCCCGGGCGGCTGCACACTTTTGTATGGAAATGCCGAAATTTTAATTTAAAGGTCGTGTTAGTATTAGAAATAGGTACTGATTCATTTAAAGGTTAGTGTGTACCAAACCACCAAATACATCCGAAAAACTGACTAATAGTGTACCATTTACTTCCCCTAGTAGATCAATATGCAAAGGGTACCTAGAGCGCTAATGAACTGTTTGATTCACCAATATTTGGCAAATCCACAGAGTACATGTACAGGGACCAAATAAGGAAAGTGTAGAAATAACACGTCATGAAAAATGCTCTTTAATCGTGCACCACACATAGTCCGCACAACCCTAACAGACTTACGACATATTTCCAGAAAGACAGTCATCAACTCTGAGCGAACTACTCATATGCACAAATGATGAATGACGCAGTTGTGAGATTTTTTTATATTATAGGACGGCAAAACAAGCGGGCCATCTGATGGTATGTGATCACCACTGCACACGGACCATTTTTTTTTTACAAATCACATTGATTAAGTTAGCCCCAAAGTAAGTTTTAAACTTGTGTTATGGGATACTAACTCAACGATACATTTATGATAAATACATATATAGATAAACACCCAAGACCCAGGACAATTTGAAAAAGGCCATTTTCCAACTTGCCCTGGCTGGAGATCGAACCCAGAACCTTCGGATTAGCGGTCTAGCGTGTTAACCATTACGCCACGGAGGTCGTCAAAATTGCTGTAACAAGAGCGTTACCGGCCTTCCAGGAAGATCTAGACTCGTTTTTGAATGTTTCAATGTTGCATCGGTTCGGGAACACGGCCACACGCCACACACACGTACGAAACTAACAAATACTTAAATACGGAAATCCTACCTGAGTGTGAAAGCCGTATCATCGTATTTTGTTAGGTACTTCGAAGATCGTTTAACGGAGTCTCTATACTGCGATGCCTTGTTACACAACATAAAAAATAGAAAAATATGGATAAAAGTAAATACTTAAATTAAAATTTTGGTTCCTCCATATTTTGTAGAGCCCGTCGAAAGCGGCGAACAAAATCATTGATTCAGATTGTCTACGTGGAGGGTACGTAGCCACTAATGGACACTTAGAAGGACGCACGTGCAAAATAACACAAAACGGCGTTTTAATGACTGAATCCATTCGTGTAGGTATGGTTTGGTTATAACACTTTATTTGTTCAATAAGCTATTCAATGTTTGTTTTTCGTGTGTTTAAACTAACTAACTGGCTAACACTGGGGTCAGATTTTTCAAGCTACCTAAAGGAATCTAATATATCTACCTTTTTTTTAGGGTTCCGTACCCAAAGGGTGCAAACAAGGGTCACATCTCTTGAACCGTAATAGCTAGACACTTGAAATTTTCACCAATTATGTATTACTGTGGCCGCTATAACAACAATTTTTTTTTTTACTTGCCTATAGTGTCCCATTGTTGGGCCCTCCAGCCTTATTTGTATCTCTGTTAGTGGCGACAGTCCTTCAGTCCTTCCTGTACGCCGTTATTTCGTCTGCCCATCATGTTCTAGGGCGGCCCCTTATTCGTCGCCAACTGAAGATAAAAAAAGGGAAAAATTAAAGGGGGTCGCCATACAAAATACGTGTTTTTACAGCGTTTTTAACTAGATCTTTATAATGGCATTAACTAGATACTTGAAATTTTTACAGATTACTATAGCCGCTATAAAAAATAAAATAAAAAATAAAAAAAAGTTAAAAATTAAAGGGGGTCGTCATACAAAAAACGTGTTTTTTTAGGGTTTTAAAACATTGTACGGAGTTACGGAACCCTTCATGTACGAGTCCGACTCGCACTTGCCCGTTTATTTAATCACCTCTCAGCCTTGCTCCACAGCCCCGGCGCGACCGGCCGCTAACCCAGCGGCCCCGGCTTGCCAACGGCGTCACGGCACCCTGTGCTGAATCAGAGGGGCCGGAACAGTCGTTGCCTTGGCCTCTTGGCCCGACAAGGACAGGCGCGCTGACACGACACGCGCCTGCCTTCCACTTCGGAGGGCTGTCCGTTGGACGATGGAATCCCGTTTCCACCGTCCAACCAGCCCTCATAATTTGGGGCCTGCAAAAGCAGGCCCTGGCCCAGTCTACCTGACGGCGACCGGGGCCCACCAAGCCGGCCGCAGGGGATAGGGAGAGCGGCAACGTAACACCGACACTTCTCTTCCCCTGCAGCCCCACCGATGCCGTGCCAAGCGCCACGGCCGCGCTTAGTCGCGTCGCGGAGGATAGGGCGAGCGGCAACGACACACTGACACTCCTCTTCCCCCGCGACTCCTACCACGGCTGTGATGGAAGGAAGGTCGTCGTCACCCCCTTCCCTCACAGCCAGGCCATTCTCGCCTGGAATGGCCTCCACCGGGCTCGGGGAGGCCTTAGCCTCAACCCGGGCAATGGGTTCCTCTTAGCTTCCCCGCGTAGCCCCCGATGCCCAGTCCGTAGGTACTGAGCCCCCCATCGCGACAAGATGGGAACTCGGGTGGGGGGGTCTAATATACCTACCTAGTTCAATGGTTATCATCTAATTATAACAGCCGGGACCAACGGCATTACGTGATTTCGATTATGTACTCGTATACCTAATCGTTTTCATCCTGTTTTCCATTATAATATTTGATTCACCCGCCTTTTACATAATACAAATCCAAGCATCATTGTTTGGGTGGGGATAGATCATTACGACGACGACGAGTGTATCCCACAAATTACATTATGATGAAAGTATGCCGTAGCTTTTCCGTCAGGGCGAACATCATGACAAATGACGAAATTAATACGAAATGGATTAGGCCGGATGCCAGATGCGTGTGAATGAAAGGTCGTTCATTCTTCGGGTATATTCGCTGGAACTATATGATCATTGCGACAGAATATGCCATTATTTTTTGACTGTGAAGGAGTAAATTGGATCTCAAAGCTACTAATAGAAAGAAGAAATAATTAGAAATACTTATTAGAAATTAACTCTACATAATTGAGTAAGATCCGATCATGTAATCAGTCTATGCCAATTTTATCACGCCAGTTACATATAATTTCTGATTGGTTGGTCAAATGGTTTACCGGTAGAGAATGACAACACTTTTATTTTTTTAGCAGAAAATAATGACAAATGGTTAGCTTTTAATAGGATTTTGCCCGAGAGGGGTCTATAAGTACAATATTTTTTTATAAATTAATAATTATCTGGACATTGCAATACATTGTCATTTTATTCAATTAAGTAAAATATTTTTTTTATTATTAATTATTGTTCGACTAAAAATAAATAATGCTTAGAAATTAGTTCAAAATTTAATTTTTTATTTTTTATTTTTCTCTTGCACGATAGAACAGTGTAAAATATTGTTTGGAATAAATAAAGCTTTATTATTTTTGTATAAATATTCTTTCTCTTTTTCTTTAGTGAAAGAGGTGAATAACCAGCACGGGCGATGGCCAAGTGCAAAAATTACATAAAATTAATATTTTATTATATTTTTTGTACAATAAAGTTTAAATAAATAAATAGAAAAGAAATTACTCTAAACTTAATCGTGAGCTTTTTGCAAATAACAGGTATTAATATTTCGTTTTGAAATTCATCATATGACTCGAGTGAAAATACCCTATTCTTGGGTATCGCAGGTTTTAATGTATTCAGGCAATCATTATTTCGAATCACGTTTGGTTGGGGACGATATTTATTTTGGGATAGCAGGACAATTAATAGATTTCGTGGGATATCGAGGATTTATAGAAACACTATTGTGGCTTTCTTTTCGTAGTATGTCTAAATCTATTTATTTATATTTCTATTTGCAAAGCTATTGTTGTAAATTGAAAATTAGAAGTTTAAAAATTATTTAAAAAATCTCGTTCTGTTAACGTCGTGAAGGAAAAATACATTAAAAATGAATGCCTGACATATTAAATGCTTTGTTCGACCGAAAAATAAGAAATTTACTATAATGACGAAAATTTACACATAAGTTAATCTAGTTTCGGGTCGCAAAAATTCATTTTGTTCGTTATTTAATTAACTTGGATTTCACCTTGTCACCACTATGTCACCTGTTAAATAAATTACTGCGATGACTTGATTTATGCATATTGGTGTACTAAATGGTTAGCAGCACGCATATAAATAATCTTTTAATTATTCACAAAATATCTCGTATATTTTAGTTGGAAGTGTAGTCTGTGACACTAAATATAAAAAAATACCTATGAAACATGGATGGATGGATGGAAACACGTAATATGAATAAAATCGAACTGCCATACTAACTTTGGTGCAGATACAAGCTGAGTTTTTGTAAATATAATACTTATGTAAAGCTGCTAACAGAATGATAAATGTGTTCTTTGCCGCCTTTTGCGTATTTTCTAGTTTTTAAGATAATTATGTCCTTTTTACTTTTGTGCAATTAAGGGTATTGTATTGTATTGTGTTTTGGTTTCATTTGGGCAGATGGAATAAAGATTATAAAAACTTACTACATTTCTAAAATAATTTAGTATCAATAATTACTTGTATGTAGTAGGTATAACGCAACTAAAAATTACTGTAGAGTTGTAAGTGGAAAACAATAAAAAATGTGCAATTTTTTTTGCTAGTACCTTATTTATTTATTTATTAAAACTTTATTGATCCACAATAATAATTGTTTACAATTGGCGGACTTAACGGTAATAGCGTTCTCTCCCAGTCAACCATAGGGATAAAGTACCTTATCGAATCTATTTTAATTTCATGGAGATAATGCACAGGAGGCGGGTAAATAAGAATATATTCACCGCCATTCACCAGAAAATGCTACTTGTGGGTAATAACGTAAAAGTAAGAATCATACACAGTTATTTATTTACAGAAAATCAGTCCTAATATCTAATCTGTGGGGGGCATAGCTATAAGGTGTTCATTAGGTTTTATGACATCATCTCCGCTGTGACAACTTATTTTCATGAACGTGCTCTGATTTTCATTATATGGTCGCCGTAAAAACATTTTATGCGTAATATGAAATCTTCTTCTCATAACATATTCACATAACAAAGCTGGTAACACAAATTCCAAGTTTCATATTAGTATGTATACGCATGGACTTTTTAACACTAGCCAAATTTTTGGAGCAATATATGACACTACATAATTTCCATAAAAAACATTTAGTCTTTCCTCAGAACGAAACATTTTAGTTTATAACTAAAGACGATGTAAAACGATTCAATTTTTATTCTATTATCTATAAGTATGTTACAAACGAAACGAAATGTTAAGTTTGTAAAGACTGTTAAAGAAATTTTAAAGACCCAAAATGCATACTCGGAAGTATCATAACTTTTTAATTGTTATTTTATATTAAATATTATTTTCATCTCACTATATAACTAATGACAATATAATAAAATATATATTGAAATTAAAGGCATGTCACAGAAAGTCCCCACGAGAAAATGTTCGAAGTACGACAAAAAGAAGCGTTATTTGGGTTAATTACCTGACCCGATGACTCGTGAAGCCAGTCGATTTTTACTCCGATGTATTTCCTTACTTTTAATAACGGTATCGTCCGGGGACTGACTTGTTCGTGGTTAATTGTAAAGGAAGTTCCATTAACCCAATTTTGGGGTACAACATTGGTTGACAGACTCGTTTTTCATCTAGCGTTTATTTTTATTATATCACTTGAAGTCAAATCATTAAGTCAAATAATTAAAGGCTTGCCACACAAAACTAGATTTTTAACCAATTTCAAATAAAAGGAGGAGGTTCTCAATACGATTATTTTTTTTGTAATGTTTGTTGTCTCAGAACTCCGTAATATTAATTAAGAGACGGTATATTTTTACAGATTTGTCCCATAACATAATATTTTAATCAAAATTGGTTAAATAGTTTGTTCCTAAAATAAATATGTTGACCAAGTAAACATAATTGTTGCGTATTTTGCTTTTCTTTAACTTTACCAGTGGGTTTTACGCGGTTGCTGAAATAGAAGTTAGATGTTTGTTTTAAAAGATATATATTGAATTATTTATCTAACATCTTCAACACAATATCATATCTCCTTAAAATATTTTAACGTGATATTTAAAATTCAATGTTACATAATTTCTCTACTTAGAATTTGTTTTGCGGTCTTGTGGCACCAATTGTCTTACCCGTAAGGGTCATAGATGTTTCATCTCTATTCGTATCAGTCAGTTCTTATGTATAATAAATAAAGGTTACACTTTAAGCATTTCAAGCATAGCTTAAATGTGTAAGCAAGTCGGAAAGTAGGGCAAATCGCCGGAGACATGTTCAGATCATTAGGACAATGTACTTTCGCATGTAATGAGGTTGTTGCCGTAAACGAACGCTGGCTGGAATGGGAAACTTGCTATGAAAAGTAATTACGCAAAAAAGAATCCGTAGTGAAAATATCAAAGAGCAAGAAAGGATGTACTCTGGAAAATATTTGCAAACCTTTTTAACACACTCGTCTGTTAAAACTAATGGAGTTACGCACCTATTTTAAACTTACAATGCAGATAATTTTTCACACACAAAAATCGTGAGGCAATTCAACTTTCCAATATGATTTACCAAAAAGTTTTGATGTTTAAAGGTGTATTGATTGTTTAGGTAAATGCCGGTAATAGGTAAAATGTAAGTTCTGACTGCATTGTTGACTTTTGTCATAAACTAATATTATTCCATAAGTCTACAATTATACGATGATTCCGTGCTTTACAAGGCACGTAAAGCTGTAGGTCTCGAACGCCATCTAGCGTTTGTTTAAAAACCTATTCTAAGATTTAGTCTGGTCTACCCTTTGGGTTGCGGACGGCAGTCGCTCTGTGTAAAAACCAGTAACCTCGTCAAATCAAATTTAGGGTTAGGTAGCGGTCCCCGGGCTCTGAAGCGTTACCGCTGAGGATGCAACCGGGAATACTAATGCTCGGATGATGATGAAGAATGCAGTTATAGCAATATCACCAAATGGTGATAAAAAATCTTATAATAACAAATACGTTTGGATGTCTGCTAATCAATTGAAGAGATTTCATTTTCCACAAATACATTATACATACCTGAATTTCTATAAACATATTTTTAACCCACAATTGTAATATAGCTGTTCTAATGAAATTTCAGGAGTCTCTTTGGAAAATCTCATTTACGTTTGAATTTCGTTTCCAAGGATTTCGAGCTGCATATTTCACAGCAAAGTGCCTGTTTTAGAGCCACTCGGTTGCGTTCGAGTTTCAATGGCACGACTCCTCGCAGTTCAGCTTTTGTATGTTTCTGCTATAATATTGAAATGTATATCTGTATGTCTTACGTTCTCAAAAGTTTGATATACAGACGAATTTCCTTGTATTCTGAGAATAGTTTATATATGGAATATTTGATATATCGTTGTTCCTGCTGTGGTTTTGAGCTCACGGTATTGCTATTGCGGCTATATATTTACCATGCATGTGTTCGTACAAATGTATTAAGTAAGTATAGTCAGTGTCTTACGGTAGATAAGTATTTCTTACTGCATAATATATTTTTTACTTTTCTCGCACATCTAGTTAGTGATACATAAAATATACAGTTCTGAAAGAGAGAACAAGTAATGATGAGTAGAAATTTTTTCACTAATATGGAATTATTTAAAACACACATTTTGATTTTAAGGGGATCTGAAAGCCCGTGTGCTTGTAGTAATAAGATATCAAAGTTATCCATCCAACAAATATGAATCTACGCAAATATTAGCCAATCGCAAGTCAACAAAGAAGAAGAAAAGAAAAAAAAATTGGTTTAAGCGCTATTTTCTGGAAAACCTTTTTATAAAAGCAAAATTCAAATTAGACGTCTTTTCATTGTATAAAGTAGGCACTCGATCAAAATAACATCGAGGGAAATTATAATAATTGATTCTGAGTTTGACCGCCTCGGAAAAAAGCTTTTTCCACTGATACAACATCATTTTCTCTCTTTCTTTTACTCGGAAAAATATCACTTCGTCCCACTTTTTAGACCTGCTATATACTAATAAGAATAAATTGAGATTTATACAGAGTAACTCGTAAACAGTCTAAATTCCTTTATTAAGAGGTTTCATAACGTTCACTTTGGAAGATTTTCCTCAATTTTATTAAAAATCTTTCTTTTTCGAACAATTCAAACTACTATGTAAATACGTATACTTGTAGACATTCAATTCACAATAGAAATAGGTAAGAACGGAGTATCATTAACAATGCAAGCGACTATTGCAATATTCAGTAGGTAAGTAAAATAATATAAAGTAATTAAAGACTTTAGACGAGAGCTCATTAATATTGTTCAAACATTTACAAGTAAATGTGTGTCGTTAGGACTTGTTTGTACGAGTATGTTTCCAACTCAATGGACCTTGTTTTTATCCAAGCCAGCAGAATAACAAAATTATTTATGATGAATAACTTTATAGGATGATTGTTGATAAATTACTAAGAAAACAGGTCAAGTGCGAGTCGGACTCGTACATGAAGGGTTCCGTACCTCGAGGCTAGAAAGGCTGGAAAAACAAGTTTCTTTTATGATTACCCCTTTATTTTTAACTTTATCTTATTTTTTGCCTATTACGGTCTATCTTTTACGGTTCAAGAGATAGAGACCTATGACAGAAGGATCGATAGACAGACAGATAGCGGAGTCTCAGTAATAGGGTCCCGTTGGCACCCTTTTGGGTACCAAGGGAATCCTTTTACCCTCAAAATATTTGGATATTAAATACATATGAGGGTTCCAAATAAAATAGCCAACTAAAAATGTTTACTTATTGTAAATAGAAATTTAACGCACAGTCGCCATCCATACTTGTATTTATAAAATCCACAAAAAGGTACAATTCATAAAATTTCATGCGATTGAAAACGCAAACATCGAACAAAACGTTTCACCTTTTTATTCGGATGACAATACATCAATTTACATACACAACTACGCAATTCGAGGCCCAGCCAAAACAAACAAAACAGAATGTAAATGAATAAATCTGGTCCATGCAAAGCTTTCTGTACAACAAAAGACTTTATTTATTTACGAAAGCACTCAAGGGTAATTATATTATGGGACTCGAAAACGTAGAGTAACAGGGCGGAACATGGGTTCCTGATTTAATAGATATTATTTCATTAAGTGACGTCACGACGCCCTGTTTATTTAATTTGGCCCTTGCTCTGTAGACCAAGCAAGTACCACAACGTAACGTTAAACTTAAAAACATTTTGTTTTGGTTTTAATACATTTATTTATTTAAACTTTATTGTACAAAATACAATTTGTATAGCCCAATAGGCGGACTTAATGCTAACAGCATTATCTGACAGCCAACCTTTGGGTTGTTAGAAAACTTAAAATGAGTACAAAAGATTTATTGATAAGCATTCAGATATATATTTAATTTCTACATAAACTACTTTATTAATACTTACTATACTTCAACAATATAAATATGTACATTGATACATACTATATATATTCATCAATAAAATACACTACTAACTACTAACAAATAATAGTTTCTCATAACGATATTACACATGCAGCAATTAAGTACTTACGTATTACTCTTGGTTGGACTGAGCGAGCATATGCTTGAACAACAAGGCCTTAAAGCCATTTAATGACATGTTTTTACAGTGTCATGTTTTACTCTCACTTTATAGAGCTAAAATAGTGCAGGGGACAACACCATACACATCGTACGTCATATTCATAAAAATATACCTCTGTTCTGTTAAAATTAAACTAATTTAGTTTGGGAGTTATAGTCGCTCAGACAATGAACTATGTGTTTTAAACTTTAAATTGTAAAATAGGTATCACGGTATGTGGCAGTTTCAAAGCATTGATTGCAAATCAAGATATTTTTTCATTCTTTGTGGAATTAGTTATTTTTCTCTGAAAGTCATTGTTTACAAAACTTACTAACTACTTGCATTTTAGCCTGACCACTACTGAGAAGATACCTAAGCCGAAAAATCTGAGTTTAGTTTTTTTTGTTCTTTTACAGCAAATAGGTATATTTTAAAAACCATAGACCGTTCAATGCACTTTTTCTGTTTAATTCACCCGTTTGTCATTAGAAAACTTGTACTAGGTATGTATGTTACCTTACTTGGGTACCGTATATTTACACAAACCAATAGGCATGAACTTCCCATTCCTAACTTCAATTTCGTAAAACAATTGGCAGCAAATCTTCGCAGTTAACCAATATTTTCACATAATGAGGGAAATTCAATTTCCAAGCAGAGTTTTGAAATTAAATTTCAATCCTTCGCTCCTTTCCCTCCAGTTATAATTTAATGTGCGGACAGGAGTAAAATCCATAAAACCTAATGGGAAAATTCCACAAAGCGATGACGCAGTAGAGATTTATAAGACTTAGTATTAAGGCGCCGCCTGGTACTGTCTATTTGAGTTTTATTACCTTTGTCTAAGTTGAAATATTACTGATAATTGTCATTGATAGAAAAGAATGAGAAGTTGCTGTTGATTTCTACACTAAATCCTGTGTTTACGAAGATATTTTATTAGCCCAAGTGTAACATTTTAACAATATAGACAAACTAACATTCGCATATTCATATTTGAGAGTTAGTTTGTCTATTGATTGATTGAGACGATCTCCGTGGCGTAATGGTTAACACGCTAGACCGCTAATCCGGAGTTTCTGGGTCTGATCCCCAGCCAGGGCCAGTTGGAAAATGGCCTTTTTCAAATTGTCCTGGGTCTTGGGTGTTTATTTATATATGTATTTATCATAAAATATAGTAATCGTTGAGTTAGTATCCCATAACACAAATCAGTGTGATTTGTCCCTATATATTTATTTATTTGATATATGATTTAAATTTTTACCAATATAGATACACTATCACACCTTTACGCGATAGACAGAGCCGAGACATAATATCGCCTATTTAGAATAGTTCCCCAGGTTCCTTATTCTATTCATCTTATTGCGTTAATGGGCTTCAACTTACGACTATAGAAATTTACTATACTCGTACTAATACTATTAGTATTATACTATAATACTATTTTGTAGATTTCTATAGGACTATAGAAATTTATATACTATGGAAATTTATATGTGCATGTTTAGTTGTCTCGGTCGTGTGAGCTTTGAATGCTGACCAAAGTTTCGCCTCGAGGGGACTGCAAGTCAGCCGGCATGGAAAGTAGCTAATGTATTTCAGAGAGTCCGTCGACTCAGTAGTATTAAAAAGTTTTATAACAAGTGGCGATAAGTTACTATTAGTATAGCATTGTTTAGTATACATTTTTTTATTAAGTTACAACAAAGTTAATAACGGGGGCATACATCCACCTTGGCAAATTAACCATTTGGTTTATACTAGTTAGGAGATACATATGAGAAGACAATCAAATCAAACAATTTGTAAGCACTTTCGCTATTTGAAGTGTAAAATAAACCGGCCAAGTGCGAGTTAAACTCGCGAGGAGAGGGTTCCGTACAATTGATTAAATTCTTATAGTTTTTTCTGTAATCTACAAGCAATGCACTATATTTTTTTTTTCAAAATTTTAGGCTCAGTTGTTTCGGTGATCAGGGGGGGGGGGGGGGAGGGAATGGTCAATTTTCATCTTCTTTCATGAATAAAATCAAAACTATTTATTTTACAATAATAACAAATATATATTTGAGATCCTCATAACGAGCCCTTTCATGTGCTATAATATGTGTTTGGGTCATAGGATAACACAATCCCAAATTTCACCTGATTCGGTCCAGTAGATTCGGAGCAAATTGGCTGCACAGACGGACGGACAGACAGACGCATGAGGGCATCCTATAAGGGTTCCGTTTTTTATTTTTTGTACGGAACCCTAAAAATACCTACTTATGAAAGTAGGTATTTTTATTTAGCTAAATCAAAATGCCAATCGGTTATGAAACCATAGCAGGGTAACATTCCGGTGTCACGATCACGTTTCCGGTTCATTGCACGTCGGTTTTTGATGCCACTGTAAAATTTTATGTAACTACTAGCTGCCACATACCAATACCTATAGAAGTATTAAACTTCCACGTTCGTTCTTACTATGTATGTAATGTTGAACTGATAGATTGTAGCAGAGTAACATCCCGCTGTCACGATCACGTTTCCGGTTCATTGCACGTCGGTTTTTGATGCCACTGTGTAATTTTATGTAACTACTAGCTGCCACATACCAATACCTATAGAAGTATTAAACTTCCACGTTCGTTCTTACTATGTATGTAATGTTGAACTGATAGATTGTAGCAGAGTAACATTCCGGTGTCACGATCACGTTTCCGGTTCATTGCACGTCGGTTTTTGATGCCACTGTGTAATTTTATGTAAC
The DNA here is from genome assembly GCA_963576875.1 of Acrobasis repandana. Lineage (NCBI taxonomy): Eukaryota > Metazoa > Arthropoda > Insecta > Lepidoptera > Pyralidae > Acrobasis > Acrobasis repandana. Next base: position 8,545,180 of record OY756227.1, read on the forward strand.
TACTAGCTGCCACATACCAATACCTATAGAAGTATTAAACTTCCACGTTCGTTCTTACTATGTATGTAATGTTGAACTGATAGATTGTAGCAGAGTAACATCCCGCTGTCACGATCACGTTTCCGGTTCATTGCACGTCGGTGTTTGATGCCACTGTAAAATTTTATGTAACTACTAGCTGCCACATACCAATACCTATAGAAGTATTAAACTTCCACGTTCGTTCTTACTATGTATGTAATGTTGAACTGATAGATTGTAGCAGAGTAACATCCCGGTGTCACGATCACATTTCCGGTTCATTGCACGTCGGTTTTTGATGCCACTGTAAAATTTTATGTAACTACTAGCTGCCACATACCAATACCTATAGAAGTATTAAACTTCCACGTTCGTTCTTACTATGTATGTAATGTTGAACTGATAGATTGTAGCAGAGTAACATTCCGGTGTCACGATCACGTTTCCGGTTCATTGCACGTCGGTTTTTGATGCCACTGTAAAATTTTATGTAACTACTAGCTGCCACATACCAATACCTATAGAAGTATTAAACTTCCACGTTCGTTCTTACTATGTATGTAATGTTGAACTGATAGATTGTAGCAGAGTAACATCCCGGTGTCACGATCATGTTTCCGGTTCATTGCACGTCGGTGTTTGATGCCACTGTAAAATTTTATGTAACTACTAGCTGCCACATACCAATACCTATAGAAGTATTAAACTTCCACGTTCGTTCTTACTATGTATGTAATGTTGAACTGATAGATTGTAGCAGAGTAACATCCCGGTGTCACGATCACGTTTCCGGTTCATTGCACGTCGGTTTTTGATGCCACTGTAAAATTTTATGTAACTACTAGCTGCCACATACCAATACCTATAGAAGTATTAAACTTCCACGTTCGTTCTTACTATGTATGTAATGTTGAACTGATAGATTGTAGCAGAGTAACATTCCGGTGTCACGATCACGTTTCCGGTTCATTGCACGTCGGTTTTTGATGCCACTGTAAAATTTTATGTAACTACTAGCTGCCACATACCAATACCTATAGAAGTATTAAACTTCCACGTTCGTTCTTACTATGTATGTAATGTTGAACTGATAGATTGTAGCAGAGTAACATCCCGCTGTCACGATCACGTTTCCGGTTCATTGCACGTCGGTGTTTGATGCCACTGTAAAATTTTATGTAACTACTAGCTGCCACATACCAATACCTATAGAAGTATTAAACTTCCACGTTCGTTCTTACTATGTATGTAATGTTGAACTGATAGATTGTAGCAGAGTAACATCCCGCTGTCACGATCACGTTTCCGGTTCATTGCACGTCGGTGTTTGATGCCACTGTAAAATTTTATGTAACTACTAGCTGCCACATACCAATACCTATAGAAGTATTAAACTTCCACGTTCGTTCTTACTATGTATGTAATGTTGAACTGATAGATTGTAGCAGAGTAACATCCCGCTGTCACGATCACGTTTCCGGTTCATTGCACGTCGGTGTTTGATGCCACTGTAAAATTTTATGTAACTACTAGCTGCCACATACCAATACCTATAGAAGTATTAAACTTCCACGTTCGTTCTTACTATGTATGTAATGTTGAACTGATAGATTGTAGCAGAGTAACATTCCGGTGTCACGATCACGTTTCCGGTTCATTGCACGTCGGTTTTTGATGCCACTGTAAAATTTTATGTAACTACTAGCTGCCACATACCAATACCTATAGAAGTATTAAACTTCCACGTTCGTTCTTACTATGTATGTAATGTTGAACTGATAGATTGTAGCAGAGTAACATTCCGGTGTCACGATCACGTTTCCGGTTCATTGCACGTCGGTTTTTGATGCACTGTAAAATTTTATGTAACTACTAGCTGCCACATACCAATACCTATAGAAGTATTAAACTTCCACGTTCGTTCTTACTATGTATGTAATGTTGAACTGATAGATTGTAGCAGAGTAACATCCCGCTGTCACGATCACGTTTCCGGTTTATTGCACGTCGGTTTTTGATGCCACTGTTAACATTTTATGTAACTACTTTCTATCACATACCAATACCTATAGAAGTATTAAGCTTTCCACGTTCGTTCTTACACTATAATGTTTAACTGATAGATTGTAGCAGGTTAATGACCCGGTGTCACGATCACGTTTTCGGTTTATTACACGTTGCTGTTTGATGCTGTTGTAAAATTTAATGTACCGCCTACTTGTACTTACTGTCCTCTATCTACGAGTACATATGTGACTCATAGTATCCTATATTCATTTACTGAGGTAAATAGCCAGCTATGTACTTTAAGGATTGTAGCGGCAGCGTAACATCCCGCGGTGTCACGATCGCGTTTCCGGTTCATTGCACGTCGATGTTTGATGCCACTGTAAAATTTTATGTATCTACTAGTTGTCACATACCAATACCTATAGAAAGAAGTACAAAGCTCCCACGTTCGTTCTTTACTATGAAATGTTGAACTGATAGATACTATTGTTGAGGTCCTGCATTGTGCAGGGTGTAGAGCATTGACTAACATTTAAGTAGACTTACGAGAGAAAATTAGCTTGCCAGTAGGTACCTGCTGCGTGATTTCGGCATTCATTAGGTATAGTCTAGTTATGTAAGTTATATTCTGTAAATTGCTTGCCGAATAAAGTTTTTCTTTCTTTCTTTCTTAGATATATACTAACATTCCAGTGAACGTGTGTCCTATATACTCTGCATGTTTGTGCTTAATCCCAAGCTGTCGTCTGCCTTCTACATTTAAGACCCAAGCTCTTGTCAGTGTAATTGTATGGAAAGCACACACACAATTACGATTTTGGCATATATAATGGAGTGGTTTGACATTGCCTACTCCATATTGCAATAACAATTGCTGCCGTCTATCTACATACAAACACATAAACTTATACTAATAAAATAGCGACCCAGTAGAAGCAGCCTGATAGATTGTAGTACACTAACGTCCAGGATCACGTATCCAGTTTACTGTACGACAGTGTTTCATGTCGTCGTAAAATTTAATGTGGTTGCTTTGTCATCTATTTGCTTGTGGTTCGGTTGAAATGAAAATAGCTTGGTACAATAGACTTGCGTATATATTAGTCTTTTTACAAATTAAGTGCGAATTCTTGTGGAGCTTTTTCCAAGTCGCGTAAATAAGATGACGAAGAGAGGGGGCTAGCGGAGACAGAAATAATTATAGACAACGCCATTGAATTTAAAGATTAAAAAGTCTGCTTGTTGCGTTGCGTTGCTTGTTGCTTCAACATTAAATATAAATAATAAATTTAATCCCTCAACTCCGAAAAAAACCAGACAATAGTTAAACAATGGACGCCCGGTCCGATTCGACCGATAGGTGTTTGACGGGTAGAGACAAATCACACTGATTAAGCTAGCCCCAAAGTAAGTTCAATCTTGTGTTATGGGACACTAACTCAACGATACTATATTTTATGATAAATACATATACAGGCGTCCGTTTGGCTGAGCGCTGATTTGTAAGGGAGGACGAAAAATGTTTATCCATTTTTAATAACTTTTTTTATAGAAAGTTGTTCAGTATCATTAACTAAACTTGCTCCAAAAATTTAGCCGGTGGATAAAAAGTCAGCCTGTATAGATAAGCACACAAGACCTAGGAAAACTTGAAAAAGTCAATTTTTCAACTTGCGTCAAAATGTACACTTACTTATTTGTGTGTTTGCATTGACAGACGTATAAAGTACACATCTTTGGTTCACAACACAACACAAGTATTTCTAAAACCCATGAGGTTGGCAAAAGAGGACAGTGTGAGAAAAAAAAACCGTGAATCTTTACCATGAGGCAAAACGCATATTTCTTTATTCCTCATTATTTAATGTTATTTCTTCACTCAGGAAATTCCGAACTGCTTCCTTTCCTCACGAACTGGTCGATACGTGTCGGCATCTTCATAACAGTTACCAAGTTTGCCCTGTTAAAAACAACGGACGTGCAAAAATTAAGTACGTGACTCCGGGCGGTATGGAAGTTAGCGGAGTTATAGAGCAGGCGTGAAGCGAGGGCAAACAATCACTATGTACGTATAACATTTACTGAAAGTCTGTTATGCAATTGCCAGAGGAACTTTGTAGCGTATGTTGGAAGTAGTTTAATGTCGAGTGTTTTGATAGAATTCTAGAGCCAATGAATTTACATACTCGCCATAGTAGGCTGAAAATGGGTCCACTGAGATTTTAACTTTGCAAATACTAGTCATATTCCGAAAAAAAATATACCTAGTCACTATTTTTATTTGGTAAAAATTGTGCTCATTTGCTGGGAAGAACTGGATTGCGATTTGCGATGGCCAATGACAGAGCAAGATGGCGCAGACAAAAGGAGGCTTATACACAGTGGGTACGTGAAAGCTGTTAATGATGATGATGACTTGTCATGTGCGCAGCAAGTAAAAAAAAACTAACATTTTGATTTACCATTAAAGGATAGTCGACATAAATACAAACATACAAAATAATGCCTCACATTTCAATTAAAAAAAAAACAATGAAACTTATTCAAATGGAAGGTTTGAGTAAAAGGTCAGTCAATAGTTTTCTAAATGTGCGTAGCGTTATCTTATTTTTGTCAGCCCAGTAAAGAGCCACTTCGACAGCCTTGTCACTAGCCGCGAATTCCAGGGTGCAGGTAAAAAAAGGAAGGTGCGCCATAATCTGTGGAGAGAAACCACACTCGCACACGTTCCGTGAGCTATCAATCAATTTCCACCTGGAAAAAAGCTCTTCACAACGATCTACTTGGGTTCGCAGTCTATAGAGTGACTTCCAGCGTTATATCGTTAGATGCCCTACGCCTACCGTACCTACTACACACACTGTATCAATAGGCTGTCAGCCTAAGTAATAGAAAGGGCCAGACTGGCGTAGAAGAAATTTGCAGACTTCATTCAATACACACAGCACTTATATAAGTAGGTACTTACTCTAAAAACTTTTCCCAACGGTATCGTGCTCGCCTCGCTTCCATCATCTGGCGTCATCGTTCATTACCATATTTCTCATTATTATTGCCACGGGCCTGTTTGATAACTTTAATGGACTCTGTGCCCATCAACTTGCGAGTTTAGGGCCTCGTAAAATATTACGATATTTCATAATTCGTTTTGATATTTACATATTCAGGCCTGCCTACGTACACCTACGACTACGTAGGTGGAAGTATATTACCGTTAACGTATCTTATAAAGTCTAATGTTACTCGGCATGATCAAACAGAAATTGACGTTCATTCCAATTTTATTTCTAAGGGTCATCATCATCAGATTTTTTTAGTCTCCACTGCAGGAGCACTACCCTCTCTGTACTACCAAAGCCATATATTAGCCAGAGCAGGCAGAGGATTTGACCTACACTCTCCTTGCTGGCCAGACGGGTTGGAAAGGTCTCATTGATATTTATAAGCTTTATTTAGCTTGTGATTCCTAAGTCACCTTCTACGACATCCACGGGAAGACTTGGAGTGGTCTTATTCTACTCTGTCAGGGACCACACGGCTACCACACCGAAATCTTATCTGTTAAAAGACACGATAACTTGATAATAACTTGAAAGTGCATGATTCAAAACTACAAACGTTGACTACGTACTGGTTTTTTTTATATAGGTACGTGGATATTTGATATTTAATACAATTTTTATCTTGTAGCATTTGAACCTAATTTCTATAACCCGCTGCGTTAAATAATCAGCAATATACCACCGCTTAAAACATTATTTGTACTTATCTATGAAAAGATTCGTTGCAGCAGTATATTATTACTCTGTGGTTGCAGTAACACGGCCCAGACTAGTCTGTACCTGAAAAGGTCTAATAAAATTAACGTGTTTCAATTGAAATGGAATCCTGTCAAATGTAATTCCAGCTGAAATTCACTGCACTGTGGAGAATCTCAAATATTGTCAATTTTCAGACATCGAGTTCAGACTGTCTAAATTATTATTAGCTCGGAAATTACACGCGCAAACTTAGAACGATAACATCATAATACGAGTCGAGAGCTTCTATTAACTTTTAGTAACAAGAATAAAAATAGAAACTACTTGCGATCTAATATGTTTAATAAAATTCAATAAAATTTGTCTGTAGTCTTGCCAATTTATGGTGTATTTAGTTTAATGGAAACTGTTTTTTTTAGGAATAAGATTTTAATATCTGTATATTCAAATTATTTTTTCTTCGATTGCAGGTATGAAAAAGAGCTACAAAGAAATAAAGAAATCCAAATATTTTGATTGACTTCAACAATCTGGCAGACTTACGAACAATTCATGTAAGTACTTACCTACCTTATGAAAAAAGGATAAAAGAACTATTTTTAAACTTTATACAAGTTCTCTACTCGATAGCTAAAGTATGAACGAATACATACATCAGTTACAGCATTTGTCACTTTACATTTGTAAATCACACGTAACCTTAGAAAATAAGAAAGCGACTAACTAAAATGTCTTGGCATTTCCTACAAGTTAGTTGGATATGGCAAGCAATTGCTTGTTCAGCGGCTCTGACCTCGTTCACCGCTCTACTTCTTGTTCAATTACAGGTTAAACACAGATTAACGTGGCACGTCCTCTACTTGTTTATACACAAACTTACCTATCTCTACATGCATATAACCTTTTGCAATATTTCAAAATAATAATAATAGACTCTGGTCTGGGAGAAACAAAAAATCTTAGAGTGTACCAACTGATTAGCTTTTCTGTAAATGTCACTGGTATTAAAGTCCGTTTTTTGTTTTGAAAAATTATATAATATTCGGTTAGTCATCTTGTATAATGCTTTTTACGTCATAAAGAGGCAAATGGGATGCTAAGATATCATCAACGAAAATATATTAAACTTAAAAGATAGCCACTTCCATGATTGCCGAAACGACTCAAAGATCGTGTCAAGCTTAAGAATTGCTGGTGCGATGAAATTAACCGTTTCAGGAAGCATTGATTTTCGTGAAGAGGATTGAAAATAATGAGATGAGGTATTTGCCCAATGGACGCACAATATACCTAGGTTTTAAAACTGTTTTCTACTACTACTAGGATAATAACTAACTGGACGAGGCTAGAAGCAAGGAGAAACACATTGTTAAGTTCCTAACTACCTAAAGAGAAATAACTAACTACCTAATATAAATAGAATAATACTATTATTTATACGTATTTATCCATAACGATGTAAATAGAGCACAGGGCCATAAGACCCAAAGGCCACTTACAGCGTGACGGTGGGCGTGATGATGAAAAAGGTAATCAAAAATTGCTAGCCGCATCGCTTGTAACATGATTCAGATTCTTCCCTCTGCTCGGGAAGAGAAGCAGCTAGTGCATTATTTGCTTTCTCGCAGACCACATACATTAGTAAAATTAAGTAATTTTTTTCTCCAACAAACTTAACAATTGTTCTTCGGCACCATTAACCTCAACGTTCGCTTTGGATTGATCCCAAATAAAGTTTAAAGTAAGTAGTAAAGTGCAGGGTGGCAGTGGGCTAATTGAATCCCCGATCCCACTTTTGAAAGGTAAAGTTTCAGATCGTTTTATGAAAGTTGATGCTCGCCATTTATGCTCGACTGCGTCAGACTGAGGTTGTGTTTTCAACAAAAAGGAATATTCTTTATATCTGTTACCTGTTACCGGATACCTTATTATCTGTTATCGGATATGTGTTAAATATACACTGTACGACAAATACAGGTTATGATTCGGCGGCTAGCCGCCAACAGTGTTCATGGGACCAATTTGACCCAATTTAATACATTTTTTGCCGTGTGGAACCACTGACAGAGTAGAATAGGACTACTCCAAGTTTTCCCGGGGATGTCGACTTAGGAAACACAAGCTAAACAAAGCTTATTAACATCAATGAGACCTCTCCAACTCGTCTGGCCAGCGTGGAGAGTGTAGGCCAAATCCTCTGACTGCTCTAGCTAATATATGGCTCTGGTAGTACAGAGAGGGTCGTGCTACTGCAGTGGAGACTAAAAAAGACCTATTTTTTAGGTAACACATCGATAAAAATGGCTGTATATAACAATAAAGAGCTTGATGGCCTAGTAGGCGTATGCGATATTATCGCTTACGCTTGTTAAACAACTCCAAACGTGCTTTTAATATCCCGAGTTCCCTAGTGCTTTGGAAGCTTTTAGTCCTGGTTGAAATCATCAACATCGAGCGGGACAGGGTCGACCTCGGTGAACTTTCTGCGATCAGATTGCAGACGTTCTAAAAAAGGAGAGATAAAAAGTACCCGTAACCGAAGGGCATGTATGAAGAGGTTGATGAGGTGAAGCGAAAGAGGTCTGTCAGGATCGTAGCAAGTGGAGGTCCATAGTCTCTGCCTACTCCTGTGGGCGTGATAGCTACGAAGCACGGAATCATTTTTTGTTCAAATATCAGGTGAATCAAGCCTCCAATATCCTAACCAGACTGGAAACGACTTTTCACAAAGTTTGCTTTCCAGTGGGATTTGAGCCCGATGATGACAGGGCAAACGCTTAGGCTACTGGACTATGGAGGCACAACGAAACAGAAATAACATAACAAAATATAAGTTTTAAATAGACGCAGGAGTGTAGTTAGTTAATTGAAGCAACACTGTAGGTACAGGTACTTGCGTACACGATTGACAGAGACAATGTTGGTCGCTTTGCGCCCCGTCTACCCACCCAAGCCCACAGCATTCAGTTCAATGAACTTCTAGTTTTGTCGCACTCAGTTGGAAAATCGATCATTTCGCTAAATGCGTCGCCGGTATTAGAAGGTCGTTATTGAAAATCAAGGATGATTTTCGGCCTTTTAGCTATTCTGTAGAACAGCCAGCTAAGACCAAGACATTTTTCAAATTTTCCGAGAGAACAAATATCGAAGTATGAAAAATACTTACTGAAAACCGATCGGTTTATTTTGTGGCACTCATTTGGAAAATCAAAGTTTTTGAAGGCTTTTTGATTAAAAAATTATACAAATTTTTCTATTTGACCGTGGTAAGAGCTAGGTTAGAGCTCATTCAGATGAATCGCACGTTGTCAACGGCAGGTCGACGGCAGCCGTCGACCTGCCGTCGACCTGCCGTCGACTTGTCGTCAACTAGCCGTCGACTTGCCGTCAGCTGCCGCCAGGTCAACTGCAGGTCGCAGTTCTGACGACCTACCGTTGACAACGTTCTGTTCGTCAGCTCTGTATGAGCGCTTAATGAGGGTAGTTCATCAAGACTATTTTGACAAGCGGCATTTGTTTGTTTGTACTCGTATGTATGTTCAGTTTTACGATTCTGATCGAAATTATATATGTGGTAAGCAAACAGATAATAACAAAGATTCCTTAAAGTTTGAACATGATATATGGGGCTGGAAGTATGGTTACAAATTCACTTTTGTAAAATTTATAATTTACCCAAAGGTAAAGGTTGCCTGTAAGAAATCACTACAGGGATTGTTAACAATATATATATATATATATATATATATATATATATATATATATATATATATATAACTTTCATCACTAACTAAAAACTAGAAACTGAAAAACTATTTACACTAAAAACCATGACCAGTTTCGGGACCCTATAAGTGCTTATCCATATGGTTGACTGGGAGAAAATACTCTTAGCATTAAAAGTCCGCTATTTGTTTAAAGTACATTTTTTACTTTGGCACAATAAAGTATGATAAATAAATGTAAAATAAGTATTTTAGATTTCTATTTTGAGTTTCTAAACATTTCATTTCTACTAGAATATAGAATTTCAAAGGAAATATTCAGACGTTTTAACCATTTTCTTAATTTATTCAAGTCCATTTATAGTACAATTCTAAATGAAATTCAATTCAATGCATTATTAGATTGAACTAACACGATATTGAATAGTCTCGGTAATACAATAATGCAGCTGCCGCTATAAATTCAATTACGTAGAACATTTTATTGCAATGAAATTTTAAAATCTTGTGTGATTCATAAGAAAGTGTAAATGTATGAATAGTAAAGCTTGCATTAATAGTCATCATCATCTATTGAGTTATTATCAATATATTTAAGAACTATGGTCTTGTCGGTGGAGTATTTTCGAAGTCTCCCGATCTTCAGCCAAATGTTTGACTTCTGCCATTTTCTTTACTTCATCCATGAACGCCCTTCTTGGCCTTTCTTTTCTTCTTCTTACATCGATCTTTTCTTCCATGATATTTTTGATGAAATTATCGTGTCGTACAAGATGTTGATGATGATTGTGTGTAATAATCGTGTCGTACAAACATTTTCCCCTTCTTTCATCGATTGTCTTCATTAATGTTCTTTTCTCCTTGACACGTACTTGACTGCTGGATATAGGTCAAACATTACAAAATGTTTAACCGCTGGAATTTAGATTTATCCAGTGGTCCCGATTATGTACTTTTTTGCGTTGAAAACCTTTGGATATTATTTTATATTCTACCTATCCGAGGAACTAAATGAATAGCGAAAGCCTGGAGGTCACAGCCACCTTACCAAAACATCAAAGATTTCTGCAATTTCCGTGAACGCATTGTGACGAACTATGGCTCAAATAACTCCGCAAGCCAACGTCTCAAAATAAAGAAAGTACAAAATTTACTCTTAAATAAAATAACGTAAGTATTGAAGGTTAGAATCCAATGCTACATCCGACAGTAACTTTACTCTTTTATTATTCAATAATTTCAATAAGAAACGTTGTCTATCAAGTCTGAATTATGAATGAATAAGACCACTTGACGTCGTCAAAGATGATATGCGTGCCAATGGCCTTACAACCAAGAATGCTCAAGACCGTGCGAAGTGGAGAAGAAAAAGCCAGAAAGCAGACCTCGGGCTTCACAGCATTACTGAGAATGCAACTGGGAATACGCTAAGATGAGGAGAGAGAATCACTTCAAAATGAGAGTAGAAGAAAAAATAAAAGGGAGACAAGGAAAAGGTCCCAACTAACAATTTAACGTCGTTCAATAGTTTAGTAAACGTTATCATATTACCAAAGCTAGGTCACACTAACGTTATAATAACGTTTGCTAAACGCGAAAAGGGCCCCATTTATACGACCTACATTGTTGTATAGTGGTCGTACAAAAGTCACAAGATGACTTCGCTAACGTCATTCAAAAGTCGTGTGAACGTTAAAGAATTACCACTTTCATCGCGCAATGGTGGCATCATCGGTTTTGTTTCGAGATTGGAGTGCAAAATAAATATTACAAGGAAATAAAAGGTGTATATTAATTAACTTTCATATCTTGCTAACTGCGTATTTGTCTCTCATACCGTTATATTCGACTGGGAATTAAAGTTGTATGATAATATACCTACGTAAATAGTATTCATATTTTCATGCTCCTTCATAGCTTTGTGTTTAAAACATTATACTTTTATTAATAAAAATATGTTTATTTCTAAAAATGTATGCCATGTTGCTTTTGTTGCAAAGTTATCTCTGTATGACATTTTAAAGACATAAAGTCGTTATATGGTTATTTAAAGACCATACAATATGCCATTGCAGTTAGCTATTAGGGTTCCTCAAAAAAATTAAAGTCAAAACTTGACTCAAATGCGACTACAAGGTTGATTAAAGTCAGGGCATGACATTAAATGGACATCATGTAATATAAACGTTATATTTGTGTCGTAAATAAACAACCAAGTCATTTAAGTTTCTCAAATTGACTTCTGTAAACAAAAAAGTATTTTTTTTATAAACGTAACATAAAAACGTGTATCCAACTGCTACATTATATAAATGTCATATAAAGGTTTTCCTAACACCAAATTTGATCAGTTAAAAACGTTTAATGGACTGTAACGTTAGTATGACTATAGCATTGTCGTACAAACGTTTTAGCTAAAACTGGAATATAACGTCGTATAGTTTAGTCTTGCTGACGTTGGTATGATCACTTAAATATGACATATTCGTCGCACGACTAAAAAGTTAAATTGAAGACGTCTATATGACCTAGTAGTCATCTCATTACTATTATAAGACTGCTATCCAACTTAATGTCGTACAAGTCAAGACTTAATGACGTTTTTGCTTGTTGGGGTAGATCGAGGATGAAGTTTTCCCAACAAATTAAAGAAAAGTTAGGACTAAGATCCTACCAGGACAGAGAAGAGAGAAATGGAGGCATCTCCTCTTAACTCTACCGACAAGAGCAAGCTCTTAAATTACAAGAAGATGGTGAGTCAGGCGAAATTGGTAGCATGCAGTATGTAACACTGTGATTTGTATTATAATGTCTATTCTAGAATGTGACTGACAGTGCGTAACAAACATAATAATGGCAAAGTAGACGTATAAAATGTTTCTCTATTTTCTTTTATTTTATAGTGGTGTGGAAAAAGGTCCGATTGGCAGGCACGGCACGTCCGCTTCCGCAGGCATCATCGGTGCGAGACTATCCCATTCAATAGCTTATTGATTTCTCTAGCTGAAATTATTTTATGGAATTCTTTCTTGAAGCTAGAAAATAGTCATTAAAATAGCTTATTGTATTTGCAATACATGGTACAACTCTAACATTTCTAACTACCCAAAGGTTGGCTGTCAGATACCTAATGCTTTTAGCATTAAAGTAAGTCCGCCTATTGTGTTACACAAATTGTATTTTGTTTCCATTAACTCTTTTTTTTATGTATGAGAATGTGATTAAAATATATATTATCAACCAAATATTTTAAAAGAGTACTTACGAGTAGTTCAAAAACGATTACAAACAAAACATGCAACTAACTTTTTACCACAACACAATTTATGAATACATAATGCAAATAAGTATTTGCTTTATTTTTATTTATATATATTTTAGGAAAAAATAAAATGTTATGATCGACATTACTTTTTATTTCAGTATGTAATTGGCTAAGGCGATGAACCCACTGCAACGCGCTCCGTCGCGAAGCGCGGGGCCGCAGATTTTAACATTGTGTGCAAGTACCTCAATTTGTATAGAAAACACGCCTATTCCAACCTACTAAAAACGCGGCAGATTCCAAGCACCGCGGCGGGGCGCGTTGCCAGTGGGAGAATCGCCTTAAGGCTGTGATCCCACTGCACCGCACACGTCAAGGTGGATCAGCGCCTCCGTCACCGCGCGCGGAATCTGCCAATCCGCGCACCGCGGCGGGGCTCGTTTTCGTAGATAGTAGAAATATCGTAGAGTCTCGTAGGTGAAGCGTAGCAGTTTCGTAGCAAAGTTCTACGAAACTGGTACGCACCACACTACGCCTACAACTTTTAAACAGTTTAGTTCTTTGGTAGTTATGAAAGTAATTCGTGGGCTTACATTCCCCACATGATAACTTTATCGCCTATAACGTAATAGATAAAGATATATATTCCGACACGGCCTTGACAAAGGCAATCAACCTACATATAGACTTCTCTGAGTGAAATAGAAAACGCTGGATGCAGGCCGCTTCCGATCGGTCGTTTTGGAAATCCTTGGGGAGGCCTATGTCCAGCAGTGGAGTTCCTGTGGCTGATATGATGTTGATGATGATATACTTATCTCTTTTGGCATCGATGATTAAAAAGATCGCCAGACTTAATTTAATACTCTTTATTGTTTTAAAGTAAAAACATACTTTTAACAAATGGCGAACTTAATGCTAAGAGCATTTTCTCCCAATACTTTATTATAGTAGTATTTACTAGTAGATATACAATTTAGTGTTTGTAAATCAAAAAAATAAAGGTAAAGTGTCAAATGTCTGGATGCCGACCGAAATAATTCAGATATTTATTTTTATCTCACTTTGATATGACTTTGTTTTCTATGAATAATATAGTACATTTTAAAGCGCTACTCTACTCATGAATTTCTGTTTTTTTAAATTTTACTTTGTACGAGACGAGTATACTGGTTTATTTCGGCGTATGCCAATCTCGCTCAATAACTCAGTGTACGAAAACGTGCCTACATTTGGAGCACGTCGTATTTCACGTAAGAATGACATACATTTCCCCCCGAGCAACTCGAACCTGCCTACAGTTATTTATAGCTTATAGCTATATATATATTGATTACATACGACGAACTAAGCCAATTAACTTCATATTTAAGTATGAATTCGGTGACTAAATAAAAGTTTATTTCAGTTAGAAATAAAATTTACGACAGATATAATTTTAACTATGGTAAAAATCTGTAAATCAAAATATGATTGTGACAAAAAAAAAACATGAGTAATAGGTAAATATGTCGAATCATTCAAGAATATCTTTATGGATAACGTATTTCCTATTTATGGAAAACTGTTATTCCTTTCATGATTCATAACATATTATATTTAAGAAAAAAATGTGTATCTATTTAAAGAAAACGGTCATTGCAAAGCGATCCTCTAGACGGATTACATCACTTTTACTAACCATTCTCAAGGAACTATTCCGAGAATCCCATTGTAGAGCGCTCTTTTTAACCCCAAACTAATATCAAAGCAAAAGTCAAGACTGTTTCCCATATCAATGGATTTACAAAAAATATCAGCATAAAATTTTTTGTTGACTTTTTTTGAAAAGCAAATAGAGAACCGATGAACCATTTTAGTTTTAGCCAAATGTTTGAATATTGAGACAGAATGACAGAATTAAATCAATATGTTGGTATATATATTGGCGTGGACTGGCCATGACCACAAGTGGCATAAAAAAATCTCGAACTCGTCTGTGTTTTGGAAGGCACGCGGTTGGTCCTTGCTGTTATCACTGTATGACAGTCGTCGAGCTTGTCATCAGATGCCTTTAGGCAGCTGAAAAATGTAACTCAAATGTTGAATACTTATACAAACAAAAATCAAAACAAACTTAATGTTGCCATAGATAACATATAGGCCTTTATCTGTGGAAATAGTTTACCTATGTTAAGCTGGGTAGGAAACTATTGAGCTGGGTTTCTTTCGGCGTAATCTTCCCAGCAGTAGTCGTTCTGAAACGCTAGTAGTCTGTAGCTTTTGCAATAAAAATAATTAAAAATAATGACATTTAATAAGTGATATATTTATCCTACTTTAATAAAAAAAAATTACTTTGACTTTAAGTATGTTCAAAGTTTTTTTTTTGCTAGTGGCGTAATTCTACAGCTACTCGTATCTAACTAGATAAAAATTATTGTCTTTGACGCGTCTACAAGATATACGAGTATGTGTCTCGAATAAGTTTTCTGAACACTTGTCACGATGCTCGTAGAACATCCCTTTTATCGAGCCTCCGTTATAAGTTCGCAACATACTCCCTGCACCTCATTGAATATTTCCAGCAAACTTTCAAAGTGCTCGCAAAATTCTGAATAACTTTGACGTGTGAGCTGAGCATAAATAGGTACACAGAACAAAGTTGTGTTTACTCTATGAAGAATTTCTAAAGAAGCTTAAAGAAATTGAACTTTACACGCTTCGAATAAAGATTTTAAACAAACTGATCAATTGATTCCGTATTGAAGTCCACAGAACAAAGAAGAAAGGTAGCAATTAAAAACTTTTCTATTAAAGCCAAAACAAACGGGAAAACAAAACAAAGTTCGAGAGGTCTTTGATTAAAGACGACAGTTAAATTGTATTGCAGAAGCCATCTTGTGCTTTATATAGTGGGTAGAAGGGCGAAGAAAGGAAAACATCTTTTGTTTTGAGTTTTTTGAATTAAATTTGTTGTGAATAAGCCGAGTATCTGCCCGGGTACTCTAAACAGCTGTTGTTAACGTCGACACGGACTAATGGTAAACATTTAACTACGCTTTTGTTGGATTATGTTCAAAATAATCGTAAACTTTTTGAAGGAATGCGAAGTCAAGCTTATGTTTTTACTGAAACTGGCAAGGCTCATTCTGCGAATAAAACTCGTACGAAACAAAATTTTATAGCCAAAATGTATGGCATAAGACTAAACTGTAAGTTTTTGTTAGACTTGGTAGTAAAGAGTTTTGTATTAAAGTTCATTTCGTAGTAGTAGATTTATTTCATAGACATTCCATTCGTTAAATTTATAGGCATTCGTACTATCATCTATCTATTATTGAATTTTTTATATCAAACACACATATTGAAAATAATATCATTTGGTATAAATTATTTTAGGGTCACAAAGAAATAATTATGTATACCTATGTTATTTTGATTCAAATTGACTTCAAAAATGTATGAAAACAGAGTGATTTAGTACGTGGTGGAGCGTGACATCCCTTTAATACCTCGCACAACTTATTAATTACGAATTCAGGGTTATTTTTCAGAGTTTGATGTACTCTCAACTTTGTAAGGCCTAAACACATTGACTCAATTTAAAATTTATGAGACTCGCGTAACTCTACTAACAGACTTTTTTATACCTCTCGTAGATTCAATTTGCTACGTTTACGCATGTAAAGCATCTTAGGGGCCTGGCTGGTACATGGATGGGTGCGTGTTATTGTCATATTCTTTGTCTTTGGCCTATTTGGGATCGGCTTTACATATCAACTCACTGCATCGCTTTCTGTGGTTCACTATATTTTCTTGTACATAATAATGGACAGTGTGGACGTTATGCGGCTGAAATGATGATGACATAATAATAAACACAGTTGTACAAATGGTGGACTTATCCCAGAACTCTTCCAGTCGACTAATAAGATAGTAGTTATCAACACTAAATGACAGTTTTTATCTAAGCTATGTCAGACGCCGATAGATAACTTGAAAAATCTGTTACAAATGTTGCCTTCTTACGAAAAATAAAATAAATTTAGGGTTATTTACTACAAATGTGATGTGCTCTCGGGTTTATAAAGCCTAAACACATTGGCCCAATTTAAAATTTACGCGACTCGTGTAACTCCTAACCAGCTCGATACGGATTCGCGGAGTTTGTTTGGAGAAGTGCGCGAACTGTTTCGTTTCACAATGCCCGCCTTGAACCTTGAGCAGCTACCTGCTATAAATATTCAGTGAGTTAAATTAAATGGAAATAAACTTCAATGAAGTTCACTGTAACTGTGAGATTGTTCTTTTTACCTTTACAATGTCAATTTGGCAAGGCATTCTATTAGAATGTTATATGTGCCAGTAACATATTGGAGACCACTATATGCTATAAACGGGTAACTCAAGTCAAAAGTCAGTTACTGATTGACATGTTTCCACTTCATCCGGAGGACTTCATCAGGGCAATTGTGATTCGCGACGCCTACACGAAGTCGTCCCGAGCCACACTGATCTTAGCGAAGCATCCCGATGTGGGACGGGCGTTTGCCCGCTGCGCTCGCAGTGACAGTGCAGTGGTTGGTGTAGGACGCTGATCTTCTGCGTCACCGACTCCCGTAGGTGTAATGGGAGCCTCATTTTCATTTTCATCTTCATCATCATCAGCGACTGGTGATAGTGCCTGTGTATGGCTTTCACTATGTGTCTCTTGAAGAATTGGTTTCAAGGAGGCGGGTAAGCTCCAACGTAAAAGTATTGGAGATCAATTTCGAATAAATAACTGCCAGGGTAAAATAACCTGTAAAAAATACTATGGTGAACGCGTTATTGCTCATGGATTAGCTGCATTTGCATGATGTAACGAATGGTCCATGCACGAACAAGCTGTATATAAATCTTTGTGTATTCTAAAGGCGAATATAAAGTTTATAGAAGTAATCAAACTACCTTTAAATAAACACAATAGTTGTTTTAGAAAAGAACAATCATATTACAATGAGCATAATTTTGTAAAGGTACTCGTATTGTGCGCTGTGATATGAAGTCCGGCAGAATGGAACCGACCTCACTTTCATACCATCCCGGTTTATTGTAATGACCTACCGCTCACTGTTATTTAATTAATCGACCGATATGAAACTCACATCATTCATTTTGGTAAAGTGGGTATTTTTATTTACTTATTATAATACATCCATCATGTCGTAGCGTGATGTCGCTTCACAGGTTCGAATTCAAGACTGCAGAGACATATCGCTGCGACGTGTCGCAACGTCACGTCGTCTGCTGCTGCTATCTACAGCAGCAACAGTCGGTTACAAGTTAAGGGACGACACATTTATTGTAAACTTTCTTGCCATGAGGCATTGCGGTATTTCGTACGAGAAGACACTGCGTAGCTTCCAGAGCGCTACCCACCCAAAGCAAATTCGTTAAAAGGCCTACAGTATGTTACTATATTATGAATCATTTTTCGTTTATATTATACAATTATCCCGGAAGATTACGAATCTTATTAGAAATAATATTTTTTATGGATAATAATAGAAATGAGCAACCATATTTCAATAAGCATAACTTTCCAAAGGCATTGTGCGTTGTGATATGGAATCCAGCAGAACGGTTTTGACCCGGCATTCATGCCATCCCCATTTAGTGTTATGACCCACCGCTCACTGTTATTTAATCTATCTGACCGATATCAAAGCTCATCTCGTCCATTGTATGGCTATAATCGGGTACACTTTGGTATAGTAGGCTTTTCATGTTCGTTATTGTTTTATTAAAAACAGACTGCCGAGTGCATTTATTATTTAAATAGTTTGGCCAACCGCAATATTGTACATCTAGTTTTAGTTTGACTGCATTTACGCAATTAATTTTTCACAGCCTATTAATTAAATTGAACGTTAAAGGCATAATTTTCACACAAATGAGTCAAACGAATTTAAATTATAAATATCTCCAGTTTCATATTTATTATAACTTAAATTTCATCAATGATGAAAAATCTCATGTTTCCCAGAGATAAATTGTGCTAAAAATAAGTAGTGCCTTTGTAAAACGTTTTGTTTATGTTTTCTCTATATATATTGTCCGTGTACATAAATTGGTAAATAAATAAATAAATAAAATTAAATAGAGTTTTTTAAACGATAAAAACTCTGGAAAACAATATATATACAACAGTTTTATTTTACATCAATCATTACAGTGAGTAAATCTTATTAGGTAGATACTTACTTATTTTATTAAATTAACGTGAGGTAACTCTATAATTGATCATTTAAAACGGTGGACTCACGTAATATAGTCGGGAAAGGACTGAGCGGACAGCGAAATCGTCGGTTCGCCGTTCCTGGCAATCGCTCTGAAGATGAACGACTAAATCGATCGAAACCTGGTCAGCCTTTTCCGAATATATCACGTCATTCAACCGTTTTAAATTATTAATGAGGTAGATAATAAATTTTAATATAAAAAATCTTAAGTCTGTGTGCAGTCAGCTTTTAGTAGATTGAATTAAAAAAGTAGGTAGATATTAAAATTTCATCACGAAAGTATATTGTAGGAGATACTTAGCGAGAAGTTGTGCAAGTTTCATCGCCATCTGCCGCCAATTGGGAGCGTTGCCAAAACAAACTGGATAAAGTTCAGAAATCCGATAACATCTTTGTTTGATAATTCCTCGCGAAAGAAATACTTAAATGGTTTTATTGAAGATATGGAATGACGGTACTTATGTAGGTCTCAGTCTACTTAGACATATGTATGTAGGGATGAATATTCAACAGTAACTTGAGTAGTTTTTGATCAGAATTTCATGAATCTCGATTCCTAGATTCGTAGAATGAGCCACATCGGCTAATCGGCTTACGGAGATATATGTGTAAATGAATCGCTAGTTTACATGTTGACTTTTTAAACACTAGCAAAATTTTTGGAGCAAGTTCAGTACATGATACTGAACTATCATTTTTCGTCTTTCCATACAAAATCCGTTTGACTGAGCGCTGATTTGTATAGGAAGGCAAATTTTTATTTTAGTTTTTTGTTAATTGTTTTTATGGAATGGAACTTGCTCCAAAAATTTGGCTGTTGGTTAAAATATCAGCCTGTATAGTTTGGGGCAAACTACTAGTAAATAGAGGTAGGTAGATACGACCAGTATAGGTACAGACGGTAGAAGTAGAGCAAACTACAAATTTTATTTTTGCATGACCGTGTAGTTACGGCACTGAAGATATATAATAAAATACCAAAAGAATAAAAAAAAGCTTAATTTAACTTTTTAAATATTAAAGTTAAGCTAAGTGTTATTATAAAATATTAAGGATTTTCTATCTGATGAATTGTAAAATGACTTGGTCTTAAACCGTAGTAAATTCATATAGATTCAGTATATTTATATAGTATTTATTTATTTATTTTATTTTATTTAATTTTTATTGAGCCAAAAGCTACAATAGGTAGACTTAATGCTAAAGCATTCTCTCCCTGTCAACCTTTAGAAGAAGAGAAACAGATAGAATAGTTGGCGTCTAAAATAGATAGAAACAATCCAGAAATAATAAGTACTTTTAAATGATCATACATAAATATCGTATAAAATAAATACTATATTTATACATACAACATATTATATACATACATATATAAATATATATATTTGAAGATCAGAAAGAAACGATGAATTCTCTTAATTGTTGAAAGATTCAAAAAGTAAATCATGCACTTTTTTCTTGTATAAATGTCTACTAGATATTTGTCTGATGTCCTCGGGCAATGCATTCCAAAGTTGCTTGAGAAGTAAAGCAGTTGGACATGAAGCTAGATCGATAAAAGGGAATTTGAAGCTTGACCGTGTTACTGGAGCGAAGTTGCCGATCATGCATGTCCGCAAGATATTGAAACTTTCATTTCAAGTATTGCGGAGAAAAGGGATTTTTAAGAATAGAGAAAAGAAAACATGGAAGTCTCTGTTGCCTACGCAGTCAGATGGGAAGCCAATTGAGTATTATGTATGCATGATAGATCTGACTAAATTGGCATACTGGTGATGGTAAACATGATATGACGAAACGAATGTGAATATCTTGTAACACATGTTTGGCAATTTTTATCTTTATCTTTAACAAAAACATACGTATGTATAAATTTAACCCTCGCTCAAACTGTAAATTAGGTAGTTGATATCTTCGTTGCAAATAGCAATACAAGTTTCTCGACATCGGCGCCACTATTCGTAACCCAAAAGTTATATTACTCGCATACCAACTCTCGACATACAAAGTTGCGAGGAAACTTGTGTCAATCACCTGGAATGATATGTGTCTCCCTATAGATTCCATTGTCAGTCCTCTGTCAATTGATATATTATTTTTGGTTTAAAACTCAGAGGTATTTTGGCTAACATGTAAGGAAACAGAGAAGATTACATCAATAGTGAATTCTTACATCCATTTTAATATAAAAATGTCGTAATATGTAACGTAAATTTTAGTGAACAACGTGCTTTGTTCTTTAGAAAACACATAAATCTATTCGTACTAGATGTTATTGCTAGATATAAGTACTGTCGTCACGGTATGACAGATGCTCTAAGTAAGATGTAAAAATTTTTGTGTTGGACAATAAAATATTAAAAATACACTTGAATTTAAGAAATTCGATACATATAGGGGGTTTCAAATAATCCTACTGAAAATAGAAATTCAAATCTAGTATGTTCATCTCTTTGGCCTCCCTGGATTTTCTTTGTCATTAGTAATAAAATCACTACGATAAACCAATTTATACCACCATTGTGTCGAGACTAGTAATTGCATTAAAATAGAATAGACTGACGCGTCTTGTCTAAAGCAATATCGGGCTCGAACCTCCCTCAAGAGACCTAAATAATGGCAGACATTCTACTCATAATTAAAGTGGAATTACATGAACCCGCGCCCTGGCAATCTGACGAGGATATGGCAACATCTATAATCCGTCGACATTGGGAGTTGTTGACATCGGACCTTATTCGCAAAATGCCACACTGCAAAATGTCCTATTGTTGAAATATCTTATTTTTAGACATTTAAATTTTTTTATTGTTTTTTCTAGAATTACTGACCACTGTACTTTTACAACTTAGATAAGTACTTTTTACAACTTAGGATGGATTTTGGGGGAACATGACATTGTCAAAGAACGAACGAAGTGTTTTTGTTCAAGTTGTAACCTACAACGTTTAATATACTTGTCCTCATAGATTTAGAGTGAAAAAATCTAAGTCTATTCTTCTCTTCTTTTTCTTCTTATTCATCTCAGCGCGTTCCCGGTTGCATCCTCAGCTGTGCTGCTTCGGAGCCCAGGGTGCGCTTTCCCGCTTTTTCTTCTCCAAATATAACATGCATGTCAGTGGTCACCCAAGGATGCCAAAGACATTGCAAAATCGAGAAGAAATAGCCGGAACAGTGTAAATGATTTGGCTGTAGTTTTACGACCGGCCGCCTGCCTGACGTCAACCCTTTTGGGAATGTATTTGTGTGAAAAGTTTTACAACCGGCCGCCGCCCGACGTTAACCCTCCTTGGGAATGCAATTGTAGCACGAGATGTTTGTGCTTAGGCCTTTAGTCGCCTCTTACGACATTCACAGGAAGAGATGGAGTGGTCCTATTCTAATCCGGAACCACACGGGTTAAGTCTAAATCTATTCCTCTACGTGTATTTTAATTTCTTTGATTGATATTTGACATATGAGTACGTCACTTGATTACTTCTATAGTAGATTTCTCAGAGTTACTTACCTAAGTTAAGTTTTATTTTTTATTCAGAATATTATTATATTTTGTAAACAAGGCCTTATGCGACTAGTCATAACGCGAATAAATCCATTGTAGACTAAAACAAGTGATCCAACTAAGCCTGAGACGGTGTCACCTAATGAGTTTCACGGTATTTCTGCCTCGGAATACAGATATTGTAATCAGGTGCTTAAATCTCCTGAGATCTAATTCTGTCTCTTAATGGAATTATTATGGGAGAATTAACGAAATCGTTTCCAAATTACATTTTGCTAATCGAGTTTAAGTCCCTGTAAGACAAGGAGATGAATGAATGAGACAAAAGGTTTGAGTTGTATTCACTGAACTCGACGAGACGAAATTATTTTGCAATAAAGTTTAAAAACAAAAATAAATTATTGATATTTTCCAAAACAAAAATCCGACTTTAGTAAAACACAACCGATTATAATAAAAAAACAGCAAGTAACGTAATATAAAAGTTCTAAAAGGTAAATTGCGGTTTACGATTTATGACATATCAAAAAAAAACTACTTACTAAATCTCGTTCAAACCAATTTTTGGTGGAAGTTTGCATGGTAATTTACATCATATTTTTTTTTTGTTTTATGATTCTGTTATTTTAGAAGTTACAGGGGGGGATACATTTTACCACTTTGGAAGTGTCTCTCGCGCAAACTATTCAGTTTAAAAAAAAGTGATATTAGAAATGTAAATATCATTTTTGAAGCCCTATCCATAGATACCCCACACGTATGGCTTTGATAAAAAAAATTGGGGAACCTCCAAAATTTATCGTCTTTTTTATAATTTTGTGTGAAAATCTTAATGCAGTTCACAGAACACATCTACTTACCAAGTTTTAACAGTATAGTTCTTATAGTTTTGGAAAAAAGTGGCTGTGACATACGGATGGACAGACAGACAGACAGACATGACGAATCCATAAGAGTTCCGTTTTTTGCCATTTGGCTACGGAACCCTAAAAAAGATGCCGACGAATTGATAATCCTTTTTTAAAGCCGGTTAAAAAAATAATATAGAAAAAGTTGGAACATAGTTCATATTTTTAATTTTAGTCATATTTTTTTTATCTATTCGTATTACCTACTAAAAGTACTATAATTTTTTTCCTAACTACGAGTAAACTGAAAACTGTAAACTAAACTGATATTCATAAACAACTTTGCCATTTTGTTACACAACCTTCATATTGAAAGTTCATCCATAACATTATCCATGTACAGCCTCAATTTATAACTATCGAATCTCCAAGTATAATGTAATGACTTAAAGTTTTGATTAATATATGAACTACATAAAACTATACTCATTTATTATTCACTCGCATCTAAACTTCAAGTAAATGAATATTCAGTTTTCATCCACGGCGCGAAATGTTTAAATACAAGATAAGCAAGTTTACAATTTATTAGATTAGGCACGCGAGTTTCGAATTTTAATGTGGGATATATTTCGAATTTAATTTTATCACATTGACGGATTAAATTAGATGTGTCATTATTTTTTTATTACGAGTCTTAGGCACAATGTTAGAATTATAATATACCTATACTATACTAACGTCACATACATGTTTACTTTTTTCAGAAATGGTCCTCCCAAACTACTGTTAAAAAATGTTTACAAACATTTTCTAACAAAATAAAAACGCATAAAAATTGAATACTGTTATTAATTTTAATACAAATTTATTAATGTACCTATTAAAATTATAAATGATAATAAATAAATAAATAATTATAAATATATAAGGACAAATCACACTGATTAAGCTAGCCCCAAAGTAAGTTGTAAACTTGTGTTATGGGATATAAACTCAACGATACTATATTTTATGATAAATACATATATAGATAAACACCCAAGACCCAGGACAATTTAAAAAAGGCCATTTTCCAACTTGCCCTGACTGGGGATCGAACCCAGAACCTACGGATTAGCAATTATTACATTATAATAATGTATAATAATAAATGTTACAATAATAAATTTATTAAGTATATTAAAAATGTTTACAATTGTTTGTAAACGTTTTTAACAGCAGTGTTCCGAGCACCAAAAGAGAATAATCCTTCCAAAGAACTTCTTTGTAAAAAATAAAAACATCGCAAAATTTCCATGGATCCGTTCATGGCATTTCAAATTCAAAATGGCGGAAAAAATAATAAATCTCACTTAGTAATGCCAGGGGTGTCTTGTGCCCACATGGCGCTTCCATCTTAATTATATCTTAGCTTCCCTCAGAGGAAGATGGAGTGTTTGCTGTACCTCTCATCTCTGCCTCACCTCGTGCCTCGAGGCTTTTGACTTTGAGGGGCGAAGTTCCAATCCATTAGTTAATGGACACTATTGAGAGCGAAAAGCATTGTTTTGTTTATTACTTGGATGTAATCTTTTAAGTAAGATATGTTTCCCTTCAATAACATCTTATCTTGGTAGGTCGCATTATATTTCTGATAATAGATACGTTAATTTATTTACTTTTACTTACATCAGTCTTTTGTTTTTGTGTAATAAAAGTTAAATATTCAATTTTGTTTAATGATCTATACAAACTTGTCGTACGAAAATAATTCCCATTGCTAAATGGTAAACTTTTCATAAACTTCACATCCAGGTTTGTACTCGAATCTTTCTTGAACTGAAAACTTCTTTAGGCGCGTTGGGCATATTTTGAGATGGGAAAAAACCATTGAACTCGCCAAACTGTTACCGACACCACCTTGTTCAAGTTTTTACTTTTGTTGGCACTCCCGGAGTGCCACTATTTTTTTAATAATATTTCGTTATTTCCAATTTAGAATGAAGTAGGTAGTAAAAGTTCATAATAATTACGAGTATCGTCTAAAAGCCCTGAGAGCAGACACGAAAGCGCCGCGGGGCAGGGAAGTTAGTTAAATTACAGTATCAAGTGCGTGGAAACCCTAACTTTGCCGCCAGATTTTATCAAAAGGGGACGCTGAAATAACAGTGAGTATTTTCAATTAATTGCTACAAACAGATTTGTAATTTTCTCCGGGCACAATTATTACCAATGTAAAGTGTTTAGAAGCTTTAATTAAATCCGGCCCCGACTAAAAAGGAGAATTTCTTGATGCGTCCGCTGCCGTTTACGGAGATACGTGACTGTGGTTTTCTTGAATTTGAGCAGAAAAATACCTACCGTTTGTTTTGTTTACTGCGATATTTTTTTGGAAAATAAAGACTTCCTTAATATACTTACTGCTGCAATAATTTTTATACTAACTAAAACTATCATCCGTATTTATTTTGTGGACCGCTTGTACCATTGAACAATAGATACAATTGATAGTACGATTGGCACTAAAATAATTTTTGATAAATCAATTAACAAGAAAATGACAATGAAAACCAAGTGTTTTACACAAGTTTTACAATACCTTTTCCTAGAATAAAATTAGTTTGTCATTTTGTACTGAAATTTATCGGGATGAATATAATTTAATTTCGATGTCTGCAAATGAATACTAAATTCCATTTAATTTACAAAGTAATCGCTCGACTTAAAGCTTTGTAAACACGTAATATGAGTTCTCGTTATTTGTATTCAGTTATAATTATGGCAAAAGAGCGAGTCACCCCACGGCGGTTGGCGAATTTGTTCAGTTCCTTTCTATTCAGAGTGCCGTCAAATGATCAAACATGTTTAAGCTTGAGCAATAACCTGCATATAATTTTATTATTACTAGCTTTGCGAGCGTGACTTCGTAAAGTGCATGCTTTGGGAACATTGAGTCGGGTGCCAACAGGACCCTATTACTGAGACTCCACTGTCTGTCTGTCTTTTCGTCTGTCCATTTGTCACATGGTTCTATCTCTTGAAACGTAATAGCTAGACATTTAAAATTTTGATCGATTTATTTATTACTGTGGCAGGGAAGTTAGTTAGCCAAAAGTGGCAATTTTTCGCAAATGTGCGAAGAAAAGTTACACGTGTAAACAGTAGTTCGTAAAATAGTTTGAAAAGTTATCTAGGGCATACTGGAGACAAAATTTTACATGATATCTCCGTTTCCTTTCAAATAATTTATTCCAAATGGGGGCAGATTCGAACCCGAAAAATTAATGTATTCCCTTAATGCATATGCATAAATGTATATAGAAAATAATATAAAAAAAATATTAAAAATAATAGCTTTTACTTCATTTCTGGTTTTAGTGGAAGTCATTTTGTAAAAAAACATGTAATAAGTGATAGAGTGGGGCAAATGATCCATAACAGATATGATGACTGAAAAAATATTTCTGGCCATCAGTAAGATTAAAATATTGTACACGTATTTCTTCTTTATTCTAACAGATAAAATGAAGAAGATGCAGTATATTTTAATTCATGGCGTCGTATGATTTTACAGGGCAGTGACAGTCATAAGCTCTCCGGAATTTAGATGCTTTGCATATTTGTGAACTTATATTGTTTTGAAAAACCGAAAAATATGGGTTCATTATTTTTAAATAATATAACTGGCGGACTGAATAGAATAATACTTTTCTGACCCAGTCATCATCCCTATTAAATTTGTAACGTTCATATATCAGATAAACTCGTACAGTTTGATATTATTTTTACAGATCTTTCCAGGATCTTGACAGTGATGGTTATGATTATAGAAGTATTTACGCGCGCCTTTTTACGGCAAAGAAAACTCTCCGCACAAAGTTTACTGTGGAGGTGCTAAAAGCGCTTTTGTGCGAAAGGCCCGATCTCACGGCACCCTATTGAATCGGGACGTAAAAGTGAAATTTACGGTGCGTAAATTTACGGGCTTTCGGGATTAGTGTTGGGCTATTCAAAATGGAAGACTACAATGTCGGGTATTAGCAAACAGTTTTTTGAGAAATAAATCGTTTAGTTCTAAAGATTGATGAATAGATCGTAAAGCACCTGTAATTGCCATTTATCATAATTTTGGATTTCAATAAAATTGTCTGTTTACTAATACAAATTACTTGAGCATAATAAATAAAAAGACCGTGTAGACAGTAAGTCACGTGGTTTCCAACAAAGTAGAATAGGACCACTCCCAAGTCTTCCCGCAGATGTCGTAGAAAGCGACTTAGGAAATCTAGCAAGCTACACAAAGCTTATACTTAAACATCTTCTGGCCAGCGTGAAGAGTTTAAGGTAAATCCTCTGGCTGTTTTGGCCAGGTATGGCTCTGGTAGTACAAAAGGGCATTTTCCTGAAGTGGTTGAGGTTAAAAAAGACCGATAATGATGATGAAATAAACAGAGAACGCTCAAATCATTGTGTTTCTAATTAGATTTTGTCGTGCCGATTGCTCAACGACTTGTATTACAAAAAAGTTCCCCCAAATCGCAAGTGGCCAGGGTAGGACTTAAAATATTTTTATTATTTCCACAAACAATAATTTTGTTATTTTCCCCTTAGGTGTAAAATTTCATCCAAAATCACGAGCGGATCAAAACTAATTCTTCTTAGATACTTAAACTGTCTGAGAGCTTAAAAAGTTAAGTCAAAATTTAATAACGTTCGTGCCTGTTACTACTTGTTTGTCTTTTATGATTGAAGGCAGCGGCGGGAGGCTGATTGTAGTGGGTTCCCGGCTAAACAAGCCCTGGGCGTACCTCTAAGCGCACTCGTCTAGAGGACTCCCCTACTAGTGTTATGATGCCCTATTACGGCCGCTTGAGCGCTGAGCTTTTTAATTAAACTGTGTAATAAACGGGGAGCTGAAAATTGTACAGGTACGCCGGATTATTCATGCACACTTATTGCTTTTGATGTACTTATATATTGATGTAGACCGAGGTATTTCATTAAACGTTAGGATTGTTTTCGAGTGTGTAGTTAAGGTGAATATGGAAGCAAATGGCCTTGATGTGTGAAATAAATTGTTAACACGTAAATATGGTGATAATTTCCATATTGATAATCGTCAGGCACTAGATAGCCCTTTAAATTATTTTATGAACTGCCGTTGAAACTATTATTGGTGATCCGTCTAGCTTAAAAACTTGCCGTGGCCACTTTTGGCGGAGGCAGGTTTTCAAGCTAGACGGACTAATGTAGATACTTTCAATGGTGGTTCATAAAATAATTTAAAGGGTTATCTAGTGCCTGACTATTAGCAATATGGAAATTATCTTCATATTTACGAGTTTACAATTTATTTCAAATGAGGGCGCCACTTCAAGGCCATTTGCTTTTAATACACCTTAAGTACTGGTTGTTTAGTGAGGGAAGAGTTTTTGATAATTACGAATGGGTACCATATATAATATTATTGTATAATCAATACAGAATTAATAAGTTTCATTGGTAACAATATGAATATTGCGTACAATGGTCTATTATAAGACTAACAAACTAATTATATAATAAAAATAGTGTTGGTGATTGTTAAATTTATAAGGCTTTTATTTAGTTTGTCTGTCACTTATTTTAATTACTACTTAGTACTAAATTATTTCTCCAGGGCAAAAAGGAGCAATGCATTTCCTGTCTAGGATAAGACGTAAAATTGTATGTATAGTCTGTATATTAATGGTAAAGAAAGCTTCAATAACTTCACAAACACTTTTTGCCTAATTCCTGTGAGACATTCTTTATTTTACCGCTTGGTGAAATCTACCTACAATTAAATTTACAATACGAAATGTTTACAGCTACAATACAAAATATATACTTTTGAGAATATATACATTTGCTTTTAATATACCTTAAGTACTGTTTGTTTAGTGAGGGAAGAGTTTTTGATAATTACGAATGGGTACCATATATAATATTATTGTATAATCAATACAGAATTAATAAGTTTCATTGGTAACAATATGAATATTGCGTACAATGGTCTATTCTAAGACAAACAAACTAATTATATCATAAAAATTGAGTTGGTGATTGTTCAATTTATAAGGCTTTTATTTAGTTTATCTGTCACTTATTTTAATTACTACTTAGTACTAAATTATTTCCCCAGGGCAAAAAGGAGCAATGCATTTCCTGGCTAGGATAAGACGTAAAATTGTATGTATAGTCTGTATATTAATGGTAAAGAAAGCTTCAATAACTTCACAAACGCTTTTTGCCTAATTCCTGTGAGACATTATTTATTTTACCGCTTGGTGAAATCTACCTACAATTAAATTTACAATACAAAATGTGTAAAGCTACAATACAAAATATATACTTTTGATTATACGCTAACCAGCGTACCTTGTTTAACATGAGCGCACAGGCGATCCCCACTGCTATATGAAAGAAGCGGTGGAGCCCGCGTTCACCATGGTTACACAGCTTTGCAGCCTAGGGCAATTGAGGGAACATCAAAAATAAATATTAGATGTGTGGCAATTGCCTAAACCAGCAGGACGAGTAATCGATCTTTGAAGAAAAAAAAATCGGTACTTGACTAATTTGTTTTACCCGACTACGGCAAAGCCTGCGGAAGGGTAATGATTTTAGCAGTCTATGTATGTATATGGATATTTTATTTAATTTTTATTGAGCCAAAAGCTACAATAGGTAGACTTAATGCTAAAGCATTCTCTCCCTGTCAACCTTTAGGAGAAGAGAAACAGATAGAATAGTTGGCGTCTAAAATAGATAGAAACAATCCAGAAATAATAAGTACTTTTTAATGATCATACATAAATATCGTATCAAATAAATACTATATTTATACATACAACATATTATATAAATACATATACATACATATATACATATATATATTTGAAGATCAGAAAGAAACGATGAATTCTCCTAATTGTTGAAAGATTCAAAAAGTTTATCATGCACTTTTTTCTTGTATAAATGTCTACTAGATATTTGTCTGATGTCCTCGGGCAATGCATTCCAAAGCCGTATGGCTTGAGAAGTAAAGGAGTTGTACATGAAGCTAGATCGATAAAAGGAAATTTGAAGCTTGAGCGTGTTACTGGAGCGAAGTTGCCGATCATGCATGTCCGCAAGATATTGAAACTTACATTTCAAGTATTGCGGAGAAAAGGGATTTTTAAGAATAGAGAAAAGAGAACATAGAAGTCTCTGTTGCCTGCGCAGTCGGATGGGAAGCCAATTGAGTTTGGAACGGAAAGCAGAAATGTGATTATACTTACGCAAGCAGAAAATAAAACGGAGGCAGTTGTTAAGAAGTATATCCATGTGTGTTCTCCGTAACATCCGAACTGCTTGTCTAATTTTTACAAATGAGATATCAATCATTATCATCCGGGTGACATAGGTTACATTTTGTATGTATGAAATAAATATGATGAATGTTACATACAAAAAACGGTTGGTCTAAAAAATAAAAATGTTTGCATCGATATCAAGTGGGGTATTAAATGAATGGTCTTAATAAGCATATTTCAAAAATGAATACATTATTATCCGTAGCTGCAGAGCTTGCATTAATTGAATAATTCAAACTTTTCAGTAAGAATTTTCCCGTAGCCGGGTATTCGTTTTTTTAAACATATACCTTGTTTATTATATACTAGCTGTGCCCGCGACTTCGTTCGCGTGGTTGTCGGAACGTAATGTTATATAGCCTAAAGCCTCTATAAATGGACTACCCAACAAAAATATAATTTTTCAAATCGGACCATTAGTTCCTGAGATTAGCGCGTTTAAACAAACAAACAAAAAAACAAACGCTTTATAATATTAGTATAGATATATCAAAATGTAACTTAATCTGAAACCGATATAAAAAAGAGTCTTTTTAACCGCTCAAAAATAAGTAAGTAATAAGCCTTTTAAATCTGGTGGAAAGAGAAACTGTCAAATAATAGAAAAAGGATGCACATTTAGAAATGTGACGTCACTGTCATTAGGTTTCGTGTGTGCGAAAGCGATAGTGAAATATCCTTACCACGCTCCCACTTTTCTTCATATTAATATTTGAAATGCTAATTACTGATTCATTTAATAACCAATTTTCTTGCTGTTTACAGAAAAATATTTCTTTTAGTACTATTTATTGTTTCGTAAAAATGTTGTACATAATCTAACATACTAAGTCAAGTACTCAATTGTAGAGACACAGAAAAAAAAATGCGAGGGATAGTTATATTAAACAATATTAATACCAACAAGACAAGGAAATTAGAACAATATCATACAATCCCTACTGTTAAAGGCTTACCCTAATTACTTAACTGTTTTACTTTCATCAAGCCAGGCGGCTTATCATAGTAGATTTTATATATTTTACCGGGAACGCAGAGTCTATTGTGTGTAACGATGCTGCATGCATCATGTTCAAACCTCCTTTCTTCATCTTATCCTGTCCGTTTTTCATTCTTCATTTTATTACAAATTCCCTTTCATTCCATTTTCAAATCATTGACTGATCCCTTTTCACTCGTTACACCATCATTCTTGCTTCTCTCTATCTGTTGTACCTTAATAAATTACATATTATTCTTTTATACTCGTATGTAACAGGCAGTATCAGATAATAAATTTCATATAATCCATCGTTTCTCAAGTCTCTATTCTCTACTTCTCCTACTGTCTTCTACGTGGGAACTCGCCTAGAGCGCCGAGACAGGTCGAGGTCCCACATGTGTACATATCGTACCCATATTGTCGTCACACATAATAAATCCTAAATACCTCGCTTTTCTGATGTCTTTGTGGGCGTAAAAAGACCCGTTCCGTTTTCATGTTTTATTTCACGCAAAATATTTTCTTTATTGCTTTCAAAGTATGCGTAGTTTGCGAATAATAAGATATCTTTTGGCTTTGGACGGGAAATAAATTGCTGGATAAGGTTTCGTTTTATTAATGTTTGAATATACTAACATAATTTATTGATGGTTTGACTGAAGAACATTTATAATGTCATCAACACAGTAATTGATAATAAGATTAATCAGATTGAAATAAAGATTTGAAATCTAAATGATTACCTAATACGGATTATTCAAAAAAAGTAAAAGCGTAATTACCTATTTTAGTTAATGTACCTAACGCCAACCTCCTTGCAGGTTTTGATAGAGTTCAATAGACGCATTGATTTTTACTCGTCAAGATTGACGTGACAGAAGTGACAACTCAAGCAAACTCGGAACGATTTCCGGAGTTTTTGGCGGGAAGTTAAGGGGTTTGGTTGGGGTTTGCTTTAAATTATTTTACAAATTGATTTTAGTGGACTTTATAATATGAAATTAGTGTTGTTTGGTGTTATAAATGCTCATAACATGAACAATATGTGAAATAATTAAAGTGACCAGTCATAGTACGGCTGTAGTGATATTTATTTTGCGGACTGTGTGGGGCGTCTTCGGGCGTCGGCCGCCACTCAATCGTCTATGTAAACCAGTGGACTCGTATAGATTTGTCGCCAGAAGCTCCCTTGCAGCAGTCAAAGGCCTACACCACCCTTTGATTGTCTAGTTAGGATTAGGTTAGGATTAGGAATAAAGAACAAAATTAAAGATAGGCTCTAAAGGACTTGTATCCAGAGCCGTAAAATTATTTAATAAAAAAAAGGAACGATTTCCTTCTGATACAGAAATGTATATAGCATATAATTTATGAAAAACTGCGACTAACAAAGAAATTAGCAAAGTTTAGTATATTTTATTTGCTATATTGGTAACCCCGATTTGATTAATTTCATAGTCTTGGTTGTTGGTTTTTATTTGGACTGAGATTGAGACTGAGATCTTGGAATAATTTCTTTGTAAATAACTCTGTAAACAACCTCTTTATAAACAACTGTATATAACAAATAAATTAATAGCAAAGTTCAGCATATTTCATTAGCTTTGTATCAAGCAACTATACACAAATTTAGATTGCATTGAAACTGTGATATTATAACTTCACGCGGCGTAGGCAAGTTCTAAGATTTTTAACTATTGTTTTCCGATGTTTCGATCGGTTTCCGATCCTGCTTGTTACAGTATTTATTTTTACCCGAGAATTGTTAAACGACTAACGATTCTTTACATTAGCTATCAAACCATGTGACAGGACAGACATACTGGTCTAACAAAGAGGCAGTTGTTTTCGTTTTCGATACATCGAAGGTCGTAGGTATGTAAATACGCAAGCCCACATAGCCGTAATACATACGCTAGCGACGTGTACCTTCAATTATATTTTCTAGTCGTCATTTAGGTCCTGTACCTGAGCAAAAGCATTTTTTATCAAAGCGTTTTTTTTAATTTTTTTGTCATTAGCAGACAACTTTTTTGTCTGTTTATCTCAATTTAGATTTTTTTCACCTTTTAAAGGATATGTGAAGAGGATATTAAAACAACCAAATTTTGTGAAGTAGGTACGTGTTGTTACCGTTTCAATGGCAGCGTTTTCACTAGTACGTTGGTCCCGGCTGTCATCATTAAATAGCAGTTGTCAACGTCAGATGCCTTTAGGCAGTTTGAAAAATCTGACACCAGTGTTGGCCACTTACACACATAATAAACAAACAAAACTTTTCACTAGTTTGTAGATAACTCAGAATCAGTAAAAAAACGTTATTTGCTATTTTCACGCGCGCTATTCTTTTCCGATGTCAGATCACTTTCCGATTCAGCTTGTTACGGTATCTATTTTATACATCCCTAACGAGGAGATTGCTTCACAAGTAACAAGCTCCTGCATGAGCCAGCTGTGATATTATCGTAATAAAGGTAGACGTGCCAATGTATTAATTTTATCCGGATTTTAGGCGACGGTGAAAAATTATCTTCAATTTCGATGGCAAACCTTCGCATGATGTTAAATCTCATTGATTTGCTGCAAAGTATTTAAAAATAAATTACATCATGACACAATGTTAACTTTAATAAAATATACTACAAGCTACAAGCTGAAGTTAAGTTTGATGTAGTGTTACTTAGAGACGAATCTCACTGAAATGGCTTTGATAAGCCAGGGGAAAGGGGAATATATTATTTCGGTCATGCGGATATGGCATGATTATAAGAGTTCGCGAAGTCTACTGTTCTCACAGAACCACTAGATAATAGGGTTTATACATTACTATGTATTATATAATCTAACACAAAATCGAGTGTACTAAGTGTGAACATTTGTTCTAATACTGGTATTGCCGATGTGGGCAACAAAGCGGCCAACCGAGACTTCATTCCCGCTTGTCAACTTGTACTAGCAACATTCTGTAATAAATTGACTATACGAACTCCTTGGTTTGTTCTACGCCCACCTTCGTCGAACCCCGTAAAGTAAGATTTTGCGAGTCAATTCAGCAGAATGTATTCTAAGAAACAGAATTTGGATTATCCAAAAACGGTGGGCAACACAGAGGTAGGCCTGGAAAGCTTAGACGCACTGGATGCGAGGCCTTGACGTTAGTCAGGCAAATTGGTCAGGAGCAGGTTTTGATAAAGAAATAAAATAACGAAAATAACGGATAAATGAAAATAACAAATAGAAAGTAACGGGTGATGCTTTTGCCCAGCAGTGCGACTATATAGGTAAAATCAAGTCATGTGTGATACGAGTAATGTAGCTGAAAAGTATTCACTAAGGCAGCACCGGAGCAAAGCCTTGAAATATGTACTTGCATTTTGCATCTAACATTTTGTTTTCCACGCCCCTAACGCGATTGTTTTCGGAGCACCTGTGTCTTTCCAAGAGTAAAATACAGTGACTGTAAATTACAGTGGCTTCAACGACAGCTGCTGTGCTTTAGTTGCATCCGGGGGTATAAAGTTCGTGCTCTTATACTATTATACGTACCTACACGTGGTATTGCCACTTTAATCTCCATATTTTATCTTTCTATCTTGCTCTTTGTGCAAACAAAATACTGCCCTGAGATGAAAATAAAATTGGCAAAGCATGAAATTATTTTAGAAATATATTTTTTAACTAGTTTCTATCTAAAACATTGAACTAAAAAGTTTAAAATTCCCTTGCTCCTCAAGACGCACCAATTGACACAAGGCAACGGGACAGGTAAAACTAAATCAAATTAATCAAAGCTTGTTATTTATTTCTTTAAACTTTATTGAGCCAAAAGCTAGAACAGTTATATAATCGTAACAAACGTTTCATTTTAGCGCGTTCCTAAAACCTGTGCTTTTCGACTATTACCAATCCAAAGCTTATGTGCATATCAATTGTCATGCGAAGGAGAGTGATCCGACCACCTGCCTTACGACAACAAACAAAAGTTCAAAGTATTTTTATTTGCAGCTAAAATTACAATGAACTTACACTGTCGAAAAAATTCTACAATATTAATAGTGTATGAGCTGTCGCAGCCTTTATAATATTCAATTTAAACTAAGACGAGAATATATAAGGTCTATTTATAATTCCTTGTATAAATCAGAGTAATGATCTCTGCAAACAGTAAACACTCCGTAATGTTTGTCATTGTCGTTCAAGTTTACAGTGAAATGTAAATAATTGTCTAATTATACGAGTACCAATCCGACACTAAACGACGCAAGTTGCGGCGAAATGATGTTAAATAACGGTTGTACTCATGAATATTGTATGTACAAACATACAGAATTTATATCTATGAGGCCCGATTGATTAATCCTAAAAGCAATAGCGTTGTGTCCGTTACTCCGTTTTAGGTTCAATTCTCGGCAAGGGCAAGTCGAAAATTGGCATTTTACAAATTTTCCTGTTTTTGAATGCTACCTTGATTCTATTCATCATTAGGTCATTTCTTTTAGTCTCCACTACAGGAGCACGACCCTCTTCGTACTACCAAAGTACCTACTCTCCACGCTGGACAGAGGGTTGGAGGGGTCTCATAGAGCTTTGTTTAGCTAGCTTTAGCTTAAAGCTAAAACACTAAATAACTATATTTGTACCTAATCACGTGACGTTGTACTTAACTAACATCACTGGTTTCCGGCACAGAAAAACATCAAATAAAAACAGTAGGGTGCTCAATAGAGAAGGCAATTCGCATATTCATTTCGTTATACAAAAATAACGAACATTTCGTTATTTTTGTCCTATGTTATATTTAGTATTAGCGGATTAGATATGTGAATGGCCACATAAAATCTACGTTAAATATAAAATCTTTTTCTGCCGAATATCTGAAGTTCTAAACTCTCATTATTCTGCGGTAAGAGTGTAAACATCGTGTTGACTTCCCAGTAAATAATTCCGTCGAATGAACGATCTCCATGCTTTGGGTTTTTGACTATTTGCACTTTTCTTCATTATTATTCAGCGTACATGCTCAAAATGTTGTTTCATTTTCATAAGAGCCTGAAAAACAAGAAGAAGTTTGAGTTAAAAGGATCAGAGGGAAAACGATGATATGATCGTTAATTATTACTGTTCCTTGTCTATGGTCTCATCACAGTTTGGTATTCGTCTAGACACTAAATGAATTTAAAGTAAAGGAACAACGATTACTATTTTGTTGTTTCTTTGCTTTATTATTAGTTTACAGTCTACAATGCGCTCTAGATTGTCTACACCGCTCCGTAGATGATCAACGGCGTAGCAAGTCCATTTGCTACACTTTGTTTTGTTTATATATTATACAAATCGAAGATATACTCTTAAAATATTTGTTATATATCCCCATCTATATATCCCTGTATTTCCCCGTCATATTAATATTATTGACCATAGACATATGAAATAAATATTATTCCAATGGGAATAAAACAATCCACCTTTATACCCACAAACACGTTAGGAGTGGCCTTTGGGTCTTGCAACCTTAGGCTTTATCTACTCTGTTAGGGATAAAGTCAAGATAGTGTATCTTCACCTATCATGTGTCATGGAGAGAAGGTTTCCATAGTTCTTTATAAAAATGTTACAATATGCAAGCTTCATATATACAAAGTTATGAAGTTTACCGAATGACATTTACAACACAACGGGTAACTGAAATTCTTTGAATGCGAATAATCAAAACATATTTTAATTTATGTCCAAGCTGACGTAGCGATTTTATTGTCATCCGAACGTTAATTTCCTTTGGGAGCCAACGTGTTGGTTATGGTTCACGCACCTCCTGCCTTTACGAGTATATTTTAATGTATTCTATAATTACATTTTCCATTGTGGCTTAAAAATGTGGCTGAAATGTTTTTCATAACAGCTCAAAAGTAATAAATCAAAAAGTAAATTATTTCATCTGGACTCTTATCGCTCATGGAATGTATTTACAATTTTAGGTAATTCCCGTACTTTGAACTTCGTACACACGATACAATGAAATTATTTTAAATAGTAAATATAGTTAGTACCACAAAAGTAGATCATCAAAATCTGAGTTTCAATAAATAGTAAATAACCATTGAGTCTTTCTCTCCTATCATGTCTTTCAACCTTATAAGAGTTGAAAGGTAGTAAGGTAGTAGGACGTAGATCCATTTTGTCAAATGTAAAAAAATATTTTTTGCATATATAAGCATGACGACTGGAAGAATACTTTTGGCCCATCGCTTTGAATGTTAACAAAATATTGTGCACGTATTTTTTCTTTTCTCTGAGAAACAAAAATTAACGTAGATACAGCGTATTTAAATTTTGCATAGCATCACGGTTAAGTATGTCTACATTTGTACAAAGCGGTGACGTCACAAGCCCTCACTCTGGAACTAAGATGCTCTGTATCTTTGTGAATTTTTACTTTTTTGATAAACTGAATAATATGGGTTCATTATTTTTGGATAATCTACAAGACGGACTAATCAGAATAATACTTTTCTGACTCTGTCGTCACTCCTATTGTAATATATACTTCTTCTTCTCATGTCGAAAGCTCAAAATGAAGTCAATTTTTTCCCTCTAAAAGGTAGCCACTTTCACAACTTATTTTATCTATAGCTTTTAATAGAGGGGCGTGCCGACAAGTAATTTCGTCAGCGAGAACACAGCGCGGTAGCTAGCGGATTAACATCACAACTTACATAGGAGTTGCCCCGCTGTTGCTGCTGATTTTGATTCACTTCTATTGTATAAACTCTAATAATAAACTAAAGTACCCTTTTACACTATCATTTTATATGTAGTTCCCGCATAGAGCAGTGTGCCGACAAGTAATTCCGTCAGCGAGAACACAGAGCGGAGGCTGGCAGCGGATTAGTGGCTTAACACGACTTACACAGAAGTTTCTCCGCAGTTGCCACTGTTTCCGATTAACTTCTATTGCAAGTTGCCAATTTCCTAAACAAAACTTAATTGTACAAAAAGACAGTAGTTCATCTTCTTTTCCTTTCTCATTTAAGAGCTTGGCTCTTTTCCGTGTCATTGTATGGAAATAGACGCACACATTGACGATTTTTGGCAGAAATAATGGAGTGGTTTGCCATTGCCTTCACAGTTCATCCTCATGGCTAATTATATAGGAGTGACTAGCTTATTAATTCCCACTGTAATACAAGATCAAGCAGTCTTATTGTTACTTAGATGTGATGAAAGTTAGACCATTTATTGATTTACAGGAAGTAGTGCTCCATAAAAAAAATATATCAAGGGAAAAACAAAGGTATAG
This sequence comes from Acrobasis repandana, assembly GCA_963576875.1. Lineage (NCBI taxonomy): Eukaryota > Metazoa > Arthropoda > Insecta > Lepidoptera > Pyralidae > Acrobasis > Acrobasis repandana. The sequence continues at coordinate 8,584,221 of OY756227.1, forward strand.
AGTTTTAAGCTAGCGTTACTTGAGTACCTGAATTCGTGTTCTAATATTTAAATAAAAAAATAAGAAAGCGAAATATAAGTATATTTCTATCACGCAATCTAACAATATCATTTAGAAGCTTTCAAAGCTGTCAAATTCAGGTTTCTTATCCAAATAATGGATATTTCACGTTGCAGTTGGAAAACGTTAAATATTTTCGTTCACAAAGGTCAGGCGCCCGGGGTCGTGCACTCTATCCACCTGAGCTGGTAATATTTACATATACAATTAAGGTTTTAGATTAGATGGAGCCGTTTACTTTTTTTATTTTTACATTTTCTAGACGCTCAAGGGAAATTGGATCCCATTTTTGCTTTCTTGGTATTTTTTAAGATATTTTATCCTCTTTTATATAAGTGTTTCAGAGGTTTCAGATTTTAAGATTTAGTTTTAGGGTTCCGTATCTCATAAGGATAAAACGGAACCCTTATAGGATCACTTACAGTATATCAAATAGCAAAGTATGTGTTTTTATTTGAAATAAGCTTTAGTAATGTTTTGATTACTTTACTTATTTACTTGAGCAGTCCGGGCAGTTCTGATAGTTTCAATATAAAAAGTTTTCTTGCACTCCAGCATGAAAGTTCTACAGAGTTGCTAGCATCTCTTTCAGGAAAGTTTTCAGCCTTTCGTGCAGCCTCCAACCTCTCGTTAACAGTTCTTCCATTAGATAATTAACTCTCGGTAAATGGATTGATCAAAACGTAACTAGTTTAAAATAAAAAGTCACGCCCCTTCAAGTATATGTCAGCTATATCCAAAGATGTGGGATTGGGGCAAAGAGAAAACTACGGAAGACCGTAAACTTCGTATGTTATTAAAATAAAACCTCTTTACATCGTTGTCGTCTTACTCGAAGTCAAACTTCATCCTTTTTAGGGTTCCGTACCCAAAGGGTGCAAACGGGACCCTATTACTGACACTCCGCTGTCTATCCGTCTGTCTGTCTGTCCGTCTGTCACAGGGCTCCATTGAAATTTTCACCGATTATGTATGTGGCCGCTATAACAACAAATACTGAAAAAAATAAAGTTTAAAATTAAAGGGGGTCGCCATACAAAAACGTGTTTTTAACTAGAAATTTTCACAGATTATGTATTACTATGGCCGCTATAACAACAAATACAAAAAATGGGAAAAAAGTGGAAAATTAAAGAGGGTCGTCATACAAAAAAGTGTTTTTTAGCGTTTTAAAACATTGTACGAAGGCACGGAACCCTTTTTTGTAAAAACACTTTTTTGTATGACGACCCTGTCATACAAAAAAGTGTTTTTTAGCGTTTTAAAACATTGTACGAAGGCACGGAACCCTTCATTTACGAGTCCGACTCGCACTTACCCGTTTATTTTTTTATTTATAATACAGAACCACACATTCTACATTCAAATTTCTTCTTACTTCTTTTCTTACGTGCCAGCCACACATTCGTACTCATCTTACATTATAAACTCTTTCGATAAACCTCACATCCTACACCTACCTTGCATCACAGAGTAATAATTTACTACGTACAACTTGCATGTATAGTTGTATATACCTACTCTTATTAATTTTGCAACTTTCCAAGACTGGTAGACATTGCAGTGGCTATATTTACTCGTCTTTAGCTAACAAAATAACAACTTTATCGTTATTGGGTAAAGTTAATGTGCTTAGGTTTTCTTTATCTTACATTCTATTCAGTCGTTTATGAATTCACTCCATTCCTTATATTCGCCAAAAGAAAAAAAAAGGCTTTGAGTAATACCACAGAATAGGATACTAGTACTCCGTACAGAAGTCTCACTCAGCACAGAAATTCAAAGAAATATCTACTCAATGTGGTTAGCGATATGGTTTAATTTAGCTCACGTCAGAACTAAGCACCTTTCGTTTTGATACCTAGACATCCATTGTAGGTCAATTTCATTCTTATTACTATGGACAAACGATTTGTATAACTGAATTTTCCGCTTGGAGGGGCCGCCGCGCGCTTAGTAATAATGTAGGTACGAGTATATTTTCGATACCTAAACGGGGAGTGACACAGGCCTGGTAATACCTATTACTTAAGATATACCTCTCTCTTTTCTCCCAAATATCTAGTGATATTTTATCTGCAAAAACATGTTCATAATGAATATTTTAGATTTACGAAATGTTTTTTCTTTTCTCCCAGACCAGCACGGAAAAGAATTAATGTAATATTTATTAATGGAATAAAGTAATTCACTCAAATGGCGGCTTACATGGCTTACAAGTACTCGTACTATCTTGTCTCCCAAGTATTTAATTACCTGTAAATAAGATGTAACTACAAAAATATATGATGTTTTATTTATAAAAAAAAAATCATATCTAATGAATATTTAGGTAATATATAAGAACAAACCCAGATGCCGTGCTTACACGTTCTATCTTTTCCTCCAAATATCTACGTGTGAATAAGATGTATCTACAAAAAAAGTTATATGTAGTTTTATATATGAAAACATTTTCATAATGAATATTTCAGATATAAGAAACCCAGACGTTCAAGGGATTATGCGTACTATTGTCTTCCAAGTTTGTATTTAATTACCTGTAAATAAAATGTACGTACAAAAATATGTGATGTTGTACATGCGAAAATATTTTAATCATGAATATTTCATACATAATAAACCCAGACGGCGGGCTTACACGTGTTTAATGAATACTGCCGACATTTCATCTTAATGAAGCAATATTTTAATTATCAGACGGATAAGCACCTGCTTACCTCTCCATGAGTACTTGAACGACCAATGAGGGAAAATAAACAGAGTTGACATGCGCCTGATATTGCGCCTTGGTCAATAATATGTAACAAAATATACTGAAACTTTTAAAGAGGTTCTTTGAATGATTTTAAACAACTTTGCTCTCATTAAACAAAGTTGGTGTCACGGTCATTCACCAAAACGGTATCTTAATGGTACTGAATTTAGGGGAACATTTTATTTTGAACAAATAAAAGAATATCTAAGTATCCACGTAATAATCCTGTAGTGTCAGTAGTTTGGTCACTTGTTAGCTGGACTCAGAGTTCGTTGACGGTTATACAATTCAAAGTAGCTTTTTTTGTATATTCTAAAGTTATTTTCCTCCTGTTAGTACACAGTTGAGTAATAACTGTGTACTAAAAGGAGGCCAGAACTGGACCATCTACTTCAAAATAGAGATCTTCGAACCACTTTACAATATTAAAAACATTTATATTCACATTCAACGTTTTCATAATTAATTAAACGCGAACATTTGCAGTTTCACTAAGTTTTTACAGGTTTAAAAGTTTCCTTTTTCCATGAACTGTGAATTTAACTTTTCATTTATTTTATGTTATTTAGTTTAAATATAGTCAGCTCGGGCCAAACAGCTTTTTAATTAAGAGACCATTTTCATCACCATCATCAGTGCGAGGATGAATGTCGCCGCGTACATCTCCACATATGGCCTAAAGATGATGTTCGAATGTGATCGAAACCTGGTTGGCCATAAACGGGAGCAATCCGTTTTAAATATTTATAATGTAATCATCTCACGTTATATACCCAAATAATAACATAACATATAATAATAAAAAGCTGCTATACTCAATACTTGCCGCATTACCTGAAAGTTTTTAACCTTCTATCGCTTGGTCACGGCCCGCGGTAGTTGCTTAATTTACCCCCATTCGAGGAGAAAAATATTTAACAAGATAATAATAATATAAGCTTTTTATTTCAGACGAATGGTTTCATTTTGTAACATTATCTATTGTTCTATCTCTGAGTTTCTCCCTGTTGTGTGTTGCCCTTCGGCAAAGGACTCCTCCAACTGCTTCCAGGTTTTGCGGTCGCTAGCTGTTCTAGCTCATGTCTTTCCTATTAGAGCCTTTATATCGTCTACTCATCTACACAATTTACATCAAATAATAATATACTTTATGATGATTCAAATCTTTTGATATAAAATGTTATAATGTTGATACGAAACAACTTTAAGCTAAAAACAATATTGAAATTCAACAAATGTTTTTGATATCTTATAGAACTGGAGTATCATTATCATCATCATCAACAGGTCTTTTGTAGTCTGCAGGAGCACGACTTTCTCTGTACTACCAGAGCTATACTTGGCCAGAGTATCCAGAACCCATCTGGATACTCTGGCCAAGTATAGGGAGGTCTAATTGTTGTTTATAAACTTTGTTTAACTTGTGTTTTTTAAGTCGCCTTCTACGACATCCACGAGAAGACTTGATAGAAATAGAGTATACCTATTAATTCATAAGTTGATTGTTTTCTTAAAAGAATCGAAACAAAAAGTCCACTAAACAGTACTTTAAATTTGGTGCCTTATTATTCCCATGCGCAAGAACGGGAAGGTCCCTTGAAACAATGAGGGCACACAATTTACGATATCTCTAAGTTTTCGTTTTAAAAACACAGACAGTATACCTAGTTCTAACAAAAATGATTGTGGCTACAAATATTACCACCCGCGCGGTACAATATCTTTGCTGAACACCTGCTGTGCTCCACCGCTACGTTTACATAGGAAATTAACATCTCCTGAACAACCGACAGTCTATCTAGCTATATTTTTGTTAACGATACGCAATGAAATGGAAATATATTATTACCTATACTAGATGTTGCTGTATGGTAAAAGGGTATTTAATTTTTTACCAATTTATGTACACGGAAAATGTATAAAAAGAATATACAAAACAAAAGATGCACAAAGGCACTATTTATCTCAAAAGAGATCTCTTAGGCCTGTGAGAGATGTTTTTACAAGAAAGGCATACAGGGTTGTTCACAGAATAACGGAAAATAAAATAAATTAACATAAAATGAAACTACACAAACTACAAATAAACATATATAACGTCCAACAAAATATACTTAAACTATTTTAAGAGTAACTTCAGTTCATGATACTGAATAACTTTTCCCAAGGAACATATATCGAAATATAAAAAATATTTTTTGGCTTTCCATACAAACTCGGATCAGCTGATCGGTCAATTAGTATGGGAGGCCTTAAAATATTTATCATATTTCGATACATGTTTCTTGGGGAAAGTTTTTCAGTATCATGGACCGAATCCACCCTTGAAATAGTTTCAGTATATTTTGTTAGACCTGTATACGACGTGTTAATGAACTAAACAAAGGTTATAAACATCAATGAGACCTCTCCAACCCATCTGGCCAGCGTGGAGAGTGTAGGCCCGATCCTCTGACTGCTCTGGCTTACATATGGCTCTGGTAATACAAAGAGGGTCGTGCTCCAACAGTGGAGATTAAAAAAAACTAGATGATGATTTCATCAAATGTAAGCAGCCCTAAAAAGACGTGTATCACAAGACATACATTTCCTCATTAATAAGTTAGAACAGCGAATTCGCTGAAAACATCAAACTAGTTAGTTCAGTTCGCGAAAACTCCCCATAGAAATAGAACGTCAGCACAACCTACGTTAATGGAACTTTAACTTTTATCTCCAGTTCCATGACAGATGTTCGCCCGTGCAAAGATTTCGTGCTTATTTATAATATATTATAACCTTGTATGCGTACCTTATATTCGGAATATATAACCTTTTTGAAGAACTGCCTCCGTGGTCCAGTGGTTAAGGCGTTTGTCTTGTGATCTGGAGGTCGTGGGTTCAAACCCACTGGGAAGCATACTTTGTTAAAAATTATTTCCAGTCTGGTTAGGATATTGCAGGCTTGAGTCACCTGATTATCCGAAAAGAAAGATGATTCCGTGCTTCGGTAGGCACGTAAAGCTGTGGGTCCCAAACGCCATCTAGCGTTTGTTTAAACCTAGGATTGATTCTAGTCTAGTCTAGTCACTCCCTGTAAATAATAAACGGGCAAGTGCGAGTCGAACTCGTACATGAAGGGTTCCGTACCTCCGTACAATGTTTTAAAACGCTGAAGAAACACGATTCTTGTATGACGACCCCCTTTAATTTTTAACTTTATCTTATTTTTTGTATTTGTTGTTATAGCGGCCATAATAATACATAATCTGTAAAAATTTCAAGTAACTAGTTAATGCCATTATAAAGATCTAATTAAAAACGCTGACAAAACACGTCTTTTGTATGACGACCCCCTCTAATTTTTAACTTTATTTATTTTTAATATTTGTTGTTATAGCGGCTACAGTAATACATAATCGGTGAAAATTTCAAGTGTCTAGCTACTACGGTTCAAGAGATAGAGCCCTGTGACAGACGGACAGACAGCGGAGTCTCAGTAATAGGGTTCCGTTTGCACCCTTTGGGTACGGAACCCTAAAAACCAGCCACCTCGTCAAATCACCTAGGTTTTTAGGTAGCCGACCCCGGGCGTTGAAGCGTCACCGCTAAAGATGCAACCGGGAATATACTCGGATGATGATGAACCTTTTTGAAGAACCTGTGTAGAGTAAGTGGACTATTTAAATTGAAGTTAACACGAAGTTTAGGCAGACGAAAAAGTTTTGTCACAATTCATCGCATATTTCTTCTTGAATGTTTTGTGGAAAATTAGTTTTGTGGACTGAACTTTGCGCATTTATTTGTAACATTAAACTTGGTACAAAAATATACGACACATGATGTAAACGTTTTTTACCGAAAAATTTGTTATTAGAGCTACCAGATTAAAGATAATTTATTTCGTAGATGTTTAACTACGAGTGCTACAACGTACTACGAATCTCTACAAACCTCTACGATCGCGCTCCGCGATGTTCTACACGATCATTATACGATCTATTTAACATTTTTCTAAGTAACACACAAGTAATAGAAGTAAAAGAAAAAACGAAACCCTTATAGGATCACTTTGTTGTCCGTCTGTCTGTCTGTCTGTCCCCTTTCCCTTCACCCTTTTTCTCAGGAACGCGTGGAGGAGGTATCAAGCTGAAATTCATATTAAAGACTAAGTCTACTGGCCATTGGAGCTGTAAAAAATCCAACTTCTAAGCCAACGCAATCAAAAGATACAGCAGTTTATGCCGCAAATTTTCGACACTCGCGAGGGAATCAAAACCTACACATATTTTCCGTGAACTCAGAATCTTAAAATGTGGTACAAAGCAACTTCTTATAGCACAGATAAAGCAAAAATTGCGAAAAGCAAACATTTTTAGTTACATTGTATAATAAAAATATTTTTAATAATTTTAAACTTACTTATATACCTACAGGTTTATACGGAACCTTCGGTGCGCGTGTCCGACTCGCACTTGGCCGGTTTTTTTTTATTAAAAATTTTAGAAACATTAGTAAAACTCACATCAATATCTCGATTTTAGTTTCTGAGAAAACGTTTTGGCCACACAGATGTACGCGTTGAGGGACTATTTATAATGCATACGTTGAATCGATTTAAGGATTTTTGTTTTCAAGGTAGATACACTTGGGTACAAATTTTAATGTACAGCTCAATTCAATTCAAAATAAATTATCATCGGATATTTATAATATCTCATAATAATACTCACTTTGTTTTGTTTGCTTGTTACATTAATTAATTATAACAGTACATACATTATGACAAGTTTGCGCAATATGATTAAAACTAATACGGTCACGTCCCACAAATGAAATTTTCTCCAATTGTTTGCGACCGCAGTCATTGGGCGTTTGTTTATTTGCTAAGTTATTAGTATTCAGGCGTCGAGCACAATACATACATACATCTACTTCGAGACAATGGTAAGGTGTTGGCACATAATTCCAAGGTAGTGGTGGGAAATAATCCAAACGTTAGTCTTGTGTTTCAGACTTAAGTCTTTTTTTAAATGTTGGTATTTATAGTTTTTCGGAGTCAAATAGCGCTGTTTATGTCAGTTTTTCAGCATTAATAAATGTAAAATCATGTTGAACATGGATATGATTAATGACAAGTGACACTATTTTGTGACGTTTTATTCTCTTAACAATACCAATAATTTATTGTTGACCCAGTCATCTACCCAATTATTAATATCTATATATGAGCAGTGATCATAAATACTGAAATTAAAAATGCAAGTAGGCTAAATTTATATAAATTTGGAATCTGAAAAGGGTGAGTATTGTATTCAGAATCAGTCAAACAAAGTAAAAGTAGCGAGGTCAAAACATTTGACTCGAGTCTTCACAACACTATTCGGTGGCATTATTCCGAGAAAATGGAAATATCCGTGCATATTCGTACTAAAAAGTTTATTTAATACCGACGAGGTTGTGATATTAATGGGTTCTTTTCATGTTGTTTGCGTTTGAATGGGGGAAGGTCGCGTAATTGGCTAGCTGTGTAGTTTTGCTCATAATTTTCCTAATTATTTGATTTTGAGACAAAACGTTTCGGCCTAAATTCAATTTAAGGGATTGACTTTTTTCAGTTGATTATTATAGGTCTTTCTTATTTTTTATAATTAAAGATATAAAATGTTTTGATATGTCCAACAGTAGGCATAATGCGGCTGAAATGAGGATATATCCAACAGTGGACGTCATGCGGCTGAAATGATGATATTTCCAACAGTATGAACGTTATGCGCCTGAAATGATGATATGTCCAACAGCGGACGTTATGTGGCTGAAATGATGATATTTCCAACAGTGGACGTTATGCGGCTGAAATGATGATATGTTCAACAGCGGACGTTAAGCAGGTGAAATGATGATATTTCTCAACAGTGGACGTTATGCCACTGAAATCATGATATGTCCAACAGTGGACGATATGCGAATGAATTGATGATATGTCCAAAAGCGGACGTTATGTAGCTGAAATGATGATATTTTCAACAGTGGACGTTATGAGTTTGAAATGATGATATTTCCAACAGTGGGCGTTATGCGGCTGAAATGATGTATGAAATCTTTACCTAATTTTATATATAATATACGAATCGTGTATACAGTACGGTGGGTTGACGATCAAGTGTAATAAAGCGTAATAGTTTGAAATTCACACGGATTTTCTTTTTAAAAGGCCTTCTTATCCAATGCTCGGGGGAAAGACGCGGGGCGATACGCGAGGTGCCCCGCACGCTACTACTCGTACATATTGCGACTGACGCGGAAGCGGAAGGCGCGGAATGACGCAGAATGTAGTACATTTTATCGGTTTGGGATGAAAGGGATTAAAACCTAAATGCGTGTAAGATCTAAGAAATTTTAAGAGGAATATTACTAGATAGGTATGTCCCGTTTTAATAAAACAGTACAATAATAAAAAGGTATGGTTTGGACGGTTTATTATGTGTTCGTGATTGAGCAAAATTTATTTTCTCGTGTAACACATGCGTGGAATGCCTAGACAAAGGTTCGAACTATGTTATGTATTTTTTTTTTGTAATTTTTAATTCGCATTTTTCGGATAACTGCGCCTTAAATAATGTTGTTGTGAGTACTACCTTACATGCTCAATATTTTCTGTGGTAAAGCGATATTGAATTTGTTTTCATGAAATCAATGCATTAGAATGTTTAATTATATGAATAACTAAACATTCACGTTCAAAAAGTTCACTCAAAACTAGTTACCTACTTAGTTTCCATTAAAGAATTAAGTCGACCAAGGGGATCTTTGTAATATATATATTTTCAATTTATAAAACTAATAAGTGTGTCGATTCGCGACGTGAAAAACTTCAATTATTTTAATAGATATTGTGTCTTCTATCGTGTACGCTGAAGGGTATAATAATAATAAAAAAAAATTTCCATAAAAAAAACAGACGTTATTTCTTTGAGGAGTTTCTTCCATATCTCCAAAGTTCCTCATCATGTCTTCACTAAATTAATATGGGACCAATTTGGTAGTAAAGGCTTACAAATAAAGAAAAATCATCAAAATCGGTTTACAATTGTTGAAGATATCACGCAACATAAAAAAACCGGACGGATCATATACAAAATCTAAGTCCGAAATCAGTGAAGTCCTACTCAACACACACTTTCCCGGCTGTAAAATAACAGAACTAACAGCAACGGGGGTGACGCAACAAGTACCCTCAGAAGAGGACTGGAAACTAGCAAAATCGGTGGTGACAACCGATAGAGTCAACTGGACAATAAATAGCTTCCAACCATTCAAGGCACCAGGACCAGATGGAATATTCCCAGGTCTGCTAAGATGGGGGGAAGAGGTGATAGTACAACATCTAACATCACTCCTCACTGCGAGCCTAGCACACAATTATATACCAACATCCTAGAGAGAGGTAACTGTAGTCTTCATACCAAAACCAGGGAAAACAGACTACACAAACGCTAAATCATTCAGACCTATTAGTCTTTCATCTTTCATCCTTAAGACACAAGAAAGACTATGTGATAGATACATACGAGATAACGTTTTGGAAGAAAATCCCGTACACTCAAAACAACATGCATACACTGCAGGAAAATCAACGGAGTCAGCCCTACACGAAGTGGTTGACATCGCTGAGAAAGCTATAAAAAACAAAGATCTCTGCCTCGGTACCTTTATAGATATCTGTGAGGCCCTCAGACACCATGGGGTCCCAGAAACCATTATAGGCTGGATAAACAACATGCTAAGGCTCAGAAAAATACAAATGTCGGTAAGCGGCACAGTGAGAGCACTAGCTTCTAGAGGATTCCAGCAGGGCGGAGTTCTCTCACCACTCTTATGGAGCCTAGTCGTAAACGATCTTATAACAAACCTAAACGAAAACAACTACTACACAGTAGGGTATGCGGATGACCTTGCGATTATGATACCAGAGAAGACTGCAGACACAGCCTGCAACCGCACCAATGGTGCCCGCCCTAAAAATTGTAGAAAAATGGTGCGTCAAACATGAACTAAATATCAACGCCAATAAAATAGAAACTGTGATGTTCACTAACAAACGACGACTAGGGCGCTACAACATGCCAAAACTGTTCGGCACCAAGCTAACCTTATCAAGTAAAGTAAAGTATCTTGGAATCACTTTAGACAGCAAGCTTAACTGGGCCAAACACCTAGATAAATAGCTGAAAAAGGCTGGACTATCACTTTGGCACTGCCGCAGAACGGTGGGGAAAACTTGGGGGCTTAGTCCAAAAATCATGAAATGGCTATACACAGCCGTAATAAGGCCTACCATCACCTACGGGGCCGTTATATGGTGGATGCGCACAACACTAACAACAGCACAAGAAAAACTCCGGAGCTTCCAAAGAATGGCATGTCTGGCCATAAGCGGCGGGATGAGAACATGCCCAACGGCTGCTATGGAAGTAATACTGGACATCACCCCACTGCACCTTCATATAAAACAAGAGGCACAAATTGCAGCCATGAGACCTTGGACCTTAGGCCTTTGGAAAAATAACTCAGGCTCTCCTCACACAACAATACTATCAAAAGCTATGTGCTCATCAAATCTAATGGGAGCAATAAACGACAGAATCAAAAAATAATTTTGGTTCGATAAGAAATATAAGATACAATTACATGAAGACATTAATGATAACTCAAATACCAATGAGGTAAGAGTATACACCGATGGCTCGAAGACGAGCACAGGAGTAGGAGCCGGTGTCTTTTCGCACGACCTCAATATCTACTACGCCACGGCCTTGGGTAAGGAAAACTCCATTTACCAGGCTGAATGTGTAGCCATATCCCATGCCGCGGCGAAGATCAACAGGTTAAAGGTACAGGACATGTCTATTCGTATCCTAACCGACAGCGCAGCAGTCCTTCATGCTCTGAGGAACCCGATGATCGACTCTGCACTAACTCTAGAATGCCACAAGGCACTGGAACAAATCTGTAATTATAACAACAAGGTCACAATCCAATGGATCAAAGGCCACAGCGGCTCACTGGGCAGTGATGCAGCGGACGAACTGGCAAGGAGGGGCTCGGGCACGGTACCTATAGGAACATCACCGCGTGCCCCCATCCCCTTCAACCAAATTCGCTCTTGGATCAAAACTAACACTAACAATGAAAAACAACAAGCCTGGAACACCCTAGGAACATGTCGGCAAGCAAGGGAAGCCATCCCAGAGTGGAATCCACGTTACTCACGCCGGCTACTCACACTTCCAAGGGTAAAGCTCAAAAAAATGATAGGCTTACTAACAGGGCATTGTACTCTAAACAAACATCTATTTATTATAGGCATAACCAACAGCCCCCTATGCAGAGGCTGCATGGAGGCAGAAGAAACAGCAAAGCACGTGATACTGCAGTGTCCGTGCGTTGCATCAACAAAAGAGGAGTACTTGGGATCTCCAAGTACGCTGACGGACGCGTGCAGCTCACCCTCTGCATTGCTCCGCTTCCTCGACGAGTGGGCTGGCTCGAGTGACAACGCAAAACCAGCCCACAAAAGGGGAGACACAGAAAAATGTCGATGCCTCCCGCACGTGCAAGGGGCCTAAAAGAGGAGCCTAGGCGCAGAAAAATGCCCACGGAACCAGGTGAACCAGGATCACGCAACATACGTAACAAAAAGAAATAAAAAATAAAAATATACGTGTCGAATTGATAACCTTCTCCTTTTTTTGAAGTCGGTTAAAAACCAAAAGCCCATTTAGTTACCTTGCCGATCAAGTAAAGTGGCATAAGTATTATTTACAGCACTCGAGTAAATGTCCATTTAAGCCATCACGGATTTGGACATTAATCAGAGCAAATGACTTTGTGATTAATGAAGCACATCATAAATCGACGTCTAGAATAGTCGAGTTTTATTAATGGACTATTCTGACTAATGCTCATGTTTAACAATGTGCTACCTAGTGAACGAATTGGACGTAGGTCTATAAAATATTGCTTATTATATTCGGATGGCGACCTAAATGTTTACATCAAAAATGTTACTGGCTAATACATTATACAGATATATCTTCGCGTAGAAATTTCTGAATATATCTCACAATTTTTCTCCATACTAAGACGTGGATGTGTCGATATGAGGAACTTCCAAGGTGTAAGTTAGGAAGTTATGCAGTCTCGTTACGGCCTTTAAATAGTTCATGCCTTAATTAAAACGGAGTCGGCCATATTACATGACGACGACGAGTAGCGCCGCCAACCAGCAAATTTAGATTAGAACGTCTTTCATAAGCTTTCACACATCCATTTCAAAGTCAAAGGGAAGGAAAGATATGAGAAACGTTGGACGTTTGGCTTTTAGAGCAAATTACGTAATGTTGTTGCAAACAGACTGTGATAATGGCTCTCTGAAAGTCGGTTAATTTACATTTCTGTAACAGTGAGTTTAAAAACATGGGAAGAGTTAGTTCTCGGAAACATTGTATCTATTTCATTGTTAACCGGAGGTACTTACTGACTAAAATGAATCTTGGTTACTCAAACAAAGTTGTTATAATATACTTATATACAATTACTGTTGTACATAGGCAAAGTACTACTACTTGCTTTGATTGCAAGATTTTTTAGCGCAAATTTAATACACCTGAAGTTATTTAATTTGTCATTAGATGCCAGATGATCCATCCAAGCAGGGTAAGGGATATTAATAAAGACGGCTGGCCAACGACGGCCCTAAAAATTTAAGAAGTTACCTTTGAAATTTTTAGGGGTATTCTCTTTGTATATAGATCGCGAGGACAACACTGCGTTATTTACGACGGTACTTAGGTACGACCAACTCCAAACTGCTGTTATAACGACCTCATAAATAGCAAGTCCAAATCTGCAAGTTAACTATTCCTTACAACATCTGAATTTCATTGGCCAACTTCCTTTACTATCTATCTCTTTAATAATAATTACCACGTACTTTGTTCGTAGTAGTGCGAAACTGGAAATTTTATTTTGTTTTTATTTGTATTTTTCGCTGTTATATTTTAGGGAATTAATTTTTTCAAGTGTTTTAAGACAAACAAAAATAATATGGGGCCACTTTAGGGGGTGAAATTTGAAAATAAAAAAAAGATCTGCAGGTTATGTCGTGTGACAATTCAAATGAAACTTGTTGTAAGAATCTTATTTTTTTGTAATTTTAATCCAAAATATTTTTGAAGTTATTTCAGAAAATAGACGAAATTAGACCACCTAGATTTTCGAATCAGTAGTCGAAGATAAGGTGGGACCTTATCTTCGATATTTATTCAGGTGCCACATTATCTTCGACTAATGGGCCTGGAACCCTTTTCTCGCACTTGAGCACTTTATTTTGTTATAAGTTACAAAGTGTCTCTTGCAAAAACAACTCTTCTCCTAAACCCTCAATTAGAAGTGAAAGTCTTAAAAGTCGGTGTAATGTTGCCGAAGCGGGCCCACGACCTTTTATGTAAATCTTTAAGGATGTGCTGGGGTTTTTAATGAAACGGCGCAATTACTTTGACGAATACTGCAGTCGTGACGTCGACCCTCCAGGAATAATGGTATTGATTTAAACAGACTGTAAATTCTCCTTATTACACCTCCCTTCTTATTTATCACCAACCAATTTAATATAGTGTAAAAATAGGACTTAAAACGCCACTCGAACTCTATTTACCTAATTGGAATGTACTGCCTTAAAATAATAAAAAGCCACTAAATAACAAATTCTCGCAAAATATACGTGTAAATTCACGTTCCGTTGTATGATGATGATAAATGTATTTGTAAAAAACAAAAAAAATATTGGCTTCTACATTAAAATGTTATTCTGCACGCTAACCATCAGTAAATTATTTTATAAGCTTCAATATGATAATAAGATATCTACAAAATGTCTTCTTCTTATTATAATAACAATCTCCCGGCCTATTATTTAAAAAGTTTCATCTAAATCTGATTTTACGATTATCAACATTATGCTTTCATAATATTGATAATTAATCTTTCAAACTCTGTAGTTAAAATTTTCCCTTATTTCAACTTGCTAATGCAAACAAATTAAAAATCCTATTTTTATGTTAATTCACGACGTAATAAAATTATGATGTTATTCATTTAACTCTGCGTAGGGAATGAAAAAGCATTGACGAATGCCTCAGTACTTAAGCGTAGAACCAGCAGAAGCCTCCTCAACGCATCTAATAAAAAAGTAGATGAGACTCCCTTACACAGCCGGAATTTTAATCAATTTTGCGGCCAATAACTGGAGCGGAGGCTAAACGAGGCGCTCTTCGCAAATTACCGCCTTAAAACTCGGACTATATACGTCAGAAACGCTCTTAAATTAAAAAAAGTGAGTTCTTTTTCTCCATTTGCATAACAGATACGATCACATAAAGAACAAAGAGAGTTTTATACGCTCCATGTTTTCAATTCAATAATTGCGTTGGAGGAAAGACCAAGTAGTAGAACTGCCGGGCCTTTGGTCCAAAAATTCTCATCATGCCTACTAGTAGTACTTATAATAACTAGTGGTAAGTCACTCGGAAATACAATACAATACTAAAAACTAGAAAATGCGCAACATACGGCCTTATCGCTAAGCAATTTTTTCCAGGCAACCTCGCTCAAATAGAAAAATGAAATATTTATTTTAGAATTACAACACATATGAGGAATACGCGCTTATAAAACCCGGGCCAGCCGCATTCATGAACGTGTGACAGCGAACAGATGTTTCGAAGTTCAATTAACAAACAGCGTATAGCTAAGATTTTCTTTTATGCTTTTTTCAGCTAGGAAAAGCATTTTTCCCACTCAAAAAATAAAGCTATTTTTAGTAGTAGTGTAAAAGGAAATACTAGCTCTACTATGAAGCTGTCTGGCCGACGCGACGCCCGCCCGCTGCTACCTGAAAAATGAGTTGCTCAAGTATTTTGACGGACTTTATTACGGTTAGTACTTAGCAGGCAATTAAGAGCCTCTAGTATTTTTCTTCGCAGACGTGGTAATTAGTTATGCGATAATTCAAAAGAGTTTTCTCCAGTCGTTCCTTTGTATTAATTAAAAGTGTCAGCATACGGTTTTGGTGCTGTGATAGCGTTTATTAGATTACGTGAGCTTTTGTTCATTGTTCCTCCTTTATTTTTCTATGTGAGAATATTTTTTTAGAAAATGAACAAATATTGTTCGTTTGGTTTCGCATTTATGGTTTTTTAAAAGGAAATTTAAATATATTTTCAGCTTGTGCTTTATAAATGTATTCAGTATTGCCGATTTTTCATTAATGTTGTATTTTTTTTTGGTATATTTTTCCCTTCGTTCGCTGAAGGGCAACTTCGTTAAAAGGCAACTTCGCTAAACGGCAACTTCTTTTATTCACTCTCACATATTCATTAAACGCCTGCATTGATTGTTGTATGTGTGCTTATCGATATCCATCCATACTTATTACAAAGGCCTCCTGCGCGTAAATTTTTGTCTGCGTGTTATAAACTTCAACACATGTAGCGCATTTTTCTTAAAGGTTTAAATTTTATTTGCTTAATTTCAATTATTGTTTATTGTATTTACAATCAAATTATTATGATACATGAAGGCTATACTCATATAATTAAAGCTGTAATTAAATTGTTGGGTCATATAATCAAATTAGCAAATCTTGTTAAAATAAAATGTAATTAAAATATTTAGGCATTTTCTAGCAGTACATATACCACAGTAAATTCAAGTTCAAAGTCGGTAAGGGCCGCTAGTTGATGTTGTTTTTTATGGTATAGTAAAGAAAATGAAAAACAATTTCAATACCATGAACGAGAAAGAACATAAAATTCCACTCTATTGAAATGCACCCTGTCCTCCTTCATACTATTTATGCTAAAAATAATAAAAAGGCGGTAAGTAAAAAAGTCTCGTAAAATATATTATATTATATTACTTACTAGACATATCTATGAGTAAAAATGAGCCAATATTACGTATTGTTGTTATAAAAAATATAGATAATAAATGAGTACGGTATTGATATATTGACGTTTTTATATCGTACTTATGATGGTAAGCAGTAAAACTTGCGTAAAACCACGCCTCCCATATATTGTTTGCAGCCAATTTTTACCATTCTGTTTATAGACATTGTGTAAGTTTTGTATGCGATAAATTTTTACAGCGTCATGTCAGGGCTATCAAAGGCACATGTCGCACAAGTCATGCATTTTTAAATAAATGAAATATATCTTTCTTCATGACCATTCTTATATATATTTTTAAACCTTGTCTACCGAGTACAAAATAATGATTATTTTAACCTAGGGGTTGAATTAGGGTACAGATGGAAAACACTTATTTTCTATATCTACGTTAAGGATATTAATTTACTTATATTATACATTAAAGAGTTAATCTTAAAGATAGTAGCTTCGATATTTTTGATAGTCAAAAATCTGTAAATAGGTACACATTTTTAGTTTTCACAGAATATAATAGGAGCATAATACCTGCTCATAACCCATTTTTTGGTGTGTTATGTGTGTATATGAAATGATAAAGAATAATATAAAATATTATTCCACAGAAAGCACTAGCTAAGTTGTTAATTATTAAAATTATGATGTCTAGATAAAGAAGTTTTCATATGAGATATCTACAATGATGTTTTAAGGCAAGCATCGTCATCATCATTGTCGTCAGTTTTTAAAAACCTATGCTGAGCAAATATAGTTAAAATGTATCCTATCTTTGTTTACTCGGACCTCCCTAGTCTGTTCGCTGTCCCAAACTTATATGTATTTGTCTAGATATTCACAAATTAATATCATTTTTCATTTGTTCCAGATTAATCTTGGATCCACCACGCCAACCGCACCCGGACAAAAGGACAGCCCAAAGTGGAATAGTTCCATTTATATTCCAAGTTTGTAGGCGGTCACGGTAACGAAAGGCAGGTGTCACGCCGTGACCATGCGGGGGGGAGGGGGATAGCATGACAGAAACTGCCACGGCGGCCTAATGGCGCTAGTGCGCCGGATATTAGGCGACGCCCAGGTATGTATTTCAACTAGGTTTAGTAAATTTTAATTAGTACCTATAGTTACAGTATCACAGCAATACATTCCGACTACAGTTTACAGAATGATTGGTATATAATGTTACTCTTAAAAAAACAATTTTATAAATATACACAAAAGTATTAGTAAGTATTGGTGAATTGAAAATATCCTGATTAACCAGTTTAACTATTGTAAAAAGCGCACTGGAAAAAATATCCTGTACCATTGTGACATCACAACATAAATAGGTGGTGATGCACGATGGTACAGGATATTTTTTCCAGTGCGCTTTTTACTAGTTAAAATAAAGCTAGCAAAATTATTTCAGGTTCATTCTCACTTGTACCATTAAAATTTATCCCATGGTGCTACTGCCACCGTTAAAGTTCGTTCTAATACGTACATCTACTGATAGTACCATGGGACAAATTGCAATGGTACTAGTGAGATTAAACTTTCAGCTAGTCAACGACAAATTTGCGTAACAACGTCAAAAAACTAACACCTACATACCTACAGTTTGATAAAATAATTACAAAGTAGGCACACTTACACATGCAGTTTGATAAAATAATTAAAAAGTAGGCATACTCACACATGCCTGTCAATCTCATCACGACATTTTGATCAAAGAATATCGACAACGTAATCATCCCAACCCTATCCTTGCATGATTAGCGAACACACGTTTCAACCCAATATAACAGGGAGGCACTCAAACCACCTGACATGTAAAAGGGACGTACTGACATCAACATGCGATCCAATACCGATTAAACCCATAAACTCGATGGAATTTACGTGGCTATCGACCGATAGCCACCTGCATTCCGCTTACCATTAATTACAAAGTTGAAATCGGTCTAAAACGCCGATTAAAGTAACTATTACGTCAAATTGTACTGAATTACGAAACGATGAAGGGAGCTTAGATTAATAGGACCAGATAAGGCTTCGTTGATGGTCGAAGTGTTATTGCTTGCGTATTGTACGTCTGTCTGAAATTGACGTTATTTATGATTATGATGTAGGTATACCAAATACCTAATATACATGTATCAGCCATATTCAAATTAAAGTCTTTAGAAGATGCGTTATTACGTCTTTATCCCAAATCAAGCATACAGAGCATTTTGGGTCTTGCAGCTTTAAGCAGACAGAGCTCAGGGCCACAAAGTCCCAAAGGCCACTTTAAGAGCAATGGTGGGCGAAAATGTGAAAAAAAGAATCAAAATAGTGATGGGTTGTAAGCCGCATCGCCTATTAAATATTAATGATTTTGAAGTAATGGAACTAAATTTTAAGGGTTAACAAATAAGGTGGATTTCACCATATTGTGGAAATAATCAAAACTAAATTTATTGCCATCAATTCAAGTCCACTAACTTGTTTGTTGAAGTAAACGAAAATAACTATATGTAAATAAGTCCATGACTACCTCTCCTTCAGAAAAATGCATAGAACTTTCAACCTCGGACGTGGTTTTATTATACTTTTCGTAAATTTCATGTTATTTCATATAGAGAATGTACCGAAATGCCTCAGGAAAGTTCATTAGCGTTCAGCTGAGATTTTTACTGCGTACTTAACTATTACTACCTAAAGTCCACATGCTGATATTAAAACCACTTTCATGCAGATTACAATAATAGTAGCTGCAATAAAAGCGGTAATGGATTGCCACTTAGCCGCTGCTAGCTATGGTTCGTGCTAACTAGTTATTAGCTTAATTAGTGTGGTAAAACACCCGTAATTACCATGTCGACTTTTTTATACTATCCTAAGTTAAAATTTACATTAGTATAATTTATATTGATTTTATTGGGCTTAGGTAAACATTAAAGCAACACATGTCTTTTTTATCATAAATTTGATGTAATGAATTTATACTTACACAAATCATTATTAACACAAATCAAACTGACGAAATATTACTTTGAACTTTCTTTATGTTCTATCTTAACTTTAAACTTTGGATATTTCCAATAAAATAATAAAATCAGTAGGTAATAACCTAGTAGGTATAATTTTAAGTTGCGTGATGAATAATTGGAGTAAAATTTGAGCTAGTATAAAGTTGCGTGGTTAAAAATGAGAATAAAATTTGCGTTGAATTGTTCTGGTGCTATTGATTAGGAGCATCCATGATCATTTGTCTACTTTTGTAATCTAGCATCTCATATTTACAAAGAAAACTCAAAATTTCCTGTGTATTTTAACAAATTCCGTAATCAGAATGCCGGTGTACTACGGAGGATTTGTGGTAGGCCCTCAAGGGGGGAATACTGCATATACGCCCAGTGTCCGTGCTCGTCTGACATGCCAGGATATTACTGTCCTGGGCCAGAGCTGTGCTGTCACTTATCTTGTTAATAATGTCAGATTTGGTAGCTAGTCACCTATTCGTCCTTAACAATTAAATAGGAGCAAGTAGATAGCTCTCGCGTTTTGTTAACACTTGTAATAGACAAAAAAAAACTAGCATTTATTCATATCAAAATGCATCGAGCGAGATAGATATCGAGCGGAATGCATAGATAGATAGATATACTCGTTTTAACACTTTTTAGGGTTCCGTACCCAAAGTGTGCAAACGGGACCCTATTACTGAGACTCCGCTGTCTGTCCGTCTGTCCGTCTGTACGTCTGTCCGTTTGTCCGTCTGTCCGTCTGTCACAGGGCTCTATCTCTTGAACCGTAATAGCTAGACACCTGAAATTTTCACCGGTAATATATTACTATGATCACTATAACAACAAATACTAAAAATAAGATAAAGTTAATAATAATTAAAGGGGGTCGTCATACAAGAAACGTGTTTCTTCAGCGTTTTAAAAACATTGTACGGTGGTACGGAACTTTTTATGTACGAGTCCGACTCGCACTTGCCCGTTTATTTTGTTAAAACGAGTGTGTATTATTTTTGGTGTAATTTTTGCTCAGCAGATATTTATCTTTTTTGTAGTAAGACGGAAAATGTTAAGCAAATGACCTACACGCTAGAGTCAGCCGACATAGCTCCAGATCTAAAACACCAACAAAATAATCGTTACATTAGTCCCTCTTTCAGGCGAAACTCCGTAAAATGGTTGATGAGCAAGTGTCGGTTGGGGCCCGGGTGGAGACCGAAGAGCCCGAGCCAGCCGACCCTCTCATCACGCCAGCCAGCTCGGCCCTCGAGAGATCCGACTTGGACCCCAGGCCTATACCGCCAGAACGAAGACTTCTGATAGGAACGTTGGACAAACGAAACGGTTCCTTGAACGGGGATAAAGAAGCAACGCTAAACAGGACAGCCAGGCTCTCTATAAGAAACGGAAAAGATAATCCCTTTTTAGTAGGTATGTATTAAAATGGACTAGGTTAAATCCATCCGAACAAACACTACTATCAGCATGCTGTAATAAAAAAAGGTATTCTCTTCCCGCGATGGCCCAAGACTACGTCACGAATGTCACGATAAGTGTTACCACTGATTGTTCTATTCAGTAAATTTAAGGACTTACTCAACTTTAACTAACTTCACTATTTTGTTTATCGTGTGATTCATCAGTTTAATTTTTTTTTCATAATTATTCTTTCATAATTGGTTTATTAAGTTAAAATATGCATTTTGCTCGGTTAATGTGGCAACGCTCCCAACTGATGACGTATTCTTGGGTCAATCACGTGACCCAGCTGCCACAGGAAGATAATACCTTGTTTTATTATACCATGACTATAGGGGCACCTTACATCGGATGCCTTGTAGGATTTTTTATGTGCTTTTGCAAAAATCGTATTGAAAGATACAGATGCATAGAAGCCATTTAGAAAAAAATCCTTAATAGTCGATCGATTACACATGAACGTTCTAGTTGCAGTCCGAATACTCAGCAATTCAAAATGAACATAAAATTAAACAAATAGAATTTTATTTTTGTATTAGTTACGTATTAATTTAACTTCTATCAATAAAAAACAATTTCAAATCTCTGTCTTTAATATTATTTCTATTCGTATGCTCCAAATAGTCATTGTATTTCTAAGTCAAAAACAATTTCTTTGTGGTCTCAATGGCTTCATATATGCGAATGTGATTTTCATAACTTTGTAGAATATCGCAGAGCATTTGTACCCGAACAGCACATTGCTCTATTATTAAATGAATACGTTCTCTAAACAGACTTTCTCGACTATTTCTGTTTCTTGGCTGACGTAAATGTACGTTTGATTTTCATTACACCTGCATATTACTCGGTAAAATTGTTAGTTTATTATTTCTATTTTAGTCAAAGTAAAAGATTATTTTCTTTTTACCCCACTACGGTAAATCCAAGAGGAATGGTAATGATTGAGCAATGTAGCTTGTTAAACTTTCACGGTTATAATAATCACGGTAAATATCCCGTTTTATTTCATACTAATGATTGAGCAGACTAATCAAGTAAAAGAGGAGCAAATTTTGAGCTTAAAACAGAAATACTTAGTACAAAATCTTATCAGCCATTTTTTTTGTCTCCACTGCAGGAGCACGACCCTCTCTGTACTGCCAGATCCATATATTAGCCAGAGCATTCAGAGGATTTGGCTTACACTCTTCACGCTGGCCATACGGGTTGGAGAGGTCACACTGATGTTTATAAGCTTTGTTCAGCTTGTGTTCCCTAAGTCGCCTTCTACGACATTCACGGGCAGAATTGGAGTGGTCCTATTCTACTCTGCCGGAAACCACTCGGCGAAGTACAAAATAAATAAAAACAAAGCCCATAAAAATCAATTTATTGGAATGAATTTTTTAACGCAGTTTGGGGTAGGTATCTAAAACTCGATATGTTTCACAGACGATGACAATAAAGAAAACCAAGCGAATGGAAAACTAGAATCACCTGTAAAATGGTCAACACAGAACGGCAGCGACAGTGGCACGTACGCTGAGATCGGTACTGGTGGCAACAGTAACACGAGTGAGAGGAATGTTCTGGATCCTGCAGATAGCTCGGAAGAGGAGGTGCCTTTGCCTGATGCGACCTCGCCGGGCAGGAGTAGTGATGGACCTGAACCACGAGCTGATATCACTGCCACACTTGATGGAGGTAAGCACGAATACTTTTTCAAATATGCAATTAGTATGGACGCAATCGTTGTATTTTCTAAAGAGTATGTTGCATTTCGGCACAGGCCGGAAACTCCTAAGGTACGCGCAATATGCGTCACCCAGGCGTCCCCGTTCCCCGTCCCCGCACCTCTCCCCCGTTTTCGCCTCGATTTCTCACGTTGGCCGTCAAGAACCGGGGGAGAGGTGCGGGTGCGGGGAACGGGGACGTATATTGCGCGTACCTTAGAAGAGTCCCTTCTGTTTACTCTTACTGTATTCTGTGATTTCGGTAAGGCTCACTAGCCTACATCTATGTCACTTGCCTTAAAATTATGGTTAAACAAATTAATAAAAAAGAACACTATCTTTAAATGATAAGCTATTAATGTCCAAATATAACAGTAATTTTTGTAAATTAATTGTTTATAAAAGTTTTTTTTAATTGTCATAATGACCGTAATAAACTTACAGCCAGACACGAATTCAAATAGAAAGTAATTTGTTATTATCAACATTTCATCTATGGTGCATTCACATCGCAGTTACTTTTTGTAGAACACCGTTTCCAAGTGTTACTGAGCAACATCCTATAGATACTCGTAGTTAACAAGTTATTTATTGTTAGTATATGATATGCTAACGTGTTAGTCATGTTGTCTTAATTTTGAAAACAGTCAACATTCTCTAACAATCGATGACATTGTTGCTGAAAGTTACAACAAATAGTAACAAGTAGCCAGAAAAGTTACAGTTTTTTATAGGGTTTTTAGGCATTTAAGATGCAGTACTAACGTACTCAAATTCACTACAATTCAAAGTCCTGCTCACGTGGAATTTTTTCACCAATTCATAATTAATTATTTAATTTGAGTAAAGTTACAGTCGTACCTAATGTTAACGTGTTGCACAGTGTTGCTCTACATAAGTTAACTGCGGTGTAGATGCACAAAACTTTCGTAGTACGATTATTATTATTATCGGTACGCTTTTTAGCTACGGGTCCATGGGGACCCGGTCCTTTTAGGCGTTCATGGGGCCAAAGCCAACATGAAGAGGCCTTTTAGTACCTTTTTATCTAAAAAATGAGATGGCTGCATCTATGGAGGTCTATCCCTTAATATACCATTGAGATGCACTAACGGACAATCTTTCATAGCTGCCGAACTATTGCCAGGGAGGGATTAACTTGGTTTGGGCTATGTGGATGGGATGTTAGTGGATCGGATATATTACGATAACAAGTGTTATTGTATATATAAAATTATAAAACTAGTAAAAATATAGTAGTGATATACAGCTAAGGATGCAATCGGGATCAAGATCAAGAAGATAACAGTGCAGTGGTCAAGCTATGGCAGATGTCTTAAAAGGCTGCTTGAAAAATCTGATACCACTGTTGAGCACTCACACTCGAGAAATAAAACAAATAGGAGGAAAAATAAACTCATTCTATCACTATAACTATTATAACGCTTATTTCAATTCAGAGTAGTGCTGACAGCAGCGTAAGAGTTTCCAACTAAGCAGAACTTAATCGGCAAACAGACATGTCGTCTCACTAGTTAGGAACAATTATCTTCTGTTACATAATTCCAAACAAACACTTGTTTGACAAGTTTTACCTTTCCCTGCGAACCTTAAGTTTATTCTATCTACATTTGGATTTATTCATTAGTAAAGGATATTGGCGAATTGTAGTAGGTAGTCGTAGGGAAGGAGAGAATAAACTTAGGGTTTCTTTAGATATTGGTGAACGTGACCTGGTCCGCCTTTCAACATCCCGTTTGTAACATAAACTCAAAAGGTAAATTGTACGAAATCATAATAACACTATTATTATTAAAACATAATTATCACCTCTTTATCTCTAAAGGGATAGACAGAGCCTAGGGCCGTACGACCCGTACGCTATGTTCCTTCCTTTCCGGTCTGGAAGAAATGAAAAAATGTAGCATGTATTAATAAATACATGCTACATTTTAATCAATATTTATAACTCTTTATTATTCCTAAGTAAAAAAACAATACTTTTAACAAATGGTAGACTTAACGTTAAGAGCATTTTCTCCCAGTCAACCATAACGATAAATGAAATAAATTGTTCAGCGCAAAAATCTAAATTGATCCATTATGAATAACGATTTAATAAATACTACTACTCCATATAACATATTAAGAACATATACATAAAACTTTACATTACTACATACTATATATCAGAATAAATATCTACCTATACAATACGTACTATTAAACCTACAAATATACATAACCTACATGTATATGTTGATGAGAATTTTGAGAACTTAATGATGACGACTTTACGAAGAAAGGGAGTTCAAAAGAGCGTGAACTTTCCTTTTAAAAGAGAATTTGGTAGAAATTTCTCTGACGTCAACGAGCAAAGCATTGCAGAGCCGTGAAGCTTGAAGAAAGAAGGAGTTAGTATTCAATTTATCCGGAAAAGAGGTATACAAAGTTGACGTGTCTCATTAGAACGCAGTTGTCGATTATGAGTGTTTGAAAGATAATTGAATTTACATTTTAAATATTCAGGATAGATATAAGAATAGAAAAAAGTGTACACGGTAACCGAAGTTCCCTGCCTGCATGCATCTACCAGCTGCTTCTCTCCCAAAAATAGAAAGAAAAAAAAACTTTATTTGGCCACATACAAAATTATAACTATAATAGAAGAAATATGCTGAGTTGCACCGACAGAAGCGTAAAAATTTTCGACTAAGCATGAACTTCATTAGCAAACTACATCCGTCTCACTAGTTAGGAACTATTATCTCTTGGATTACAGACTCCAACACAAACACTAACGAGTTTACCTTTTCTTACAAACATTTATTTAGTTCCGTATATTTTTGGATTTGTTCATTAGTAAAGGATGTAGCGAGATTATTGTAAGAGAGAGTCAATTTCAAAGTTATATTTATATATTCATGAAATACGAGTAGATAGACCTCGACTAGTTAGGTATCTCTTGGATTATAGACTCAACACAAACACCACCGAGTTTACCTTTTCTGATGAGCCTTAAGTTTATTCCGGCTGGGAAATCAGCAAAATAAATTTGGAGCTAATTTTAGATGTTGATGAATTGCCAAAGAGAGCTGTAATCTTATCGGAGAATAAATTACGTAGGTACTTTTCTCAAGATAATTTATATTTAAGTAAGTAGATTTTAAAATATATTTATAAAATGATAGATTATATAGATTATAAAATGATCTTTCTATCGAAAATAATATCTTGGTCTTTGTGAAAAACCAACCACTTTCATTAAAACATAGATATGAAAATAAGTCTGATTTATATGTATATTGGGTTCATATTCCAATAATGTACAGGTACTGAGTTCATAATATGGCGGCTATAGTATGTTTGTTTATTTTATAGAATTTCAGAGAATTAACTGTATTATTTACAACAAACGCTATATATAAGTTTACCTAACTGAATTCAGTTCTAAAGAATAACGTTCGCAAGTGGAAATTACAGCTCTGTTATTTCCTGTTTGTATTTATGAAGTTCGTAGAACCAGCGAAGTAAAGAACTCAAAACAAATTAAATTATTCTTGCACTTTACTCTTGCCAGTTACTTTCCTAGTATATTTTGCAGAATTTGACTTGCTAACTCAATAGAAAATATAGAACATGCGATGTTTTCACTTTATACAACAGATGATATAGTAAATAGATTACAGATAGATATGCAACTACGAATTTTTTTTTTAAACGTGACTGTGTTTTGTAAATCGCTTTAGAAGATTAACATGAAACAAAATATAAAAAAGTTACAGAGAGAAATGGAAAATATATAAAACTGTGGGTTAGTTTTACATTGTAAATACGAGACAAGGTTCAAACGAAGAAACGAAGATACAAACCTTAAACAGAAGGTCCTTTCATGTGCACTATAGCTTAGGTGTTGTATCTATACATATTGTTATCTATTTATTTATACATAAAAAATATACGAGTAGTATCGTTTAGTTAGTATCCCATGATACAAGTTTAAACTTACTTTGGGGCTAGTGCCATTAGTGTGATTTATCCTTATCTATTTATTTATTTAACTTTATAAACAGTACTTAATCATCATAAATTACGTAAAACTGTTGTAAATCGTACGATTTCTGGTGGATTAAAGATTATTAGTGATATGTACTGTACACACCATGAGATTGTCATGGGAACAAAATGACGAAAACTAAATTTAATAAAAGAGACCTCTAAAGGAATCGTGTTGTCTATTTAGTATTCATATTAGAAGTTGACGGTGTTGTTCAACCACTAAAGCCAACTTATAGTAAGGCCCCGTCAGTTCAGAGCCAAGAATACTGTGTGTTTTAGAAAAATCACTGTAAATAAACTAATACAGTATATTTCTCAAAAAAATTACAATAGAATCTAAAGGCTTTTCTACAGACACTCATAATATCCAAAACATGTTTGAGCATTTTTGGCTCCATAGAAAAAAATCACAAACATACCTCTAAATTTGCCTAAATTTATCTTTAATAAAGATATTTTATACAATCACCTTTTTTATCTGAAAATTATATATTGAATGTTGTGGGTGTCTGTTAAAAAGCCTTAAAATTCCTATGTATTTTTTTGAGAAATAAACTGAAGTAGTATAATTACAGTGATTTTTCCAAAACACTTACAGTATTCTTTGCTCTGAACTGACGGGGCCTTAATAGAGCAGCCACGGAAAAATAAAGCATTCGAAGACCCGCTACACGCCTTGTGAATACATCCATACATGGTTCGTTCGTCCTTGCTGACTGTTTTCCGTGTTAATGAGCTCCAGCCTTGAGAAAAAGCTTGTTGTTCCACTTTTTTACTTAATATCAGCAAGAGCGAGCAACCAAGCAAAAAAACTTCGAGTCTACTTTGACTATTTAACTGTATTACAAATGTAACAGGCGGATATAAACCATATAGGCTTTATCTACCAGTCAGTACCCGTGTAGTTCCGGGTTAGAATAGGACGACTTTATCTCTTCCTGTGGATGTCGTAAGAGGCGACTAAAGGACTAAGGACTTAGCACAAACATCTCGTGCTACAATTGCATTACCAAGGAAGGTTAACGTCAGGTAGCGGCCGGTTGTAAAACTTTTCGCACAAACACATTTACAAAAAGGGTTGACGTCAGACAGGCGGCCAATCATCATCAGCGGCAAATCATTTAAACAGTTCCAGCTGTTTCTTCTCTACTTCGCTAGGTCTTTGGCATCCTTGGGTGATCATTGACATGCGTGTTATATTTGGAGAAGAAAAAACGGGAAAGCACACCTCGGGCTCCAAAGCAGCACAGCTGAGGATGCAACCGTAAACGCGAAGAAAAAGAAGGTTTCATCTATCAGTCAACCTACTGGTGATGTCGAGAAAAAGAAAACTGTGCAATTTGTATAGTGAAACAATAAAGTTGTAGTAAATAAATAAATGCTCGAAGGAAACGTTAAAAGGTTGTAAAGCCAACTTAATAGAACAGCCACCGGAAAATACAGCCTTGGCAAAGTTCCGTGCCTTGTGAATGCGCCGCCACACATTGTTCGCTCGTCTTTGCCGACTGTTCTCCGTGCTAATGAATGCTCTGGGGGATAATATCGTTTGTACGGCTGTACCGCTTTCTTAGTACATATTTGATGTTTAGGTATTGCTTTTATTGTTCAAACTGAATGCAAATATCTTGGATTTGTCACGTCTCGTAAAGATATTAATTAAAGAATTTTGATTCCAAATGCCGCTTGTATTCGCAGCCTCAAATTTAAAGCTATATAAGTTCAATATTGTATTATTAAATCGTTGAAGCACCTAGAGCAGCTACAGGAAAATAATAGACACATTTTCTGTGATTTATCAAGGCGTAATTCATTGTTCTGAAAAACTGGTTTGCCTTTTGAATAACTAGATATGAGAATAAAATTGAAGTAGCATTTTGAAATGAGAAAGAGATGGACTAGAGGAAAGAAAAAACATCTTAATTTATCCTTTGATAAATAAGACTCTATTTTATGTTTGAAACGGTAAAGGTACATGCTTTACACTGTCACGTTTTTATTCCTCATGGGGCAGAGCATTTTAGGTTTCGCGGTTCTAAGCAGACAGAGCCCAGCTCAGGGCCGCAAGACCCAAAGGTCACTTTAGTCTAATGGTGAGGGAGAAGGTAGAAAAAGGAATGAAAATTGTGATGGGATGCTGGCCGCATCGCCTATTAACATGATTCGCATTTTCACCCATTCCCTCGATCAGCTTTTACGATCTGCGCGAAAAGATAAGCAGCTGGTAGGTATTTTGTTAGTTTTTTTTCTGGGAAGACCACACGGAAGAGACGGTAAAGTGACACAGAACAATGTTACACAGTCTTGATAAAGTAACACCACGCTCTATCTACTTTTAGTGTTTGCCATAAGAATGCTTCCATACCACAGTTCACGTTGCGGACTAATGAGCACCAGCCTTTGGGAATAAGCTCATTTGCCAACTAACTGCACAACCAACTTCTAAGAAAGAAACTTTCCGCCATCTGTTGTAATTTGTCATTTATTTATTCGCAACCTTTTAATTAGTACGTGGCAATTTGTTTAAAAACTTTCTTGGTGAAAACTTTGCTTTAGCACTCTGTTAATTTTGAGTTAATTTAAATATTTGGGTTTCTCAAAATGTGACGTAAATTAAAGGGGAAAATTTGAACTTACATATTTAAGTGAAGAATTTTTCACGTATACCTACCAAGATTTCATTTTCAGCTCTTATTCCTTTTAGAAACAGTTTGGTTTAACAGCCAGTACTTCCGGTATTACGTACTTTAGTCGGTAAATGAATACAACTTCTCTAATTTAATAAAGTGCATAGAAAATAGAACAGAATATTCAAGAGATACATAACATAAAGTCCGTTCCATCCATGCAACGTCTTATTTCCCTAAGGATTTTCCACGATGGAATATTGGTACAGTTCACAAGGATTGCTAATATATCTCTGCAAATAATTTCCTGGTTATTGGCTAATCCTATCCTCATTTCTTTTCTTTTCTGCCAACTTTCCACCCGTCCGTACTTTTATTGATACGAGCTGCCAGCAGCACGTTCAGCGATTTATCAGGTGAAATTAAGGGCAGAATAATTACGGACGGGGAAGTCAGGCTTGGAAGTTGATATATCTATTTTACTATAGTTATATAATGGCTCTTGTACATGTTGCGCTGCGAATGCATCGCCTTGCCACTATAATCAACATACTAGATAGGTTTTGTTTGTTTGATTGTACAAAATACAAATAATTACAGATCGAATAAATACATTTACATTTTAGTTTAGTTTCTTTTTATTTTTTTTTATTTTTATGGAAATTTGTTAATATCAAATAATGTTTATTATTAAATATATAATAAAACATAAAAAATATAGAAAAAAAACTTGTACAAATCTTTTCCAGATCTTTTCCAGTCGAGCAAAATTTGGAAAGGACACAAACTTTGAAATTGAACTACTATTAATTATGGTTTATTTGAATAGTAGATAATGGCACCTGAATGCATCTGCCTGTATTACTAAATCTGAAACCACTATTTTCTTTTACACATTAGCGAAAGAACTGTGAGCAAGAAAACAACATTTTATATACAAATTAGACCTAAATACATGGTAAAGACACACAAACCAAATTGTTTTGGCCTTTTATAAACGCGTTTAAATGAGTAGAAAACTTTGGACAAACGCACTTGGCCACAGTAAAGAGACCATAATTAAAAGGATGCCGTGCACACATGATGTCGGTGTTCTCCGTGCTTTACGCGTGAAACTACGGGTAATTGATTTGCGTGGGAGGTCTTTCTGCGGAACTTTGTCGTCATTACGGTATACTTACTAAACGTAGTGAGGTTCATCAAAGTAGGACGCGTCCAATGGGCCGATCACCTTAAACGAATGAAGGGTGGTAGATTTCCTACGCGCCACCTTAATGGTAACACCGATAGGAGAAGACTCCCAGCAGAACAAACCTCAGATAGCTGGATAGAGTACAACAAAGCCTAAGCACTTAGAGTTAGGAATTAACGAGAAAAAGCCGAAAGCAGAATTTGCCAGTCCAAGACCACATTAGTGCACAAAATTAATAATGCTGATGATATAACAATTACTTATAGCGCCTCTTTTAGCGGCCAAACAGTAAATTAAAAAATATCGAGATGGCATATGCGAACAGCTGGCCTTACATGTTGAACAAAACATTAGCCAACGTGTACCAAGCTATATAAAAATGGCGTCGAGCGCACCTGGTGTTGGTGTTCCCTGTGTAACATACGGCCAATCGATTTGTCTGCGGGGCTTTCGTGACTGGAGGAACTTTGCCGTTATTACGATGTTTATGTTCCCATAACCGATACCTTTTATATGACTGTTGAGTCACTTTACCACTTTTTCATATTATAGGATGCCACCTAATAACGTTGGTAAAAGCCAACAGTATGAAATTAATATAAAGTTGGAAAGTATAACAAATTGGGGATTAAGTCAGAGTTGATTTATGTTATGTTATTTTACAAAGAGAGTTTAAACGTTGTACCGCTTAAAATTTTCATTAGAAAGCATGTTTGTGAATTTAATATTACTTTTAACTGCAACGTTCTGCACCGGTGATTCTTTTTTTAAATAAATTAAAAATTACGGTTAGATAAGAAATAACTATATATCTAAAGAAAAAAATACAATTTAAGCTTATACCAATAAACACTATAAACAAAACCTAAAAAAAAAATATAGTCTAAATACAATTATTTATAAATTTTTAAAAATCAAAAAGATTTTGACCATGTGACGTAGTGCCAAAAACGCTGACTGCGTTTCCTTCTAGCTATGCTTATTCGTTTAGCAAAGAAGCAGCCTCCCCATTTGTCTAAGTAGCAAATTACAATTTTCATTATTAGGATGTTTGCATAAAAAAAATTCTCACTATTTCCGTATCAACAGAAGCTGCGTCCCCGGGCGGGCGCTCAGACCGGTCGAGGCAGGAAGAGATCTTGGCATCCCCTGGGATGCTCTCTGCTGCACAACTAGCCAGGAGACTGAGGATCGAGAATGAGCGATTACAGGTATTACGATAGTGAAGTTTGTATATATAGAAACCACAATATGTAATGTAGATTTGGTTTTTATCAACCACCCCTGTAGTATCATTTTTATGATTTATGAACTTACAGAGTCATACTGTCTGTCTATCCGTTAAAGAAAGCTGAAGACCGAGAAGTTTGTCCTAAGCTCTACAGACAAGGCTCTTTTAAATAAAAAAAGAAGGTCTTATGTAGTTCTATGTAATCTAAATCTAATGTATTATGTAATCTAACTATAATCAATTTATTTTATGTAGGCGGAACTAACGCGAGTTCGTCGGTTGTTGGTGGCGGCTGCAGAACGAGGTGAAGCTGGAACGGCTTTGATAGAAAGGGCGAAGGGAGAGGGTGGCCAAGAAACCCCAGCACTGGACCCTCAGCAGTTAGAGAAGGAGCTGCTATTGGCAAGAGAAGCTGTAAACTGTAAGCGCTTATGTTTTAGTTGGATGTGTACAATACATGCCTTTAATGTTATTAATACGTGATTCTTCCTTTTTTAGCCGTGTAGCTAGTGATGTGCCGTTCTCGGGAACGTTCCCGTATTTCTAGGGTATGTTACGGAATATTGGATGTATGTATTTGTAATATAACCATATCAAGTGATGTATTTACGTTAGTAAAATATATTTATAGTGATTCTTCTTTGCTGGTCTGGGAGAAAAGAAAAAACATAGAATGTACCAGCTGCTTCTCTTCCCGTGCAGATCGTAAAAGCCGATCGAGGGAATGGGCGAGAATCTGAATCATATGAATAGGCGATGCGTTTAGCAACCCATCACTATTATGATTTCCCTTTTCCTTCTTCATGCCCACCATTACGCTAAAAGTGGCCTGGGCTATACCGCCCTTGGCTCTGTCTACCCCGTTAGGGATAAAGACGTGTTAGTGTATCTGTATCTGTATCTGTGTATTTATAGTGATAAAAAATATGTCTGATAAATAAACTGGGGAATGGGAACGGCACATCACTACGTGCAACTCAAGCTAAAAGTCATGGTAACTATCTAGCAATAATATCAGCACCTTTCATTTTTTTACGATCTGTATACTCATAATATCAAAAATACAAAACTTTGCAGGATTGGATGTTTGTTGCACTTTCAAGCCAAAAAAACGGATTGGAATGAAATTTAGCATGTAAAAAGCTTATCTATTACCTACATAAGTACGTAGTTACACAGGATACATTTTATTTAAAAAAAACCGTCCAAGTGCGTGTCGGGCCACGCGCAGTGTAAGGTTCCGTAGTTGCGAAAGCCTGCTTACAGCTCACGCCTTACAGTTTAACGACTAAAAACGTCTTATAAGTCGACAATAACTCATGAATTCGTAAACCCTACTTAGCTTTAAAAGTTTTCCTTCTAACTTCGTTATATCTACTGACGTGATTTTTTTCACGTGTCCTTCCATAAATAAGTACCCTTTGACGATGAACAATGCCAAAGGCTATATAGTGACTGGTAAGTTTCAAGTAATCTGGACCTATCTATATGCTGGGTCTAATAACTCACAAAAGCAAAAAATTCTATTTTGCAACCAAACTTATTAGATTGTCACATTTTACAGGTACTAAAGAATTTTATTCAAGCGAAAACTACTATACAATAAAAATAAATTATCCGAACGTTTACGCTACCCGCTACACTCGACTTTATCGTCAATAACTTATGAAATATGGCTGCTTAACAATAATCCTTCCGATCCTATAAAAGTAGCCAATTTGTTGAGTGCGGCTCATGACCGCTTGATGCGGGAAAGAAGTAGTAAGCCGACGTTTTGATAAACTATAGTCATAATATTCTGAGTACCTGAGCTCGACTGTTTGGCATCCCGGTCACGTTCCTGTAGGGCGTGCTACCGTAACTTTGCCTGACAGTCTCACTAACATCATTACCCTGACGAAAAACGAAGACGGTGTAACTAAATAAGTATACCTATTTTAGTTCATATTTGCTCGCGTCTCGCGAACGATATTGTTGTTTATAGTGTCCGACCGAATATTCGGTTTCGGTTTCGGTCGAGTTTCTGCAAAAAAACGGGGTTCGGTTTCGGCGGCAAACTACGACTGAAACCGAAACTGCATTCGGGAGTTTTCGCGCTGTGCTCGGTCATGTTCAGCACCAACGAGATCTATGTACTTACGTACTAGAGAAGACGCCACATACAACAGTAGTGTTCTATTCATCATAGGCTATCACTGTTCACCTCACATTAGTCACTCGCTAGCAATACGCGCATAATACACTCCACGATTCATTAAAGAAAACACTGTCAACTTAGTCAAAAATGCTTTGGTGCGTGTTGAGATACTGCACTAGTAATTCAAAGAATAAAGCAAAATATAAAGGAATAACTTTTCATCGGTAAGTAACTAGATTTCATTGATTGAAAATTAAATACGGACTGCCAAATTTCGGCTGCCATAATGTATGAAGTGAGTGAATGATCTGTCAACCGATTGAATAATTCGTCATAGACTAACAAAACAGAAGTGAAATGTAGACATCATAAATATGCCTACATTTCACTTTCTTCATGGATGCATCGAAAAACTATTTGTTTGCTACTCAGTTATTAATGTTTGTAAAACGTTTAAAAATGTTTATATTTATAATTTTTATCTACATATGCTATAAATGCTTTACAAAAGTTTCCTAAAATCCTATAAATCCTTTATAAAATTAATTCACATCTCGTAACGTCTCACTAGAACCTCCGAGGGCTCAAAAGTTTTGTATGTGGGGGCTGTACCCCTACATTCTGTTACAAAAACCTACAAAATTTCTGAGCCCTTTGAGGTGCCCCGCGCAACTTGAAACTACTATCAGATTTTGGATCCAAGATGGCTGCTTACACATTTTTGATGTTTTATTATGTTTGTCCCTATAATTCTGTTTCCTCGTAACTACTACATGGCTAAATAGATTTTGATAAATTATATGTGGTTAGATTCATCTTAATCACTTGAGTGTCATAGCACAGAATAAATACCAGTAGTAGTCATAGGCTATATTAAAATTTTTGGAAAGCATAATGGCGGATTTTTGGCGCCCAATTGCGCAGCATACGTGTATGATTATATAATACATTAAATACATAGATAACTAACAAAGAAAAAAAAACTAATAGGTATACAAGTACAAGAAATCACTTTCTTCTAGTGCAAAACATTATGTAAAGAATTTAAGTAAGAATAATAAAAGGTTACCAATGAAACAGATATGTGCAGTTTAACTTTTACCTTTATAAATATGATAAGAAAAAAAAACAAAGAAAAAACACATTAAGAATGCAGCCGCCTCCCCTTCCGTGAAGATCGTAAAAGCTAGTCGTGGGTCTACAATCTAAAAATCTATATAACCATACAACCATCCATACACCCATCCGTACATCCAGCCATACTTACCAACATTCGCGTTTGTTAAAATATATGTAGGATTTAATTTGAACCACGTACTCGTAGGTAGGTAAAAATATATTGACCTTTCTGTACTACTCTCGTGTTTAGTCTATGAGAATGAAGAATGAATGAATAATCGAATCTGGGACATGGCCGTGTAGGAAGACGCCGAGTCTATATATTCATGTCGATGTTCAGCACGGTCAATTTTATCCAAGTGACGAAGACATTTTTAACCTATTTTAAGTATTTGTAAGGCTTGATTAATATTTTTTTCTTAAGTGAGGGCTTGTTATGTTGATAATCAATTAGTGAAAATGGCTCAGACTATATAGCTATGTGATTTAAAGATAAAAAAATAAAACTGACTCATTATAATAACGTTTTCTTTATTTTTCCTTTAAAACATGAGCCTTGTAAGGAAGTTCGGTTTCGGTTTAGGTTTCGGTTTCGGTCTTAAAAACCCAGTTTCGTTTGGACACTGATTGCTTACGAACTTGAAGATAGTATAAGTTACGCATTTTCAATAACATAACAGTTTATTAATTTCAATGTCAAAATTTTCTTGTAAATGAATCTAGAAAGGAAATGTTTGCAATAAAATTGAAATACACAGAACATTGGCAGTGAAGTTTTCTCAAACTGTCAAAGGTTTTTTTCGTTCCGTAACAACTGTTTCTACCTTTATGCAAGTTACGAGAAGCATAGCGTTGACATACAAAGGACACTACGGTTTGGGGGCAGTATGATTCGCTACGATACGATCTGCAAAAAGTATATATTAGCATGTAATGCAAACTTTTATTAAAAAATGTTAAAATCGATGTTAATGTTAAAATGTTAATCCCGACAATGGTACAAATAAGGTTATTAAAAAAAATCGATAATGTTTGCAATATTTTTTCTATATAAATAATTGAACCAAATACCTAACGTTTTTTTTATTTATACTTTATTGTACACACATAGACATGTTTAAAGTACAACAGGCGGACTTAATGCTAAAAGCATTCTCTAACAGTCAAACCTCTGGGTCGATTGGAGAGTTTTATGTGGGTGTGAATAAAACGTATAGGTAATGAATTTATATAAAGAAAACTGAGCAAGGTTGCAGTAAAACGCTGGATGCAGGCCGCTTCCGATCGGTCGTTTTGGAAATCCTTGGGGGAGGCCTATGTCCAGCAGTGGACTTCCTGTGGCTGATATGATGATGATGATGACGTTACATGCACTGTAAAAATGCTTTAAGGCGAGAATATTTTTTCTACATAAATAATTGGACCAAATAACGGTACATGCATTGGATAAATGCTTTAAGGCGAGGTGGGTTCACAACCCGCAAAACTGTGCGTGTTTTAAAAAAAATACTGGCATTAAACTACCTACTACAGTTTATTTCTCAAAAATTTTACATAGGAATCTTAAGGCTTTTTTAAAGATACCTACAATAGCCAAAACCTCTAAATTTGCCTAAAACAAAAAAAAAATATTACTACTTTATACAATCACCTTTTCATATGAAAACTATACCAAAAATGTAAAATCTAAATTACTAGTTAATTTTGCAACACAAAAAATTATAAATATTATATTAATTTTATAATATTAAACAAAAATAAACCGGCCAAGTGCGAGTTGAACTCGCGTGAAGAGGGTTCCGTACAATTGATTGAATTCTTATAGGTTTTCCTGTAATCTACAAGCAATAAACTATATTTTGTTTTTTTTTTTTTAATTTTAGGCTCAACATTTTCGGAGATCAGGGGGGTCTTCTTTCATGAATAAAATCAAAACTATTCATTTTACAATAATAACAAAAATATATTTGAGATTCTCATAACGAGCTCTTTCATTTGATACATGACACAGTAAGGTTTGCAAAACTTTTTTTTTTAATTTCCCAATTTGTGCCTTGAAAATGACCCTTATTTTAAAAAAAAATTTTTTTACTTTGCATATATGTGTTTGGGTCATAGGATTACAATATTCTACCAAATTTCACCTGATTCAGTCCAGTAGATTCGGAGCAAATTGGCTGTGACAGACGGACGGACAGACAGACGCACGAGTCGAGATAAGGGTTCCATTTTTTCATTTTTTGTACGAAACCCTAAAAATATTAAATAAAACACAGTTAAATATTCGTCGAGAGCGAACAAAGGCCCGGTACCATGCTCGACGATATGTCGCAGTGTTTTATTAATAAATAATCAAACACTGATTGGAACCAGACGTATCGTACAGAGTCGTTGAAATCAAACATTTTGCAATTTTATACATCATTCTACGAATAATACCTACATTCAGCTCCTAAAGAAACACAAAGTAAGAGAGCATCGCAGTCTAAATCGCATGATATTGAGTCAATGCATACGAATTTATATAGTACTAGCTTTTTCCCGCGGCTTCGCTCGCGTATCCCACGGGAACATTACTTTTTTCCGGGATGAAAGGTACCCTATGTTACTTCTAGTACCTCCCAGGATATGTGTACAAAGTTTCATGATGATTCGTCAAGTAGTTTTTGCGTGAAAATGTAACAAACATCCACGCTTTCACATTTATAATATTAGTAAGGATAGTAAGGAAGTAAGGATCTTTTCAAACACTGGTTTGAACCAGATGTATCGTACAGAGTCGTTGAAACCAAACATTTTGCAATTTATACAACATTCTGCGAATAACATATTCTGCTCCTAAACCAATACAAAGTGAGAGAGCAGTGCAGTCTAATTCACATGGGATTGAGTCAAAGCATACAAGTTTACACAGTATCCTTACTTTGATTCGAACGTGACTTAGCGTCAAGAGGTACATTTTTACATAAATATTCAGTCATACCTATACATCAAAATGTCATATCTATGTATACATCAGTTTTATATATATATCCGTTACTTAAGGCTTATTTAAGTATATTATCCTAACATTTTAAAAAATTCGGAAACTGGGAATGCGAAGATATTTTGGTACTGCACCGTACTCCGTTATGGCCCATGAGGTAATGAAATGAGTTGGTGTTCAATACTTTTGTCAATTTTATCTTACGACCAGGTCACAATGTCAAGTTGGTTGTTAAAGTACCTTCCAAACTCGAAGAACTGGATAATTAAGAATCTATTTATTACAATGTATATTATAATAACATGGTACTAAATAACTTCGTTGTTGTCACATACATAACAGTAACGAAGTTCTTTCACCAATTTACTGTCGTTTTTGCCATATTTGCATACTAAAGGCTTACATTATGTAACACTTCCCTAATATTATTATATTCAAGTTGAATGTTACATTTTTAAACGTCTCTGCTAACGTTGACAATTTTGTTGCAGCGCTCAAGGCAGACAAGAAAAGGCTGAAAGCGGAGAAATTCGATTTGCTCAATCAAATGAAACAACTTTACGCTACGCTGGAAGATAAGGAAAAGGAGCTGCGGGACTTTATACGGAACTATGAACAGGTTTTAAATGTATTACGAACTGCACTTCATCTACCTAATATCTTTACATATTATTTTTAGATTTGTAAACTTTATCATTTCTTTTCTGTCATGAAACTCTTTTTCTACAATTTTGGTTATCTATACTTTACATATATGAAATTACCTTATTACTAGTATTACAGCATTTTTAAAATTGGTTCCCTACATCTACATACAAGCAATGAGAGAATAACCTTGTCTGCTTTGTCATAAAGTTTCTTAGTTACTGGCTCATTGACTTTCATATTACCACTTTGTGATTTTATAACTAGTAAAGTGCAGGTACGAAATGCTTTGAAACAAAAGCAGTATGATGTGTTTTTAACCGACTTCAAAAAAGGAGGAGGTTATCAATTTGACTGTATGTTTTTTTTATGTATGTATGTTTTTTTTTATGTATGTTTGTTACGCGATATCTTCGCCAATTGTGAACCGATTTTAATGATTCTTTTTTTATTTGAAAGCCTTTACTACCAAGTTGGTCCCATTTTTGGTGAAGATATAAGAAACTCCTAAAATAAAATTGAAGTCGGTTGTTTTTTTGTTAAAAAATTTAATTATTGCCATCCCCATTGCACAATGACAATCATCTTGCACAAATTATCATAAAGGCACTTCTGGATACCCTAATAAAATTGAAGAATAACCGAACTGATTCCGATTATTTTTTCTAGATGAGATCAAGAGGCGGTGCATCATCAGCTTTGGGTGCTGAACGTGCGGAAAGGGAACGGGAACGAGCAGCACTGTTACGTCACGCGCGGGACGAAGCTGAGCGATCGTTACAGCTCGCAGCCGCGCTCAGTGCTCGAGACACTCAGCTGAGACATGCTAGAGAACAATTATTTGAGGTACGTCATGTAAATTATGGCACAATGGGTTTGAGGCATGGATACGTCAAACTTATATGCGTCACGCGCGGGATAAAGCTGAGCGATCGCTATAGCCAGCAGCGGCGCTCAGTGCTCGGTATACTTAGCTGAGATATTTTACAGGACCATTATTTGAGGTACGTTATATCTACTATCATCAAACTATCATCATACAAGTTTTATTCAATCAAGTAGATGAATAAGATGCAACTGTCTCTCTGCATCTCTCAATATCAGTACTATTACGTCATGCGCGAGACGAAGCCGAGCAATCATGCATCGCAGCCGTGCTCAGTAATTGAGATACAATACTCAGCTGTGATATGTAAAGAAACAATAACAATAAAATGGGCAGTAAACGTGTAAAATTATGAAAATTGATTCCCCATGTTGTGACTTCGGAACCCTAAGCAACACGCACTTGACCGGTTAATTAAAAACCTCAAAACAATTCTTTAGTTTTCGATCTCGTGCGTCGTTTACGTTTCATCATTATCCCTCACTTCTCAGGCAAACATTGCTTATATTTGCCTGAGAAGTGAGGGAAAATGATTTTGATTTACGAACTCACGCAAAATATGTGAAATAGTAAATTGTGCTACAAGACGTAAAGGTAATATTTTTAAGGCGAGGGCGCTACTTTAAACCCAGAACGAAACGAAGTGGTTGAATCCTGACTGAAGCGAGGGATTCATGTACCTACCTTTTACGCCCGAGGTAAAAATATTACCGTACTGAGTAACACATACTTTTCATCTCCATCTATGAAAAAAAATTGTAATAGGTATATAACCTATAAACAAAAGTAGAATACCGAGGTACATATACAGTTAATAACCTTTATTTTATGTCGTTTTCACACTTTTGCAACAGCGGATACACGGCCTCTCGCTAAAAGTGCACCTCACTAACATTCGAGGTCTGCACTCTAATCTCGTCCCAGTCCACCACCATCTTGAGACTGTAAGGCCGCATCTGCTCTTGCTTACGGAGACGCAAATTACTACCCCTGCTGATACATCCTACTTGAATTACCCAGGATATGTCCTGGAGCACAATTTCCGCTTTAAGGCAGGGCTTTGTTTCTATCTGCGTGATGACATCTGCTGTAAGCGTCTCCGTAACTTGGAAGATCCCTCTTCTTCTTCAATCTGGCTGCTTGTGGACACCGGCACAGAACAAATTGTCTATGTCGGTGTCTACCGATCGCATAGCGGTGACCAGGAGACAACGAGGCTTTTTCGTCACCTAAGTGAGGCTGTTGATGTGACTCAGCAAAGGTATCCTACCGCGCAAATCGTTTTTCTGGGGGACTTTAATGCTCACCACGAACAATGGTTGTTCCCATACCAGAAAACTGACCATGCTGGTAGAGAGGCGTACAAGTTTGCCTTGTCTTTGAACCTTTCCCAGCTGGTCGACCAGGCGACTAGGATACCCGACGTTGAGAATCACATAGCTAATTGCTTGGACCTTCTGCTGACGACTGAACCAGACCGATATCACGTGTCTGTTTCAGCCCCTCTTGGGAGTTCTGACCACTGTCTGGTAAAGTCCGTCCTCATATGTCCTCCACCTGACTCCAGCCCTAGAGGCAATAGACGGGTTTGGCGGTACAAGTCAGCAGATTAGGATGAGATGCGACATTTCCTTGCTTCTTACCCTTGGCTGCAAGCCTGCTTTTCTTCTGGCGATCCGTCGAGCTGTGCAAGTGCCGTTGCTGAGGTTCTCGGTCAGGCGATGGAGTATTATATTCCATTTTCTGATCGACCCTCTGGCATCAAAGCCGAACCCTGGTTCAATACTGACTGTTTAAAAGCTGAGGCTATTAAAAAGTCAGCATACCAGGCTTGGGCTGACGCTCGTAAGCGCAGAGCTCCGGATACGCGTAAAAAGAAGAAAGCCTTTAACTTTGCGGCCAAGTCCTGTAAAAAAACGCTTAAAAAGGCTCGCTTCGACCACATAGGCAGAGTCGGTGCCAGACTCACTTCGTACCCTTCCGGTAGTAAAGCATTTTGGTCTCTGGCTAAGTGCGTTGAAGCTAACTTTTGCCGCTCCTCACTTCCTCCTTTGCAGAAACCTGACGGTACACTGGCACACACGGCTTTAGAAAAAGCTAATTTACTAGCTTCACTGTTTGCCGAAAACTCACGTCTAGATGCTAGCAATCAAACACCGCCCCAGTTACCTCCTTGTGGATGTAAAATGCCTGAAGTCCGCATTCATCAAAAGGAGGTTCTCAAGACTCTACGCAACTTAGATGTGAATAAGGCCAGTGGTCCCGACGGTATTCCTATTAATTTTTCCTCTACCCAAAGGTTGACTGGAAGAGATCGCATCTAGCGATAAGTCCGCCTTTGTACCAATATTTTCTTTGTGTTTGTTATTTTTATTTTATTAATTATTATGGTGCAATAAAGATAATTTGTATTGTATTGTATTGTATTCCTGCTATTGTCTTAAGGAATTGTGCACCCGAGTTGTCTCCTGTTCTGACGCGCCTGTTTCGTCTATCTCTTCGGTCCGGAATCGTCCCAAAAATGTGGAAGCTCGCCAATGTTCAACCCGTACCTAAGAAGGGTAGACGTGCCGACCCTTCAAACTATCGCCCAATTGCAATCACCTCCATTCTGTGTAAGATAATGGAGCGTGTTATTAACAAGCGCTTACTTGCGTACCTTGAGGACAATGATCTCCTCAGTGACCGGCAATACGGATTTCGCCAGAACCGATCTACTGGTGATCTTCTTGTGTACGCTACACATCTTTGGGGTGAAGCCCTTGAAAAATACGGTGAGGCACTTGCTGTCTCACTTGACATTTCAAAGGCATTTGACAGGGTATGGCATGACGCTCTTATAGCGAAGCTTTCCGCTTACGGTATCCCTCCCAGCCTTTGTGCTTGGATTTCCGATTTCCTGAGGGAACGGTTTATTCGAGTAACTGTTGACGGCTGCTCGTCTGACCTATTGGCAATTAATGCTGGAGTACCTCAGGGATCTGTTCTTTCCGCAACGCTATTTCTGCTTCACATTAACGATCTGCTAAAGCTCGGTATTTTTGGGTATGCAGATGATAGCACCGTTACGGAAAGATATTTTTCTAGTGCAAGGGCAAAAAAACCGGAAATAGACGAACTAAGAGAGGCAATGGTGCTCCATACCAATCTTACTCTGCAAGCTGTCTCCGATTGGGGTGATGCCAACCTTGTGAGATTCAATGCCTCTAAGACACAGGCGTGTCTCTTCTCTGCTAAAAAGAGCCCTTTCAACTTGGCTCCCACTTTCCGGGGTGTGCCTGTTCCTATCACCCGTCATCTCGAACTTCTCGGTATCGATCTCTCATCAAATCTTAACTTCGGTAGCTATATTGAGTCCAGGGCTAAGACGGCTTCTAAAAAACTGGGCATCCTCTCCAAGGTCCAACGGTATTTTACCCCTGACCAACTGTTGAGCCTTTACACAGCTTAAGTTCGCTCATGTATGGAGTATTGCTCCCACCTATGGGATGGATCTGCCCGCTATCAGCTCGAAGCCCTGGAAGCTATCGACAGACGTGCCAGAAGACTCGTTGGTGATGAGTTGCTTACGGCAGGACGGCTCCACAGCCTCGAACATCGCCGACTGGTAGCAAGTCTGTGTGTCTTCTACAGGTTGCACTTCGGGGAGTGTGCGCAGGAATTACATAATTTAATTCCCCCTGCACCATTCCACCATCAGACAACACGACGTGGACAGGGATTCCACCCATTTGTGGTCGATATTCCTCCTCATCGTACCTCTCGATTCGCCTCCTCCTTCATTGTGCGAACCGCTAAGGTGTGGAATTCCCTCCCTGCGTCGATGTTTCCCCATACATATAATTTAGGGATTTTCAAGGCAAGAGTGAACAGGCATTTTTTGAGTCTGCGTGATACACCTTAGACCTCATCTTAGCTTCCCATCAGGCTAGATAGAGGTCAAACGCACTCAAATTTCTAGTAAAAAAAAAAAAAAAACTTTTTACTAAAAAATTATAAAAAAACATTTTTCTAGGACCACCACTTCTTATACATTTTCCAGTCATTATAATTAAAATAAGGCCGATGCCTTATCAAGAAATTATTCTTATTTACACATTTAAAATACAATGTAAAAATAACTTAAAACTACCTACAATTATCCATGACCTAAATTCATCCATGTAAAATGTGATAAATTCCAAATAAAAAAATGACGACGCCTGTCCCAATATTTTATTGTTTTAAAACTAAATCTTTTTTTACTGGATTTCCATTATTATTTTTCATTCTATATAGATTGCATTCATGTTCAGTTTGCAAATAATTGAATCCCATAGCATTTGCTTTTAAATTTTACAGTTCTGCGAGAATTACCAGTGATATTAGTCCCAAATATTTTGGGATAAAAACATCTTAATCGAATAGATGAGATGAAAAGGTTTCTTTAGTACACCTTTTTGCTTACTTACCTGTATAAAAAAATCTGTCGATCTTTTTCTGCCATCTAAGTTCGAAGCATGATCAGTCCTTAAATAGCCGTCTTCAAAGTACACAAAATATAAGTATGTAAGATCACAACACAACATAATGATTTGAAAACGTAACATTCTAAATTTACTGCGAATATTTTTTACTTTTTTAAGGTAGATATCTAAACTATACTCAAATCTGAGCGAGTGTAGTTGAAAAGTTGATAACAAACGTGAATCGACAGAGTGGTTTGATGAATAGGCCGTGCGATGCGGCCCGGCCATCCATCAGCGGCACGCGGTGTTAATTACCATTTCAAATTGCTCCTCGGATCCAAATTGCGAGGAAAATTAAACACAACCCAGCCACGATCTGTCCTAACTTTGCCCAAATGAACTTTGATTTCGGTCGGCTAGTCGCAACATTACCACATTTAATCTGTTTTCTTTGAGGATAACTGTTCTTATGTGCTTATATCACCGACTTATATTCAAATAGGTTATTTCACTTGTCAGAACAAAGGAGTTACATTAAATTTATGTACAAAGTCAGTAGTAATCATTAATTGAA
The DNA here is from genome assembly GCA_963576875.1 of Acrobasis repandana. NCBI lineage: Eukaryota > Metazoa > Arthropoda > Insecta > Lepidoptera > Pyralidae > Acrobasis > Acrobasis repandana. The sequence continues at coordinate 8,629,115 of OY756227.1, forward strand.
ATATAATACAATAAGTTGGGGTTTATCTATATAATTTTAGATAAAGATTGAAATTCGTAGGTATAACTAATAACTGTATACCAAAATAAAGCAAATCCTAATAGTTTATGGTACAATATAAACTTATTGTACCATAAATTATTAGAATTTGCTTTATTTATTCAAAGTTAATTTGGGCAAAGTTACCATACATCGTAACAAACTTGTGTTGATTTCAATATCAACATATTGAAATCAACACAAGTTTGTTACTTTGCCCAAATTAACTTTGAATTCGGCGATTCGTATTATTATATCTGTTGTCTTTGTCGATGAGTCTAATGAGAGAGAATAATAAGTACCTAAACATTTAATAAAGTTATTGTACATCTCTGTGAAAAAAAAATTAATGGTTTCGTTTTGATACTAAAGTCATAGGTAATTTTGTATCCGTGTCTGAAAATTTGTCTTGGTCTTAAAAATACAAAGCTTATTTCGCTAAGTCCATAACATTACAACACAACATAACCATTTGAAAATGTAACATAATTTTTATTTTATTTATTTTAATATTCCAAATTAATTGTGGGGTGATGTGATGTGCCAGACAGAAAATTCAAAGCTTATGTAAAGAAAGTACTTTGTGAGAAGGCTTATTATAGGACCGATGACTATCTTAAAGACAAAAAGGTCTGGCTTGAGCTTGGCGCGGGTCCCTCTTAAAGGTTTGTATACTTAGACATGTCATAATTTAGGTACATTGGTACATACTAAATTTACAAATTTACATTATTTTAAATTTCGTAATTCTTATAATTCAATTTAATTATGACATAACAAACAATGTAATCTCAGTCCATCCATATAACTAATTTTAAGTTTTTAGTTTGTTAGTTGACGTCTTTGGAAAAAACGTGCAGTGCAGTTTGTTGCCGTTTCTTCTGCACTTGCGCCTAGGAAGCGGCGTAAACTTAGCTGTAAGTAACGATTTAACGTCGACATTTGTGCAAAACAAAACAAAGTGACTATTATTAAGAGATATTATAAATATCCTATGATAATAAAGATATTTTGAATTGAATTGTGGGCTTGACGAATAATCTCAGCGAATAATAATAATTTTAGGGGAAGCTTCATTTAATGAATAGTTTCACCCAGTTGTGTTAACTCAAAACACGCAAATAAAAGCTTGTCATAGAGTAAATCCAATTATTTTGTTTAAATACAGAAAATTTTTAACGCAGCGTATAAAATTAACTACATATCATTTATTTTGCGAACAACATTGGCAGCTTTGTACGTGTTCGTATAAAATGGTCACAATTCATGAATAATTATTTCCAATTTAAAATAACCACATTATAATTATGTGCATCACATTACGACGACACATTAACGATTTCAAATTGAGATTTCTATTCAAATTCGAATCGAATTAAAAATCATAGAGGAGCAGCCTAAAATACATTAGTAGGTAATAACCGTATAAATGAGGCCTTATGACATAATCGTTCAATGATCTCTGATATTAGTATCGTTAAAACAGCCTGCCCCAATCGGAAGCCAAATCCCGCCAAAATTACATAATCCGCGATCCAAATTTATTGAGCCATGAAATTCCCTGAAAATTACTCGAATTAATTCATAATAATAGCTTTCAACAACGAGACTGTTTCCATATTGATATGATTCCGTAAAGTATCGAAAAATAATATTAGTACTACAGTTGAAACTCGATCAAATAAAAATTGTACACAAAACACAGGCGAGGGTGAACTTAAGTCACCATTTACATGTATTGTAATAAAGTTAAATAAATAAATAAAAACTAACCATATGTTTTCTTGGTATACTTACTGCAAAACTAGGATTGAAAGTGCTAAAGCAGCAATGTATATGAGCTTCCTCGATTAGGTACCTTCGTTAAACGTGTGTGGTAGTTGTCTTGTCTCCAGGCAGGTTCGTCGAGGAAGACTTTTCTTTTTTCTGTCATTTTTAGCGCAACAAGTTAGACGCTTTGAAAGATTAAATAAACATATTTTTAATTCTAAATGATTGCAAATATTTGACCTTATGCCTATGCATTTTTTAATCCCTTCTTGTAATTTAAAAGCTTGCCCTTGTAGGTGGAGTTCAGTGGAAATGCCCCCATTTCTCGCTTCTCTCTGCCATCTTCTGGTAGGATCTTACACCTTTTTTAACTCATAGTAAATAAATACGTCGTTCTCGATATTTTTAACACTGCCTTTTTTCCACAGGCTCGCAGACAGCTCCAAGCAGCAGGGTGTCTTTCTGAAGGCGAAAGCGTAGCCTCGCTTGGAATGGGGCCTCCTATGATGCTTGGGGGTCCCTCAGGCCTCATCGGGGACCGGGGCAGCTGCAGCGCCGACTCAGGTGTTAGAGGTAGCAACCGGAACTACTTCCAGTACCTTCGAGTATACTCCGTTCCCTTAGTTTCTCGACGATACCACACAATCAAATTTATGCGCACTTATATTCTCAAATTCATACAAATTATTCCGTACTATTTTTTTCTATCGACAAAATGTCCAGTATGAAAAGAAAACAATTCGGTATGGATCGATGTGGATTTTGCTTTCGTGTACGGTTTCATTTCGATTGATTTCAGAAATTGGCCTTGAAATGTTTTTATTCCATTGTGCTTACTCATGTAGTTGGTACTCAGGGAACGGAGTTCATAATCTTTCTGGAGATTAGATATTTCGTTTTCAATTGCGCTTTTATAATTAAAGTAGTTTGAGCATAGTGACGAAATTTAAACCTTTGGATGAAGTTCCTGTTCGATCTGGTTGTTCATGTACGTACAAATTAAATGTGATACCTATTTTGCATACTCCGTCGCTTCAGTTGGGAATTGAGTTTGGCCTATTTATTTTTATATTTACGTTGTCTTTTGTTGTCTATTTTCTCATGATTGCAAGTACAATGCAACAATTATCTTGATATATGTGTTGTCTTATTTTCTCATAAGAATACTTACTCATAAAAATTAAAGCAAACTGATTTAATCTTTTGTAGAGCTCAATTGCTTTCACTTCAGTTTTAAAAGCGCAAAGCTAGTTTATTGGCGCTTATTGACTAGATTTTTTAACATCTTACTGCTTCCACTACTAAAACTACAGCCTATTATAATATTGTTATACGAAATTGACCTTTTACTTTTTGGCGGCACTAACTGGGCATATTGTGTCAGTAACAGGCAGCAGCGATGGTGGCGCCACGTCGGTGTGCGGTGGAAACCTATCGGACTCTACGGCTGAAGGAGCACCTCCCACTCTTGACCCCTATGACACTGATGCTGCTTCGCTGGTGTCGTCTGCGCACCACATTTATCAGTGTGAGTATTAACTGTAGTGACCATTTCATGTTCTTTTAATCCTGGTGTTGCAGGTTCATGAGAAAAAATACAAATAAAATACTTTTTCCAACGCACTGCATTGAGGCAACGTACTCAGAATACTGGCAATTTTTCCTCGCTGAATTGCTATACCTATATACTGAGCGAAATAGTTGCCAGCTCTTCGATCACCTATATTACCACAATGAGGCTTTCTATATCATCATCAGATTTTTTTTAGTCTCTACTGCAGGACACGACCCTCTCTATACTACCAGAGCCATATATACGCCACAGCTGTCAGAGGATTTTTACAATGAGACTTTACTTGATTTCTATCCATGAATACTTATCGCTAGTTGAAACAAAACTATTTTGTCAATACATTACGTTGCCTGTAGTTATGTTAGTTAGTTAAGATCTTTATTGCACCAAAACATAATGATACAGAGTAATAGATTAAAGAAAACAGATGTCAAAAGGCGGCCTTATCGCAGCTGCAATCTCTTCCAGGCAACCGAGGTACTTGGAGATGTTTAACGAAAACAGGTGAGGTGCGAAGTTATATGCAAGAAGAAAAAAGTGTAATTAATAAAGATACATACAATACATACATACAAATATAAAATATATACATAAATACATACATATCTATATCAATATGTACACAAAAAAGAAAATCCGAGCAAGGTAAGTGTGGAAATAAAGAAAGTCATATTATAATAAGGATAGAAAGTGCGACTTCACTTGAGATTTAAAGCTGGCTAGCGTTTCAGCACGCCGGATGGATGGTGGTAGTGCATTCCAGAGTCGAACTGCCTTGACCGTGAATGATTTTCCATAAAATTCAGTGGAGTGTGTAGGCATTTTTAAAAGTAGATTTTCAGCACTACGTAAGTTGTGACCTTGCGACACTGCATCACGGAAAAAAACGAAGCGTTCCCTTAAATACCTAGGAGATTTGGGATTAAAGAGTATGGTATATAACTGGGAAAGGGTATGCCAATCTCGGCGAAGTCTGATAGGTAACCACTTGAGTTCAGAGCGGAATTGAGACACATGGTCGTACTTACGAAGACCGTAGATGAACTTAATGCACATATTTTGGAGACGCTCAAGTTTGTCAAGTTGCTCCTCTGTGATATTAAGGTAACATGTATCTGCATAATCAAGGAAAGGGAGAAGAAGGGAGTTTACAAGCATAGTTTTGGTGCGCATTGGCAGAAATTTTCTAAGCCTCTTAAATGAACTAAAAGCACAGAAAATTTTTCTACTGACTTCAGCTAATTGCGGTGCCCAGTTTAGTTTATTATCCATCATAAGTCCCAAATTTTTAACTTTCTTACTCAGGCTTATAACCACACCATTAAAAACTATCTGGGGCATGAGTGACATATCGATATTGATAGTAAGTCGGGGGTTACCAATAATAATGGCCTGGGACTTGGTTGGGTTAATTTGGAGGCCATGGGATAATTCCCAATTCTATGTTAGTAAAGCGATCAAATGTAGATATATGTATATTCACGCGACCTGAATCCAAAACCGTAATCACCGGATTGTCATGTTAATGACAACATAATAACTTCCACGCGGATGTGATAACGCTGTTGGTAACAATCCGACCGAACTGAGCGAAACGTACTGTCAGTCTGTCATTAAATTTGTTCGTAATTTATCTACTTACCATTATATCATTACATTATTTATAAGGCAGTACGCATAACACTTTAACAGATTTTCTGAAATCGATACATAAGTAACAAGACATAGTTTTAAAAACTAGAACCAGACTACGAGAAAATTGATATTGAAAAGTACGTTTATCCAGTTAAGGCCGTACCTGAATTTTCCGGGGTCCAGTGCTGCCCCCATTTAAAATAAATCATTTCAAAATTTTAAATGATGTCTCCGTTTTCTTTGAAATGATTTATTTTAAATGGGGGCAGCACTGGTCCCCGGAAAATTCAGGTACGGCCTTAATGCATCCACACCAGGGAGCAACAGCTAATAATGTGTATTATTATATTTTTAAAATTTGCTTTTTAAGCCCTTTCATTGATTGGCGGTATGATTCAATTTATTTAATTTTTTAGTTCATTACTTCACGGCTTATAGAGGGCGCCACAGTGGATTAACTGTGACTTCAGTAGGGCATTATTGGGGATTACCTGTTCTGAAATCCCCAATAATGCCCTACTGACGTCTTATAGCCTATAACTAGCGGACAACCAAGACGATTCCGACGAAACCTCATTTGTCAAGTTGTTTATCAAGGATATCTTTAAAGATACGAGGGAACAGATGAACATACATACATAGCGGCAAAACACATAACCCTCCTTTGGGCTTCGCCGTAGTCGGGTAAAAAAGCGGCTTAAGGCGAGATAGGTTCACAATTTGCAATACTGTGCGTGTTTTTGATAAATCACTGTTCTTCTTCTTCTTCTCGAGTCGAAAGGCTATTTATTAAACTACTACAGTTTATTTCTCAAAAATTTACATAAAAATCTTAAGGGTTTTCTACAGACACCCACAATAGCCAAAACACGATTGAGCATTTCTGGCTCAATAGAAAAAAATCACAAAAATACCTCTAAATTTGCCTATGCCTTTATAATACGTATTACTATTTATTACTATTTTATACAATCACCTTTATATTTAAAAAATTATACCAAAAAATGTATTTTCTAAATATCTATCCGTTTTGGCTACAATAAAAAATACAAATATAATACAATAAAATAAAATAAAACACAGTGAAATAATCGTCGAGAGCGAAGCCGTGCTCGACGATATTTCACTTTATTTGTGTGTTGTGTTTTTTTTTTGTATTTTATTTATAATTTGTTGTAGCCAAAACGAATAGATATTTAGATAATACATTTTTGGTATATTTTCCATATAAAAAGGTGATTGTACAAAATAGTAATATGTATTATAAAGGCAAATTTGGGCAAATTTAGAGGTTTGTTCGGTTCGGTTTTGTATATGTTGTGTGCCTTATAGGTATGGATTTTTATTGTGTTATACTCGTTCAACAAAATAAAAATCCATATTAAAAACTTAGTGCTTATATAGCATCAGCCATTCAGTATTACTTTATTTTTTTATCTGACTATAAACTATTGTCAAACTCAATTACTACCTTACAACTCTTTTGACATAAATAAAAAATAACGATTGAAAAACCGGGCACGCTTTAATCGAATTCAGAACTGATACTGAAACTCGAAAGTCTGATGTTTTCGCATTTCGACCGACTCGTCAAACAAATCCACTTTATTTGCTCTGAAATAAACATAAAAGGAAATTATTTTGGGCTTTTCGGAGAGCGACAAAGCTCTTTTTCAAGAACGTTTTGTTCTTTAAAGATTCAATCAATTTAATCATGAGACTGTACATAATGCCGTCATCAAAGCGTATTTAAAAGGAATGAAAAAATTTTAAAATTTTCCGCTTACAAGACGTTACTTAAGGAACGACGAAGTTTACTTAACGAAGGTTACTTAGTGAACCTTTAATAAGTTGAAGTACTGTATTTCATACTAATAGGCGTATAAACAATCGACTGCCTCCGTGGTCCAGTGGTCAAGGCGTTTTGCCTTGTGATCAGGAGGTTGTGGGTTCAAATCCCACTGTGAAACATACTTTGTGAAAAGTTGTTTCCAGTCTGGTTAGGATATTGCAGGCTTGAATCACCTGATTATCCGAAAAGAAAGATGATTCCGTGCTTCGGAAGGCACGTAAAGCTGTTTTGGTCCCGAACGCCATCTAGCATTTGTACCTATCCTAGGATTGGTTACCCAAAGAGCAAGAAAGGATGTACCTTTGGGTCTACTCTTTGTGTTGCGGAGGTCAGACGGCAGTCGCTCTGTGTAAAAACCTCGTCAAATCACCTAGGTTAGGTAGCGGACCCCCGGGCTCTGAAGTGTAACTGAAACCGCTGACGATGCAACCGGGAATACGCTTGGATGATGATGAGGCGTAAAAACAATCGTTATCGTACAAAAAATAATTTTGACCAATTCTAAAGCATTTCGACATCATTTTTAGGGTTCCGTAGCCGAATAGCAAAAAACGGAACCCTTATGGATTCGTCATGTCTGTCTGTCTGTCTGTCCCTCCGTATGTCACAGCCAATTTTTTTTCGAAACTATAAGAAGTACATATACTGTTGAATCTTGGTAAGTAGATGTATTCTGTGAACCGCATTAAGATTTTCACACAAAAATGGAAAAAAGAAACAATAATTTTTGGGGTTCCCCATACTTAGAACTCAATCAATTTTTTTTTATCAAACCCATACGTGTAGGGTATCTATGGAGAAGTCTTCAAAAACGATATTGAGGTTTTTAATTTTTTTTTTCTAAACTGAATAATTTGCGCGAGAGACACTTCCAAAGTGGTAAAATGTGTGTGAAAATAAAAAAAATATATGATGTACATTACCATGCAAACTTCCACCGAAAATTGGTTGAAACGAGATCTAGTAAGTAAGTAGTTTTTTTTTAATACGTCATAAATCGTAAAATGTTACTTGCTGCTACGGAACCCTTAATGGGCGAGTCCGACTCGCGCTTTGCCGTTTTTTTTCTTTTTCCCGTTTTCCAATTCATTTTTTTCGCTTTGACCCTACTTAGTAATTATATTATCTTTGACCCTACCTACAATGTAAGCGCAAATATCTATAAATTTTTCTATATATTAATACTTATTATGATGATGATTTCGAATATAAAGACTTTACTTTCCTCTAATGCTTGGGTAAGATCATTTTTGTCCTATTAAAACTAAATTTTAAACTTATGTTATGGGATACTAACTTAACGATACAAGATCCAGGACAATTTAGAAAAGGCCATTTTCCAAAACCCAAAACCTCCGGAGTGACGGCCTAGCGTGTTAACCAACGCCACGCAGAGGTTGTCAAAAATGATTTAAATTGTTGTCAAAACAGTGTATATTCTTAATTTTTTATAGGTTTTGTCCATCAAGTACTATTTATACTATTAGTTATATGGTTTAACAGAATCGACAACAAAAATCCAATTTATACTGGCGTACATCACCAAGGGCGGTCAAAGAAGTAAAGCCTTACATTACATAAATGGCCAATGGGTCTCCTATGTGGATTCGAAACATGTAAAATCGTTTTTCATTTTGACAAACACCATTGCACGATGACATTTTTTTACGCTGTTTTTAAACTACGAATCATTAACTACTTCTTCTTTCGAGTTGATTAACTACTGAGCCTGTAACGATTCGCAAATTCGCATTCGTTAATTTCATTCTCAAATAATTTTTATCACATTTAAAGCTGGAATTCGATTCAATAACTCCTTGTACTTCATCATAGTCATAGATTCATTGTTCACTCGTTCCCAGGAACTCCCAGCCAGCACAAACCTTCTGAGTAAATTTTTTATAATAGCAGTCACAGAAACGAATTGCTGAATAAGACTACCGTAATTAGCTGATTTGGCGCTTACTCAGACGTTACTCAAGCAATTTGGGCACAAAATTATACCGCTAATAGCTGAGTAATAGCAATATAACACATGGATAAGTTTTGAATAATTGTACGACAAGCTGAATATCTTCTGCATAAAAGCATTTTGTTCTTTTATGCAAGTATTACAGCTCTGTTATCCAGAAGATGAATGAATGATAAATGAACTATATGCTTAGTTCTTCAAAGCTCAGATATTCAGATGATACACAGCTTTAAGCTTATTTCAGAACATTTATCAAGAATTTATTCAAATTAAATTTGAAGTTGACATAATCGAACACAAAAATAAATTAAAAGTGCACGCGTTGTTTGGTGAGTGACAGCTAGCAGCAGAAAATAAATGGCCAAATTTTAATATCCTAGCGGTAAGTAAATAATTTTATACGCTATTTGTGCTTGAAATAATAAATTCTAGGTGCGCATGCAACTTTACCGTGTATTCATATATACATTTCGTGCAAAATTTTTACGCGCTACCTGATTAGCCAGGTTTTTGAGAAATAAACAACATTTCGTCGTTGGTTTGTTTTTACGAGTGAAATATTTTTTATGTTCTTATACCATTTGAGGGTTCAAAAGTAACCTTGTAATACTTTTTACAAGAATATTATACCGATTTTATTATCATAATTGAGTTTTCGAGTATAAAATTTCTCATCATTTAATAGGTTATGTTATTCATTATGGCGACGCTCATTCTGAATAAAGTCTGCTTGCACAGCGGCTCCTCGTCTAATGTCTGCATAACAGACCTTATGTGTCCACTTATTCAGATGTTCTCTGGTTAAAAGTGTTCTGCCCACAACATATTTTCGATAACTGTTCTATAATCATACACACTCGTAATATAAATCAAACAATTAGGATTCAGTCATAAAATAAATGAAAACCCACAGTATAGACCCTACTATATCTTTGTTAAGTATTTGTTTTTTTTTTAGCTCTATCATATTCAGATTTATTATTAGTTAATACTTATTCAATATAAAAAGTGTTACGACACTAAAAATTACAACTAACGTAATTAATGTAGTACAGAATAAATAAGTAAGTATAGTAGGTTTTAACTACTTACTACACCTCTGTAGTGTTTAGGTACTCTCCTCGGTTCGGTCGGTGCGGGCGCGCGGCATAGGTGTGTTAACCCCCCCGCCTCCCCACTCGCTCCGCCGTAAAACACAGTATAGTCAGTCAGTCTGCCATCAGAGTGCATGCGTACGGCCGTTTGTGGAATAAAGCAGATAGGGTTAAAAAGTTGATAAGTGGCAGACATAGGATAGGTAGGTTGAGCCGCTGCGCTACTAATGTAGATAGATGTAAGTTGTGCCTTGCAAAAAACATTTAGGTTATTTCAAGTGGCCAGTTGTGCCTACTTAAGGTAAGTACGTACTAATTAAGTTATTGATATTTTTCAGGGAACATGCCGTTTAAAATTGTGTCGACTCGTCGAAAAGGCAAGGTAGAACTTTGTACTGTGCCCGAAACATGGGAAGTCAAAGGAATATTGCGTTGGCCTAAGATGTACGGTGATATACTCCCAAAAAATGATAGTACCCAGCCCCAGACAGATTGGTTGACCTATAATTGTGTAGTGAAAAGAAGAAACTATAGTACATACGAAGAAGCAGAGGATGAATTACCAAAAATGTTAGACAAAACAGACACGGACGATACCGATGACGGTGAACGATCCTACAAACGTACTACTCCTCCTCAAAAAGTTATAAATTTGAATGCTGCAGCTCAAAGAATAATGGTAAATTAATACCTACCTATCTATTTATTTAAATCTTTATGTCCATATCCATTGTCGTTTTGTACATCATTTTGGTAGTATAAGTAAAAATATGAACGACAAACTAAGAAAATTTAGGTTGTATCGAGCTGGCAGTCGCGTTTCCCATGGTTTACGCAACTGGTTATAAGCAATTATCTGAATTATTTGTTTTTAAATAATTAATGCTCGCCACACACGGGCAGTTTTAACTGATCAGTCTTCTGATGTCCTTCCAAATGGATGACGACAGAGCGATTTACTATTTCTCGATCGATGCGACACGCGACCACAAAATAAAGAAGTTACAGAATGTCCGCTCCCGCAATTCTTGAAAATACATACCTATACTTGCTGACTCACTAGGGTGCTTGCTTCCGTATTGATTTTGAATTTTGAAAAGGAGATAGGTAGTATTAGTTTACAAACATACATACATGCCGTGCGTCTAGATAAAAAATTTACCAGCGTAATACGTAAATAGAAAAGGTTGGTAGGTAGGTACGCATGACCCGCGCGGCGCGCGGCGGCGGCGTGGGCGGCGAGCGCCAACAAAGAATATGCCTACCTTAACCTAACCCGTAGTACCTAAATACTGGCGTTTTATCAGCGAACGATAAGTTGAATAGGTATGTACTTAATAGGTATGTAATAATTTTGTTGTATTTAAGCAACCAAATACATTGTAACTGTAATAATTATATCTTATTCTTTTTGCTAAAAGGTAGGTAAGTATGTGCCGCGTGAATGTCGTGATGAACGCAAGTAAGTAAGTATTAGGCTATCTTTAGATCGCTAACCGACACTTAAACACGTAAAAAAAACCAGGTCTGCCAGAGCTGATCCTGCTGGGTCATAGAAATAATCGATGACTTCAAAATTACTTAATTATTTCATTATTAATGTTTCTTTTAATTACCTAATCACTTATAAAGTCGAAATTATTTGTAGAAGTTAATTTATTTTTTATTTTTTAGTTTCCGTTTTGAAGTTGGTTTTTTTTTGGCAAAAAGTTTTACTAGGATAATTCGAAAAGGTTTTTATGCATTGTTGCTGATTAAGTCTGGGAACTCAAAGAAAAGAATGAAACAACCAACTTCAACCATTCACGCGAGTCAAATCATTCAAGAAAGTCCAACCACACAAGCAGGTCCAACCATACCAACAAGTCAAGCTATACAAGCAGGTCCAATCACACAAGCATGTCCAACCATACCAGCAAGTCAAACCATACAAGCAGGTCCAATCACACAAGCAGGTCCAACCATACAAGCACGTCCAATCACACAAGCAGGTCCAACCATACAAGCAAGTCAAACTATACAAGCAGGTCCATTCACACAAGCAGGTCCAACCATACAAGCACGTCCATTCACACAAGCAGGTCCTATCACACAAGCAGGTCCAACCCTACAAGCAAGTCCATTCACACAAGCAGATCCAACCATACAAATATTTCCAGAAACGTCAATTCAAACCAACCAGCAGTCCTCCTATATTATCGATGAAACAGTTTATACAGTATCAACCGGAGAGCAAGAAAATACACCTCAAGAAGTACATTATTATACAAAAGATCAAAATATGACAACCCAAATTAATAATTTATACGAGATACAAGCTGCAATTTTGGACAACCAAAATAAAATAATGAAAAAGCTTGGGGAAATGTCGGTTCAGTTACAAGAAATACAAGAACAAAGCACAGAAAATATTACAGTAACAACTTTAGCACAAGCCAAAGGAGCAGAAACTAAAAGGATGCGTATGGAAGTTGTCGATAACATCGAAAGCTTGGAGAAACTCGACAAAGAACTATCATGCCCTAAAATACTTAAAACATACTTAGAAAAGTATGCAATATTATGTTCTGTGGCACCAGGATCAGGCTCTAACTGTGCTTATAGACTTTTAGATTCAATTTTTACCAAAGACTTCCTTTGCCAGTGTTCCTGGACTGGAGGAAGTCGTGGAGAAGATCTTAAAATAGGCTTCAAAAAATATAAAAACGTATTAAAATTCTTTTTCCAAATGGTCTATTATTGGGACAACACGTACACAGTGCAAGATAATGAAGAGTTTCTCAAAAACATATTGCGAAATGCTTTGAAAAGGAAAACATCCAAAAACATTCGTCAGTCCACCAAGAAAAGAAGGAAATTCGACAAAAGAGTCCAACGTAAGCCTCAGAATCAAAGAAGTGCAGCTAATAATCATGACGACGAAGATGTTATGAATAATCATGATGAAGGTAATACTAATAATGACAGTGAAAACAATACTAATAATGATGGTGAAGGAAATATACAAAATGATGGTGAAGTTAATATAAATGATAATGACGGTAACGATAATTCCAACGACGAAAATACTAATAATAATGGCATTAATAATAAAAACAATGATGAAGAAAATAATCCAAGTAATGAAAACGAAGCTATAATTGAAGAGAATGAATAGAGGTCTTGTTATTTTTATTATTTTTATTACTTTTTAGTATTTGTAAGGAAAGAAGATGTTTCCATAATGAAAGTATTTCGTTCCTAATGCGTAACGCTATACGTTTTCTTCTATTTTTTTAATTTCTTTATTACGATGTAACGATATACGTTGAATTATATTTTGTTGATTTTTTTATGGCGATGTAACGCTATACGTTTAATTCTATTTTGTTGATTTCTTTATAAAAATTTAGATTTTTATAACTAGAATTTTATTAAGTGTTCTTTCAAACAGAATCTCGAGCAAAACACTTGCGTTTACTCAATAATCAGATTTATAACTTGCTTTTTTTTCGTACTTTGTTAAGTGTAATCGTTTAATAGGTAGTGATGTATCGGACAATTAAGTATTCTCAAGTGATTTTTGTACTGAAAATAAAAGGAAGACTGATTGACTTAAATAATTGTTTTATTACAATTCACATTAATATTACACATTTAGTCAAATATCCAACACTTTTTATAAATAGCATGTGATCAAGATAAGTATTCCTTCCTTGGTTTTCATTCCTTTCCTTCCTTCCTACTGTTCTTAGTTACTAAACAGCAGCGTGCCCAAGTAAATACATAGCAATTGGAATACGGTCTATACAGTTTAAATTATTAATGTATGTAATAGAGGAATGAAATAAAGCTCATTTTTGTTTGTAGTTACTACAAACTTATAGCTAACGTTATTGAAACTTATGATTTCTGTTGTACGGTTTCCATTTTGTACTGTTTTAAACATATTAAGATATGAAGACTTAATAGGTAATTCGAAGATGTCAGATACATTTTCAATTCTGTACCCTTTGATATGTTCATCGGTTATTTCTGCCACTTCTATAATTTCTTCTTCTGTAGTCATAAAATACTTATCCTGTATTTTGTTAGAAATTACAAACTTACCAAAATCTATTATTTTTCTATTTTTACTATTTGTTTTTATGACAGGATATTGGTTAGTTTCATTTTTCGCTTTACTTAATTTAGATTGAACATTGCAATCACTCTCTGTAAGCCTTTTAGCTATTTGTGATAATGGCTTGTTGCCAGCTCTAAGCATTTTTTTAATGCAGTACAGTTTGTTCTCAAAAGGGTAAGAATTAAAGGTGTTAAGTGGGCCGAATTTACGAACTTCATCAGTAATATGTACCAGATTATGAATGTTGCTAGTAATGTAGTTACCATAATATGTTTTAAGGTTTTCTACAAAATATAATAATAATTCGTGAGAAAGGTCCAATATTGAGCTGTACTTTAGGCTAGAGCAAATTGTTACCCCACAGAAAAGAGTCAAAAAATGTTCATAGGGTCCTTTCGACATAAAGTCAGGCAGAATAACAATACTCAAATAATAGAAAAATGACCGGAATTCAGATGCTTTCCAATGATGAAGCTCATCTAGACCTCGCATGGATCTATGAATTTCGGAGGGTAGTTTACAGGTGAGTAAGAACTGTGTTACTTTCAGCGTATCGTCAGCTCGCCATTTTGTAGTAAGATTCTTAAAATTTCCATCACGCCATCCCACGAGTAATCGTTTCATGACTCCTAAGTCAATCAGATGTAATGAATCGGAAATAGGAAAATCTTCGATCATATCTATGGGTAATTTTAAAAGGGGTGTATCAGATTTTAGATGATCTCTATATTTCTTATTTCTGAATTCTTCATTTGTTCTTTTAGGACATCTTGAGTTTGGAAAAACGACAGTATGATACTGATGCGAGTATTCTCCTACAGTCGTACATTTTAAACATCCATGCCTAGAGTTGAAGTTGCAAACACCTGAAAATGTAAAATGTTTTCAATAAAGGATTGTAGTTTATTGTAGTAAGGATCTGCAAGACCTCTTTTATATATAAATTAACTAGCTGACCCGGCGAACTTCATACCCCCAGTCAATGAATGTCGTGTAACCTACCCTACCCCTATCCTACCCCTAACCCACCCCTACCCTACCCCTACCAAAACCCTAAAAAGTTTTTGCATGACGTCTGTAATGTAGGTAACAAGTTTAGTCATCATTTACCTTTTATAAATGCTCTAGCCGGAGAGTCACAGATGAAGCACCTTATTCTTACATTGACTATAATATTTTCTTTGCCTTCCCTAACTATAGGAATTCCATTTTCAAGAAGACTTTGAGTTTCTGCGACAAAATCTTCTAAAGACTGACTAAGGTTCTTTGGTTTTCCTGATCCATAATAAATTCCAACTACAAGAGGCTCTATTTCTGGTTTTTCGCAGATATTGCAAAGAATTGGCCAAAATGCTTTTTTCGAACTGTTGAAAATAGGTAAGCCATCAAAATTCAAATTTAATTGTATAGATTCAAGGATTTCCAGCCATACAAAATTTATTATTTCTTTTAAAGGTTCAATTAGTCCTTTGTGCCAGTATTCTCCACCGTCAATTTTTTTTATTACGACATTTCTCTTAGTCTGTAATAATGTTCTCGGGTCTACTGGCAAAACTCCTGGCAATCTGTGATTGACGACAGCTAATAATTCCCTTAAGGCTTCTAGAGAAATGTTTTTATTTATGGCCCATTGTTTTAAGTTATTACGAAATATTAATTTTTTTTCATATTCCGTTTCATTTTTTCAAAATTATTGGAACTCGCATCACTATCTTCAGACCTCTGAATTGATTCATAATCTTCACACAATGTAGATTCATAATTATTTATTACGGAACCCGTTTCTATGGATTGTGGTCGCACTTGATTTGTACTTGGATCAGATGAACTGGAAGAACTTCCTTCAGTCGTTTGTGGATTAGCACAAATAGATTTTTTTATGTTTTCATACTCGCGCAAGCACTTTCTTCGTATGCCTCCTGTTCTTTTTCTATTTTTCCATGAATTGGAGATGTTTTTAGCATTTTTTTTGATAGGCGGCATATTTACACAACACACTTTAACGCGCACGAAATCGAAATGTCAAACTACTAGCCGCATAAATGCTGACAAATATTACAAAATAGTTCTGCTAGCTTAAAATATGTCTACTTTTCGTGAATACTCAGCCAACTTCTGCATAAGAATCTGTTACTTTTGCTTTTACCCCAGTTAGCTGCACATGACACTAATTTCGTACTTAAAGCGGCATAAAGTAGTTATAACAGCTACCTTAAATTCTGTTAACTAACTACATGCTTCATAACAGGAACCACACCCTACTTTATACAGTAGCTGTGTAACTGTCAAGATGTGGTGTGTAATACAGCTAAAAGAGAACAGAACCTCAATTATTCAGTACTTTGCTGGATAATAGAATCTTATACCAGTGTTATACAAAAGGTTACACAAACTCTTGAGTAACAGGTCTATTTATGATGACTATTCAGCTTTAAGAAATAAAATCGGCAAATTACAGAACTAATTCAGCTAATAGCATTATCATAACAAAAAACAACTTTAATACAGAACTTGGCAATACACACAGCTTCTATACATATATAATAAAGCTTAACCCTGCATAAGGTTAAATTGTTGGCCAGTTATATGACTTGTGTGCTGCCTGGGCTGTTTATCGAATAAGCAAAAAATTGACCGTAGCTCCGTCCTATTCCATAACGTTTGGGCTGTCCCTTTTCAAAGTCATAAACATTGTTTTTAATGGAGGCGGCGAAGCACAAAAAAAAACTTAAACAATTCGCCAGATTGCGAGTTTAGTGGGTGCAGAGTAAATTATTACTATGTGAAAAGAATTTGTAATCGTTCACAATTTTGAGTCTATTTATTGACCATCCGTTTGTTTATATAATTTCACTATATTTTATATTAAATTCAATATTTATGATGTATGTATGTATGGTCATACATAATTTCAAAAATCATCTGAGTTCAATTTTGTATAGAAAATTATAAGAAATCATTATCACGTCTTTATCCTTGACGGGTTGGACAAAGTCCATGGCCGTGGGACCCAAGGATCACGTTTGACGTAATGATGGACGCTAGGATGAAGAGAGAAATCAAAATAAATAAATAAAGTACAAAGAATTTTGTACAAGATTATGTTAATTAAATCTAGGTCACAGATAAAAATTCTAGATTGTCTGAGTTCATTTCTCAGCAAAGAAAATCAAAACAAAACAAACTTTCGTTATGTTTAGAAATAACTATAAAGTTTGTACATAATTTGTTTGTAATGGTCAGTTTACACTGAGATTCTTAGTATTTTTCCTTTGCCAAAATAAAAGAAGGAAATTATGCTATATTGTAATCAATTATTCTATTTTATTTTCATACAACACTTGTATGGTCTTCTATAAATCTATTACATAAATATTACATACAAGGTTGGCATCTAACTTCATTAGTTAAAAGAAAATGGACAGGGCTCTGTCAAGTCGTTGGGTTAAGAACGTGAAAGTCGAACTCCGGCGCACATGGCGTGGTTTGTTATCGCTAGGACAAAACTAACACGAGCTCCGAAGCAGCATAGCTGAGGACGCAACTGGGAACATGATTAGATGGAGAAGAAAGTATTTCTGTTTACAGAAATAGAATAAAGATAGATATTTTATTATGATTTATCAAAGTAACATTGGTTGCACTATAATCTGTGTATGGTTTTATAAGTGAAATCATATATAAACTCCTTTAATTTCTACATTTATATACTTTCGAATAAACTATTCTTTACATATATTTTAATATATCTTTACTTTGTCAAAATTATGGGTAAATAACTTTATTTTATCCATTAATCATTAATGTTTCACTATTCATATAATTTTATATGAAGTGAAAATAAATTTAAAACCTTTTATCTAGACATAGATATATCTAGATTTTAATTATCAATTTACAAAAAACATAATAAGTTTATTAAAAATCTACATTCGATCACCCAAACTGATGTTGCCTAGGACTGGTTACGTCATTGTTTTTACAAACTACCTGGAATTGGTTTGAGGCGGGACTAAGCGGATAGCGAGCTTGTTGGGTTCGAGTTCCGGTTTTGTATGCATTGCTAGTTTTGTAAGAACATAGTTTCGTTTGTTCACTTTAGAACAGGCAATGTATGTATACAACTAAGTTTGAATGCAGTTTTATGATGGCATTCTCATTTCGGGGTAAGGTTCCTTTCAACGGGACTGGTAGACGGGAGATGAAGGGGTATTCATCATCAGGCGGCCGGGGCGTGCAAACGTTCTGTAGGGAGATGGAGATTTTTACGTCGATGTAATATTTTTAACTCAAGAAAAGAAGAAGTCGTTTGAAGAAAAGTGTGGGGAAACGATAGTTTGACAAAATAGGTCGCATTATCTTTCTCGCGGTGTCCCTTGATTGGTTTTAATTAGGAATATAATGGTAAAATGTATTCCGAAATTAAAATCTTAGATTGTTTGAATTTTTGTTATTAATAAATAATTTAGTTTGTCCCTAGTAAATTTTAATAAGTTAAATTAATAGTTTTGGTTTAAAATCAGTGCCAATCGTTTTGATTTCAAGAGGTGAGGTGTTCGGCAGTGAATTTTCAGAGATTCTATGTCGTTCAATTTCATCTTTTGATGTCAAGGATTTTGGTGTAAATAATATTTGAATTTTAATATTTTGAACTTTGTTTCTATTTGGGGCTTAATGGTCAAACTCATCGTTAATTTCTATTTCCTTTGGTCTCGCTAACATGAGGGCTCTCTAAAGAAATAGAAATTCTAGGTAAAATTTCCAGATTTGTAGTGGGTCTGGCAGGATTGGTTTGTTTCAAAAACAATTCTGTGTTAGCTACTGGTTCTAGCAATCTGAACTGGCAGTCCTAATGAGACGACGATCCGAAAGTCGATGGGTTGTGAATCCGTTTTAGTGCTGCAAGAATTAGTTGCTAGAATTATCCAATTAGCTTGGTTAGTATTAGACCAGTCTAGACTCCCCCTTCCCTATGGAGTTGTAGATTGGAACCAACGGGCGATAGGTAGGTCGGCTGACCCAGGCCACTCCGCGAAGTCGTTAGCAGCTAGGGGAAAAGGACAGTTTAGTTCTAATTCCACCACACACCAGAGTAGGATTCTCAAATTAGGATTTGTAGGCAGGTAAATTTTAGCTCAGGGCGAGAGAAACTCTCTCAAAACTTTTAGCTTTAGCTTTAGGGAACTTTCTCTTACACCGGAGACTGTTCGATACCTAGGTACACTAGAATTGATTCTTACACCGGAATCAATTCCAACACACACACACACACATTTAGTGGGGTTGGGGTAGTCTTTTACACAAGTAGCTTTAGCTTTAGGGAATATAGGGACCGTTAGGTTAGACTAGGAATTACATTAACTATGCCAACAGTTAGTGTCAAATAACTTTAACAAAAATATCTTCATTTACTATGAAATATGATTGATTTGTTCAATAGAACGAAACTTCAATTATTGTTAAACAATTTTAACCAACTTATGTTCATAAACTATGAAATATTTCTAGTGGAACAATTTGATTTGTCTTGGGAATGCTGAGACATGAATTCGGATAAATCTGAATTACTTCATCAATTATTTGTTTGGACTTATCTGGATGAGAAATGTACTGTCATAATTATTGGGTGATGCAAAGCAAGCCCTGGCTAATTATCTTTATGCAAAAGCACAAGAGAAAGGCCATATTCTTCGTTTGTGATAGTGCAAATCAAGTCGGAAAAGTCTGAATTATTTTATCATTTATTTGGATTTGACTGGATGGGAAATGTAGTCTCACATATTGGGTGATGCAAAGCGAGCCCTGGCTTTTTATCTCAATGTTGATTCACGAGAATAAGGCCATACTTCGTTTGTGAAGATGCAGATCTGTTCGGGAAAATCTAGATTTATTTCATCAATACGTTCCTTAGCACATGTAGAAATCATGTTTGGAATGTGTCCTTGGTTAAAAGGATTTATATGAGAAAACCAACAATTTTGGAATTATCCGAACTGCTTTGGAGTCAAGGCAAATCCATGACATGTTTGATTAATGTCCGCTGAATGAACTAAGTCTTACGACTTATAACTTAGCATTCTGATTAAGAGTGTCTTACCTATTATAATTTGATCTTTCAAACATGGAAAATTCATGTTGAATTGATACTATTTCTTCAGAGGAACTTAGTTGTTCGAAACAATTATATATTTATATTTTTAGTTTCTTTGGAGACTAATCTATGGTTTTAGAAAAGTATACTTAACCATTTACCTATTTAACTATTGTAAAAATAGCAGATTATATATCTTGCTTTGATCATCTTCTATATTTATTTTAATATCAATGATATTAAACAGTTCTTTCATACATGGAAAAGGCATGTGGAACTTCTACATACAAAATACCTAGAAGGTAATACTTCTAATTAAAGAAAATATTGGTTGCGAATATTTGGTTTCTTTGGAAGCTAAATTATTGGTACTATTTATTTATTGAATTGAATCGTATTGACAAAATTCTACTCTGTAATATTTATTTATAATCTGGAATACCTTCTAATTATACTTATTTATAAAGCCTAAGGTTCTATAAATACTACATTTACCATTCGTCAAACTAAAATACATTTGACGATCAATTCGAATATTTTACCAACTATAATAATTTCTATTTATTTGAATATTGAATAGAAATTGAATGAAGTACTAAATTAGGTAAATAGTGTTTAAATCTAACACATCAATAGTAGCGGATCGTAGGTACGTTGAATGATTTGACCTACTACTACTACTACTGACCAAACAGACTACTTATATTGTTGAGTAGTATACTCTTAAAGTATTTAAGATACCAACCGATTTGAAGTAATGATTAAAATCATAGCTCAGTCCGGAACTATGTAAAAATTACAGGTTCTGAAGCGGTTGATATCGCTTGGCAAGACTTTACTTGCGTCCTCTTCTATGTCTCTAGCCAGTAAAGGCTCATTAAACTTAAATATATTTGTATAACAAATATCTGAGCACTATATTTGCTGTCCCAAGGCAGGGAGGATGCCCCAGTCATTTGGATGAATCCTACTGAGGTAGCGGCTGGCGGAGCTGCCTCTTTTAGCCATATAAAAATAATGCTGAGCTTCTAATCATTATAAATATATATATATATATTTCTATATACATAAATATATCTACATATTTATAAGGCGAAACATACTTAAGGTCAAATCTAACTAAGAAACAAACTTAAAATATAATGCAAATTTTGATTACATAAATCTCTATAATACTTATATTATTTAATACATAATAAAATAAACACTATTCAGTAATCACAAAAATTAATCATACTAAATAAATTATTTACTCCAGAACTTAAACCACAGTTTCCCGTTATTTAATACTTAAAGCTAAAGTCAATTACGCTATCGACTTTCTTAGGACTTTTATAAAACACTAGGAACTCTAAAAACTATATAACAACAGTTTTCCTCAAATTTTATACTAGGATTTATATCATCAACTACCTATCTCAAACACAAATAAACAATAAATTTACTAAATATAATTTAAGGGTGTTCATATTAGTTTGTCAGTAAATAATCTTAAAATAAATAATAAGTAGATAAATCAAACGTGTTACAGCAGAATTTAGGTTGCTATTCTAAACAACTTGGGTCCTCCATTAGATAATTACAGCCAATACACTAATCAGTCACAGCCACGTTCAGGATGATACAGATGATACAGATAACAAGATTTTAAAATGATAGGTTTGTTAGTATCCAGATAGTTATTTTTAGTTAAGTTCTAGATAAAAATTATAGCATAATAGGTTTTTAAAGACTAAAATAATAAATCATTTGCTTATTAGGACATATAGGTATTATAAGTTTTGTTCTAGACTCTAGTACCTAGGTCTTCTAGGTTCGGTTTAACTAAGTAAGTTAAGTAAGCAGAAAAAAAATAGAATTTTATTAGGTAGGTTAGCCGGTTGTTACAAGCCGAAGGCCAGGGTGCTAACCGTACGAGTACACCGCCCGAAGTATACAGTTTTATTCTTCCTCTTGCCATAAAGTGTTTTTCTTTCTCACGTTTGCGGGCGAACTAGTTACAATACAACTAAAATTAAGTTACTTTAATGGATATATTTCAAAATTTATTATTACATTGTTGTAGTGAGCACCCCCCGGGACTGCAGCCCGACATTGTCACCACACAACAGCGGGTCTCCATTCACCCGCTCCATCGACGCCGGATCACTCTCCAGGTTTGATTGATTCTGTAGTTGGAATTTTACGGGAGAAAAATCTTATCCTATTTAAAATCCAGCCTTACTGTAAGGCTGGATTTTAACCGAAAATGAGATGCAGTCTGGCTTATAAGTCTAGATACGGTACTATTTTCTTACAACTTGTATACTACAAACGTCCAATTTTAAAGTCATTTTTTTTTAATTAAATGTAGGATAAATATATCACTTATTGAAGGTCATTATTTTTAGTGCAAAAGCTACCGATACTAGCGTCGACCACTGCTGAGAAGAAACGCCGAAAGAAACTCATTTACACAGTATTGGTCGCCTACGCGCCGAAAGGGCTTTGTCAGTTTACAAAGATATTATGCCTAATACAATATTATCACAATATAACAAGTGGCCGTTTTTCGCAAAAATACAAACTAAAATTAAACGTTCTCACTTTAAACTGTAAACAGCGGGTCATAAAATAGTTTTAAGGGTTATCTAGGTTTTAGTAGCTTAAAATTTTAAATGATATCTCCGTTTTCTTACAAATAATTTATTTCAAATGGGGGCAGCACTGGACACCGTGTATCGTCTTAAAGCTTGCGAACGAGTGCCAAATCCAATTTACAGAAATATAACACTAAGTAGTC
This sequence comes from Acrobasis repandana, assembly GCA_963576875.1. NCBI lineage: Eukaryota > Metazoa > Arthropoda > Insecta > Lepidoptera > Pyralidae > Acrobasis > Acrobasis repandana. Next base: position 8,652,028 of record OY756227.1, read on the forward strand.
CGATTTTATTGTAATTATATTTGGATTGTAATTATCTGGGGCTCGGCAGTGTGAGAAAAAGACACTTATGGTCCTATTTTGTTTAGACCAGCCTATACTCGTATTTGCCAGACTTCAGCTTGTATGCTGACAAATAGGGCTTTCTTAATTTGATTCTTAAGGGATTCTGTGTTAAAAGTTAAAAGAGGTTTAGATTTTAATGGGCTACGCTGTGTTGATATATATATTCTTCCATGCTGATCTGGAAGAAAAGAAAAAACTTAGAATTTACCAGCTGCTTTTCTTCCTGCACAGATCATAAAAGCCAAAAGGGAATGGGCGAAACCGCGAAATATGTGTATAGGTGATGCGGCTCGCCCACTATCACACTAAATGGTGTCATTTGGGTCTTGCGGCCTAAGGCCCTGTCTGCTTAGGAGTTGCAAGACTCAAAATGCTCTGTTTGCTCTATTATGGATAAATACGTGATAGTGTATATAGTATAGTATAGTATAGTACGCTGTGCAACGATGAACTTATGTTACGTTTGTTAGCGATAGCCGCATACTGATACTCGTACTGACTGAGCGGACGGCCTCACGAGTACGCCTGAGGCGTTTGCTACGAACAATTAATTTTTCCTTGCATACAGCTCTTCTCTGGTCGAAACATAGCCTAAAGCAACATGTTACTTTTAGAATATTTACCTTAAAAATGCTCTCTGCATGCAGATAAAAGGCTCGGCTTCGGGCCGTTGTCGTTTGCAAGTTCCATGATACTGGATCACTCTCAAGGCTTGATTGAATTTCGTGTTCCGTACTGTTAGAGGGTTTGTGGGATTTTCCGTCAAAAAATTCCGATGTTTTATGGCAGTAAACCGAGAATACCGACACGACATATATGTTGCTAGTTAGTCATTTTTCTACGCTTTGGTTTTTAGGGTTCCGTACCAAAAGGGTGCAAACGGGACTCTATTACTGAGACTCCGCTGTCTGTCCGTCTGTCCGTCTATCCGTCTGTCCGTCTGTCTATCCGTCTGTCCGTCAGTCTGTCCGTCTGTCACAGGGCTCTATCTCTTGAACCGTAATAGCTAGATACTTAAATTTTTAACGATTATGTATTACTGTGGCTGCTATAACAACAAATACTAAAAGTAAAAAATAGTTAAAAATTAAAGGGGGTCGTCATACAAAAAACGTATTTTTTCTGCGTTTTTAACTAGATCTTTATAATGGCACTAAATCGATACTAGAAATTTTCACACATTATGTATTACTATGGCTGCTATAACAAAAGAATAAAAAAAAGTTAAAAATTAAAGGGAGTCGTCGTACAAAAACCATGTTTTTCAGCGTTTTTAATTAGATCTTTATAATGGCATTAACTAGATACTTAAATTTTTCACCAATTATGTATTACTATGACCACTATAACAACAAGTAAAAAATTAAAGGGGGTCATACAAGAAACGTGTTTCTTGAGCGTTTTAAAACATTGTACGGTAGTACGGAACCCTTCATGTACGACTTCGACTCGTACTTGCCCGTTTATTTAAAGACATGTTTTCAAACCGTATTTTTTATTTTTTTACCAGCCTGATTTAGAAAAATTTAATTTAATTATCTTACATTTTCATTAGTGCTAATAATTTAATACTGTTTGTGTATGTATTCAAAACTATTTAAATTAGAAGATACATTTAAGAGCCTATAATTACAGTAATAATTTGTAAAGACAAAAAGATCATAATTATAAATAATGCTCTAGCTTGAAATCTTACGTATTTAATGTACAGCGGTCTACTTCTCACCTAGAATATATGTATGTATGTTTACAACAAATTCATCAATATTGTATATCTTATGAAATATTTTTCCTACAAAGGTCGGTAGAGCAGCTGTCAAGTCCAGGCGAGTGTGAAGCGGCGCTCGTAGGCCTTCGTCCCCGAGGGGCGAGCAAAGGGGGACGCGGGCGTGGATCTGCCTGGGGCTCCATATCGCGGGTGTTTGCAAGAAGCAGACACCGCACCAAGTCGGGCAGTGCGGTCGTCAGCGGACATGAAAGTGGTATGTTCAACAAATACACACAGTTTGTATATCAACACCTATATGAACTTTCATCCATTTATAGCGAATAAGGTTACAAACGTTTGGTGTAAAAATAATCTCAATATTAAGTTATTTACAGCGTTTGTTAAATTAAGGTAGGTATTTTCCCCTTTGTGACAAAGTAGAATGGCAGAAAGCAAAGGCTGGTAGGCAAACTAGAGATATTCTATTTTACTAAGTAACTCGTTTTCCCAAAAATTTTATGACATTATATATTGCCTTTGGGTATAACAAGATACTTTACTTGCCCCATTAGAAGGTAAACAGTCATTGAGGTAGCACAAATAGACATCAGTAGCCGAGATAACCTTTAAAACAAGTATGTTCTCCAACAGAGCCAGTATACGCTGGCACAGGCAGCTCAAGTCGCGCTTGGTCACCTCTAGGCAGTGAGGCGGCTCTTCGAGAAGCCGCCTCGCTGCCACTAGCGCGGTGGCGGGCCCCCGCTATAATAGCCTGGTTGGAACTGGCCCTGGGCATGCCACAGTATGCTGCTGCTGTGGCAGACAATGTCAAGAGCGGAAAGGTAACTTTTTTTATAATTTTAGTTCAAGTTTCTCGTAAATACTGACAGATGAAACTATTTTATTGTGGAAGTGTACTCGTATCAATATATACGAGTACCTCCGGTTTTGTACAAAACAGCGCATATTTTGTATCGATGAAAAAATATTAATGTTAAATCTAAATGTGTTTTATGAGTGTAGTCTTTTTTTAAAACAAAATTGTACTAACTATAAACATGTTTGTGGATTTTAGAAATAATGTAGGAAATAAATATGTATAATTTAATTAAACCTCCCTATTGTGCTGAATTCCATCATGAACGCTAACAAACTGCGGAAAAACTCCAAACACAGTTCAAAGTTAATACATTTTATCGTTCCATACACAAAGGAAATCGACGTTTACATTTTCCGCCGCGTAATTCTCAGCTAAACAATGTAGCTTATCTTTTCGAAATTTACGAATCGTGTAAAAAAAGCATTTTCATTATCCACGCCCATTCATTACTGGAAATACGGACGTTTTATTAAATTTGTATGGAAATTAAGTCCCAATACTGAATCCCTTGATGAATTCATCGCTGTATTGTATATTCAAAACACGTGATCTCTGATTTAGCAGTAGATGAAAACGGGGGGATATTCATATATCTGTCACGAGCATTTTGCCGGCAAAATGATGTCGTTAGTGAAATTTCAATTAGTTTTCCGTTTGATTTCGTTGATTTCGATAATTCGATGCTTTTGCGTGATTACGTCGGAACAGCGTACATCCATTATTGGTTTAATGCACTGCCAGCCACCTGCAATATAACAATGTGGATAATACAATTTAACTATTTCAAGTTTTAATGACTACAGTTGAATTGGTTGTTAAAACAACTGTAATTAATGGATCAACTTGTATAATTAAATACACTATGTATTAAAGTTACGTACTTGCAATTCGAACATTCAGTTGTTTATTTATTTTGGTTAATAATATAGCTAAACCAGGACGATGATTTACTTCATATGTGGATGAATATAGACCTTTTTAGTTAATTGGGGGATGGCAGTTTGTTTAGTGGTTATGGATCTTATTACTTGATCGTGTTCCCGGTCCTATAGGTAGTTGACTGTGGATTTAGAATCTGCTTTTCATCTTTTTTCCTTCTGTAGTTTGCACGGTTTTTACTTAGTCGTAAAACCATATTAAATAATGTACATTTGTTTGTATTAAATAATGTACATTTAAATGTAATTTTTGTGCAATAAAGAAATTAAACAAACAAACAAAACCATTACCATTATTGAATAGCATCCTTATTATCTTTCCCTTACTCGTTCGATTCGAGAAGAAGATTTTTCACTAACGACACTACATGTTTTACTTATTTATTAAGAACACATGAGTAGCAAAAACCACCAAACAATGAACCATTGAACACGAACTTGTTTATCTCATACCTAATTGCATTTAATGAAAAATAAACACTAATTTGTTGAATTTTTGTTGTAAGCAATCTCTCTCATACCCCTAGTAGTAAAGCAGTTGACGCGATAGTAGCGTCAAATATTGTGTTCTCGTTGGTTCTAGATCCGTGCTTTGAATGGGCAGGTTCTGCTCGAGCTGTCGGACGCGGATTTGGAGGTGGGGCTGGGCATCACACAGCCCATGCACCGGAAGAAGCTGCGGCTAGCGATAGAGGAGCGACGACGGCCGGACCTTGTGAGGAATCCAAGTATCGGGCAGCTGACTCATGCGTGGGTTGCTGCCGAGTGGCTACCAGATCTAGGATTGTCTCAAGTAAGTTTAATAAGATTTTAAAAGAGCAGTAGAAGTAGGGGTAGGATTGTGAGGAATGTAGCATGTGCACTAGAGGAAACTGCAGCTAGCGATAGAAGAGAGACGACGGCCGGACCTCGTGAGAAACCTCATGCTCATTACATTATTGCTCGTGTACATTAATTTATTGTATTTACGTGAACTACTTACTATGCCTTTTTTAAGTGTTGCCTTTTTCTTACTAAAACCCAGTATTCGTTATCATGTCTGTGTTGCCTAAATCTCAGATAAAATAGGACCGGGTTTAACCAGCCCCCTTCAATATCCTAATTAAATGTTCAGTCTAGACTAAGTAATAGAGTTAGATTAACCGTAAGCCCTTACTGTGATTTAATAGTCTACTTTAGAATATTGATTGCACTTAAAGGTCACTCATTGTACCTAGTTGGATATCAAGATATAAATTATTTAAAAAAAAATAAAGTATCGCAAATATTTGAATATATTTTAGGTAACTGCTATTTGTGTTTGACATTTTTATTCACCTGCATCGGAAATCACTAAAATATTGGTAGTGTATTTCTAAGTGTTATTTTATAGGTAAAGCTAACTGTGAATTTTACGATATATGAGACGAATACGAGTATCTTTATCGTGTAGGGAAAAATAATAATAATTTTTAGCCAAAAACATGACTGCATAGTTATTTACTTAAGGTCTTAAGGCCCCCAGGTGGGGCAGAGGGCTTCAACAGTCTTTCTCCATCGCGATCGATATTTGGCTACGCGCTTCACTTCGGGCCAGGTTAGCCCGATTGTCTTCATCTCCGCGCCGCCAGGTCTGCTTGGGACGGCCAGCCTTTTACTTGCCCTGGGAGGGTCCACTCTAGGGCCTTGCCTTGCCTCGGGATGTGTGTGGGCTCTCTCCTGAGAGTATGGCGTATCCAGATCTATTTGTAGCGCATAATCTGCTTGTCATTTTCTGGCACGCCTCCCACAGGCGTTCATTGTAAATCTTCTCAGGCCAGAAAATGTCAAATATTTGCCGCAGGCAGCGGTTGATGAAAACCTGGATCAGTATCCTGACTGTAGAGTTACATACCCATGAAACTTTTACAACAAAAAAATGATAAGTTCTGCTAAAGAACACTTCTGTTTTTAGGTATTTTTATCAACAAATTCCGTGTTTTTTATTATTGATCACTATTTTCAATAGTAAATCATTTATTCACATTTTATGATGATAACTCCTCATTGTTGTCAACAGTATGCAGAATCGTTCCTAGCAAACTTAGTGGACGCTCGGATGCTAGATACCATCAGCAAGAAAGAGTTGGAGAAGTACCTTGGTGTGACGAGGAAGTTCCACCAGGCGTCCATCGTCCACGGCATTCACTTGCTTAGAATAATGAAGTATGACAGACAGGTTAGTTCCCTCTTTGTCTTTTGTCTTTCTTGTCTTTTACAGGACTTCATTTCTAAGGGTTCCGTACAAAAAATTAAAAAAACGGAACCCTTATAGGATCACTCGTGCGTCTGTCTGTCCATCCGTCTGTCACAGCCCATTTGCTCCGAATCTACTGGACCGAATCAGGTGAAATTTGGTAGAATGTTGTAATCCTATGACCCAAACACATACCTATGTGCAAAGTAAATTTTATTAATTAATTTTCGGGGGATAAATTAGGAAATTAAAAAAAAAGTTTTGCAAAACTTACTGAATTATATATTAAATGAAAGGGCTCGTTATGAGGACCTCAAATATATTTTTGTTATTATTGTAAAATGAATAGTTTTGATTTTATTTATGAAAGAAGACGAAAATTGACCATTCCCCCCTGATCTCCGAAACTACTGAGCCTAAAATTTTGAAAAAAATCCAAAACATAGTTCATTGCTTGTAGATTACAGGAAAACCTATAAAAATTCAATCAATTATACGGAACCCTCTCCACGCGAGTTTAACTCGTACTTGGCCGGTTTTTTATTTATTAATTTACCAATTTATGTACACTGACAATGTATACAGAGAATACATAAATTAAAAGTTATAAGAAGGCACTACTTATCTCAAAAGATTTTTCATTTTCTTTTTTAGGGTTCCGTACCCAAAGGGTGCAAACGGGACCCTACTACTGAGACTCCGCTGTCTGTCCGTCTGTCCTGCTGTCTGTCCATCTGTCTGTCCGTCTGTCACAGGGCTCTATCTCTTGAACTGTAATAGCTAGACACTTGAAATTTTCACCGATTATGTATTACTATAGCCGCTATAACAACAAATACTAAAAATAAAAAAAAGTTGAAAATTAAAGGGGGTTGTCATACCCTAAAAAGAATAAATATTTTTTAATTTTAATTCTCTAACTTATTAGTTAGTTACTTTACCTTGTAGGTTCTTGCTAGTACTTTTATTCTCATATTTTCTTTATAATGACAAACATGGAAAAGAATTCCTATTTTTTTTACCAAATTGATAAATTGCTGTTTTGCACCAAAACGGATATTAAACGTGTAGATAACAATGTAAATGAATAAACATTAAACGAAACGGTTACTGTTCAGATACAAGGGGGATAGTAATGAGTATCTTCGGTAAATCCATTCAAAGTTAATGTGGTAGACGATGGAAGTCTGGAGATATCTCATTTAAAATACAGGGTTTGGAAAACAACAGTCGCTGTGTACATTAGAAAGTAAATAATTGAGACGAGGGTTTTTTTCCATAACGCACCGGTTCCGCTGGCCTTCAGGGTGATAAATAAGGTTTCATGCGTGACTATACATTTATGGAAAAAACCTTTTTGTTCTCGTAAGAGCTATTATGTAAAATTGGAGGCGACAACACATATAACTGTTTTGTCCCGTTATATTGTAGCTATCTCCATTAACTTCACTTAGTCTCTTGCTTATACGCATAATATAATTTAAAAAGCAGGTATGTGTTACAATAAAATACAGTAAGAATAATTCAAGGAACATGGCAAAGTGTAAAGATATAACTTTCCATCCAGTAAAGTAATCAGATTTCATTGTTTGAAAATTAAAATACTTATGATAAAATTCACGCTGCACTTTATTCAAAATTAGAACAGGGGCCAATGGTCTATATCATCATCATCCGAGCGTATTCCCGGTAACGCTTCAGAGCCCGGGGTTCCGCTAATCCACTACCTAACCTAGGTGATTTGACCAAGTTACTGGTTTTCACACTTAACTTTAGCTGGTCTATATATTCTATGTCAATGATTTGTTAAATCTTGTCACTGATTTTGTACGTATTTGAAAAAAATCGTACAAGACAAGAAGAGAATACAATGCATGCATTTTTTTTATATTTTCAATAGTCCTCGTTGAGAAATAGCCGCAAAAATTTATCAGTGCCGAAAAACATGTAGGTATATGGTGTAGAAAATAAATATTAAAAATAGCAAGTAGATTATAGCAACTAAAACACGTCATTTTAAAATATGACGTCAAAGTCTGCAATATCCGCTAGAGACAGAAGCTGTCAACGCATGTTTTTCGTTTTTGGGTACTTTCGATATTATCAGCCAGTGATGTTTGTTAGACCTCTATATAAAAGTACATACATTTCGAATGTCATCGATAGTCAAACTACATGGACGGACAGTCCTACAGAACGCACCCGGACTTGTCATTTCCCTTTTGTGAACTTTGTCGTCATTTCCCTTTTGTTTGTCAAAAGTTCCCGCGCAATATTTGCATATTTTCAATAATTTATTTCTAATCCAAATAAGAGTCAGTGAGAAAAATAATTAAGTAGGCGTGGTAAAGTATTAAAAGAAATTGTAAAAATAAAAATATGAGCCGGATTGGTATTACATGCATGTTCCTTATTCTTAGAAAACAATTACTTAAATCTCTATTTACAGCGAGAAAATTGAAGATAACACCCAGTGAATAAAATCCTCAATTTCAATAAAAACAAGAGCCACTGTTTAGAGATAATCTAGAAAAAAAATACATTTCCCTTCGCCTCTGATAAGGGCCGGAGATAAGGGGAAAGCAAATAAACGATTATCCAGTGAGTCGGTACAAAATGTTTCGTCTTACATTGCCATCGTGACCCCGTAATGTTCCCCCATTAATCATCGTGTACCCCTTCGAATTCTTTACCGAATTTGACCTAGAAGATCTCGCTTATTACTTTTTTATTCTGTAATAAATTGCGGCTGGTGATATCAATCTTTGTTCAGGGTTTCTTGTGTTGGTTTTGGTACTGCTACAAATAATGTTGTCATACATCATATTACCAGCGTAGTTTTTCCGAAACTGTACTGTTTGCTAAAAGTTGGCAACGTACAATGGTATAATCGTATTAGTAAGTATTGTTACAAGTAGACGTTACCGACAAATCTATACTAATATTATAAAGCGGAAGAGTTTGTTTGTTTAAACGCGCTAATCTCAGGAACTAATGGTCCGATTTGAAAAATTCTTTTTTTGTTAGGTAGTCCATTTATAGAGGAAGGCTTTAGGCTATATAACATTACGTTCCGACAACCACGCGAAAGAAGTCGCGGGCACAGCTAGTATATTATATAGATTTATAGATACCGTAAACGGTAACATTATCAGTTTTTAATATCCGTACATATCCATAAGAAATATTGAAGTGATCCAGCCTATAACAAAAGGTACCAGTAAAACAATTGATTGTTTCATACCCTGATTGATTGTTCCATACCATGTTAATGTTTTACGATCTGCGCGGGAAGAGAAGCAGCTTTGTTTTCTATTCTTAGTTATTACTTTTCTCCCAGACCAGCATGGAAGATTTCTACCGAATTCTACCTAATCTTATCAAAATATCCTGTTTCCAATCATTCATCGGAATTTTTTTTCCAGGCTTTAGCGGTGCGACGGCATCAGTGCGAGAACGTCGACGCGGATCCCTTAGTTTGGACCAATCAGAGGTTCATGCGCTGGGCCCACAATATTGACTTAGGGGAATTTGCTGACAACCTCAAAGGTGAGCTGTTTCTGTAAACAACCATTGCTAACCTAAAAGGACAAAGGAATATGTGATCAGCAACGAAAAAGTCTGATTAAATTCCATGTATACTTAGGTTGTAGGTTACACAAATATTTAGATATTTACTTTGAATACAAGATTATACAAGATTACTTAGTAAGAAAAGGTTTATTAAATTTAGTAAGGCATGCTTTTTATGTTCCTTAACAAAAAAAAAATCTAATATATTTTATACTTTGTGAAGTATAAAGTAGCATAGAATGAGTTATTTGAGAGTGGGAGCTTGTTCGTTTCGTACTGTTGTTTAATTTCGTTTGATTAACGTATAATTTGGCATTTCGTATTAACATTTTTTTTTTCTTAAAATACAGACAGCGGAGTACACGGTGGATTAGTGGTATTAGAGCCTTCATTTACTGGAGAAACCATGGCAACGGCTCTCGGAATACCTCCATCTAAAAGCATTATTCGGAGGCACTTGGTTGCGGAATTTGACGCACTAGTAATTCCCGCGAGGTAAGTACTCAAACTGTTTATTTATTTGCCATACATCGACAGAAAACATAATATTTGTTCGATCTTTTGACGTAGTAGCAAATATTGTATAAGCGATTAAGATCATTAAATATTATGTTTCCTAATAGCTTTACGACAATTACATTAAATTGACTTTCTCTGTCTTGGTGACAAAAGCACAGCCCAATATAACCTTGTTATAGAGCATTCATATCTCATAACTTACTAACTGACCAATGAGTGTGAATGTCAACGTGAAAAGCTTGACAGGAAGTGTCGCACCGCATGCTAGTCACCAGAGGCACAGCCCCTGTAGGTGAGCAACCTGTAGTTGATTATAATGTGAGGTGCAATCCTGCAGGTATACGATATTTTGCCAGGTGGAAGAACTGCAAGTGGAGGCTGCCCGAGCATCCATGTTGTCCACAAAACAAAGATAAACCGACAAAGATTAAAAAACTCTCGTTCAAAAAGTAAATTCGCTTCGACGCCCAACCTCGTCAACCTGTATCTATGTAAAATTTCCTGTATGAAAATGTTTGTAAAGTCGCTATTTTTACACAAAAAAATTTTCTTTGCAAAGAGACTTTTAGGGTTCTTCCGTCAAGATTCGCTCGTTTGTGAAACTTTTTTGATCGAAAACTTTACGAGCGGTGAAGACTGATAAGTTATTGTAGGAACCATGGTTTGTAAGTAAGGGTTCTCGAAAAGTTGTTGCGATCGGAACATTCACAATATTCATTTTAGTCTAAGATCATATCGCATGGTGCTATTTTCATCTGTTCTTTGATCAAAATTCCGTTTTGTTATTTTGTTTACAGAACACAAAAAAAAGCTAAAAAAAAACAAAGGCATTCCGCATTAGACAGAAAAAAAATAGGACCCTGTTATTGGATTGATACATGATCTTGGCTAGACTATTTTTTTTTTCAAATACCTATGTACTAATAATAATAACATTTCTATTTTTTATCTGTAATCTGTAATGTAAAATATAATTATCTATAGTGGGACCCCTTTTTGATGTCCTTTTTACCATAATCTTATTACTTTAATCGAACAATTCATACAATATAAGATTTCGATGAAAATTGCTAAGTAGGTGGTTTTGCGGGTGAAAATCTATCTAGCAAGGTTTCATTTTTATGGAACCTCTTTTTCTCCGTGTTTCTACCCAAGTACAATTTAATAAAGGCAGCTATAATACTTACGTGGTAAAGGTGGTGGTGGTGGTCGTGGTAGGTGTGTACACCTATAATATGATTTTAATAGAGTAACAAACAAATATAGAAGTCATGCGATAAGATCTTCGACTATTCGTATACCCTTCGCCTTCGTCAATGTTAGATTCAATGTTCTACATTGAAATGTAACCCCCTAGAACTCCAACTTGCAGTAGTTTAGATTGTCACGTCAATGTTTCGAGATCGATCAATTTAATAACTTTAGTAAATGTATACAACTTAGTTGGTATCGACGTAAAGCATCAAATGCTTCGTATTACTTATAGGGGGTGAATGATATCCCATCAATAATTGCTATAATTGATAATATAAACAAGGATTTGTTTTACTTTATCGACTTTTAAATTAATTATACTAATCGATTTTAAATCATTACGCAAAGTAAATATCTTTAGATTAAAGAACAGAACCATTCACAATAGTTTTAGGGGTTATAACAATAATAGCGTTTACCAATACTGTAAGATAAATATGTTTTTGACTTGTATACATTCATAAATTCATATTGTAAAATTGACAACATTGTATATTAGGATCACCTGTAATATTGATTGACATATAAATGTGAATAAATTCTGATAAAAAGAATGCCCATCGGACATCGAGTCAGTTTATTTAATTATCACCATCCCTAAAGGCGATCCTTGCATCGAGACAGAACGGTAACAATCATTTTATCGATAATCATGAATGCCTCTCTGTCATCATCTTAGATCGCACTGAATCAGGCTCTCCACTGTTTCTCCTTCCATTGTTTTGTCGACATTTTGTTTCGTCGATATTTTAACTACACCGACATTTCGTGCTTGTCAGGTTTCATTTCAACACTTTGATTTATCATTGTTGTCATTTTTATTCGCGCTCACAGAGAAGAGTACTGTTTTTTCTTAAAATCTAGGACAACTTATTCAGACACTAACTTATTTATTACTTTTCTAAACATTCAGTACTTTTCTTTGTTTTCAATTTGGTAAATGTAAACCCACATTTCTTTTTTTCTGATCATATCTTTGTTCATTCACAGTCAGCATGATTTGTATTTTTCCAGCAAAGTGCATCATGCTTTTGATGTCTATGCAAAATGTTTTAAATTCAAACTTCAACATCCCCTGGCTTTTAATTTGTTTTAATGTGGACATGAAAATGTCTGTGTTTTTGTAACTGCGTATAAAAACCCGGTCAAATGCGAGTCATACTCGCTCAATAAGGGTTCCGTATCAATGTTTTATTTAATTTGTTACTAAATATTATGTTAATTATTTGTAATTATAGCATAACGTATTCCGTGAATGAGTAAATAGCAAAAGTTTTACCCTCGTGATAAATCTATAAATACATTTAAATTAAATAAATACATTTTAATTTTATTATTTTGTTAAATAGCGGCTTAAGTATGTTCATATTATGTTAAACTTTAAGTCTCTACATGACGCATTTTGAGTACGGAACCCTAAAAACCAACATGGGGTTGAAAAATTAAGCTCTAAATAAAGCAGTTCATAATATAAGAACCATTGCATGAGAGCTTTTTATGTTAGCCAAAATTTAACAAAGTTAGAGCAAAGAGAGAGTTTATTAAACCAAAGTAAAAGCAAACAGCGCTCTGCCTGGCTTTCGTCGAATTTGATATTTGCAGTTTGTGCAGCTGAAATATAAATGAGCATATTTTCAGGAACATGTTCGGCCATCAAATCCGAATGTTGGGAAGACCATTTTCCAGGTCGGTTGCCACTGGACTGCCAGGAATAGATTTGAGCAGTGATTCTAGAAGGCACAGCCTGCGGGTAAGTTGATTTAACAATTGAGATTTTATTTGTAGGCATTATATCTCATTGCAATACAAACGTGTTGTTTCGTAAGTTAAAATTTTTTTTCGTACTTACAAGCTTTTATTGTGAGGCCTAAGTACCTACTAATCAAGAGAAGTTTAATAAGCCCAAACTCAATGGGGTTGCGTCTTTTTATTACACGTTTTCTAAACTCACCTTCCGGCTACATCATCTGATCTATTCCTTGTTATAATATAAGTTTTTTTTTTTCATTGTCATCTGATTTACAATAGCATATTAAATCTCATCTCTTCTTCTTTGCTGGTCTGGGAGAAAAGATAAAACATAGAATGTACCAGCTGCTTCTCTTCTCGCGCAGATCGTAAAAGCTAATCGAGGGAATGAGCGAGAATCTGATTAATATGAATAGGCGACGCGGTTAGCAACCCATCACTATTATGATTTCCCTTCTCCACCTTTATGCCCACTACGCTAAAAGTGGCCTGGGCTTTACCGCCCTAGGCTCTGTCTACCACGTTAGGGATAAAGACGTGATAGTGTATCTGTATCTCAATCGGAAACCATTCCGGTGGCTCAAATTTAACTTGTAAGATTTTTTGACCCAAAAGAAACAACGCAACCTAAATAAAAGCTTGTGAATTATAGAGGAAAATATTAAAAAAAAACATCTATCGCTTAAAAAAGATATATTTAATCCTGAGTAAAAAAAAAATATAACAATACTTTTTCACTTTTTTGTAACTACTTACTGTCGGATCTACTTGTTTTTTACACGTTTTTATTTTAATTGTTTTAGGGGTCGATAACTCGAGCCCTCGGAGTATTGAAGCCAAAACATGACCGGACATCGCCTTCCAGTTCGAGCGAGAGCTCGAGTGTGCTCAGTCTCACCCAGCCGTACCAGATGACGTACTCCCCGCCCATAGCTGTGCGGACTTTATCGCAGCTGAGCATGACGTACGCCCCTCCACCGACCCTACAGGAATACGAGCCGATTTATACGCCACTGAGTCTGTATTCCCAGTCCAGCGTCTCCACGAGAGACAGTCTGCAAAAACTCAATGAAATAAAGGAAAACTCCGGAATTACGCATAGGTGAGTGTTTATTCAGAGAGCTTACAATTATTACTTAAGCTTCGTCGTTCTAATCAATATTATAAAAGCGTACTTGGTACCAAATTTCAAGTTCACAACGACTAAAGATATCTTTTATAAATGTCTGTGTTCATACTTTAGAATGAACAAACAACTACTTGATCATTTTAATATACAGGTTTATTTTGCACCCCCAGCTAAATTTAACTCTTGTAATCAAAATCATTAATAGAACAGAAGATCGTAAGATATAAAATAAAATAAAATTGTAAAAAAATATCTCTCACATTTCTTTTTAAGGCCGAACCTGAATTTTCCGGGGTCCAGTGATTCATTTCAGATTCGACCACTTTCGGCAAATGTACGTAGTAAAGCTTAACGTTTTCATTATAAAATGTAAACAGTAGTTCATAAAATACTTTAAAAGGATAACTAGGACTTGGTAGTAGCAAAATTTTAAATTATGTCTCCGTTTTCTTTGAAATGATTTATTTTGAATGGGGGCAGCACTGGACCCCTGAAAATTCAGGTACGGCCTCAATGACAAACCTACTGACTTAGGCGGCCTTAGGCGTGGCCGTTGGGTGGTGACATTCAAATGGGAGATTTTGGTATACATGGGAGATTTTGGTATACAACATACCAGCTGATAACTTTGGTTTTACTATGAAACAAGATACATTATGACACAATATGTATTTTTATTTCGCTTAGAGAGTACTTTCCTTGAATATAGCTCAAGGGTGAAAATCGCTAGCCTCCAAAATTTCGACACAATTGAATGCGACATCTACAAAAATGATTTTTTCTTGTCTCATGTAAAATGATGACATATTCAAACAAACCTGCAGGATAGGTACTTGAGGTACATTTTGCGACACATGAATCAAAACATATGTGCATTCATTGTGAGTGCTTGACAGTGCAGTTTATTTATGAACGAAGCGATGTAGAGGAACTTTGAAGGGATTTTAATGATGAATGTCTAGACGGTATTATGACGGCACTAATTTGGCTGCGAGAGTTTTGAAGGAAATAAGTAAACAGTTCCGTAAAAGGTTTTATGCAAACCATAACAACATGCTTTTAAAAATATGTTGTTGTTGTTTATATTAAAACAGGTAGATAGATTTACTCAAATCACTATTTACCCAAAGGTTGGCTGGAAGAAATCGCTTTAGTGATATAGCCTTTGTATCAACTTATATTTTAAGTTTACTTTTGCACGCCTCATAAGCGAAGCGCATGAGGTAGTGCTCTACTCTCGCCTTACAAAAATCAAGTGATTTTTTTAACTAAATGTGTCTCTATTTATTTTCTATCGCACTTGTACAATAATATTTACACATAAATGTCAAGGAAAAACACTAGTTTCAACACTTATGACATTTTTAAAAGACATTTTGCCTTTTAAATAAATAAAAACAATGTTTAATAAAATCATTTTGTGGACGTCCGTGTGTCTGTATGTATGGAAACTGGCGGGGTCACGATAACTCCCGAAAAACTTATCTGATCAAGTCCATTTTTTTTTATACGCTTCAGTATTATCCAAAACTAAGTCCTTTCGAAGATCACGGTCTAATTCAATGTAGTTTAATCGTAATTATTATTATAAAAATACAGGTGACATAGGTACTAAGGTGATATATTAAAAATAATTTTGGATGTGAGGTTTGTTGAAAGAGTATGTATGATGAGTACGAATGTGTAACTGGCAAGTAAGAAAGAAGTAAAAAGAAATTTGAATAAAGAATGTTGTGATTTTGTTTGTTTTATTAAATATGAAAGACGAATAAATGTAAAAGAAGCGATAAGTTAGTTAATATTTTATTTAATTTGCATTAACTAATTGAGAATGAAAAGAACAATCAGTGGTAACACTTTTCTTGACATTCGTAACGTAGTCTTGTGTCTTTTTCTTGTTTTTGCTTAGTTTTGACGTGACAACGTCTTAAATTAGGTTGCGGCTGGGAGTCACTTATGAAAAAGTGTAACGCTCGGTAACGTTACGATGAGTCACCGAACGAGAGAGAGGCCCGCCGAATGCCTTGCGTCTCTCTCCCACTCAACTATGATCGGTCTGCCGCGCGCGTTGTCACGTAAAATCTTCGCCCGTAAAACCGACTTTACAGGCAACCATTTTTTTTTTTTTGAGATTTCTCAAAATCTACCGGTCCGAATCGGTTTAAATTCACAGGAAATCTGAGTTGTATAGAACTCTTTGGAAAGCTATTTGTTTGGTTCCGATCGGTTTAGTTGTTCAAGAGTTATAAGCGGGTCACATACACACCCACACACACATACGGATAGGGTGCATGACACTTGCTCGTGAGTGGTCAGGGAAGATTCCTGAGACCTTTAAACGTCGAGATCTGATGAAAACTCGACTTTTCAAAAACGGGGTGAAACTAATAACGTCCCGAATTTTGAAAATTTTCAATTTTCTCAGCGGGAAGTTAAAAATAAAAGTTAAAAATAATCTCCAGTCGTGCGTTAAAGCCGACACATACTTTTCTTCGTTTTAAGTTAGCAATAAAACAATCAAAATCAATTTAATTGTGAAAAATGAGATTATGAGGCGTGCACTTTTGGATTTTCCAAACTATTATATTTTCTTCTTATAATTGAAGAAATAAAGAAGTTTTATCTTTTCTTATATTATAATTAACGGTATATAGACATATTAAGTATAGAGATATAAAGTAGGCATGCCACTACTTTTGTATGGTAACCATGATTTACCTCTATCATTAAAATTTAATTTTCTACCTACTTAGTATGTTTTGCAAATTAATTGACATTAGTAAACAATCTAATTTTAGGTTTGAGATAGAAGAGTTCTGTGTCGCAGTGATAATACTCTTGCCTCTGAAACCACAGCGTCTCAGTTTGGTTCCCGGCGGAGTCAACATAAAAAAAATAATCATTTTTAACTTCGCTATCCGCTAATAAAGATCAATAGTAAAACAATTGATTGTTGGTAAATTATTCTGGTAATTCAATATAATAGCTATAAATTAGTATTGTAAAATGTATTTTTAAATATTATTATTATACAGGGTCCATGACACTAAACAACTTTTCCCAAGGAACATATACCGAAATATGAATAATAATAATTTTTGGCCTCCCATACAAGTTGACCGATCAGCTGATCCGAGTTTGTATAAAAATTCAAAAATTATTTTTCATATTTTGATATAAGTTCCTTAGGGAAAGTTGTTCAGTATCATGGATTGAAGTCACCCTTAAAATACTTTAAGTATATTTTGTTAGACGTTATATTGTACTTATTATATATATTTATATATTATTATTATATAATAGGTACTTACCCATATTATTATATAGGTTATCACGTTTACACCCAAATAATTAAAGAGATGATTATTTATTACTTAATTATATCTATGTATTATAATAATATAATATAATACTTACTAAAATTATAGGTACGGTCAAAAAGCTGACCACGCTCACAGGGTCAGCTCGCCTCTCCCAGCGAAGTCCGTGGACGACTCTGCAGTGAAGCAGAAACGCCACCGCCGCGTCAAAAGCATTGGCGACATCAACGCCTGTACCAAAACTTCAGTGTAGAACGTTTGTCAATTATTGTCGCGTAGCAATAGAACATAGATTATGTTAGGATAGATAACGCAAGTTTTGAATAATATGTGTAAATAGTAAAAAAATATATACATTTACAATATTATTATTAGGGTTTTTTTTCACGTGGTGTTTTCCACCATTTATTAGTTAATATAATTTATATATATATATATATATGAACAGAATGTATGAATATTGTAGTAAATATGTGAACAAAATGGCGTAGACTGGATCGAACCATATAAAATATCGCTACTTGATATGACTGGCAGAAAAATTAGACATTCGAGAAAAACTCATAGTGGAATAAAGGCTATAGGCTGATTCATATTATATCATATATTATATCATCATAGTATACTTAAAAGCTATATTGGTGGTACCAACACAAAAAGCATCAAGTACGTTATAGTCGTAGTTAATTATATAATCTCACAATTTCAAACCATATTGAAGGCTTTGTGTGGAATATGTTTTATGTAACGAGTAATAGGTAACACACTTGATAAAAACTTGCGTCATCTATTTATATATTAATCTATGTAATTTTTCTAAAACGTAGAAAATTACAAAAGTGTACAATATCGCATATCACAACTAAAAAAATTGTGAATATTATCACAATGGTAGACCAAATCGTGTTTTTATAATGTATTTGAATTTCCTTATGATACTCAGTGTTCCATTTACAATAGGTATTAAGTGTAATTTTTTTATATGTTTTAGTGATTTCGGTATAAAATAGTCTTGCTGTATTTAATTGCCCACACTGTGATAATAAATTTTCTCACGCATTGAACAGGGAGCTTCTGATGTTTATATTTATGAAAGTATTATTCAATTTATATAAGTACCAGTATGAACAAACTTTCCCATCGAGCTTGATAGAATATTCCATAAATTTGTTTAAATTTCATATTAAATAATATTTTAATTACCAAATATTAATTTAAATATTTTTTGTTTTGTTTTCTAATATTATTTTATTATTTTATCTCGTGATAGCCATGAGTTACCGATTATTATGTATGTGATGATTTCTACAGACTTTGAAATAAAAATTATAAAAATATTTTTAGTTTTCTTTTTGTCAATATTTCCTGCTATAGGTAACTATAGGTTGATATATATATAGGTTGATGACATCAGGCAGGTTGCTGAGAGGAACTGGATTGCGATGGCCAGTGATAGAGCAGGATGGCGCAGACAAAAGGAGGCTTATGCCCAGCAGTGGGTACTTCAAGGCTGTTGATGATAATGATGATGATAGGTAACTATCTAATGATCTGGTTGGGATATTGCAGGTTTGAATCACCTGATTATCTGAAAAGAAAGATGATCCCGTGCTTCGGAAGGCACGTAAGCTGTGGGTCCCGAACGCTATCTAGGATTTGTTCTATCCTAGGATTGATTCTGGTCTACCCTTTGGCTTGCGGAGGTCAGACGGCAGTCGCTCTATGTCAAAACTAGTAACTTCGTCGAATGACCTAGGTTAGGTAGCGGACCTTGGGCTCTGACGCGTTACCGCTGAGGATGCAAATCTCGGATGATGGGTGTCATGCATTGAGAGGCTTATTTCCAGAAATGGGATGTAGTGGGTTGTCATGTTGCTAATATCCATCACTCGTTGAGCTGATGCTCCTGGGTTATATGTTTGGACTGTAGTATGTACAATAGGCACTCTGGATAATTCATTATTAATAAAAATAAATTTACAAAACTGACAGTGTCTGACACAAGATGGTCGATGTGAAGATAGCAAGTTGGAAAATGGCCTTTTTAAATTTTCTTGGGCCTTGGGTGTTTATTAATATATGTATTTACTATAAAATATATCATCGTGGAGTTAGTATCTATCCCATAATACAAGTTTAAAACTTACTTTGGGTGTAGCTCAATCAGTGTAATTTGTACTTATCTATTTACTTATTTATAACTATTAATTTATTCATAATAAAAACATATATACAGTGGATGCTAGAAAAAAAAATATATTCATAACTAATTTGTAAGTAGGCGTTTATCATCTATCATTTATCACTCACTACGTCGAAATCAAGTTGTTCAGTTTCTTTGAATGTACGATCTTATTATAACAATATTTGTCGAACATTACATTTATTCCATAAAGAATAAAGCGATTTATTTCCAATTCTCTGCTATCCGGTACGATCGTGTTATTTTATCTAAGGGCCACTATTTATTTAATAGCTCATTCCAAGGCCCTACAAAAGAGGCTGATAAAAGAAAGTGCCTCAAGTTTTTGGTAATATCAATAGAGAAAACACATAGGATTTCCTTTGATACCGTTTAAACATAAATATTTTAGTTGGGGGAGCGCCTCGGGGATCGCCCTTTTAGTGAGCTAACATTACCAAAGGAGAAATGGAATTGCTTTAAATTCCTTAGTGCTGGGATGTAATAACAGATATCTTTTCCGATATCATATTTTCTATATTACGTCGGGAGGTTTATGCGTTGAGCTGTAATAATGAATTCCAGTTCAAAAGAGAGCATATTTGAACGTGATCTCATTTTTATTTCAAGCGACCCGAGTCAAGTGAATATTGGGCTGTGGAAAATTGGTACGTAGATTAGATATAGGTTGGTGGATAAAAACACTAAAGTACTTACTTGATACTTCCTTTCAAATGAGCTATTAATCAACAATGGCGCAAGATTTTTCATGCTAACTGCCAGACATAACTAAAAGACTCACATTTAGCTTTAACAATGAACACACACACACACACACACAGACTTTTACGTTATCCCTAATGGGGCAGACAGAGCATTTTGGGTCTTGTATGGCTCTAAGAAAACGCTCGGCAAAACGCTGAATGCAGTCCGCTTTCGATCGGTCGTTTTGGAAATCCTTGGGGGAGGCCTATGTCCAGCAGTGGACTTCCTGTGGCTAATATGATGATGATAATGATGGCTCTAAGCAGATAGAGCCCATTAGACCAACAATGGAAAGACAAGAAAAACTTAACATGCTTTCAGATGCATGAAGAGGCTCGAGATGAAGTGAAAACAGGCGCACCCAGATGGGTGCGCCTGGTGTGGTGAAAACCAGATGGTTTTCACCAGAATGGGCTCAGATCGTATGTTTATACATAATATCTTTGATAAAATTTTATGTTTATCGAGAAGTTTCATTTTATCTCATTTGTAAGCAGGAATATGTTCTTGATAATTATTTCTGTGAAATTCGATGACAGGACTATCAATCTTCCCGCACGATGAGTCAAGATCGCACGCCGGAAAATATCTTAATATTACATATGGTATTAATTAATATGAGACATGACACGCTTTGTTAGCTAAATATTGATTATATCTACTACCACGTAGATGCTCTTCATTATTGTATTCTCAGAAACCCAATCTACACACCATATTAGAGCTATCAAGCCACATACAGGATGCAAGGCAACATTGTAAGTCGGAAAATATCTTGCTAGATACCATATAGAAAAACTACAAAGTAAAGTAGACAAATATACCTACTTCATGATATTTTTACATGCTTTTATGTAACTTGCAAAATTAGTATGCAAGTTTGTTTGTTTCGATTGAATCTAACACAACAAGCTTTATAATATTTTTCCTAAAAGTATGGTTTCGGATGAAACCTGTTAACTTTGTCAAATTACTATCTAGTAGATCTAGTAATTTTTTTTATAATTTTTTAACATTGAACCTTCGCATTTAACCAAAAAAAAGTAAAGTTGACAAAAAATCAAAACGTACGTAAGCGTACGTACTTCGATTATATAGTACGTACATTGTTTTTATAATATCTACAACATTTTCTTGGATAAAATGGAAATCGACAAGATCGGAGTAGGAAGGGGTGAAAGTCGTTATCACTTTTTATAACTATGAAAAAAAGACGTAAGTTTAAAAAAAGATGCGATATATTGATGTTATCAACTGGAGGAGACAAAATAATTACGAGTATATTATCTAAAAGTCTGCTTTTTACTAACGCTGCTGCTTCATATCGGCGGCGCTGTTCCGGAAAATATCTTTGCTAGCTTAATTTCCTGCTACGAGTACTTACCCTATTTTGTAACGTGCGGAACATCCCCATAAGGCAATCGCCTATTTACGTCAGATAATCAGATTACTTGTTGATCTCATTATGCAGAAAATGTGAAAATGCTATCCTGTTGAAGATATATTGCACTAAGTAAAAAGTTTAAAGATTGTTTATGTCATCAAAAATGTGTACATTCTCGGCTCGTTCAAAGTTTCATATCCAGAAAGATCAGAGAAAGTTGCTTGAGGTGGTACGGGCATGTAATGCTTCGGGACTCGGGAGGAAGACCACATGACTCGGAAAGTGATGGACATACAGGAGGGCAAGAGAGGAAGAGGACGCCCACCTATTACCTGGAGTCGAACCATCTCCAATGATTTGAGGACGTTGGGCATAGGCCCAGAAATGGCAAGGATAAAAAATAGCTTTAAAAACTGGACAGATATCAAATAAAAAGAGCTGTTACTATGCTTGACTTGATTGAGTTTGAAAAAGGGAAACGATAACAACTGCGAAAGACACATGGGCAAACATTACTATGCCGATGCATACAAATATTATATTGTTTTATAAATGATAAATTGCTGATAAGCACATGGCAAAAAGGCCAACCAAGAACGAGATTACCAAGAATTTTATATTACCAGATAGAGATGAGCACAGACCATGGATCAAGATAGAAAAAGCCTCTGTATGAATTTGCTTGTCGATCTGACGTCAAATTGACTTCATTTAGGATTTTTTTATTTTATTTTATTAAAACTAACGTGAGATAAACACATAATTGATTAATTTAAATCTCCCTCGCCCTGAAGATGATCGTCTAAATCGATAGAAACCTGGTCGGCCTTTTCCGACTATATCACGTGAGTCAACCGGTTTAAATTAATCATTTAGGATTGTTACTTATAGTCGGTGTATGTCAATTCATTGGGTCGGACATTGACTCTCAACTGTAAAATAATCTATCGTTTTGAGCCATAGAAACTCGTCGAAACACGTTGGAGGAAGTAATAAAAAAGATTTCTTCCGTTTGTAAGTGAATTTCTTATTAAATATTGTATTGAAAATTGGCATGTCAGTTTCCATAGAAATTTAGGACTTTCTTTATCTAGTAGTATCTAATATACAGTTCTGTGGAGATGACCTTAATAAATTTTTACCTAAATGGCAGGAAGTAGCGACTGACAGAGAAGAGTGGACGAATGAGGGGGAGGCCTTTGCACAGTTGTGGGACAAAACACAGGCTAGTAAAATAATTGCTTATAAATATGAAACGAAAGAAGACAGGGCAAATACTCCCTTTATTGAAAGAGGTCTTTAGTCCAGCAGAACCTAGACTGATATAGACTGTACGGATGAAGAATAGGAACGATGACAGCATAGAATCACGTATTATTTAACTTTGTAAACTTTTATCCAAGAGCTGGCGCGCATTTTGGCCAAAGATTAAGCCTGGCCATTCAACGCTGCAATGTCGCCAGCCTCTTGGGCACCTTACCCTGCAAGCGCAGCGATTTGGGGTCCACCTTTTATATAATTTAATGTCTTTTATACTTATTATATTTAGTTTAGTTTTAGTTTAGTATAATATATTAGTTAATAGTGTTTATTATTTAGTATAATTTTATTGTTATATAGCTACATAGTTATAATTAACTTTGTAAAATGTTGTTTCGGAACGACTAAGAAGAAGCTAAGGCTACAAAGAAGCTGTCTGATCAAATCTGTTTAACCATAACCTACTACCCGTAACATAACTTTGCATTAAAATTAAAAAATTCTCCAGCATAAATTATAGCTATATGTGTGAATTTTAAACTAACCTTCCTTCTACCTACTCCTGAGACCTACTAGTAGCATGACATGGCATTAAAATTCATACGTAACATTAATAACCTAAAAATTTTTCTCCAGCATAAATTAATTGCTATATGTGTGAACTACTAACCTTCCTTCTACCTACTCTTGAGACCTACTCGTAGCATGACTTGTCATTAAAATTCATACGTAACATTTATAACCTAAAAGTTCTCCAGCATAAATTAGTCCGACAATCGACGGAATCCCCGCCCGCTATGTGTGAACTTCTGAACTTTCATGCAATAAGGTGTCGTTAGCGGCCGCGCCTCGCCCACCGTACTCCAGGAGACAGACTTCAATTCGATCATCATCATCTTCATTTTAGTCTCAAAAAGTTATAAAATGTTGGAAGCGGACTGCATCTGACCTGGTCTGACTTCAAGGGAAGATTGGGGCGAAACGTTTTGCTGTCTCGCTACCCGCTGATTCACGTGGTCTCGTGAGCTTAGTGAACATTCGTTAATCTGTTACAAAAGAATGTAAAAAAAAGAGGAGATCCAACCAATCCCATTGAATTTTCTCTTTTTACTCTTTAACCAATCCTTAATAAAGTTAAGTATGTTGCGGTACCTACGTCGAATACCTTAACAACTGTCAAGAGACGTAAATGATTTTAAAAATCAACCATGTAATTATTTTAAATAAATATTATGGAACCTATCCTAAGAAAATACATAAATTAAAACCAATAAAAATTCTCCGTCATATTCATAAATCATTACCATTCCTTTTGGCTTTGCCGTAGTTGGGTCAAGATCCGCCCTCCTATATCAGGATGAAGTGTCACACAATATCAGTGCTCGTTATATTAGATAAAGATTTTTTTTTTAAATACTAGATACTTAGGTATTTAGTATTCATAAAAAAACTGAAAACGTTGATGTGAATACAACGGTAAATATACCTCCTGCTTGTTATGTCCAACATAAGTATTAAGAAGTTACACTACTCGTATGCCACCGATTTCTGCAAGGTGAGTTTATTTTCTCAGGAATAGTCTCGGTGCCTATATAATATATAGGCTGCGAATGAAAAAAAAAAGAACAAATATTATTCTAACTAGCTCTTGAACAAACCGCGGCGGGATAACTCCGTAACTGGCGTTGCTTAGTTAGCAAACTATTCTTTTCAATTCCACAAAACGACTGCCAGCTGAATTCCTGGGGGCTTATAAAAGTGAGAATAGAGTGTTCTACACGACGTACATATTTTTTTATTTGTTATTTACCTCTATACTCTATTTACAGAAAATGAAATAGAGTATAGAGGTAGTCTGCCTCCAAAGTCCAGTGGTCAAGGCGTTTGCCTTGTGATCCGGAGGCGATGGGTGCAAATCCCACTGGGAAGCATACTTTATAAAGTTGTTTCCAGTCTGATTAGAATATTGCTTAAATCACCTGAATATGGCTTGAATCACCTGATTATTTGAAAAGAAAGATGATTCCGTGCTTCGGAAGGCATGTAAAGCTGTTGGTCCCGAACGCCATCTAGAGTTTGTAACTATCCTAGGATTGGTTCTGGTCTACCCTTTGGGTTGAGGAGATCAGAGTCGCTCTGTGTAAAACCAGTAACCTAGTCAAATCACCTAGGTTAGGTTGCGGATCCCGGGCTCTGAAGCGTTACCGCTAAGGATACAACCGGGAATATGCTCAGATGATGATGACTCTATTTACAGAAAATATATACAAAAACAAAGCATATAGAGTTATGTTTCAACATATACATTGATATTAGCCACTATATATGCCTCCAAGTAGTTCCTGTTACAAAATAGCATACCGGCTAATCAACCATGAACACGTGCTAATCAAGCGTATACTTTTCTATGACGCAATTACGGATATTTCTGGAAACTGTATTGTTAATTTTAATTAAATATTATATTTTATTAGTCATAAATAAGCCATACTCTGACAGTTCCACTGATAGGAAAACCGCTGATCCTTTGTACTACAAAGTAATTCTATGGAAAATTATCAAATTTATTAGTTTTCGTGTCAAATATTAAAACAAGGAATTAGGACGGTAGTAAGTTTATGGTTATTTTACGACTTTGTTTTTCAAGAGAAAACTTGGAGGATTTTCCATAGGAGACATCCCTACTCTTCGCAAGCATATAAACCTTAGAATGAGTACTTGCGACTTATTCTATTCCCAAACCGACATAAGGCGCGTTGTTCTTGTAACTTATATTTTGTATTTTCAAAAGTGTATAATTTTAAATTAAATTTTAATTTACTTTTCACAGTTACAGTTCGATTTATCAAACTTCAAAACAAAAAAGTTAGTTTTTTCATTTTAAAATCAATAAGACTCCCTTCGATCACAACGAACTGCTAATATTTCCTGAAGATTAAGTCTAAAGAGCTTCGAGCCAGCCACAAGTCAGCGCTGAAGTCTCCGACCTGTGAATCCAGCTGAGTATCTTCGAGGCCAGCCATCTGCAAGTCTACAAATCATAATCCTGCTTCCGTCGAGATTAAAACTGGCACAGGCGTAGATCTTCTTTTAATGATGGGTAAAATTTTCAGAAAATGCAGGGTGGAAGGTCGCAAAATGTCTTGGATGAAGAACATTTAACAATGGACTGGTATCAAAACAGTAGAACAACTGTTCAGGCTTGCCATGGACAAATCAAAATTTAAAGAGCTGACTGCCAATCTTCAAGAATGAAGTGGCACCTAAAGAAGAAGAAGAAGAAGGCGTAGGTAGTTGATACTAGTTATTACCGATTGTGGTATTCTCACGCCAGTGTACAATTCAGTTTCTTTTATTATTCCTGAACCAGTTTTTTAAATTTAGTCGGAATAATAATCTTTTTATACGAATAAGGATCTATTTCAATTGTATTACAGTCTGGGCTTATAGTTGTTGTTCTATAAGCAAAAGATAACTTCACAACGATCAACGTAACAGTTGTCGCTTGAGATATATTTTCGCGCTTAAAGTTTGTAAAAGGCCTAAAGACCATCATAAAAGTCTTCGATGTCATATACGTAGAATTTTAAATTTATATCATAATGGAAACATTTAAATATTGGAATTATAATCACCTCATTATGTTGGCTCGCGGCATGAGTACTTATAACTTTAAACGACTCGACTTATTTAAAATGCGTGAAATATTTATTAGCTTACGCTTTGTTTATGATTATGAATGAGCGCGTGCTCCCTGTGTCGATCATAAACTTCGCTTTCAATTCTTCTATTACAATGTATGGTAAACTAGAAGGGACACTCACTTAATACGTTAGCTCTCCCGTATGAGACACGTATCCGAAAATTTCGGTTTCCCTGAGAAGGGCTTTCACTTTTACTACTGTGTTCGAATATGGTTGGGTTATTAGGACTCTCACTTACGTAGTGGGTCATTTGGTTTGGACAATTTGTATTTGATTTATTTGGTGATTCCAAGAATAATTAGGATTTCTGGAATTGTTATTTTGTATGTATGATTGAACCACTGGTGTATTAATTTGACGTGGATTACGCGGTGCAGCCACAGCCATGTTATTATTGCGATTAAATTGATTTAAATTTGGACGAAGCGATTAAAAGGTGTAGACGGTTTTTGATTTTGGAAGTAATTTGATTTATTATTTTAAGAATGAATTTTTTTGTTGAAGCTTTTTGTACCATTTTGATTTTTGAAGTAGTCTTCATGGTATTTGGTTTTGTATTGGTCGTTAAAATTTGAATCTCCTAATACAATCTGAAGTGCCTCCTCTAACGTAGAGGGGTGTTGGAGTCTTACTGTTCTCATAAGACACACATTTTTATGATTATAGATTATAATCTTGCTATTCCTTTCATCTTCATCTGAATTTTTATTAATTTTGGCAAATAAACTGCTTCTAACAAGTTATATTCTGTTGCACAAGTCTAAGAAGATTCACTAGGTTTCTTAATTATTGCTTCTACTCGTAGCTCCATTGATATGCAATCTTCTGTTCGTGAATCTCCAAAATGTTGAAATAGAAGTGCTTTTATTTCTTTCCAGTCTGATGATATACTCGTTTGCGCTAATAACGCCGCGGCTTTACCCGTAAGACGAAACGTTAAAGCATGCATTACATATTGCTGCTGGACCGGATTAGATTGATCTTTTCTCCAAAATTATTCCACACGTAATCCGCCTTTTTAATCAATAAATTGACGGTTACATTGCCCTACTTCCCACCTAATCGTAAACAAGAGGGAAGACAAGGTAATATGCACAGAATGCAAGAAATACGCACTGAACGCAACAAAAAGTAGTCTAACATAAAGTAAATCGTCTCTTACATCATTGAGCTTAAGCGAGAGCCATTTACTTGCTGTAACAATGGTTCCACTTACACTCAGTCAGTGCTATGGCAGACATCGTTCAACAAGTGTCATGTAGAATCATTTCGTGAACCGGTAGTATCGGTAGCTTTTGCACTAAAAATAATTAAAAATAATTTTAATAAGTGATATATTTATCCTACATTGAATAAAAAATTTTGACTTTGACTTTGGTCAACGGCCTGTACAGTGAACAAATAAGTGTAAAGTGATATAGACAAAAAGTGGTAAAGTTATAAGTTCTTGTTTCTTTCTTTATTCTTGTTAATTTCTATAGTAACAACCTTTGAACGAATTAAGCTAAGGATTGTTGAGCTTAATTACATATATACTCATTTAATTTGAATTCATTATTTTGTGAGTTAATAACTACTTATCCTTTTTGCGTCCTAGATTAGAATCATCTTATTTCCTATTGTCAATAGGATAATTTTATTCTTAAGTGGGGAGGAGTTATGTGCCGACCTATAACGTTCGTATTGGCCACATTATATTATGCCTCCAAGTACTTGATACCGGCTTATCAACCATGAACACGTGCTAATCAAGCGTATACTTTTCTATGACGCAATTACGGATCTTTCTGGAAACTTTATTGTTAATTTTAATTAAATATTATATTTAATTAGTCATAAATAAGTCATACTCTGACAGTTTCTCTGATAGTAAAACCGCCGATCCTTTGTACTACAAAGTAATTTTATAGAAAATATCTAATTTATTAGTTTTTGTGTCAAGTATTAAAACAAGAAGAGACACGTTAGTAAGTTTATGGCTATTTAACGACTTTGATTTTCAAGAGAAACCTAGAAGGATTATTATTTATAGAAGACATCCCTTCTCTTCGCAAGCATAGGCGCGTTGTTCTTGTAACTAATATTTTTGTATTTTCAAAGTGTATAATTTTAAAGTAAATTAAATCTAAATTCAAAACTAAAATGTTAGTATGTATTTATGTTATTTTTAAAATTAATAAGACTCCCTTCGGTCATCACGAACTGCAATATTTCCTAAAGATCGATTCGAGTCTAAAGAGCTTTGAGCCAGCCACAAGTCAGCGCTGAAGTCTCCGACCTGCGAATCCGGCTGAGTATCTCCGAGGCCAGCCATTGCAAGTCTACACATCATAATCCTGCTTCCGTCGAGAGTATAACTACATATACCTATGCTTAGTTTTTGTATATATTTTTTAGGCCTGTTTGTTTTATTTTTTCCACAAGTACATACTTCATCCTTCTTGCTATTTAATCAAGTAATTTAATTCATAAAAACATATTTACTATATAATTATATGCGATGGGTGCTATTACAACCTACGTTTTATATTTACACCTTTTATAAAGAGATATTTATTTTATAGCCATAGAATAATAAAGAATACTATACAGGGTTACTGGTATCGAACGCATAACCTTTTTGGTGCAAGTTCAGTCCATGATACTGAACTATTTTTCATAAAAACCAATATCGAAAAACGAAAAAAAAATCGGATTTCCATACATATCAGCACTTAGCCAAATGGATTTTGTATGGGACGACGAAATTTACTTTTTGGAAAGAAGTTCAGTATAATGGACTGAACTTGCACCAAAAAGGTTATTCGTTAGAAGCCAGTAACCCTGTATAATGTACTTATACTTACGGTACCTCGTCGAATCACCTAGGTTAGGTAGTGGACCCCGGGCTCTGAAGCGTAACCGCTGACGATGCAACCGGGAATACGCTCGGATGATG
The DNA here is from genome assembly GCA_963576875.1 of Acrobasis repandana. Taxonomy (NCBI): domain Eukaryota; kingdom Metazoa; phylum Arthropoda; class Insecta; order Lepidoptera; family Pyralidae; genus Acrobasis; species Acrobasis repandana. The sequence continues at coordinate 8,681,609 of OY756227.1, forward strand.
ATGATGACTTACGGTACTTCTATGTTTTGTAGATCTGTATTTCTATGATATTATATGATATATTTAAGAGCCCATACTACCCTAAAGTTCTTAGAGCGATCTTAAATATTTATCAATATTAACGAAATACTCACTTTGAAATAAAAACACAGCAAAGTTCAGGACTAACTCTAAACATAATAAGTTTCGAAAACACGATTGCTTAAAATTTTCTCGATAGAAAAACATTGCGAATTTGCCTCCAAATCACCTCAGAATTATACTAAAACAGAAAGTATTCAAGAAATACAATAATGTAGCACTTTTAACTTTGGATTATAACTGTATTAAACATAAGGCAGTCATCATATGTCTTACTTTTTAAATAACTCTTAAATATTGTTTGAAAAACAAAAAAAAACCTCAAAATCAGAACCAGCCTCATTGACCCACCGCGATTCCCGACGCCCCCCCCCCCCCCCCCGCATGGCTTGCTGTCTCGCTTCGGCTAGAGTAAATTTGTGTGCGTGGAAGAGGGAGCAAAACTTAGATTACTGACTGAATCAGGCGCCCTCTTAACAAACTTTTACTAGGAAAAAATACAGAAAAGTTATTATACCTAAATAAAACATGAAAACTATTCTATTTGTACATCAGTACCTAATCCCTTTAGTCCCATTATCTACAGGATTTCTGATATACATATTGAGTAGATTTTCTTCTTTTCGAAATCCATTAGCCTGTTTCTATTATTCACTCCCGAGTGGAACTAGGTCTGATCCTAAATGAGGTGAATAATCAAAAACTTTGTTATCGCATTAGTCCCCCTGAATTATTGATACGTTTCTACATACGTCTCGGTATATGTTGCTTATTTCCAGATGGTTGAAAAATCACACGAATAACAAAGAAAATGTGAAAGAACATACAACGAAATAACCTTATACAATATTTTGTTGAGTGGTCGGAACGGAAAACCGAAACGTAACCATCATGTTCATCAGGTCTTTTTAGTCTCCACTGCAGGAGCACGATCTTTTCTGTACTACTAGAGCCATAAATTAGCCAGAACAATCAGAGGATTTGGCCTACACTCTCCATGCTGGCCAGACGGGTTGGAGAGGTCTCATTGATGTTTATAAGCTTTGTTTAGCTTACGTTTCTAAGCCGCCTTCTACCTACGATATCCACAGGAAAACTTGGAGTGGTCCTATTCTACTTTGCCGGAACCACACGGCTAGGTAGGATTTCATTTAATCTCTAAAATATTGTGATAATTAATATACAAACTGCAAACCGATTTTGGCCAACGCTAATTGTTTGCTTACCTGTTTGGTTCTTACGTGACTAACACCCGTTTGCATTAAACGTTAGTTAGGCTTGTCCTAGTTAAGATACACCTAAGCCTAAGAACAGCCTAGCAAAAAATTTTGTTTGCACTAACAGATTTATCTTAACCATGTCGTAGCTTAGGCATTGCCTAGTTAAGAGAATGATTGAATGAATGAAAAGATTGATTGTTTATGGCCTTGTCTTTACATTGAATCAGTCGTGAGTTAAAAGGAGACAAATGATAAGGTCTTTGACCTTGATGTATTTTGTTTGAAAACCTAAAAACGCCTTAAGGAACAGGCAGATTTGAATTGTAAACGTTTTGGTACGTTGAATTGGTCTACAATACAAATATGATCGTGGAATAATATGGAAAATAAGCTTAAGGTGAAGTTATAAGCAAATGACGTTGAAGTGGCACCCTCATTTAAAATAAATTGTTAACTCGTAAATGTGGTGAAAATTTCCATACGTCAGGCACGCAATGTCTAATATCCACAATACTGTTATTTTGCACATCCAGTAGATACCACTTGAAGAAGTCGATTTCATATAAATTCTGGAACCATTTTGGTCGTGGTCTTGTTATGCGAATTCTCGCGTGTTGTTCATTATGAAAATCGACTTTTACAAATTCAAAGAAATTTAATATATCCTCTGCCATGTTGAATGCGATCTGTCTAATTTTGAAAAAAGCTTTGAATTTAAAAGCCACTTTATTACAAAACTTTAAAAAAACTGCTTGACCTAACTAAATCAAAACCAAAACACAATATTTTGTCACAAAAATGATCCACAGAACACAACTTAAGAATAGCCTAAACTCAGGCTCTTCCTAATCGGGCTCATAAAGTTAAGAGTTTCCTAAGTGGACTTAGGAATGGCTTAGGGTTAGTGCAATCAATTTTTTTGCTAGGAGCAGCCTAAACAATTTAGGAAAGAACTTAGGCGATTCTTATGTATAGTGCAAACGGGCATAAGTCATTGCTGAAAATCAGTGTATTATTGCTTATTAGGCAATATTACTACTGAGCTTTGACCTATTTGTCTTGCTATGTCTTATTTTTACTGTGTGTATAAATCTATTTTTTGTGTCTGTGTCGATCTGTCGATAGCAACAAATAAACATTTTCTATCTAATGTTATTTATCCAATTTTACGTGTAAAAGTACATTTACAATGTGAATATGTATTGTCAGGAGACTATTCACAAAAAAATAAAGTTTTTTTTATAAATCATAGGATATTTATATCACATAATAACTCTATGACATAAAATTGTTAAGACACGGCGTAAGCCAAATAGAAAGACGGCGCGCCGTACGGCGCACCGCTTCTATCTGTTTTACACCCCTCCGTTTTCATACATTTCGTTTGTTTGTTTGTTTGTTTTATATCTTTATTGTACAAGAAATAGTTACAGTTAAATAGTTAAAAAATAATAGACCAAAACATTTCGTATGAAAAATCATTGGTAAGGCGTCGAAGCGTCGCACTACTGGTTGCAAGGGGCGCGTCATACGGCGTGCCTAGTGGCGAGACGCTCACAGATTATGAAGCAAATGCTATACTAGTACAGACGACCGTCTGCCATATAATATTTTTGTATGTAGCGGGATAACACTTGAATCTGACATAAGATTTTTTTTCTGTCAGATATCCAGACATATCCCTCAGAACAATAAAACCTTATCTCAGACATATCCAATGCAAAATATGGCTTGCTTGCTTTTTTTTAAATACCAGTTATCTGTTATGGTTTAATAAATTCTCATATTTATTACAAAGGAAACAACGAAGTTATAAATAAAATACTGTAAAATGGGGTTACTTTGATAAAAACTTCGTTTCATGTTTAAACTTCGTTTTATTAAGATTATACGATTTCTGAACGCTTTTTTGTATATTTATAGAAGTGTAAACTTCTCTGGGTGCGTTGTGAATTTTTTGAGATGGGAACCATTGAATTCGCGACACTGTTACCGTAACCGACACCACCTTGTTTAAGTTTTCACTTCTATCGTCAGTCTCGGAGTGCCACTGTTTTTTTTACAATTATCTTCTAGCTCTAAACATTATAATCATCGTGTAATTAGTCGCAATTGATGGGTCCGATCCGATCAATGTAAAAATATGTCAGTATTAGAATAAGCATTACGACTGGAAGAATATTTTTGGCCCAACTGTTATATTATTAAAAAATATTGTACACGTATTTTCTTTTCTCTTAGAAACAAAAATTGACAAAGATAAAGCGCATTTAAATTTTACATGACGTCACGTGATGTCACAAGCTCCCACTCTGGAACTCCGATGCTCTGTATCTTTAAATTTTAATTTGTTTGACAAACTAAAAAATATGGATCCTTTATTTTTGGATAATCTACAAGACGAACTAATTAGAATAATACTGTTCTGACCCTATCGTGACCCCTATAGTATCATTGGATTACTTTTAATCCGCAGGTTCTAGAATCGCGAATACATTTAGAGCATGTAATCTATATGAGCAGAAGTTTGTTTGTCTGAACATCGATAGAACCTTAAAGAGCCTGGTTTATGGCAGCATATTTTCTGGGGGTGTCTATGATCACATATGCTGGTTAACTTTGATCATTATTCAATGTTAGCTAAGATTGTTAGGTACTTTTCTTATATCTGATCGTATAATTAACCATTTTTTATTGTTTATATATATTTGAAGAAGAAAAAGCGGAATAGCGCACCCTGGGCTCCGAAGCAGCATAGCTGACGATGCAACCGGGAACGCGCTTAGATGAAGAAGAAGTTATATAGGTACTTATGTAGGTTTATCTTTTCACCAAACATGGTATGCTACATTTACTTAAGTATGTAAGTAGGTTGCTAAACAATTCATTTAGTTCTGGGGATAAAGTTAAGAGGCCGCCACATCAAGTGTTAGTTTGAAAAGTATGCAAGAGGGCATTCTATTCCCTCTATATTACTTTACTTTTTGCATCTCGCCATAAGTTGTGCCACTCGTCGTGACGCTCGTTACCGGTGACGTCATCAAACATGTCGAGTGGCGTGCCACGCCTTTCCTATCTGGCTTGCACCTAGGTACCTACAGTTTGTTTGTTTGTTTGTTTTATATCTTTATTGCACAAGAAATAGTTACATTTAAATAAGTATTAATAGACCAAAATATTTTATACAATGGTGGACTTATCCCATAATGGAATCTCTTCCAGTCAACTAAGTTTCGGCGAAAGAATACAATAAATTGACATAACGGGCAAAAGTCAACGTAAAATCGCAATAAAATAATTTCAAGTTTTAAATCTAAAATAAATTATATTTTATATATCTATAATACATAAACTAATACATAAGAAAATAATGTATCTATAAATATTACCAACTCAAATAAATAAAATACATACACTACAATATTATTAGCTCAAAATGTCTGAGGAATCTTCGTAATATCTTATGGATGGTTCCTAGGCTAAAGCACAGAAAACATTGGTGAAGTTATCTACCTATGTATAAATGTTTTAAATTAAATTAAAATATTTCTTAATTTCTAAATTAAGGTATAGATCTTATTAAAAAAAGAAATAAATACATTTGAAGTACATTAAATAAAAGTTTAATTAAACTATAAAATAAAATAAAAACCTAAATAAACTAAATTAAGGCGGAGGTATAGGCAAATGGCCTTGAAGTGTGAAATAAATTGTTAACTCGTAAATATGGTGATAATTTCCTTATTTCTCTTCGTCATGCACTAGATAGCCCTTTAAATTATTTTATAAACTGCCGTTGAAACTATTATTGGTGATCCGTCTAGCTTTAAAACTTGCCGTGGCCACTTTTGGCGGAGGCAAGTTTTAAAGCTAGACGGACTAATGTAAATACTTACAACGGTGGTTCATAAAACAATTTAAAGGGCTATCTAGTGCATGACGAAGAGCAATATGGAAATTATCTCCATATTTACGAGTTAACAATTTATTTCAAATGAGGGCGCCACTTCAAGGCCATTTGCCTATATCTTCACCTTAAAAAATGCAATCTTGCCCATGCGGCATGGTAGGAGGAACGCTGGCTGAGTTCTCTCGCTGAATAGCAATGCTAATCCGTTAAACTTAATTGAATTTCCTTAAATCACTAAAATGCCGTTTCACCAACATACATTTTAGAATGTCGCCTACTTATTAATATCAATCTAAACTTATTGGTTAGGGATATTGTCGTCCAAAAAGGGCAAATACCGGGTTACTATAGTGCACGCATCATTAAGTTTCAATATTGCTTAGAAGGCTTGCCTCGCCACATTCGAGGGTGTTTCCGTGTTCAACCCATTTTTCAGATTTTGTTGACACATATTGATATTACAATACAAAAATCTTCATTGCACCAAATAACATTTAGTCCTACAATTACAAAATGTAATTTAATTGATAAAATACTAGTAAGTAAACGTTTATAAATTTAGAATTTCGTGTTTTTATGTTGATAAGCCTAAATCTTTCAAGGACTAAATGTCCTAAATCATTCAGATCTGTTATAAAACATGTTATTATTATACCTACTTAATATTTGAAACATTTATACACCTACAGTATGTGCACGTACAAAGGTTAAAAAATATTATACTCGTAATAGGCTCTAATAATACATTTTGACGTGACAACGTCTTATAAATTGGTTAGCCGGGTGACACTTCAAGAAACTGCGTTACGCTCCGCTCACGTTATGCGCTCACAATGAGAGCGAGTGAGAGGCACGCGTGCCTTTCACTTTTTATGTCTGTCTCTCTCGCTCTTAGGCGGGCTAACCATGCCCGAGTGGAAGTCAAGTTTGGAGTGAAGTGGAGTGAAGTCGTTGTCACGTAAAACTTTCGCCCGTATACCGACTTTACAGGCAACCAATTTTTTTTTTATGGACAAATCACACAGATTGAGCTAGCCTCAAAGTAAGTTTGAGACTTGTGTTACGGGATACGAACTCAACGATACTATATTTTATAACATATATATATATATATCTATATAGATAAACATCCAAGACTCAGGCCAATCTGAAAAAGATAATTTTCCATCTTGACCTGACCGGGGATCGAACCCGGGATCTCCGGTGTGACACCCTGGCGTGATGACTACTAGGCCGCAGAACTCATCATTTTTAGGTACCTACGTACTTCTCAAAAACGGAATAAATGATTTAATAGCTAACCTATTTTTTTTTGACATTTACAACATAGTTACTCGCCGTGCATTAAAGAAGAGCGTAGTGCTTTAAGTCGTGGGTTAAAAATAGGCCTATGTTGAACAGAAAACTGGATTTATTATTATGGATTGAAAAATGGGTACAAAGTGGATATACCCCACTCGAGCGGGCGCGACATGAAATCACGCATTTTATGCCGTCAGCGGAAATTCAATCGGTAACTGGAGTGAATCGACGTCGTGAGACGCAGAAATATGCAAAAATATCCGTAACAGTGCGGAAATGAAGTTGGAACATGTAACCTTCTATAAGAAATAAAAGTAAAACGTGAAATAGAATTCGCGTCAAGTCGATAGCTCTTGTGATATATGATATTACTCTACATCAGAACAAAGTTTTTTGTGAAAACTTGTCGTGGATCATACATCACTCAGTCCTCATTTATTTATAAAATGGTTGGCTGAAGGGTGATGTTGATAGAGACTTCCAATAAGTCTAATACCTAAATTCTACTTGGGTTAGTTGAGACTTAAAATAAAAAAAATAAAAAACATTGAGAATTAATTGTTAAAGATTCATGAGGAACTAGTAGAGGATGAATGCGACAGAGGTGAGTTCTTCGATGCGGAAGACGAGCCAGAGCGCAGTATACCTCGATACAACCTCAGAGATCGCAATACTTTACAACATCAAAAGAATATAATTCAGAGAAAGAAGAAAACTTTCCATACACACAGGCAGTAGGAGCGTTATTAAACGAATGACAAATCTTTCTAAGAATTAAACTCTATTACATATACGAAAATGGTAAATATAAATCTATGAATACTATAATTAAAGATATTTTTATTTTAATATAATTTATACCTAAACTAACTAATTATTTACAAAATCAACAGTTAAAGATTATCTTGAGATTCTTTGTGCTTTGAAAGACGTCACTAGAAGGCTAAGTTATCCTAGTTCAATCTGTACCCAACATTGTTTTAAAAAACACAATATAGCGCACATTTTATATCAATGCAGGGCCATAGGACTCTTCGGCGTATTATTACTTCATTTACAGTCTACTATTATCACTTAATTTATTAATTATCACTTAAACGCCGACCCCGAGTAACGGGAAAGAGCGAGGACAAAAAAAGAAAGAAAGAACTGTCGACACATACTTAAAAAAGTGATTAGTCAATTAAAGCCGTACCTAAATTTTCCGGGGTCCAGTGCTGCCCCCATTTAAAATAAATCATTAAAAAAAAACAGAGAAGTTATTTCAAATTTTGCTACTACCAAGTACTAGATAACCCTTCATGATAATGTTAAGCTTTACTACGCACATTTGCCAAAAGTGGCCGTTTTTCGCAAATGTGCGTAGTAAAGCTTAACATTCTCACTTTAAACTGTAAACAGTAGTTCATAAAATACTTTGAAGGGTTATCTAGGACTTGGTAGTAGCAAAATTTTAAATGATGTCTAACGTTTTCTTTGAAATGATTTATTTTAAATGGGGGCAGCACTGGACACCAGAAAATTCAGGTACGGCCTTAATATGAACAGCTTTTTCTAAGAGACTAATGATGCAAAAACATCGATATTTCCATTAAAATTTTTCGGGCAGCTGAACACTTTTATATGAGAAAATCGAATTAAATTCGAGATCGCATTGGCTCCATAGACAAAGTTATTCATATTAACGGGCATTTTTACCCTGTACTTTTATCTAATTAATATAAGCACGTAGTGTCCAACATTATTTTAGCACCACACATTTAACTACAAACAATATTAACGTAGCAACTAACCTATATTTCCGCAGAGGTCAGCTCAGCGTTAGAATATTATATGAATTTCCATCAACAAGGTCGATTCTAAATTGCATTCACTCTACATTCCACTACGTTTTTATCGAAATATTTTTTCTGGCAATCCAAGTATTTTCCAGTTTTTGGTAACAATTCCTAGATTATAGGTATGTATTAATGTAGATATTTTAGTCTTTGTTTTATGATTTAATAATCTAGATATATGGCCACGCCTTGGGGGTCACCGTAATTAATTTATTAAGTGTTATCAATCTTAAAAAGTTTCGAAATTATTAGAAGCTGATTTAAACGTACGTGTAAACATTCGATTGTGTAGGTATTCATTATTTTCATTTGTTGGAAGTTGTTTCGATCAAACCGTCACTGCGAGTTTTAACCGTTAGTTATTCATACTTCACTTGGGAACGGTTTGAACACATGCTCTGGCAGTTGTTATTCGATTTTTAAAGAGAACGAACGCATATTGTATCATTAACAGGTATTTTTTAGTCTCCACTGCAGGAGCACAACCCTCTCTGTACTACCATTAGCCATACTTGGCCAGAGCAACCAGAGGATTTAGCCTACACTCTACACGCTGGCCAGACGGGTTAGAGAGGTCTCACTAACGTTTATAAGCTTTGTTTAGCTTGTATTTCCTAAGTCGCCATCTACGATATCCACGGGAAGACTTGGAGTGGTCCTGTTCTACTCTGCCGGGAACCACACGGCTAGCATATTGTATAAATGTCAAAAAATCATGAACGATAATAAAAAGGGCATTATTTATTGATTTATCTGGTGTTTGTTTTTGTGATCCCAAGCTTCGATGATTTTAGTCTGTAACATAAGATAAACTCGAAGATACTTATACGGAAAAAATACATAACAGGAAGTCTCCATTTCCTTTACAGGATTTTTTATTTGTGTTAGTAATAAATGCATGGATTGTAGTGACGTTATTATTGTAATGTACAATGAATTTACTAAGTGGTGTGCTTCGTTTCAAGAGCTGGTATTTATCTTGATTGAAATGTGTTTCGTGGGCAATCCCTTACAGCATTTAGTACAATACGTAGAATAAAAGAAAAAAGGACCAGGAAGACTGAGACAAAGCTACGTAAAACAGATAAAGAAGAAAGTGAAGGTATCTTAAGGCGAAGTAAAACAGATGGCTGATGAGAGAGACAAATGAAAGAACAATATGTATGATGATGTGGATAGTAATAGAGAGATAGAACATAATTTCAGAATCAGCCTGCAGGGAGTATGCTCTGGTTACTGCATCCTGTACAATGTATAAGCAATTCTGCAAGTCTATCTGCGACGTAGGTGAGCGAGCAACTCAGTTTTGCATTCATGCGAGGCGTCTAAAATTGTTGCAAATCTCAACAAGATTTACGGCAAAATATTATGCTAGGTCTTTATCTTAACATGTGCTTTGCATATGTGTATGTCACCGAATAAAAAAAAAACATTTTTTTTTTATTTATTCATTTCCAAAAGCAACATTTTTTTAAATTATTATGCAACTGTGGGTTGCATAAAAATTGTAAAAAATGTTACCACGAATAATAGTAAGAAGGTTTGTCCGGAGAACATCTAATCTACGTTCAATCTTGTCGTAAATTACGTTAGTACTCATATGAATTATGTACGAGTACTTATATCTAAAGTTGTTAGTAGTTAACTAACATAAACATAATAATAACAGAAATAACTTATCAACTGTTCTACAAGTTAACTACCTAACTCGCCCAGTTTAAGGATTTAATTTGTTTGAAGCTGGTTTGAGTCTCAATATTTTCAATGTATTTTTATTCTTCGAAACTTTTAGGATCTGTGTGTAGATAGATACACTTTTAAATGAAATTTAAAGTTTATTCTGACGTTCATTCTAATAAAGCCTATTGACACTTTTCTATAACTAAATAGGTCATTGCATATTAATCGAGGACCCTTTTGAACTTAGCATATTTAGCATGCTCTTTTGAAGAGATGAGCTAAGAAATTAGTGTTGACATTATTATGCAGATTTGACTCAGCTTTAAGTTTATACTCGTAACTGAGTGTGAAAATAACTATACCTTAAAGCCTATAATTACATATCCAATGTAGAATTTTACAACCTTCATACACAAAAATGCATGTAATGAAAATTTGCTAAGTATTAATTTGAAAGGGATTTCCATACTTTGTCGAAAAAAATGAGGTCACACTAACGATGTCCTCTGCCCTTCCCGTGGGGTTAAGACTCTAAGTAAGCCTTCGAGACAAAAAAAACAGAGGAGTTTCGAGACAAAAAAAACAAAGAAAAAGTGGTTATTGCATGTATTATTTATTACCACAAGTCTGTATTAGTGAAAAGACAATAGTCTAGCATAACAGCAGGCATCCTTCATTAAGCTGTCACCACGGCAGCCTGACATAGCGAGCGAACATTGTAAATGCTCGGTATTGTCCGGGAACTGCGAAACAACCGCTCTCGTTGCAATGCGGACTTCATCAGGGAAAACTATGACTCGACGAGTAAAGTCACTATATAATAGACAGTATCTCAAATATAAGTATGTAAGTACTTGTAACAATGAATACCAGCCCCATAATGGCACCGTTGATTAACCCAGATAAAGCGCGCGATGGACTAGTGCCTTACCGCCCTTTGTTATTACGTAGAGCGAGATAGTAATAGATGATAGCGCTCGATAAACGCTGTCGCCACTGCCATGATACGGGGACATTTCGTAAATAATTTATTCAGTCAATTAAAAAAAAAACAAATTGTGTAATCCCATCAAAATATTACGCCTGGGCAGCGTGGCCAAAGGGCTTCCAGCATTGCCAGGTTGTATGGCAATGCTGATTCTTTGTGCCAGATAGTTTCTATGGTTCCGGGATCACTACCTCGAATAAGTCAATAGACTAGCATCCCTGCGTCGATGTTTCCCCATTCATATTTGTTGTTATAGCGGCCATATTAAGACATAACCTGTGAAAATTTCAAGTATCTAGTTAATGTCATAATAAAGATCAAGTTAAAAACGCAGTAAAACACGTTTTCTGTATGACGACCCCCTTAAATTTTTAACATTTTTTTTATTTTTAGTATTTGTTGTTATAGCGGCCACAGTAATACATAATTGGTAAAAATTTCAAGTGTCTAGCTATTACGGTTCAGAAGATAGAGCCATATGACTGACGGACAGACAGACGGACAGATAGACGGACAGACAGACGGACAGACGGATAGAAGGACAGACGGCGGAGTCTTAGTAATAGGGTCCCGTTTGCACCCTTTGGGTACGGAACCCTAAAAATGAACCAGAGCAAAAATAAAGAAATGTAAATAAAATGATAATGATATACTTAAAATGTTAAAATGTTCTAAACCATTCAAAAATAAATAAAATAGTTCATACGTATAGCAATAAACAATTAATGTTTTCAAACTAGTAGTTTTCCTCACTGAAAAACCGCCGCGAACTAAATCAATTTAGCCAGCTACGCAGAGTTATGGCCCCGGGTATTGAAATGCATCGTAGTTTGTGTATTCTGGCGCCGTGGGGGTTGATAGAGCCATGCATCTCCTGTTACATGCTCTACGAGTTGTTAATCCAATAAACTCTTAATTCAATTTTTTCACACGTACCGTGTCATACGATTTTTATTATTGTAAACTCTATTTTATCATATAATAGGAGAAATCATGTCAATAGGTTATGCTATGTGGCTAAACCAAAACCCGTTACCGTTTAAGTTATGACCTAAACTCCCATTACTGTGACCTTTATGACTTACGGCCATAAGATCTGTCTACCCGGTAACCTTGTAAAATATAAACACTTGAGTAATATGCATGTAAGTATGTTTTACCACCTTCTGTCATGTCCGAAATATTTTTAATAATTTTAAACTTACTTATATACCTACAGGTTTGTACTGAACCCTAGGTACGCGAGTGCGACTCGCACTTGGCCGGTTTTTTAATTGCTCAGTTACTTTTTTCTTATAAATACGTAAATAACCTAAAAGCAAAAGAAACGTTTGATCCAGCCTCGCGAGGTAAGCTCTGAATGTCGAATGTACCGCTCTCATTTCCCACAATTGAAATGGTAATGCGACCTCAGCTCTGTTGTAATTGCCATGCAAATGGCGGCTCCACATACCAGCATATTTATGTCTCACCTCTATAGCTAACCCCTCGTAAAGGGAGGGCAGGTTGAGAAGACGCTCTTTCGATATTATGTCTTAGTGAAACTCTTTAAAATGGCTAAAATTAAATGTAGAAATTTTGATTTAGTCTTGCGAAGTGGTACTCTCATCTTCTACAATTTAAATGGTAAGTATTGCGACCTCAGCTCAGTTGTAATTGCCATGCAAATGTCGTAGAAATTTTGATTCAGTCTTGCAAGTGGTACTCTTAATATGCTGCTCTCGTTTCCCACAATTGAAATGGTAATGCGACCTCAGCTCAGTTGTAATTGCCATGCAAATGTTGGCTCCACCTACCAGCATATTTATGTCCCGGCTCTATAGTTAACCCCTCGTGAAGGGAGCGCAGGTGAGAAGCGTCTTTGAGTTATCAGTGTTACATGAACTCGGGCAGAGTTTGCGCCAGTTTAACAACTCTTGGAACTCGTTGAAGCTTGCTTACTGCTAAATTAATGGTTCGGAGCGATACAGTTCGTTCGTGGAGCATAGTTTCAAGATGGGGCGCCGTATTTCGGATGTAAATTGATGTAGATAGGTAGTTCAAGTTTCAGCAATATAGTATGTTTAATACCAGTAGGTATTTTTTTTACATTACATACCTATTTATAGCTGTTATAACTAAAAATTCTACGAGCATAATAAATGTGTTAATTAGTATATATTTTTCTTTTGTATATTTTAAGTTTAAAATATGTGAAACAATATAAAATACAGACACACACTATCACGACTTTATCCCTAATGGAGCAGAAATAGCATTTTGGGTTTTGTGGCTCTAAGCAGACAGAGATAGGGAGATGTCATATCACCAAAACTGTTCTCCGCTGCTCTGGAAGATGCCTTTAAGCTTCTAGAATGGAAAGGACTGGGCATTAACATCAATGGCGAGTATATCACTCACCTTCGATTTGCCGACGATATCGTTGTCATGGCAGAATCGATGGAGGACTTAAGTACGATGCTTGAAGACCTAAATCGAGTTTCCCAACAGGTTGGCCTGAAAATGAACATTGACAAGACGAAGGTCATGTCGAATATGCACGTAACGCCTTTACCTGTTTCTGTTGGGAGCTCCACCTTCGAAGTTGTAGACCAGTATATCTACCTGGGTCAATTGATCCAGGCAGGAAGTTCCAGCTTCGAGGAAGAGGTCTTTCGACGAATCCGACTCGGCTGGGCAGCGTTCGGGAAGTTACGCAGTGTCTTCTCGTCCAAAATACCCCAGTGCCTCAAGACGAAAGTGCTTAATCAATGTGTGTTACCAGTGATGACTTATGGCTCTGAAACGTGGTCCCTTACTATGGGTCTCATAAGAAGGCTCAAGGTCGCTCAGCGGGCTATGGAGAGGGCTATGCTAGGTGTTTCTTTACGTGATCGAATCAGAAATGAGGAGATTCGTAGAAGAACTAAGGTCACAGACATAGCCCAGCGGATCAGCTCATTGAAGTGGCAGTAGGCGGGGCACATAGCGCGAAGAACCGATGGCCGATGGGGCAGAAACGTTCTCGAATGGCGACCACGTACCGGCAGGCGCAGCGTAGGACACCCACCTGCTAGGTGGTCAGACGACCTGAACAAGGTTGCAGGAAAACGCTGGATGCAGGCCGCTTCCGATCGGTCGTTTTGGAAATCCTTGGGGGAGGCCTATGTCCAGCAGTGGACTTCCTGTGGCTGATATGATGAAGCAGACAGAGCCCAGAACCGAAAGCCACTGTGGGCGAGAAGGTGGAAAAAGAAATAAAAATAGTGATGGGTTGCTAGCCGCACCACTTAGTAACATGTATAGTGTTTTCTTCCATTTCCTCAATCGGCTCTTACGATCTGCGCGAGAAGAGAAACAGCTAATACACTCTTATTTTTTTTCTTTTCTCCCAGACCAGCATGGAAGCATATAACATACGAGTACAATGTTGAAAATGCTCCTAATCTAGAACCGGCCAAAATAGTGTCCTGTTGAACTGTAATCAGATCAAGTACGAGTACTCTATGCGAGTTTGTGTACTAAAGCAGATTATGACGGTATCGTGCATTCCCGTTTTTGGCTAAATTTGCAATTGCATCGTAGCGGAGCACTGAAACATTATTGCATTATTTCATTAGTTCATGTAGATACATCTTTGAAACTTAAGGTTTCTAGTCAAGCTCTTGTCGGTGTCCTTATGTGCTAAGAGACACATACAATGGTTCTGACTGTCCCTAGTCTCTATATCCTGGTTGTTCTTTCCGAATTCGTAAAAAAATTGCCCTTCTTAGAATCGGAAGAGGACAGGCTTAATAGGGAAAGTAAGAGAAGACGTGATTTCACAAATGGCATCCATCCTAAATTGAATATTGTAAAACACGGAGCACAGTACCAAGCCATCTAATTGTTTAACAGGTTACCAAGAGAACTAAAAAACATACGCAGTCATCTACCGTCTTATTATAAAAACAGGACTAACTTTGTTACCAGGTTTAAACCATTACCCGCCCAAATCAAGTTGACATCTAGTAATATTACAGTATCTCACCTGTCAATGTCAACTTGATTTGGTTGGATAATGGTTTAAACCTAGTAACAAAGTTAGTCCTGTTTTTATAATAAGACGGTAGTGTTTACGAGGGCCAAGCTGCGTTATCTTCTGTTGGAAAAGTGCTGCTATACCATTGACCAATTTTAGGTACATTATGGATGTTGTAAAATGTATGAGCACTTGACTTAATTTTTAATTTAACATTGACAATTTTATTTCTTTATATTTTAATTTATGAACTTATTTTTTTATGTTTTTATGATTTTTTTTTTGTATAGTTATATTATTTTCTAACACAATGTACATTGTTTTAAGAAATAAATAAATGAAATAAATGAAATCTTTTTACCCGACAACGCGAAGCCAAAAGGAGTGTTATGTGTTTAGCCGCCATGTATGTATGTTCATCTGTTACCTCATATTTTCAAAGATATCCATAATACCTTGACAAATGAGGTATCGTCGGAATCGTGTTGGCTGTCCGCTGGCTATAGGCATATGTGACGTCACAGTGAATCCACTGTGGCGCCCTCTATATGTCATAAAGTAATGAACCAAAAAATAAAATAAATCGAATCATACCGTTTCTAAAGGGGGTATAACCAATATAACCATAGATATCTTTGAAGATCCGCTAAGGTATGGAATTCCCTCCCTGCGTCGATGTTTCCCCATACATATGATTTAGGGATTTTCAAGACAAGAGTGAATAGGCATTTTTTGAGTCTGCGTGTTACACCTTAGACTTCATCTTATATAGCTTCAGGCTAGATATAGGTCAAACGCACTCAAATCTATAAGAAAAAAAAAAGAAAAGATACGATGGAACAGATGAACATACATACATAGCGACGAAACATATATATCGTTTAGGCTTAGCCATAGTCGGGTAAAAAAAACCTGTTAAAAACTAAAAGATATCACTGATTACACCGTCGCCGCCTAGAGATTTTCAAGTCATCGTGGATATAGTTAAGGACCAATCACGCAGGTTTGAAATAGAATCGTAACCATTTTCCGCAGCTCCATGCAAACTGTGAGCAGTAATTAGATTATTTACGATGCCATCATAATCTCTTATGAGATTTACTGTGCATCGGAAATTGCCATCCTAATTTGTGATAATACATACCTCTATAATAAACACATTATAAAAAGTAATAATTTAGTTGTAGGTAGACTAGATAAACCTTTTTGCAGTTTGCTTTCTTTTGGCTACAATAGTTAAGCACGTATATTCAAACTAAAAGTATAAGTTAAATAAGTATTTAAGTAGGTATGGATATAATCTTTTATAGAAGATGTCGCTATTTTAGTAAATCTAAAATTTTATGAAATATTTAAACAGTGACCATTCATCCCCTTGCTATTTAAACGCTTCGATGATACAAATATTTTATGGGGTCCTTAGGTATGTATGTTTCAAGAAATATGAAAATTGATTTACGAGATTATGTAGAAGTGCTTTCTTATTTCATTTTTCAAAGACAACAGTGGCTGTTCCGTAACGGTAGTAGTTTGTAGGCTTTACACTAATAATAAGTTTAATAAAAATTAATATGAATTCGTATGATACATTAAGTATATTTTTTTACTGTGACTTTCACATAATTTTGGAATTTGTTTAGTTTTGTTGGCTGAATGTGCTTAAAAAGTATTATAGTGCTATTGCCCTTTCTATACCAGTACAAATATACCTATTCATCGTGCAAATTTATTTATAGGGAACCAAATATATTTAGATATTAGCATCAACCCCAATACGAGGGGCTAAAATATAAAAACACATATGGTAAGTAATTTGTCCACCCCAGCCCATATTTCAAATAATATATTCATAAGATTCCCTGGGCAGCTACAATTTCGGCGTGGTCATCGTAAGCAAACACCCTCCTAGACTTGCTATTATAATATTCATGTGAGATGGAATACTGTTATTATCAAGGGATTTTCAATAGACAACTTTTTATTTAAATTGTACTTGTAAGTATATAGCTAGTCTATTTTAAAGTGCATCCTGTTAAATAAATTAATCATCAAAACAGGCTTAACTCAGTATAGTATTCGCGGTATCTGATACATCAAATACTATTTGGCTGAATTTGTTTATCAATCATCCTATTTTTTCTACCTTCAAGTAAGTTTATCTTAAAATAAAAGGGCTAAACCTTTATTTCATCATATCTTCTTCTTAATAAAACTTAATCGAAGTTCTTTTGAAAACTTTACAAAAAAAGACGCGAATAATACATTTTATGTGAAAAACGTATGAAAATTGTCTCTCTCAGCTTCATATTTTTATCTTAATAGACCTGATAATACAAAACAATACATTTTTATATTTTTTTATCTTGATTCACCCAATTTAATTATAACACCTGAAAAATTCAGTTTGTATACCTACTTAACTAGAAGATAAGAAAATAAACGAGTATGTATAAGAAAATGGCTATAGTAATTTAGTTGATAAAGTAAGAAACAGTTCCCACAATGTTTAAAATTTCTTTTCACGTCAAAAAAATCGTTTAACAAAAGGTTTTCCTTTCTTTAGTTTAGTCCCAAAGGCTTTGTCTAGTTTTATTTTCTTGGATTTAAAGTTTACCTAGGTATTTTGAATTGTATTGTTTGCGTCGGCAACATTGCAGACAAACTGTACTTTATAATCTTAACTCACGTAGCAAATATTTTAAAAACAAAATATCTCCTTGATTAATCATACTTCGGAATTTATTATTACTGTAAAATTACTATAGAACTCATTTATAATATTATCATTGGTTTTCTACAACCACGCATTATCAACTGGCGAAAAAATCCTGAGGAGGTTCTTAGGTAGACTTGTATTTAATTATTGTATTAAATTATGTACATTTTAATGGGTAGTTTAGTCCAACTTTCCCTAATAACATAATGTTCATATACCAAAAAATACGATTCAATTCATGCATTCCATAGAAACTGTAGCAGTCACGTGATTTATAGTTCAGATCTATGAAAAGTGAATAAAAAATCGTATATCGACATATCTTAATTGATTGTGAAAAATAGTTTATTGCTATCCACCGAATAATTTCAATACAGTTTCTAATGCAACCGATGTTTGTGGTAGTGACAACCCTACTACATTAGCTACGGAGAACGTTTGAACGTTCACGATTTGCAGCTTAGTCACACTGCAATTACCGCTCTAGTAGGTTCAAGCTTAGTTTTATAGGTACTACTCGTACTAGACGGTATACAACGAAAAAACCGCCATATATAGCTTTGTTTTGTTACAGATAGTAATAAGGTTATATTGAAAGAATACATACATGTTTTCTAATAATCTATACATATAATAAAACAGTAAAAATCGCGTGTCTGTACATTTAATAAATTTATCAAAAAATGAGTCTGGGCGATTAGAAAACAGTAACTTAATACAAAAAAGATTAAAAAAACATTTTTGTCTGTCTGTATGTTCACGCTAATCTTCGAAATTACGGGACAGATTTTAACGCGGTTTTCAAAAATAGATTAGGCTCATCTCGGAGCAACATATAGGCTTTATTTAATCAAAATCAAAAGTCAGGGAAAAAGTTATCATCATTTTAAGGTTATATTTATTACGTCGCTCGCGCGCCTGTTAAAAAATGCGTATATACATCGTGTTAATGAAAGAACGCAAAACCTCTCAGGCAGGTGGTACCTCAGCCCATGTAACTGAACCACTTTAGTTCAACAACTTTCACGAAATCCAAAAAAAAAATTCGGATTTTCGATCGGATCGGATTCGGATCAGCTGATCAGTTTGTATAAACATTCAAATATTTTTTTTTTAGTTTCTTGTAGTTGTTGAAAAAAGTTGTTTGTTCAGTTACATGGGCTGAGGTACCATGTGAGAGGTTTTGCGTTCTTTTATTAACACGATGTATATTACTAAATATCACTAGAAGGGTCGATTCCAAAGCTTAACTGCCCTACAAAATTAACAAAAATACTATTTTATCTAGATGTTTGTAGCCTGCAACTTTGTTCGCGTGAATTTGAGTTTATTACGAACTTTTGTTTATAAGTAAATGAGTCGATTCCTATTTTCGCGTGACCAGGTAATATAACGGGCGCTATATACCTAAGTTTCTCTGATTCTGTATGGCGTATTATTGGGATACCTTATAAATACCTACATGAACGTCATTTCACTGTCAATTCTGGAAGTACATTTGGGAAACCGGCAAGATATAATATTGGGAATTTTGGAGAATTTTTGGGAATTGTTGGGAATTAAGTTAAATGATGAACTCAAAATTAATTACATTTTGAGTTCATATACTGCAAGTCGTCTTCACTTAAAATTACTCTCAAACTTGGTGTACAAATGATGATTTTTAGAAATCTTTTTCCGCCTAAATTGTGCAATAGAACTCGTCTTAAAGTAACTAAGTATATTACAAAGGTGGTCGTAAGCCATGTGGTTCCTTGCAGAGTAGAATAGGACCACTCTAAGTCTTCCTGTGGATATCGTAGAAGGCGACTTAAGAATCACAAAAAATCTATGAGACATCTCCAACCCCTGGTCAGCGTGGAGAGTGTAGGCGAAATCCGCTGACTGCTCTGGCAGTACAGAGAGGGTCGTGCTCCTGCAGTGGAGATTAACAAAGGAACGTCATCGAAGCAGCGATTCTCAGTGGATTTAGTTCAGGCAAAACTGTGTTTATGCCACAAAATAAATACACCACTGATCTCCAACAATGTCCAATCCCACACACACATGCACAAAATTTTCTATAGCAGCTTACATCACGACAACCGTAAAATGTCCCAGATCGATCTAAGTCTAAATGTTTTTGGGCAGTTGTACGTTGCCTGCTTGCAGGTAAATAAGTAATGCTGTAGGTTATCTATATAGACGTAGGTATGAGACCAAGCAAAAATAAAACTATTTATGTCATGTTATTTTTGTCGTCGTGTAATATACGAGTAATGTGTAGTTCTCGGCAGAGTAGAATAGAACCACTCCAAGTCTTCCCGTGGATATCATAAAAGGCGATTTAGGAAACACAAGCTAAACAAAGCTTATAAACATCATGAGACCTCTCCAACCCGTCTGACCAGCGTGGAGAGTGTAGGCCAATTCCTTTAACTGCTTTGGCCAAGTATGGCTCTGGCAGTACGGAGAGGGTCGTGCTCCTGCAGTGGAGACTAAAAAAGATCCAATGATGAAGAATGTGCCGAATTAAAATAAAAAACGCGGTCTGTAAATTACACAATACGTAACTAATTTTTTTAATTGGCACAATAAAACTGAATTTCACGCGGATGAAGTCGCGGGCACAAGCTTGTACATAAATAAATGATTATAAATACAGAAGGAGACCTTTGGAGGGACTCCTATTTTGTGTTTCTTGCCACTAAATGACACCGATCACAAAAACCGGAGCGCAGGACAGATTTCATGCTTTGTGATTGGTCAAATCCTGCATTAGCTCAGGTCAATTTTAATCAAAATATAGGTACTATGAGCCTGGCCTTTTTAAATATGAAGGTGTGAAGAAATCTTGCCTTCGTTAAAAAGATTTTGGAAGTAGCTATTTTTTCGTTATTTTTTTTTTTACTAGAAACCTATTGTAACCCACTAGGAATATGTTAATTTATCTCTTGTCTTTCTACCTACACCCCCGCTATGCACACATTACGCTAAACTTGACCTTTAAGTCTCATGGTCAAAGGCTCTGTTTACCCGTAAATGATACGGGCCTGATTCATCATCAGCGTCATCGGGTCTTTCTAGTCTCTACTGCAGGAGCACGAGTCTCTCTGTACTGCCAGGGCTATACTTGGCCAAAGCAGCCAGAGGATTTGGCTTGATTAGTGTGTAGGTACGAGTATATGTATACCTAAGTAATAAGGTAAAAACTCGTATGTTCTTCATCGTGTCGCTGGGCTCAAATTTTAAATTTTATTCCTCCAGAATTTTATTATATTCATAAATTATACTCGTGTTTGTGTAAAGAAATACAAGCATCGTTCATAGTTTATAAATGAAAGCTAGACGAGGAACGGAGTTAGGAACCATGTAGTAAAAGCGGTTGCACTACCGATGCGGGTTTTACCAAGCAATGGGATACTTCAGGGAGCTATTCTGACTAACCGACTTGCTAAGGCTTTATGACTTAGACGTGTCTTTATGAAGTACACCAAGTTCGTAGACGTATTTACACCACGGACCTGGGCAACAGTTTTTAAGGGCGGTGTAAGAAACGTAAGCTGACGAGTGACTTATGTATGAGCCTATTGACCTTAAGGCGAAAAGAGCCTGAACACATTTGGAGGAGCAACATCAGAACGCGAGGGTTGAAGTCAGCTTTTCGCGCAGTTTCATTTGTTCTGTCAGATCCGTTTTTCGAAAACAAATGAGTAGAAAGACTAAGTAATGGCCTTTTAAAATGAAGTATATCATCTGTAGAACACGTTTAATAAACCTTATTCAACTTTACCTACGTAGGTATAGGTAAGTATATATTTTTCACAAGAATTAGGTACTATATTTGAAAATATTTTTTGGAAATCAGCTAAAAACTATTTTTAAACATTTGGTAGGTAATTAAAGTGAAAATAAGGAGGTGTTGAACAATGGTATTTGGCTAACAATGTGATGTAACTAGTGGGTTCTAAATATCAATAAATAATGACTTTGACCCCGGGCTGCAAATTTCAAAATACGGTACTACAGCTTAGCAGCTGACGGTAATCTCATAGTTCCCGTTCCAAGTTAAATGAATGACAGACATGTCGTAAAGATGCGGCACGATGCGACGCGGTGCGACTCTAGTCTGTAAGTTGAGCCAACATAATTCCGGGTAGTATTTAGCTAAATCTTACTTCTGTGGCTAAATCCTAACATTTATCAAAATTACGTATAAGCAAAACTAATTTGAAAATATGTGACGAAGATTTTCGCCACGAGTAGGATTCGAATTACTTTGAACTTCGAATTACCGTGACTAATTTCCTCATCTTATAAGTATAGTCCAAAAAGGTCATATAGTTCACGCGTACTTAAAGCATGCTTTGCTTATTCTTCATTTATCATCATCTTCAACAGCTTTCAGGTACCCACTGTTGGGTATAAGCCTCCTTTTGTCTGCGCCATCTTGATCTGTCTTTTGTCTTTATGAATATAATATTATATTATATTATTCATTACAACCAACTATTTAGTAGTGTGGTATTCAACTTGATTCGTATTAGATAAATTTAAATGTTATACAAATAGTGATTCTAATAATACACTTTTAAAAAGTACCTTTTGTAATCTTCGTTTAATATATTATTAGTACATACAAGACGTATCTTTCGTGTACAACATATAAATGTAGAAGTCCGAAATGAGAATAAATATCACAAAGGTCTATTTATTTTTAGTCAAAGTCGTCAAAAACTTAACGCGCCTTTCAAAATGGCATAACGCGCCTTTCAACATTTGATAATACATTTGTACACACGACAAAAATAAATTATTTCAAATAAATTTCATAGTGGTCAACATTGGATGGAACGCCCCACACAATGTGTCACAGGTGCACTGGACTGCAATAAATATACAATATTAATATCCGCTGTATTACCGGAGTTCTACCGGCAAGGACGGATCCAGGGGTCACTGGGGTCGTGACCCCACCCCTCCCCCATCATTTGAAATCAGTGTAATCGCTGCTTAGACACACATTTACTGGTCAAAATTGGAACGTCAAAATTTGTCACAGGTGTAGCGGACTGCAATAAATATAAAATATTTATATCCGCGGTATTATATTTATCGGTGTTTTACCGGCAAGGGCGCATCCAGGGCTATTTGGAATCATGACTCCCCTCCATCATTTGAAATTATTGTCATCGCCGCTTAGGCACACATTAAGTGGTCAAATCATTGGAACTCCCCACTTAAGACTGCAGTCTTCGACCGTGGGAATTTTTGCTTGAACACCCGAGTCTATATTTTCTATCTACACATACGCATTGCGCTGTACTGTACATGCACTCTGGAGACGAATTTAGACGAATTCAGAAGCGCAGCGAGCGGTCTGCCTTATCAGCGTTTTCGTCCCCATATTCATTTGAGAATTCCGGAGAACTTTAAATTTTTCTTTTTTTTTACAAAAGACAAATTATTTTTATTTATTTATTGTACGTGTTTAACCATGAAATCAATCTTCATATATGTGTATTTTTATTTTTTAACTCAGTCGTATGCGCAAGAAATCCGACGACGTATTCTATTTTCTATATTATATTTTCGTCAAAGTTTAACCTCTTTAACTAAGTTTTTGAATGAATTAAAAAAAAATTACTAAAATCATTTTCATTCACTTTTAAGGATTTTTCTTTGTCTTTATTTTCCTGGAATTTATACATAACTTCATGTTTTAAATTCCGTAAACAACAAAGACATGAACGTCGCGCACCGCAAAAAACGTCTCAGGTTATTTGGAATTAAACAAACTATTACAATGAAAATCAATAAATTGTCTCATTCACTTTTTTAATACTTAAATAAACTTCAATTTAACATATCTTAACATATTGTTACTAAGATAGTTTGGCTCCAATCACCTCCGAAAAAGCAGTCAAAATCACTAAAAATAAGGACTGGGCCCTTAATGGAGTTGAGAGGAAGAAAATGAAAACAATAAAGTGACGTCACCAGTTTTGTTCTAATGTAGCTCGGATATTGTCGTCCAACTTATAACAATGATTTCTAAACTATATCTTAAAGAACCAATCGTTTTTTAACATGTTTGAAGAAAGGCGTAAGGAACTTCATTTTTGACGGGGCAGCGGAAATATTGCGGTCTGGGACAGCACATATTTTTTTTAGTTATGTAAGAAGATATGGTTTTCTTTTTATACTCAATACTCAATACTCAAATATTTATTGCTTCCTTAATGTACAATACAGGTGTTTTACGTTTTATGCTTCTAAAGTATAGAGGAGTTCGAGGTATTTTTATGTTACAAGGTCACCAATCCAATAGGGACCCAGCCGGTCCGAAAAATTTTATTATATTAAGTCCGTCAGTTAGATTATTCAAAAATATTGAATATACAGGATACAGCGCGTCGAAGTTTCGGAGTGGGGATGATTGGCGTCACCGTCAAGTGAAAATCGTACTTAATCGTGACGTCATGCAGAATTTGAATACGCTGTATCTGGGTAATTATTTTTATATTATACATATTTGACGACCTCTGTGGTGTAGTGGTTAACACGCCAGTCCGCCACACCAGAGGTCCCGGGTTCGATCCCCGGTCAGGTCAAGATGGAAAATGATCTTTTTCAGATTGACCTGGGTCTTGGATGTTTATCTATATATGATATGTATTTGTTATAAAATATAGAATCGTTGAATTAGTATCCCATAGCACAAGTCCTGAACTTACTTTGGGGCTAGCTCAATCTGTGTGATTTGTTCCTATATATTTATTTATTTCTTATTAATTTATTTAATCTATCTGAAGAGCTAAAATATTTTTTTAAGTCAACTTCCGTATTGTAAATCCCGCCCGAAAATATTTAACATACATATGCGTTAATAATACGTAAGCCCGCTGTTCCATTCTACTCTACCAGCTATAGCTATTAACTACTATGTTTCCCCCAGACATATGATCCGCCCTGAACTGGCCACTGGATCCGCCCTTATCTAATGGTAACCGAGGAGAGCGCTTCGCTAATACTTTTAGCGGTTTTTGTCACTGCTCTGCGCGTATTTCATAAAATGAGCCCGAGCACTGTAATTTATTAAAATTAGGGACTTTACTTTTCCGGTTTATTTCATAGTATTTAGTATACGTACCTATACTTAAAAACTACATACATATTATAAAAAACAGTGGTACTCCATTAATGCCGACAGAAGTGAAAACTTGAGCAAGGCAATTATTTTTTCACATCTCAAAAAATGCCTAACGCGCCTATAGAAGTGTTTACTTCAACAAATTATACACTATGTTTTACTTTGTTATTCTGTGTGTAAGTGGCCAACACTGGTGTCAGATTTGCAAGCTGCCTAAAGGCATCTTACATAGCTTGACAACTCCATACAATGATAGCAGTTTGAAGCACGGAAGAGGCCAAAAATATTTATGCCATTTGTGATCCAAGTGCGGACCATGTCTGGGGTTACTTAACTTGCTAATGCGCTAGCTATGCATACTCCCAAGCCATTGAGCTCCTATATATCTAAAAATTGGTAAAGATAAATATTTTTATCAACTTAGGTACCTATCCATACTACTTGAAGCTAGCTTATGACGACCTCGCTGGCGTTGTGGTTAACACGCCAGTCCATCACTCTAGAGATTCTAGGTTCGATTAACAGCCTGTAAAATGGCTTTTCCAAATTTTCCTGGGTCTTGAGTATTTATCTATATATGTATTTATTTTAAAACATACCCGTTAGTTCCGGGTTTGAATAGGACCACTCCATCTCTTCCTGTGGATGTCGTAAGAGGCAACTAAAGGACTAAGCACAAACATCTTGTGATACAATTGCAGTCCCAAGGAGGGTTAACGTTGGGCAGCGGCCGGTTGTAAAACTTTTCGCACAAATACATTCCCAAAGAGGGTTGAAGTCAGGCAGGCGGCCGGTCGTAAAACTATAGCCAAATCATCTAAACTGTTCCGGCTTTTTCTTCTCCATTTTGCAAGGTTTTTGGCATCCTTGGGTGACCATTGACATGCATGTTATATTTGGAGAAGAAAAAGCGGGAAAGCGCATCCCGGGCTCCGAAGCAGCACAGCTAAGGATGCAACCGGAAACGCGCTTAGACGATGAAGAAGTATTTTTTATAAAATATAGTATCGTAGAGTTAGTATCCGATACACAAACAAATTTCAACTTTGTTTAGGGCTAGCTAGCTAAATCAGTGCGATTTGTCCTTAAGAAAAAAAAATATAATTTTTGAAAATAATTAACATAAAACTAGTTAAAAAATTTACAGTAACCACTAAAGATGTAAAAATAAGTTGTACAAACTAGCAGATAATCAGGTGATTCAAGCCAGTAATATCTTAACCAGACTAGAAACAACTTCTCACAAAGTATGCTTCCTAATGGGGTTTGAACCCATGACATCCGGGTCACAAGGCAAATGCCTTGACCACTGGAAGTTGATGTAGATTACGCCTAATAACACCAACAACACAATAAATTATCCAATTCAATTGTAGTTTTCCCACTATCGCTGCATAAAATATGTATAAATATATGTTGATCTGAATATTTTCGAACCAGTTACCGCTCTAAGTTATAAATTTTCTTTTTTTTTCAAAACCTTTTACGCTTTATCCCTAAACATATAACTCAAAGTAATTACGTCCAAACTACTCAATTTCGGCGGGCAGCTAAGTTACGCCCTTGCAACACTATTACCCAGGTTTTATTCTTTCAGGAAGCTGCCACTAATCTCCGGTTTAATAGCCCGTGAACCCCAAAGGTTGTTAAGGGGAGTTTAAGACGCGGGTTCATTTGGGAATCGCTCGCGTGTTCTAAGAACATCCTATAAAACTTTATTAAGAACTAGATTGTGAACGTTGCTGAACTCGTCTTAATTTTATCGGACACCCTTTAAAAGAGCTTTACGGAAAGTAGCACCATGCCGACATTTTCATTTAAGCCGAAGGGCCAACTCCTAGGCGGTAGCCTTCATTCCATTTATATAAGGTGGTAGATATATTTAAAAAATATATTTTACGTAGGTACATATATTTAAAATATATTTAGTCACCAATCTAATAGAGAGTATGCATGCATTTTTTTATATTTTTAATCGATAGTCCTCGTCGAGAAATAGCCGCAAAAAATAAATCAGTGCCGAAAAACATGTTTATGGTGTATAAAATAAATATTAAAAATAGCAAGTAGATTATAACAACTAAAACACGCCATTTTAAAATATGACGTCAAGGTCTGCAATATCCGCTAGAGACAGAAGCTGTCAACGCATGTTTTTCTTTTTTGGGTACTTTCGATATTATCAGCCAGTGATGTTTGTTAAACCTCTATATAAAAGTACATTCATTTCGAATGTCATCGATAGTCAAACTACATGGACGGACAGTCCTACCGAACGCACCCGAACTTGTCATTTTCCTTTTGTGAACTTTGTCGTCATTTCCCTTTTGTTTGACAAAAGTTCCCGCGCAATATTTTTTTTTAATAATTTATTTCTAATCCAAATAAGAGTCAGTAAGAAAAATAATTAACTAGGCGTGGTAAAGTATTAATAGAAATTGTAAAATAAAAATATGAGCCGGATTGGTATTACATGCATATTCCTTATTGTAAATTAACCTATTATCAATTAAGAAATTTAAAACACAAATACAAATTATACTTTCAACTCAAAGCTTTCAACGGTTGTTTATATTATAATTTCAATGAATTATCACCTTATTTACGATAATGAATACATTTATTTAATATTCATTTTTTTATAATACACAGAACATAAGTAACAACGAATAATAAATAATAACTAAACTAAAACTAAGTAACTAAAACGAAACTTAATACAACTTAAATACTAAAAATATATTACTTATAATTTACGATAATTTATTAAACAAACTTATATCTAATATTATATATATTATTTTTACTCCATGACGGTATCCAGCTTAATACTTAACTAAGATCGAGAAGGTTTATAGTCATAGTCATATCAGTCACAGGAAGTCTATAGGCCTCCCCCGAGAAGGTCCAAATAGGTATAAGAAAATTATAATAAAAATATGAAAAATAAGTAAATCTTTTACGAAAAATAAATATGACTGTATTGACTGTATACCAAGTTGGTCGGTCCGTCCCTTATGTCAAACTAATTCCAATTCAGAACATCAAAGCCTTAATTATAGGCTTTCCAAAATTGCCAGAGCTTGTTGTGACTTTGGACTCGTTTGAAAACCCTCCGAAATATTTGTCAAACTTTGTGTTAATTGGCCAATGTTTATTGTTTACACTTTATACACCATTTTGCTGTGTGCAAATTTTGGTAAATTGTTCGCGGTTGGTTGGCTTGTTAGCGTTATTAACGTATTCTAAATTAGTTTATTGAAATATTGACGCACGCAGAGAATTTAGCGTTTGAACTACATACTATGAAAATTCATCGCAAATCTTTCAGAATCTATACATAACCATTAAGGCGAAGATATAGGCAAATGGCCTTGAAGTGTGAAATAAATTGTTAACTCGTAAATATGGCGATAATTTCCATATTGCTCTACGTCATGCACTAGATAGCCCTTTAAATTATTTTATGAACTGCCGTTGAAACTATTATTGGTGATCCGTCTAGCTTTAAAACTTGCCGTGGCCACTTTTAGCGGTGGCAAGTTTTAAAGCTAGACGGACTAATGAAAATACTTTCAACGGTGGTTCATAAGATAATTTAAAGGGCTATCTAGTGCATGACGAAGAGCAATATGGAAATTATCACCATATTTACGAGTTAACAATTTATTTCAAATGAGGGCGCCACTTCAAGGTTATTTGCCTATACCTTCACCTTAAAATCACTTATAGCCCGTTTATACATTATATAACTAGCTTGTAAACATTCCGTTTGTTTATTTTAAAAATTGAATATTTTTCGGTGGTAGGTACTTCTCCAATAGTTTGACGTTTGTGACTTACATACTATCACGTCTTTATCCCTAATGGGGCAGACGGAGCATTTTGGGTATTGTGGCTTTTAGCAGACAGAGCCTAGGGCTGCAAGACTCAAAGGCCACTTTAAGCGTTATAGTGGGCGAGAATGTGTAAAAAGTAATCAAAATAGTGATGGGTTGCTAGCCGCATCGCCTACCAACATGATTCGCATTTTCGCCCATGCCCTCGATGGGCTTTAATGATCAGCGTGGAAAGAGAAGCAGCTGGTACATTTTAAGTTTTCTTTTCTCCCAGACCAGCATGGAATATTTATTTTGAAATGTAAGCTTGACGTTTGTTTACCTACTAATTTGCTTTTGACCATAAAGATCAAAATAAAGGTAAATATTTTATTTATTTATTTTAACTTTATTGCACATAAAAAAGTGTACAAATGGCCGTTCTCTGCCAGTCAACCATTGGACCAAGTAGATAAATAATTTGGGTGGTGCGACAGAGTGTGTAAACAAAATTAAAAAGTATCTATAAATACCTACAAGAATAAATCAAGAATATATAGAAGTATTAATTTTAAATAAATATATACCAATACAATAACTGTAGATAAAATAAATATACAAAATATATAATTATGTAAATATAATACATAAAGAACTAATTATATATGTATGCGGATAGATAGATACATATATTGATGACTACTAATTACTGCGCAGGGACACCATATATTTTATTTGTAAGTTTTAAAAACAAGTCACGAATACGAATTGTGCTCTTTTAGATTGGATTGAGTTTACAAATTGATATCAAGCTTTTATTTGCAGAGCTTGGTAAAAGCTACATTTATTTAAAATAATATAAGAAAACTAGTAAAGGTAGGTATTGCAACACATCATTTTAAAACCTCGATGTGAGTGTACATAAAATTTAATCAAATTAATCGATGGTTAACTACAAATCAATGCATTTAAATTATGAACGTATCAACACACCCTAATTAATTGATAATACAGCCATAAATATAATAAGAGCTGATGAAAATCGTCGTTCCTGCCGCCCAGCGGAGCGTGAGAACCGAACAACAAGCGTCACTAATTTTACACGCATTCATACGAGGATCGTCAAATCAAATTATTCGGTACACGTGTTTAAGGTGACGTGGGTTCACAATTTGCTACTGTGGGTGTCTGTGAAAAATCCTTAAGATTTTTATGTAAATTTTTTGAGGAATATACTGTAGTAGTTCCATAACAGTGATTTTTCAAAAACACGCACAGTATTTCAAATTGTGAACCCACGTCGCCTTAAGATCAACTTACATGCGATACGAGTCCCAAATATCAGTAAGTACTTTACTCATTTATTTTTGGATATAGGTCTCCCCCAACGATTTCTAAACCGACCGATCGGAAGCGGCCTGCATCCAGCGTTTTTCTGCAACCTTGCTCAGGTTGTTCGACCACCTAGCAGGTGACTGTCCTACTCTGCGCTAGCCGGTACGCGGCCGCGATTTTAAACCGTTCCTGCCCCATCGGTTCTTCTTCTAAAAAAAACATAATTCCGATATTATGACTACTCAGTACTTGGAAATAGGAATATTTAAGAGAAGATTTGCGTCATAGATAAAAGATAATAGTGGGTTGACTGATAGATAAAGCCTATGGCTTTAAGTCGCCCTATTACGTTTGTAATAAAGTTAAATAAATAAATAAATAAAAATAAAAAAATAAAAATAAATAAAAGTAAAAATATTATATTTCATTTTGTAAATGAAAGACTGTCTTCTAAGGCTTAACGTCCAGAGAACGAATAAGCTAGATGTATTATACTTATGTGATCACTAATCCAAGTTTAAACTAAAATGAATAAAATAAAATGTAATATAATTAAAATACTCAACTCACCCCTACAGATGGTACGCCATAGGTACATTGAGTGTATACTTATGTATCGAGTCAAATCAAATTATCGATGAACTCACATGTGATATTAACTCCGACAAGTTCCGAATACTCCGCTAATTAAACCATTAATTAGTGAAATGTTTCAAACATGTTCAAATTATAGAGTTAGTATATGGGTAAACTTAGATATAGATATATAATACAACGTGTTAATAAACTAATGCAAAAGCTTTCAGATGGTACCTCAGCCCTTGAAACTGAACAACTTTTGTTCTACAACATTCCCAAAATGCCAAAAATTAAATTTAGATTTTCATACAAATTGACTCGATCAGCTGATCAGTTTGTAAGAAAATTCAACTTTTTTTTTGGGTTTCGTGAAAATTGTAGAACAAAAGTTGTTCAGTTGCATGGACTGGGGTCTGAGATCTGAGAGGTTTTGCGTTAGTTCATTAACACGTTGTATAAATGTATTCAAATAAGTATGAATAGAAGTTGGATTCCCTCTAATATGGTTGAGTTCAGCGATGGCTGATCCACGTGTCAACTCGTGAACGGGTGCCGCCTGTAGGGACTGGTCAGCTTCCGTTTTTTAAAACTACTCAGTGTAATTTATTTCTGTAAATTGGATTTGGCACTCGTTCGCAAGCTTTACATATTATGTTGTGATAACATTGTATTAGGCATAATATCTTTGTAAACTTACAAAGCCCTTCTGGCGCGTAGGCGACCAATACTGTGTAAATGGGTTTCTTTCGGCGTTTCTTCTTAGCAGTGGTCGTTGCGAAACGCTATATCGGTAGCTTTTGAACAAAGAAAAATGAAATTGATAAAAAGAAACATTACACGCAGTACACTATAATTATTGACGTGTAAAAGTGCTTGCAAAGGCCTAATTACTAAATAAATATTTGATTTTGATAGGTAAATTATTAATTACCTATGTTTTTATTATTTCATAGATTGAAATTTGACAGGGAGGGCAAATTAGACTTAATGTGACGTCACGTTTCATATTGCCATGAGACAACACATGCAATTTGGTGAAAAGTTTTCCCAAGTATAAGTAAAAAAAAGGCTAGACGAGATTCTGATTTTGCACAGAAACTTATGACACCTGAGAGTAACATAAGCGAGAAACACGCAAACTTACGAAAAAATGCAATTCAAAATAATTCTTACTTGTAGCTAACTAAAAATTAAAAAAAGATTTATGTGATAGCGATCAACCGTGTAAATCACTAAACGAAATGTTTGCTTATTTTAATGATGTTGTATACAGGACTTTAAATATTTTAAATAAAATGCGTTTGCAAGTTGATAGGGCTTCCCACGATATTGAAATTCAATGCTCGGATATCGTTCCATCCATCGGCGTGGGTGTCTTGCCTACACAATACCAAAGATAATATAAATACATAGGGTATTTGTAAATATTTACTTCTTCTGCGAAGTATGATTACTTAGCGTATGTGTCATTTCAGATAAAAACCTACTCTATTTCAACATAATTGCATTGAAATGTGTAACTGTTTTACTTCTCTTTCCTGTAGGAGTAAAGTTAGAAAAGCTTATAAATTAAATAATTTTTTCATTACCCAAAGGTATACTATTTACCTCGGGGTGGCTAAGTGGTTTAGGCACTGGCTGGGCGTCTGTGAGGCATTAGTTCAATCCTTACTAGGCACTACCTCTCTCTCTCTACCTCTGAGTTTGTACTCATGAACAGTCATTTCCAACTACCACCACCTTCCGGTGAAGTAAAACATTGTGAGGAAATCTGCACACTAATGACTATTAAGTTTACTAGTTTGTGAAATGAAGAAGGCAATGGCAAACCACTCCAAAAATAGTCGTTGTGTGTGTCTCCTTCTATACAGTGACACCGACAAGAGCCTGGCTCTTAAATGTAGACAGACAGACAGATATTACTTACCTACTGTATTATTTATTCTTCGTCTAAGCGCATTCCCGGTTGCATCCTTAGCTGTACTGTTTCGGAGCCCGCGCTTTTCCGCTTTTTCTTCTCCAAATATAATAAGCATGTCAATGGTCACCCAAGGATGCCAAAGACCTTGCAAAATGGAGAAGAAAAAGCCGGAACACTTGAAATTATTTGGCTATAGTTTTGCAACCGGCTGCCTGCCTGACGTCAACCCTCTTTGGGAATGTATTTGTGCGAAAAGTTCTACAAACAGCCGCCATCCGACGTAAACCCTCCTTGGGAATGCAATTGTAGCACGAGATGTATGTGCTTAGTCCTTTAGTCGGCTCTTACGACATTCAGAGGAAGAGAAAGAGTGGTCCTATTCTAAGCCGGAACCACACGGGTAGATCTACTATATTATTTCTTAGGCAAAAATGTAGATAGAGCAACAAAAATTATTTAATAACTATTTTCTTATCTGATTTATTTCTGTACACAATGTTCTACAATATTCAATTATTCAATCAAAAAACTATTAACTTCACCATTACATGTAGTGTATTTAGGAGTCACGTACCTGTGTGAGTTAAGCCTCCACTGTAAAGAGAAGCGCACTGTCAAAATTGTGAAATCCCATTTCATAGTGTGAGGGCTTGCAGACTCGATAAGCTCCGAAATCAATTTCGACTTGTTTACAGAGGCACCGGCAAATAGACCTATAGCTTTTAGGTCTATAGTAAACGTAGATCTACTCAGGTGGAATTATTGAGGTAATCGAGCCTGATTTGTGTAAGGTTTGATATTGTTTTTGTAAAGCTGGCCATTTTCTCAGTTTTTCTCGATAGCAAAAATAAAATAGGGTAGAAAAAAGAGGTTAGGTGCCTACTTATTGTTGAAATTCATTTTGTGGTACTGTCAAGATATGGACGTATGGTAAACGAGTAGGGAGGTCAAATGGATGGCTGGGGATAGGGTGATATTAAAAATAATCCACTAACGAGATCAAAGTTCTTAAATTACAGATAGACTGTCTAAGATCTTGGGTTTTGGTATATAAATTGAAGAAAAATAAGAATACTGGTAATTTCTTCGCACAAAAAATAAGCATTGTCATCCAACGTGGCAATGCTGCCAGCCTTCTGGGCACTCTTCCGCAGGGGAAGGATTTGCGGGATATTTTTTATTTATAATAATTTATGTTTTTAAGTAATTTTTTTTTTAGTATTTAAGTTGTATTAAGTTTTATATTAGTTACTTAGTTTTAGTTTAGTTATCTTCAGATGAAATGTAAATATTTATGGTAGAATATCACGATACTATATATTATAAAAGTTTTTGAACATTTCTCACATATAGGCGATTGTAAACTTAACTTAACCTCTACATACATTTGCAGAGGACTGAACGTTAAACTCAAGACGATCCCGTAATTCTCAAGCAAACTATCGCAAACCGATCCATATAGCACTAAATCGGTTAGGCGTCGATTACATGCAGCGACCAGCCGAAATGGTCCCAGGGCGTGCGGTATTGGGGCGAAATGACCTGATCTTGTGTACATACATTATTATGAACTCTGTACACTAAGATGTCTTAGATATCCCTAGATAATGCTGTGATATAATAAATATATGTATAAGTGATGGTAGTTTTTTTTAGTACTTGAGTTAGTAACTGAAAATGTTGGTAGAAACATTTATACTATTATTATTTCGTATTACTACTAAAATATATGTATATACTATTTAATTTACATATGAGATAGGTTCTAATACTAAAAGCGTTTACGAGACTTATATTTTAACTTTATTTATTAGAAGGATGGATTTTAATGAGAAAAATACGTCAGTTTTAAATTTTCTAAAGAGTTTCTTTAAGGCCGTACCTGAATTTTCCGGGGTCCAGTGCTGCCCCCATTTAAAATAAATCATTTCAAAGAAAACGGAGACATCATTTAAAATTTTGCTACCACCAAGTCCTAGATAACCCTTCAGAGTATTTTATGAACTACAGTTTACAGTTTATAATGATAACGTTAAGCTTTACTACGCACATTTGCCAAAAGTGGCCGTTTTTCGCAAATGTGCGTAGTAAAGCTTAACGCTATCACTTTAAACTGTAAACAGTAGTTCATAAAATACATTTAAGGGTTATCTAGGATTTGGTAGTAGCAAAATTTTAAATGATGTCTCCGTTTTCTTTGAAATGATTTATTTTAAATGGGGGCAGCACTGGACCCCGGAAAATTTAGGTATGGTCTTAAGACAAAAGACTAAAAATGAACAATAAATACAACTTTTTTACTTACCTTCAGACACTAACCTTAGAACCGAAAGAAGGATTATCACGTTTTTGAATTCGCCTTTGTCCAAGTTTGGCAGTGGAATTGGTGGGATCTAAGATGGCGGCTTCGTTCCCGCCTAATTGTAAAGTCATGTAGATATTACATATTGGTACCTAAATTTTTATAGTAAATTCTCTTTTCTAAAAGATTCTATATAGGTAAAGATTGAAATCGAACCATATATACCTACCTACGTATGTTTTCTACTAACAAAATTTATAAGAATTGATTGACGAGTGTTATATACTTACCTAATCGCACATTTATCGTAACGTATATTTTAACTTTCCATTTACTTAAAGCAAAAGGTTGAAAATGAACCGTATACCAGCAACTTTTCTACTTACATTCAGACACTAACTTCAAAACCGCACCGAGGATTATCACGTTTAAAAATTTCGCCTTGGTCCAAGTTTGGCAATAAATGGTGAGCTTGAAGATGGCGGCTTCGTTCGCGCCTAATTGTAATTAGTTCCAGGTTAGCGCTACATCAAACTCGGGACAAGTTTCTTTTGTTTAATTGACCGTAAAGTTGGACAACACAGATAAATTCACCTGGAATCGCCTGCCGGTGATTAATGGCTATCCTCAGATTGTAGTATTTATTGCGCTTTGTTAATTAGACAACCCAGGCGGAAGTTATCCCAGGTGCCGGGAGATGGATTGGACGGACCGCGCTCCGGTTTTCAGGAAATCATTTACCGTGGAAACGTAATTAATTTTATATTCCACTTTGTAAATTTGTTTTATTAAATGTGTTTTGTAAATTTTGTATCTGCGATAAGTATGTTGCACACACACCTACACATGTATGGATATTATATATACTTCAGCATATTTATTAACCAGCTGGAAGAATCTACTCTAAATTCTTCCAGCTGGTTAATAAATATGCTAGTAAAATATCTATGAAACTTTAAAATTTAATCTAATTAATATACCTACAGTCTTTCACAGTGACAAACAAAGTAAATTACCTATTAAAATGTCCCTACTTACACAAGTACTCCTAATACCAACCCGATTTACATTTCACTCGTTCCTCCACTTTTCTAAGAAAATCATAATACTTTCTTGAATGTACTTTCTGGAACTCCATTTTTAAATGAATCGTTGATGTAAATGTCAAAGAGTAACATTTTTATAAGAAAAAGTTTACCGGAGAATTCAGAAGCGACAATAAACTGTAATTCAAGGATATAAAAATACTTTTAGAGTCGGTGGTCTGAATGACAATAACTGGACTTAGTTGGCATTTAGTCCTGCGCTCCGGACTTTCCTGGGAAATTCAATATACCTTATCTTTTGGCTCTTTATAACGTTTATTTAAAAATAAACCGAAATTGGTATATTTATATTGAAAGTAACATAAAATATGGTGTTGTTTTAAGAAACCTTCAAATTATTTAAAATCTATTATAGACTTTGAAAACTTAAAAAAATATTTCGATAATAACTAGGTAAATATTCAATTTCTTTACTTACCTAGTGACAAACAAGAATAAGGGCCACCTCCAAAAGAAAACTCGATTACCTAAGCGTCTTGCTACATCTGCGCAATATTGTGCGAAAAGTTATTTTCTTTCTTCATTATACTTTCGTAACTGACATGAAATTATTGACAGGACGAAAAATTAGTTTTCGCCGAATATTCGGTCTCATATGGCAAGACTTTCAGTGTACATTTACATGGTAACATACGTTTTACAAGCTTTAATCTAAATGTCCTGAGAGAATTTCCTCTAATCTTTTTAAATTCTAACTAGACCGGGCTTACACCGAACAAATTAAGGATCTAACACCTGGCTCTGCGCTAACTTTATTACGTGTCGTAGGAATGAAATATTTTTCTTGGCGGAAAATGACGCCGAAGCCGAGGCGTCGTAAAGCAAGACATTTATTACTTTTGATACCGTCTGCACTGCACGCTGACTGACATCTATTAATGTCGATTCGAGTCAATCAATAAAACTAATATAGAGTTTAAGTTGTAATAATATGATAAATAATCTTTGTTTGTTTATATTTAAAATAATAGCTTCAAAGGTGAATGCCCTGGAAAGTAAGTTCCGATCTTAGTTTTAAAGAGCTTGTATACAACGTGGAAGGGACATACCCGTAATAAATTGAACCACGGTCTACCTATACTAGATCATTATAGTATAGTGAAATTAAATTAACAGCCAAAGAACAAAAAAAAATTTCAGCATTTCCATACAAAAGTGAGCAGCCGCTTGGGCAATTTGTATGGGAATGTCAAAATTTTGTTTGGTCTTTCGACTGTGATTTTAATTTCATTATACTATAATGATCTAGTTTAGCACGTGGTTTGATTTATTACGGGTATGTCCCTTCAACTTTGTATAACATGTATGTTATCCTATCTAAACCATGAGCCCAGGAATTAACTCACACAAAATAATTTTTAAAATCAATCGAATCGGGTAAAAACTCACCAGATTTATGGGCAGCAACGGGTATAACCTTACTCACGACATGACCCTTGTATACCTTCCCCGTGCATGTGAGGAATCAGAATATTTTGTTGACGATGAAACTTTAATTAAATAAGAATAATGGAATAAAATATCTATAATGCCTGCAATATATATTTATTCATGTGTGTCGGTGAAAATGTATGGTCATTGTGTCTAGTAAGTGCATGGCAACAAGTTGCCGTCTAGTACGACTTAAATAAAAGTAGCGATATTTTCACTCTTGGGACTGTACGTATACGAGTATAAAATAAGTTCACCATAAAAATAATAATTTAAAATACAAACATCGCTGTTAGTGCAAATATACAGACTACATCCAATGCATTTACGAAAAAAAAAAAATGCTGATAAAACAAGTATTATGTATGTTGTGATTTTTATTAAATACCTTCGCAATTTACGAGTGTTGTACCTATACAAATAAAGCATGTAAATCGAATTGATACGTTAACCTTTCTGTTTGATTAATTTCGCTGAAAAATTGCTATTTTAAACATTTACGAAGCGGAAATATAATATTTTTTTTATTAAGGGATATTATCCTGCAGTAACATTAAATTATACGGGTAAAGCTTTTAAAACGTTGCATTTTTTATAATGGAAGAATCATTACGGTAAGTACAATAATACTACAAGTACAATAGTACAATAATGATAAAATATATTTTTAAATGCTAAAAATATAATAACAATGTGAAGATCCGTTTTTGTTGCATTTTATAAAAAAAGTTGTTTTATTTGTAAGAGGTTTTTTATTAAGAGGTAAATCTTCTAAAAATAGAAGTTATTTATTTTCCAGTAATAACAAAAATAGAACGAAAATGTTTTATGAAAATTAAAAGCTCACCTTCTCACCTCGACAAAATAGCTGCGAAGATGAACAAAGACATCTCAGTATTGCAATTTACTAAAATGGAATGTCGCAGTGTTAGATCAGAAAGCGGCTTAGAGAAAGAAAACAACATTCCCGCGGATTACCATGTCAGTCACGTAGTGATTTTTTTTTCACGGCACGAAATGAATTCTACTCCGACAAACAAATCATCAGGGATCCAATCAAAGGCGGCGACAGCTGCTGGATATTTCATAAATGTGGTACTCCGTACTTGTACATCGGGACTCTTGATTAGTTATTCCAGTTACATTATTAGCTTTGTTTGTATAATGTAAAACCAGTATATCTTTTTTATGTTAGATTTTCTTTTCTTTACCTATTTTTTTTTAATTCAATATTTTAATTTTCATTTTATTCAAGTTGTAAAGTACATTACTGCACTAGGTTTAAACTAGTACTGGATTCTAAAGATACTCTATATGGATCCAGTAACAGTATCTTCATCGTCTAAGCGCGTTCCCGGTTGCATCCTCAGCTGTGCTGCTTTGGAGCCCGGGGCGCTTTCCTGTTTTTTCTTCTCCAAATATAACATGCATGTCACCCAAGGATGCCAAAGACCTTGCAAAATGGAGAAGAAATAGCCGGAACAGTTTAAATGATTTGGTTATAGTTTTACGACCGGCCGCCTGCCTGACATTAACCCTCTTTGGGAATGTATATGTGCGAAAAGTTTTACAACTAGCCGCCGCCCGACGTAAACCCTCCTTGAGAATGCAATTGTAGCACGAGATGTTTGTGCTTAGTCCTTTAGTCGCCTCTTACGACATTCACAGGAAGAGATGGAGGGGTCCTATTCTACTCTGCCGGGAACCACACGCGATCCAGTAACAGTATATAAGAGCTATATCTTTTGCCCATTTCCAATTGCGCTACAGAACCAAAACCGGAGTTAACAATAAGATGATCTCGAAGCCTCTCGAAGCCCCTCGAATATCCTCGAAGGTGTTAAAGAAGCAATCTGCCAAAGCACGCAATCACCCCGGGGACAGTGGATCCGTTTGGTAATTTGCCGTTAATAAAAAAAAAACTGTTTAATTGAACTCTATTTGCGATTAGGTGCGACTTTTCATGGCTCTGATTTTGTTTCACATTTGTAATATTGTCTTGTTTGTTTTGTTTTGTTTCTTCTTTGCTGGTCAGGGAGAAAAGAAAAAACATAGAATGTTTGCTGCTTCTCTTCCCGTGCAGATCGTAAAAGCCGATCGAGGGAATGGGCGAGAATCTGAATCATATGAAAAGGCGATGCGGTTAGCAACCCATCACTATTATGATTTCCCTTTTCCACCTTCATGCCCACTATTACGCTAAAAGTGGCCTGGGCTTTACCGCCCTTGGCTCTGTCTACCCCGTTAGGGATAAAGACGTGATAGTGTATCGGTATCGGTATTTGTTTTGTTTATACACTTCATAACAATAGTACATACTAGCTTTTACTCAATTCATTGCAGGTTGTCGACCATTGTATATTTGCTGTTACGAACTTTTGTATTTCATATTTATGTTTAGGTACAATAAAGTTATTACTAACAAAAAACCAACATTCTTTATGTCAATGTTATCACTGTTGTAAACAATTAATATATGGTTGTAAACGTGATTTTTCTATAATATATTTAAATAAACGGGCAAGTGCGAGTCGGACTCGTACATGAAGGGTTCCGTACCTCCGTACAAAGGATTAAAACGCTGAAGAAACACGTTTCTTGTATGACGACCCCCTTTAATTTTTAACTTTTTTATTTTTAGTATATAGTTGTTATAGCGGCCACAGAAATACATAATCGGTGAAAATTTCAAGTGTCTAGCTATTACGGTTCAAGAGATAGAGCCCTGTGACAGACGGACAGACAGCGGAGTCTCAGTAATAGGGTCCCGTTTGCACCCTTTGGGTACGGAACCCTAAAAATGAAACACCTTATATTCATTGTAATGGTAATTACTCGTATTTATATTTCATAATTTCATACTTTTCATGGCTCTGATTTTGTTTCACATTTGTAATACGAGTATTGTCTTGTTTGTGATATTGTATTGTCTTGTTACGTCCGGCGCGGCGGCTAGGTGGGTCGACGATATAGGACAGGTCGCTGGAAAGAACTGGATCGCGGCAGCCAGGGACAGAGCGGGATGGCGCGGACAAAGGGACGCTTATGCCCAGCAGTGGGTTTTGAAAAACTGATGATGATGATGATGATAGTTCATAATCACTACATAGTATAAAACAAAGTCGCTTCCCGCTGTCTGTCCCTATGTATGCTTAGATCTTTAAAACTACGCAACGGATTTTGATGCCGTTTTTTTTAATAGATAAAGTGATTCATGAGAAAGGTTTATATGTATAATACATACCCGTGCGAAGCCGGGGCGGGCCGCTAGTTTAATATAATAAGTAACAATCAAAGTTTAAAACCTCTTAAAACATAATATTCCTATCAGACGAACTTGTCATTCACATTCCTATTCATTGAATAATTCTTTTGATGATAAATAGGTACAGTGGGCCACATAGAATAGTATACCACTATAGTATAGAGGTATAGAGTATACTTTTCTATGTGGCCCACTGTACCTATATACTCCTACAAGAATACTCAAAAAGATAATCAGCAACTTCGACAGAGTTAATACCTACCTGCAGCTACATTTATGAAATCTCCAGCAGCTGTCGCCGCCTTTGATTGGATCCCTGATGATTTGTTTGTCGGAGCAAAATTCTTTTCTCGCCATGAAAAAATCTGCTACGTGACTGACATGGTACTCGTAATCCGCGGGAAAGTTGTTTTCTTTATCTAAGCCGCTTTTTGCTTCTTTATTGTGTGAATTCGTTCAATCACAGAGATGTCCTTCTTCAATCTCGCTGTTGATTTATCAATGTTATTAAATATCAGCAAGGTAAACTCATTTTTTTCTTTCTTTGACAGAAGAAATTAGCTGCGTAGAACAGAATTAAGCGTTTAAGATTTTTTTTAATCTCTACTACTTATACCTACGGAAAAAGAAATCGGATAAAACATGTTTTTTTATAAAGTTTTCAGGCATTAAAGATGCAGTACTAAAGTACTCAAATTAAATAATTAAATATGAAATGGTGAAAAAATACCATGTGGTCTGTTTGTAATAACTTTATTGTACTAAGAAAATACATAATTAAAGACAAAAACAACATATACAGTAAATTGACAACGGCGGACTTATCCCATAATGGAATCTCTTCCAGTCAACCGGCGAATAAGTAGATAGGACAATTACTCACAAGAACGTATTGGTAATGTAATGTATATTGTTTAAGTAATGGTAATTTATTTAATTCTTTTTTAAGAAGTTTTATAATATCGGTTGAGGGTTGACGATATTTATACTTCTGAATGTTGAAACTCGTATTCGCAGAATAAAAATTAAATAACCTCTGAATAATAATTCTGTTACAATTTCACTAAGGTATTATTTTATTAAGAAATTCAAAATACTTTTGAGAACACTCTTTGTAGAATTCCATTATCCTTGCCGGTGGAGTATGAATTCTCTTCAATTTGTCTCTCTGAATTCCATTATTAAAACGAAAACTACTTAATATTGAGCTTGATTTGAAAGAGTTTGCCGTAGAATTCCGAAGCGATAATAAATTGTATTTCAAGGAAATAAAAAACACGTCCATGCTCGGTGGTCTGAATGACAATAACTCGACGTACCTAGTTGGCATTCGGCGAACCCCCCTTGGTTTCCTGGGAAATTCTTTTATATCCTGTCTCTTGGCACTTCTATTGCGTTTTTAAAAACTATCACTAAATTGCAAAAATATTTATGAAAGAAAAATAGGCAATAATTTTTTTTAAAAGATGTTCTTTTAAAAGCTATGATACTTACAATTGCTTCCTATATTTTCAAGAAAAGAACCTAAATAGTCACAAATGGAATTATATACGCCTTTCTTTGTGTAATATATGTATGTACTAATCCGACCGACGATACAAACGACCCCTGTGGCCTAGTGGCACTAGTGGTCATCATTCCAGGCTGTCACACCGAAGGACCCAGGTTCGATCCCCGATCAGATCAAGATGGAAAATGATCTTTTTTTAGGGTTCCGTACCCAAAGGGTACAAACGGGACCCTAATACTGAGACTCCGCTGTCTGTCTGTCTGTCCTGTCCGTCTGTCCTGTCCGTCTGTCCTGCCCGTCAGTCCTGTCCGTCTGTCCTGTCCGTCTGTCCGTCCGTCTGTCTGTCCGTCTGTCACAGAGCTCTATCTCTTGAACCGTAATAGCTAGACACTTGAAATTTTCACCAATTATGTATTACTGTGGCCGCTATAACAACAAATACTAAAAATAAAATAAAGTTAAAAATTAAAGGGGGTCGTCATACAGAAACGTGTTTCTTCTGCGCTTTAAAATATTGTACGGAGGTACGGAACCCTTCATGTACGAGTCCGACTCGCATTTGCCCGTTTATTTCAGATTGACCTGGGTCTTGGATGTATATCTATAATATATGTATTTGTTATAAAATATAGAATCGTTGAGTTGGTATTTTGAACTTAAGGATCTAATACCTGGATCTGAGCTAACTTTATAACGTGTCGTAGGAGTGAAATATTTTTCTCAGCGGAAAGTTACGCCGAAGGCGAGGCGTCGTAAAGCAAGACATTTATTGCCGTACCGTATTTGATACCGTCTACCTGCACGCTGACGTCTCCTAAAGTCGACCACACGAGTCAATATCACCACTAGAGTATTGAAATTAATAGCAAACCCACATTTAAACAAGGTCTATTAAAATATACTGAAACTATTTTAAGAGTGAATTCAGTCCATGATACTAAACAAATTTCCCCAAGGAACATATATCGAAATATGAAAAATATTTTTGGCCTGGCAGACAAGTTGACCCCGCCGGCCCGCGCCAAATATTTACTTTACAGTCGATCATCGTGGATAATGGATACCGCGGACTCATTAAAGAAAGCATCTTGAATGAGTGCCGTAGAGTTATTATTTCTATGTCCTTTATACATAAATACACGGGCGGTAGGTACTGCGGAGCAATATGTTCCGCCGTTCTGCCTAAAAAATCTGCTGTCCCGCGCTCCTCGAGGGTGCGCGGTGCAGTGGGATCACCGCCTAAACCGCAACGAATTAGAGCACGAGAAGGCTCTTGTCTAGTAAGAACCTTACATCAACGATACTTAACTGCAATAACATAATATATAATAATAACGATAAGGCAAACTGGTAGATAATGCATAGCGTTAAGTTTGACCCATTGTACCTAATTAATCAAGTATGAGATTGTGTGCAATAAACTTAAATAAATAAATAAAAAATACCTACTAAAATGATTCTACCTCGAAATATTTATTCATGACATGATTGTTACTTGAAATGTGAGGTAGTGTGAAGTAAGTGCATGGCAACAAGTTGCCGTCTGGAGCGTCTTCAATAAAAGTCCAGTTACGATCTTTTCCCCTTTACGATTTACGGCTGCAAAACTCACTTTAGGGATAAATCAAAATATATAATTACTAAGGACAAATCACACTAATTGAGCTAACTCCTAAGCAAGTTTAAACTTGTATTATGGGATACCATCTCAAAGATACTTTTTTTTTATAATAAATACATATAGAGGGATAAATACCCAAGAACAAGGGCAGTTTGAAAAAGATCATTTTCCATCTAGCCCTGACTGGGGATCGAACTCAGAACCTTCAGAATGGCGAACTAGCGTCCTAATCATTACGCCACGGGGGTTAACAACTAAATAGACAACATAAACCATGCAAATAAAAAGCCTTTAAAACCAATCAGCACTATATTTCTTTATTCTCTAACTCGTTACCCTACAAATCAACCTGCATGCGAATAAAGTACGTAGATGTATACTCGTATTGACACGTGACCTTTCATATTATATTTGATTATTTCACCAAACCATTAAATATTTTCATGATTTATTCATGAC
The DNA here is from genome assembly GCA_963576875.1 of Acrobasis repandana. Lineage (NCBI taxonomy): Eukaryota > Metazoa > Arthropoda > Insecta > Lepidoptera > Pyralidae > Acrobasis > Acrobasis repandana. The sequence goes on from OY756227.1 coordinate 8,725,823, forward strand.
CCCCATGAACCCCCCCCCCCCCCCCCCGGATCCGCCCTTGCTCTCCCCAGGTTTTCCAAAATGACCGATCTTGAGCGGCCGGCATCCAGCGCTTTCCAGCGACCTTGGTCAGGTCGTCTGACCACCTTGTGGGTAATAATTTAATAAAATAATTTAAGGGTAGTATTTAAACGCAAATCAAAATTACTGATTGCACAGCAAAATACTCAACTGAAAATATTACTAAACAAACTGCAATTTATATTTGTGGCGCAGTAAAATGGATAGAACTTTCCTAGCACTCGCCGGCCGCTGCCGCGGCACGCTCGCTTCGCTCGCTCGGCTCGTGCGTGTGTTGGTCGCAGTTCTAACATAACCTAACCTATAGGTTTGCCCTAACCTAATAAATTTGATGTGCAGTCAGTATTTATTTGCTGTGCAATCAGTACTTATGATAAGATTGTTGATTTATTTGATGTAAAAAAGTATATAAATGATGAGATTAAATTGATGGGTGATTATTTATTAGATGTGCAATTAATAATATCCCATAATTTAATAATAAGTCCCAATAAATATCAATCGATATACCAAATAACATCAATATTACTTATTTAGGTACTTATATATTTTACACATAGAAAGTCGTATTTACTTTCATTTATGACTACGAGTATTAATTAACACCTTTTCTTGAAAATATAGAAATTAAAAGTATCAAAGCTTTCATATGAACATCTTTTAATTAATTTTCATAGCCTATTTTTCAACCGTACGACATAAATATTCTTCAATTTACTTTTATTTTTTGAAAACGCAATAAAAGTGCCAAAAGACAGGATTTAGAAAGAATTTCCCAGGAAACCAAGGGGGTTCGCTGAATGCCAACTACGTCGAGTTATTGTCATTCAGACCACCGAGCATAGACGTGTTTTTATTTCCTTGAAATACAATTTATTATCGCTGCTTCGAAATTCTACGGCGAACTCTTTCAAATCAAGCTCAATAATAGTTTTCGTTTTAATAATGGAGTTCTAAGGTAAACAGAATTATTATTCAGAGGTTATTTAATTTTATATTCTGCAAATACGAATTGGTATTCAAAAGTAAAAATATCGTCAACCCTCAGCCGATATGATAAAACCATTTTTTATAGTGTAATAAATGCTCACGTGGTATTTTTGATTTAGTAACCAACTCGTCAAATGCAAAAAGCTCCTATTTCATTATTTAATTTGAGTACTTTAGTACTGCATCTTGAATGCGTTAAAAATGTTATAAAAAAATCACGTTTTATCTGTTTTAGTTTTTTGTATCGTAGGTTTCTTCTCTCTCCTATGCTTCCCATTGTTCCATGCTAGTCTAGGAGAAAAGGGAAAAAAAATAGAATGTTCGAGCTGCTTCTCTTTCCGTGCAGATCGTAAAAGCCGATCAAGGGGATTGGTGAAATTGCGAATCATGTTAAGAGGATACATGAAGTGCCGAAAGTGGTCGTTTTTCGCAAAAACGCTAAGAAAAGCTTAACGTTCTCACTTTAAACTGTATCTCCGTTTCACTGCAGCACTGGACTTCATGCATCCCCTTAATAGGCGATGTGGCTAGTTACCACCACTACGCTAAAAGTGGTTTGTGGTTTTTGCAGCCCTGGGCTCTGTCTGCTTAGAGCCGCAAGACCCAAAATGCTCTGTCTGCTCTATTAAGGATAAGGACGTGATAATAATATACAGTATCGTAGGTATTTAAAAAAAGATCTTAAACGCGCAAGTCAATTGATGAAAAAAGTTCTACGCAGCTAATTTCTTCTGTCAAAGAAAGCGCACTATAAAGGGTCGCCGTAGAAGGGTGCCGCTTCTTTTATTCATTTACGACCAATGTCACTTTGTAGTAGGCTCACAAAGAGTGCCAAGAGTCTATACTATTACTTTAGGGTCATGGGTTGAATAAATCAAAAGGCAGTTTCCACAAGGTTCCATATAAATCTCCTAGTAGGTACAACTCTTGGTACTATTTGGGGCTAGTAGTAGTTTTACGGATTATTTTACATATTGCTATTCAACAAGTCAATTAATTTTATAAAGTTAAGGCGATGGATGGAAGTTCGGCGATTGAGGTTTCAACCTTCGATCATATATTCTATAGATGCACAGTTGCCGCCTAAAAAATGGCACCGGAAAAACAAGGCATAAAACATTATTATGCCTTGTTTCACTGTCATTCGCTCGGTGGCCGCGCTAACGTTACGCCAAAGATAACCAATCTAACCAGAAGGTAATATGTAACGAACTTAATACGGATTTATTTCTACGCTTATCTCAGTTTCTTAAATTTTAAATTAAATTAAACTGTTTTCGCAATACTTGAAATTGGTATACATCTACCTATGTACGTATTGACACGGGGGCAATATTTTGTTTGATTTTGCAAGGAACTGTGCATCTATAGAATATATGATCGAAGGTTTCAACGATATTATTTAATAATTTCAGACCTATACTTCCCATAATCCTATTTTTCCGCAGTTATCTCTACCTCTTCTATAAGATGGAACTCTATTTTATCTATATCAAGCTATAAAGTAGAAAAATAATGTACCCTTCAACTTAAATATAAGAAAAAAAACTATAAATAAAGTATTACATGGGGGAGCAAGATTTAAAAATGCTAGAACCCGACTACGGAAAAATTCGTACAAAAAATATGTTTAACCTGTTAATGCAAGCACAGCAAAGGCAAAGAGTAACAGCTAATAATTTATGTCTATACTTTTTTATATATAAAAACGAATTGTTGTTCGTTTGTCTCACTAAAAAGCGAGAACGGCTGGTCCGATTTGGCTAATTTTGGTTTTGAAATATTTTTGGAAGTCAGTATACGTTTATATGGTGAGACAAATAAATAAAATATAAATAAATATATAGGGACAAATCACACTAATTAAGCTAGCCCCAAAGTAAGTTCTAAACTTGTGTTATGGGATACTAACTTAACGATACTATATTTTATGATAAATACATATATAGATAAACACCCAAGACCCAGGACAATTTGAAAAAGGCCATTTTCCAACTTGCCCTGGCTGGAGATCGAACCCAGAACCTCCGGATAATATGTATAAAGGGACGTAAACGGACTGAACGAAGTTCGCCGGATCAGCTAGTAATTTATAAATTTATTAAATGTGCTTATTAAGTCCTTTCATTTGATATCTAGCTCGGTATGATTCTATATATTTAGTTTTTTCAAATTGTCAAGACCTTGTGAAGTTGAGAAGAAATACTGTTTTATTCTAAGTTAGTTTAAATGATTTGGCTAAAGTTTTACTGCCTGACGTCAATTTTCTTAAGGAATAAATATAACATGTAACTTCACAAATGTTACATATGACTTTGTAATTACGAACCTTACCTAACATTATCCTAATTCTACCAAGCCAATATCTTCGGATGATTAGTTGGACGACCTACTTCATGCGAAAGTTGAGAAAGGAAATGCAGGGTTCTACTTTTACTGTATACATCAATCCCACCGATATTTAACAAATAGACGCACACATTTTCTGAAGGAAACATGGCTCTCTTTTTCCGTCTCCTTCACCCTCTATCCTTATTCCGATTTATTTGTTGTTTTGAACGTGGAATATTTACTTACATTTTCGAAACGTTATCGTTACTAATACGAAGAGCCAAGGGACTCGCAAGAAGTAAGAGCTAAGCTCTTTAGAATCAAACAGTCTAATATTTTATTCAGGGACTAGGCTTTCACGAAGACTTCTTAACGTTATTGGTATGGTATTTTTTTTATAATATGCTATTATACTGGGTGACTTTTTAACCACCAGCCAAATTTTTGGTGCAAGTTCAGTCCATGATACTGAACTACTTTCTATAAAAAAATGTATTGAAAATAGATAAAAATTTTTCGTCCTTCCATTAAAATCAGTTAGGCTGAGTGCTAATCTGTATGGAAAGGCCAAATATTTTTATCGTTTTTCGTTAATTGTTTTTATGGAAAGTAGTTCCGTATCATGGACTGAACTTGCTTCTAAAATTTGGCTGGTGATTATAAAGTCAGCCTGTATAGAAAATATATTTAATACAAACTTCTAGCGTTTTGGAAATACTTTAATAAATATATAGTTAGTAATTAATGAAATAGAAACAGTGACTGGTTTCGGTTAGAATAGACCCCTACATTTCCGCCCAAAGTGGAATATAAAATTACGTTTCCACGGTAAATGACTTCCTGAAAACCGGAGCGCGGTCCGTCCAATCCATCTCCCGGCACCTGGGATAACTTCCGCCCGGCGTTGTCTAATTAACAAAGCGCAATAAATACTACAATCTGAGGATAGCCATTAATCACCGGCAGGCGGTTCCAGGTGAATTTATCTGCGTTGTCCAACTTTACGGTCAATTAAACAAAAGAAACTTGTCCCGAGTTTGATGTAGCGCCGACCTGGAACTAATTACAATTAGGTGCGAACGAAGCCGCCATCTTAGAGCTCACCATTTATTGCCAAACTTGGACCAAAGCGGAATTTTAAAACGTGATCATCATTCGTACTGTTTCTGGAGTTAAGTAAAGTTATGTCTGCAGGTAAGTAGAAAACTTACTATATTTTACGATTCAATTTTAACCTTTTCTCTAACACAAACTTTTTAGGAAAGTTAAAAATATCTAGAAATGTATGCGATTAAAAAGGTTTTTAAAAGTCATCCACATTTGTGCTCATACTTAGTTGAATTCATCGTGTTATCCAAGTTTACGGTCCAGTTTCTATGCATGTCAGACGATTCGAAAAATACACAGCATATGTTATATCTATTGAATAGCAGGCAACAATAGCAAAGGAAAGAGGAAACAGTAACTCGTCAAATCTCCATATGGACAGCAGATAGATATGGACTTCAAATCGAAAAATGTATCCGATACACGACACTGCCACAATAAGAACGACTGAGAATGCCTTTGTTAGGAGCCAATAAATTGTATAAAAAAACGACGGGTTGCACTCCGGGAGTGCCGGCAGAAGTGAAAACATGAATATTAACGTTGTGCATTTTTGATATTTTGGAATAGTTAGGGAATAATTTTGCACGAATTGCTTTAATTATCAGTAAGTACTATCATTTATGTGGTAGAATACAATATTTATTTATTGCGCTATCTACACAAACATGACAATTTATATTACATTAAAAAGTTTATCTATCAGCTCAGCTAAACGAAACAGCAGGCGCAGGCATACATTTTCGCCGCGCCGTAGAAAGAAAGGGGGATACTTCCTCTCCTACGCCGCGCCGGCAGTCTACTCTCCATCCGTTTTACGAATTTTCGATCAGGACACGTGTCCTGATGCGAGTTTAGCATTTTTTACCCATTACAAAAAAAGTGCACAACGCCGCTAAAGAAGTTTTCACTTCAAAAATTATAAATGTACTTAATACCTACGGTTTTTTTTTTTTTTTTTTTGATGCTGTGGTGACAATACTTTTGTCAATCTTAAAAAAGTATAGAAAAACACGCTTTTAACACGAATTGAGTCCAGTAAGGTATGTAACCTCTAAAACTTCGGTACATAGTAAGTTTGAGTAGGTATTGCACTCAGTTGCAATTCATTAATTACACAAAAAAATTTCTCGCCGCACAAAGCTTTTGCAATTTTGCATTTTTGTCTTGTATTAAAAACTGAGAAATTTTCTCCCACTGCACAGATCTGTGTTTTCTCCCAACATAAATTGCATAAGGAAAATAAAATTGTGTCTTTAAAACTGTCGGACACAAGTCAGCGGATACAAAAGGGATATGCCCTGGATGCTTGTACGATGTTGTACGAAAACTGGGCCACTGTTTACATCGGTGAAAATCTATTTGCTTTGACGTCCCTTTTTTGTAACCCTTTGTAATAAGTACTAACCTTGTATTAAAGTTTGTACGCGAAAACTCTTTAGGAGGTATGTCATTTCTACTCGTATAATTCAAACGTAGGTAAAAACAGGAGTTCGGAAAACGTTTTCAATGGCAAACAAAACTCCAAAGCGGCTTTGGCGAAATTGAAAATACTTTGTGTTACATTTACACATGTTTGCGTAACGTCTACATCAGACAAGGATGATATTACAGCCGATAATATTGTTGGTGTTCTTAATAGGCATGTGCACTGAAAATATATTTTTGTCCCATCAGATAAATAAATTAAAATTTTATACGTATTTTTTCTTATCTTTGACTAACAAACAATGAAGAAGATGCCCATCTTAGTTTCGTATGACGTCACGGTTTCCTACATTTATAAACAGCGGTGAAATAACAGGTGCCCCACTTCGAAACATCAATGCGCTGTATAAATTTTTACTAATTTGATTAACCGAAAAATATGAGTCCATTATTTTGCGAGTCTAAGTGATGGACTAATTAGACTATACTTTTCTGACCCAGTCCACATCCCTCTAGATATAATATACATTCTAAGTAGATTTTAGGACGCATTTGTTTTGAGATAAACTGCTGTGAGAATAACGACACTAAAAGTTCATCTTTATTCTTACTGTACAAGTGGCAGTGATGTCAGCTTTAGCTGCTTATAAGCGTCTGACATAGCTTACAACTATCACATAATGATGTCAGTTAAGACCAATAAATAGTGAACAACAGCTTTACGTGTCGTCCAGAGCACAGAAGAGCAACTGAAGTAGAAATAGTAGAACATATTTGATTTTGGTATGTAAATTATAAATTAATAGTATTATGACACATTCCCATGATGTTAATATTAACGCGTGTGTTGCATCAAATCATTGACAAAGAATATATAGGCTAATTGAATTGCGTGAATTTTATCATTTTTTTTTATTTAGCCATGCATGTCCCACTGCTGGGCAAAGGCCTCCCTTCTTCCAGTATTCTCTCTCCTTGGCGGCCTTTTCCATCCAATTCTTCTCAAATAATTGCAGTTCATCAGCCCATCTCGTTCATCAACCACACATGTGGTGTCTCCTCTAGTTTTACTTATTGGTTCTTTGCATTACACATAGGAATGTTAGAATTTATTAAAATGCGCTATATGATGAATATATGTACTGATATATCGCATCTGTGTGGTAAAGCCTTAACACTTACTTCAATGAGTTTCAGATGAGCAAACAAATTGCATGTCCAATCACATTCTTCAACATACCGTAAAAATTTGGTACCAAATAAGATATTTAATGCTTATATCTGTAAGCCGATTACAAGACTTTGATGTCAATGAAAAGCTTTATTCAGGTAATATAATATTGAACAAACGAGATTAAATAGTCTGAATACTGTATAAAGCCACGCAGAACGCAGCGTATGAATGTTCATAATAAAATTCTGTTATTTACCAATACCTTAATAAATTAAAGGGTAGTCGTAATATGAGTAATACTATAAATTGACATCACATTTTGAAATATAAATGATTAGATCAGATGATAAAAATTGGAAGATACCTACCAGAAGAAATGGAAGGCCTAATAAAAACAAAATAACAGTTCGGTCATCTTCAAGATCTAAGTACCTTCTAGCTACGATCACCTTCGAGCTAAGACGAGCTAAGATTACCTTCTAGCTACACAGCTAGAAGGTTGATTTCTTTTGCATATTTCACAAATTACAAGTGTTAAATTTCAAAATAGAGAAAAGCATTAGTTGTTTGTAATTTTTTCGCGTATTTTTATAACCAAATAGTAATAATAATTATGTTTTATTAATTACACTGATCTTGATCCAAGAAAATAAGTAAAGGCTTTACCAAAACCACAGAATAAGAACCAGTACAGAAGTCTCACTCAGCAAATAAATTCAAAAAAATGTGTACTCACTGTGGTTAGCGATATGGTTTAATTTAGCTTACGTTAGAACTCAGCAACTTTTTGTTTATATACCTAGACATCTATTGCAAGCCAATTTCATCCTTATGACTCTGGACAAACGATTCGTATAACTGAATTTACCACCCCGAGGGGCCGGCTACGCGCATAGTAATAATGTAGATACATTTTCGATACCTAAACGGGGAGTGACACAGGCCTGCCAAAACTACTGTTTTACAAACACTGCTTATTAGAAAGCATCAAGAGTATAAGGCGACGTGGGTTCACAATTTGCAATACTGTGCGTGTTTTTAAAAAATCACTGTTATTAAACTGGTATAGTTTATTCCTCAAAAAAAATACATAAAAATCTTAAGGATTTTCTACAGACACCCACAATAGCCAAAATACGATTTAGCATTTTTGGCTTGATAGAAAAAAATCACAAACATACCTCTAATTTGCCTAAATTTGCCTTTATAATACATATTACTATTTTATGGGTGCCCCTTGTTTCACAGACTGAAATTTCATAGAATTTTGATTCACAAAAAATTTTTCATAGAATATTTAATTCTTATATTTTTATTTTAAATATTATTGTTTCAAAGACTATTTACTTGAATGAAACACAATTTATAGAAACACAGTTTAATGAATTTTAGAATCTCATATTTTCATTTAACAAACTAATCAAACAGTAGAATATTTCTTTAAAGAATATTGTTTGTTCGGTATAATCTTTCATGGAATTTTATTTTACTGAAAATTATTATTTAAGGAAGTATTAAGTGAAAATATTGTCAAATTAAATACCATACGAGTATAATAAGTTAGAATACATTATAAATCGCTACCACAATATAGGTTAGGGCAAACTTATAGGTTAGGTTAGGTTGGAACTGCGACCAACGTAGTAGAAAGTTTTATCCATTTTACTAGAATAGGGCCAACTTATAGGTTATAAATATATTATATTAACTAAACTTATTAAAAATAATAATATTTAATTTGATATTCTGATATTAGAAACATCGCAAAAGTAAATGTTATTTGTAATAAAATTCTATGATTTCAAATTATTCATAACAAACATTCTAATTATTGATTTTCTGTGCAACGAAAATCTATTATTAAAAATTCTTTATACTGAGTAACCTACATATTGATTATTCTATGACATGATAATCTTGTAAAAATTTTCTAAATAACGAAAATCTGTTAAACTTTTGTCTGTATAAGAAAGTACACCCCTATTTTATACAATCACCAAAAAATGTATTATCTAAATATCTGTCCATTTTGGCTGCAAAAAAAATTAAAAATATAATAAAAAAAAAACACTGCGAAATGTCGTCGAGCACGGCTCCGGGCCTTTCTTCTATCTCGACGAATATTTCACTATGTTTTATTTATTATTTTTTTGTATTATATTTATAATTTTTTTGTAGCCAAAACGGATAGATATTTAGATAATAAATTTTTTTTTGGTATAATTTTCATATAAAAACCTTTAGATTCTTATGTAAAATTATTGAGAAATAAACTGTAGTAGTTTAATTACAGTGATTTTTTAAAAACACTCACAGTTTTCTTGCCTCTGAACTGGCGGGGCCTTAAGCAGTATGTCACGTCTAAATACCTTGTCAAAAGGATTATATTCGGATCAGATTTCACGCTACATTACCTTGTCACAATAACAATTACGCTTAATAATGTACTTCTCATTAACTGGCGCGGATGACAAAGCTTTGTTATGATAATCAACTATTTAATTAAGTAGCGAATTGCAGCGTAACGATAAGAGGATTTCATAAAGTAGACATAAATGAGTGACTGAGTGCAAGAATTGTGTAACGAGAGTATTTACTGCACACATTTACGTGCGTATATTATTTAACGACTAGCAGCCCACCCCAGCTTTTCACGATTATGTATTATAAGATATATGCAAACCACCCAAAGAAATGTTAATAATAACTGTACCAAACTCAGCGCCGTAGTTTCAGAGTTTATTGAATACAGACAGACAGATACGCGCAAGAAGACTTATATATATTATAAAAAGTATAGATGGATACTTAGATCATATATTCTATAGATGCACAATTGCCGCCTAAAAAATGGCACCGGAAAAATCAAGGCATAAAACAGTATTATGCCTTGTTTCGCTCTCATTCCCTCGCTGGCCGCGCGCGTGACTATTACGTCAAAGATGCCAAAGTGCGTGGTGAAAATATGGATTTATTTCCACGCTTATGTCAGTTACTTTAGGTTTAAATTAGATTAAACTGTATGACACTTTAGAACTTTTTTCGAAATACTTGAAATGGTATACATCTACCTGCTATGTATATATGCTGGATGTAGGTTTCCCCAAATTCCGATTGGTTAATTTAATACCAGTTCCGCTCCTCTTTTCTCCTCTCCGCTATAGTTGACTAAATTGTAAATAGCTTTCTTACTTGTTTATCTTATGTCGCCACAAGATGGGACATCGTTGTACGATACAGAAATCAGACTAAAGCCAATTACACCCAGAATCCAGACCTAATCTAGATCTAGGAATGTTTCCACCTGGCAGATTACCTGGTTGCTATATTTCTCTATTAGATAAAATAATAAAATAGATTTTGTTATAAGTAAATTTGAACTGCAAGTTATTGAAATAAAACCATGAAATTCTATCTAAATCGGATTTTATTCGATTCTTTTTTGGGACAGGCCTGTATAGGGTCTAACAAAATATACTGAAACTATTTTAAGGGTAGATTCAGTCCATGATACTGAACAACTTTCCCCAAGGAACATATATCGAAATATGAAAAATATTTTTTGGCTTCCTATACAAGTCGACTGATCAGCTGATCCGAGTTTGTATGGAAAGCTAAAAATTATATTTCATATTTCGATATATGTTCCTTGGGGAAAATTGTATAATATAATTGACTAAATTCACCCTTAAATAGTTTTAGTATATTTTTTTAGACGTTTTATTTTATAAAATAAGTTTGTTTTGTAACCCTTTCGTCCTTAGAGGTAAACCCTACGTTTTTACTCTAAATCTCTCTCGAGTTCTACTAAACTCAGAAAACGGACACCATGCTCACAGCGTTACAGCTGAGGATGCAACTGGGAACAGGTACGTATATTTAGTGTAAGGTCATAAACTACTAATTTTTTTAGAAAATTGCAAACTTAAATCGATATTGATACCAAACTGTATACATTGATAGTGAAGTAATTCGAGCGGAATTTCAGCAGTGGATTCGTTGCAATCTAGACATTGAGCTGCAAATGGATATCTGGATGACCTGAATCTATCCACAAGATGCCTGCGTGCCAGAGATTGGGGCCGATTCAGTTTCAAATAGCAACGACATTCCTATTATTGATATTATCTATTACAGGACTTATTATTTTTCATTTCCTCCGTGGTGGACGGTCCCCGTGGCGTATTGAATATGCTACTCCGTCACTCGGAGGTCCTGGGTTTGATGCCCCGCTAGGGCAAGTTGGATAATAGCCTTTTTCAATTTGTTCTGGGTATTAGGTGTTTATCTATATACAATCATGATCATCCGAGCGTATTCCCAGTATTTCTCAATTGCATCCTTAGCGGTAACGCTTCAAAGCCCGGGGTCCGCTACGAGTACCTAACCTAGGTCACAGAAGACAGGAAGAGTATTCCATACCTAGGTGATTTGAGGAAGTTACTGGTTTTTACACAAAGTGACTAGCTGCATATGGTTTATAGATAAATATAAACAATATACATAAAAGTGCATTATAAAATATACTATTGTTGAGGTGGTATCCCAAAACACACGATTAAACATACTAGCTCATTCAGTGTGATTTGTCTATACTTTTGTTTTTTGTACGAACATCTGAGTTGAGCTCAAAGTCAAAGTTGTTCCTACTGAAGGACTAAAAAAGTTTAAAATTGCCTGGTATCAGTTACCCTATATCAATCCTACTTATATTGTATTAAAAATATGAAAGTTTGTGAGTTTGGATCTTTGTTACTCAATCAGGAAAGAACGGCTCAACGGATTGCAATGGAAATTATGTAGTTTAAATTAAGAAATAGATAGATAGATTATTTTATTAATATCAATAAGACACACATAATTAAACTAAATTAATATAGGTACAGAACATAATAATAATAACAAAAACATACAGTACCAATGCAAGGTGGTATGTGTGCCTGCCGCAGGGGTGCCCCTTGTTTTACAGACTGAAATTTCATAGAATTTCGATTCACAGAAAATTTTTCATAGAATATTTAATTCTTATATTTTTATTTCAAATATTATTGTTTCAAAGACTATTTACTTGAATGAAACACAATTTATAGAAACACAGTTCAATGAATTTTAGAATGTCATATTTTCATTTAACAAACTAATCAAACAGTAGAATATTTCTTTAAAGAATATTGTTTGTTCGGTATAATCTTTCATAAAATTTTATTTTACTGAAAATCATTATTTAAGGAAGTGTAAAGTGAAAACATTGTTTAATCAAATTAAATACCATATAATAAGTTAGAATACATTATAAATCGCTACCACAATATAGGTCAGGGCAAACTTATAGGTTAGAACTGCGACCAACACACGCACGAGCCGAGCGAGCGAAGCGAGCGTGCCGCGGCAGCGGCCAGCGTGTGCTGGGAAAGTTTTATCCATTTTCTAGAATAGGGCAAACTTATAGGTTAAAAATATTATATTAACTAAACTTATTAAAAATAATAATATTTAATTTGATATTCTGATATTAGAAACATCGCAAAAGTAAATATTATTTGTAATAAAATTCTATGATTTCAAATTATTCATAACAAACATTCTAATTATAGATTTTCTGTGCAACGAAAATCTATTATTAAAAATTCTTTATACTGAGTAACCTACATATTGATTATTCTATGACATGATAATCTTTCAAAATACATTACAAACATTGACTTAAAATATTATCAAATAAGATATTATCAAATGCCCCTTTTGACCACGCGGGTTACGCCTGAGGTAAAAGCTAGTATTTCATAAAAATTACGTAAGAGCGAGCAGCTGTCCGAGCTCATATCCGATTTGAAAACACACACTGCAGGTAGTCACGTTTTAATTCCGGCTTCGTTTGAGTGATTTCGGCTATGGCATCATAGCACGTACGAAATAATGACGCCCGTCACAGTCTTAGAACTACCGCACTTAGTTTGCTTTTAATTTCAGTATATAAAATGACACTAGCTCATTTGTCAAAGTTCAAAGTCAAGTTGGTTTGGGCGGATAATGGTTTAAACCTATGTTAGGCCATGTTTTATTATTAGACACAGCCCACATTTTATATGGTACGAACTCATGAACAAAAGCTCCATGAAAATGGTGAGATTGGAAAAGATTAGAAATGAGTTCGTGAGCGGCAGTTTTAAAGTATCCTCTGTAACTGAAAAATTAACAGAGTGTCTAAGATGGTACGGGCATGTGATGCAAAAGGACCGTGACTATGTCACGATCGTCACAAGGCGCTGGAGCTACCGGAGAAAAAGCATGGTAAAGGGCGTCCCCCTGGCACGTGGTGGTCGAGTATGACCCGAGCAACGAAAAAAGAAAATCTAAACGCACTGACAACCTAGAATTGAATAACTTGGAAAAGAAAACCGACCCAACCTAAAGTGGAAAAGGGTAAAACGAAGAAGAAGATTGACAAAATAATATATTCTTTAAAAAAATTATGAGATTTTTAGGTATGCCAATCAGCCCCAGTTGCATGGCATGTGCGACAGCGTTTATCGAGCGCTATCATCTATCACTATCTCGCTATATTTAATATTAACGAGTGGGATGGCACTAGTCTTTCCCGCGATATAAACTTTATCTAGATTTATGAAGGGTGTCATGCTACGAGGGCAGGATTTGATGCCTCGAGCCATCTGCAGCGCTTTCGATCCCAAGCTTAATAGACACGGACAAATTCAAAGCCGCAATCCAATCTGCTACAACCAGATTACCATGTTACAGAGTCGCACTGATATAGGTAGATTGATCCTTATGTATATTAATACAGTTTGGAAATGCAGGCTGTTGGTGCATACTTAGTACGTATAGATGTTACTGTAAGTCAGACCCATTTTCAAAAAAAAAATTCTAAAAATTAAATTGCATGAGTGTATACGTTTATAGAAATCATCATCATCATCATCAGGTCTTTTAATCGCCACTGCAGGAGCATGAACCTCTGTATTATCAGAGTAATATTTGGGAAGAGCAGCCGGAGGATTTGGCCTACACTCTGCAGACGGATTGGAGAGGTCACATTAAGTTCAAGTTTTGTTTAGCTTGATTTCCTAAGATGCCTTCTATGACATCCACAGGAACACTTGGCGTGGTCCTATTCTACTCTGCCAGAAACCACACGGCTATAGATATAATTTACACGAATAGGGCATCAAAACGCGCAAAGCTGAGTCATCGAGGTACTTTTAACAGATGGAGTCTCTACTTGACTTTCACAGCTTCCCTGGCGTAAATCCAAATCCAAAGTGTTTAGGCTACAGGTGGTTAAAAAGAATTATGTTACTCGTATGAATACACTGAAAAACACTAACTTTCTCCCTCTATCTCTCACCTTAGTACGCCCCTAGATGTATTCTTAGCTTAGCTACTTGAAAGCCTGGGATCCATTATTATTATTATTATTTATTATTCAACACACTAGCAGCGTAATATGGAGATTTTATCCAGTCTATTCTTGAAGCTGTTCACTGAAGGTGCAGCAACAACATACTTACTCTGGTAGCTTGTTCCAGTCTGTTACTACTCAATTGGACAGGAAATTTTGAAATGGTTTTCTTTTAGCTCCTATGCGAAACCATTTCAGCTGATGTCCTCTCAATCGTTTTTCGTCAGATAATTGGAACATATCTTGTAGATTGGGTACATCATAATATCCTGTTAGTATTTTGTAGGTCTCGATTAGGTTGCCTCTTTGTCTTCGACCCTCTAGTGACGTAAGATTCAGTTCTTTCATCCTTTTGTTCGTAGGGCATATTTCGCAAAGATTTAACCTGTTTTGTAGCTCTTCGTTGTACATTTTCAATAAGTATCTTGTCTTTTTTTAAGTATGGATCCCAGATTACATAGGCGAACTCCAGCAGCGGTCTAATATACGTCTTATAGAGTTTGACAAAGGTTTTCGGTGTTAGACTCATGAAAGATTTCCTAATTAGATATAGCATAGAATTTGCTTTCTTTATCATACTGACTATATGAGTTTCCCATTTTAAATCGGTAGTGAATGTTATACCAAGGTCTTTTTGTGATTCTACAGGGATCAATTGTCGATTGCCAAGATAGTAGGTTTTACGAGGATTTTTTTTCCCTATATGTAGAACGGTGCATTTGTCTATGCTGAGTGTTAATAGCCGCAGTGATTAGTTCACTTTTGGATATCATCAAGTAATTTTTGGATTTCTTGGAACTGAGTGTTTGGGTTACCAAAAAGTTTTGTATCATCTGCAAATAATGTGAATGGCACTTGTACCGCCTATTTTAGATCAGTAAGGTATAGGATAAAGAGCAAGGGCCCGAGAACGGAACCCTGAGGGACACCGCTAAGGACTGGCCGTGGACTTGAAAGGGTACTTCCCACCCGTACACGGAAGGATCTGCCTGTAAGGAAATCTCTAATCCACGCCAGTAGTCTTCCACGTATACCTAGATGTTCCAACTTGCATATCAGTATTTTTATAGGTACGCGGTCAAAAGCTTTTTCATAGTCTAGATAAATAACATCGGTAGGTTGTCCATTATCATGATTTTTAATCCATTCGTTTACACATTGTAGTAAATTGGTAGTTATTGACCGTTTTGGGACAAACCCATGTTGTTCACTTAAAATGACACCTTGTGTCAGCAAAAATTCTCTTAGTTTATCAGCTATTATTTTTTCCATCGCTCGACACAAGATACTTGTGATCCATCCAGCTATTTCTTCTCCATTTCACACGACTTCAACTTTCTTAGCTTTGAGTGTTGGTCACAGTTCTAACATAACCTAACCTACAGGTTTGCCCTAACCTAGTAAAATTGATAGAACTGACCTAGCACTCGCCGGCCGCTACCGGGGCACGCTCGCTCCGCTCGCTGGGCTCGTGCGTGTGTCGCAGTTCTAACAAAACCAAGCCTATAGGTTTGCCCTAACGGTTTTGGTCAAAAAGGTTTAAGGTTATATTTGAGATTCTTAAATAAAAATTCATGTAAAAATTTTTTTTTTTATCATTATATCAATGTACGAAAAGGGACCTGTAACACTGACGAAACGTTATTCATCTAATAGTTGTTTAGCCTAGTAAAAGACTTGACAAGTAATAAATGCCCCAAACGTTTTGTGTCATTATAATAATCAGCTTAACAATAATCCTGCCAAATGAAACGTTGTCATAAAAAAATTTGATAATCATTTGTTTTAAAAGTGAAAAATAGGTGAAACGTTTATTGGCAACTGATAATCGGCCAAACCATTTTCTGCGAAAAGCAAGGATACCATCTTCAACATCTTTGGATATAGTGTTTTTCTTTTCGTCTAGACTGTTAAAAGAACAAAATAACAGCAACTCGCAATCGCTTACGTCATTGAATTTCATAATCCTTGTAAACTTTCCTGCATTACGAGCGAGGTAAGTGGAAGCGGCACACGGAATTTATGCTGATTTTATCACTACCACCTGCGAATATCCCCGGAGAATATATCCACGCACTCGGCGACTCGTAAAACGGTACACTTTACTCCCTGCTAACTCAAAAAATGGGTCATTTCTCCTCAAGGACAGTCACACACCGTCTCGGATTGCTTGTGCTCTGAAAAAGGTGAAGTAATTTCGCCTAAGTATGTCTATCATATTCATTAAAAAAAAACCGGCCAAGTGCGAGTCGGACTCGCGCACCGAGGGTTCCGTACAAACCTGTGATGTAACTAAAAATTTATGGTTTTCGTAATTTTTCCTTTATCTATGCTATAAGACGTTGCTTCGTACCAAATTTCAAGATTCTGAGTTCACGGGAAGCACCCTGTAGGTTTTGATTCCCTTGCAAGTGTCGAAAATTTGCGGCATAAACGGCTGTATCTTTTGATTGCGTTGGCTTAGAAGTTTGATTTTTTCACAGCTTCAAGGGACAGTAGACCTGAGTAATTGATATAAATTTCAGCTTCATACCTCCACGCGTTCCTGAGAAAAAGGGTCTTGACAGACGGACGGACGGACGGACAGACGGACAACAAAGTGATCCTATAAGGGTTCCGTTTTTTCCTTTTGAGGTACGGAACCCTAAAAACCGTTCCTAAATAAGTCAGTGACTAAACAGTGCTCTTTATCTATAATTATTGTGTACCATTATAATATTACTATTTTTATTTCATTCTGGTAGTACAGAGAGGGTCGTGTTCCCGCAGTGGAGACTAAAGTAGACCTGATGATGTGAGGATGAATTTTACCTCTGTGAATTTCTTTTGATTGTATTATGTCTGGATCTTAGATATCTGAAATCAATGAATTTTATTTTTTATTTTATTTATTTAAATCAGTAGCGTTAGCGCAGTGGCAATAGCGTAGCGATGGCAGATTTTTTATGATTACACGTTGTATGACTTTTGGAGCTTTTTTTTATGCTACTAATAGATTTCCAAGTAGCTTCATATCATTCATCTTCACCATAATCATAAAGACTTTATTAACCAAAACTGCACTAATTAAAACGATAAGTAGTACTTTCGAGTTTGAATATTATAGAACGAATGACCATTTAATTACAAGTAGTTAAGAGGTCCCTGTTTTACAGCTCTCCTTACCTGGCCGTGTTAACACGAACAGTACAGAGACTAGCACAGAAATGTCACAAACGAGGACTCTTTTTATTAACATTGAAGACCGCGGCCGGTTTGATATGCGTGTTGAACTCTGCTTAGTAGACGGTAAATATTATTTTATTTAACTCTTTTTATATGTGTGCGTAAAAAAATGTTATAATACACCTATGGTGTCATAGGTAAAGAAAGAAAATAGGTGATTTTGAACCTCTTAGCTATATTCAAGAAAAGTAATCTAATTCAAAGTCATGTGTAACTTGTTTTATAAAAATCTCCCAGTTAAATGTAACTGCCCGCTATCTGGCGATTGGCGGGCGGCTGCCGGCAAGCGGGAAGGGCAACGGCCACGCGTATGATAAAGTTAGGCCTTAGGTTAGTTAGCCCTTTATAAAAAAATTACAATAAACGGGCAAGTGCGAGTCGGACTCGTACATGAAGGGTTCCGTACTACCGTACAATGTTTTAAAACGCTGAAGAAACACGTTTCTTGTATGAAGACCCCCCTTTAATTTTTAACTTTATCTTATTTTTAGTATTTGTTGTTATAGTGGTCATAGTAATACATAATCGGTGATAATTTCAGGTATCAACGGTTCAAGAGATAGAGCCCTGTGACAGATCGAGTTAAAAACGCTGAAAAAAACACTTTTTTTGTATGACGACCCCTGTGACAGACGGACAGACGGACAGACAGCGGAGTCTCAGTAACGCAGTATCTCAGTGTTGGACGGTGGAAACGGGACTCGATCTTTTGACAGATAGCCAGAGTGGAAGGCGCGTGTCGTATCGGCTTGGCCTCTCGGCCCGACCAGGACAGGTGCGCACCTGTCCTGGTCGGGCCGAGAGGCCAAGCCGATGGCTGCTCCGGCCCTTTTGACTAATAGTGGACGGTGTACAAAGCAAAAATTGACAAAAAACGGCAAATCGATGTACATGATAGATAGATAGATAGATAAAACAATCATTTTGAGCGGTAGTTCTTAAAAATATTCCTTTAGGGTTGGCAGTAATGACGTCATAAATTTTTGTATGGGAATAGAATCTTTTTTTCTCAGAAACCTACCGCTCAAAATTTCTCAGAACTACCGCTCAAAATGATTGTTTTAACCCATAGTACCGGTGTACCAAATGGCTATCCTATACGTACATTGATATGCGGCTTTTTTTTTACTTAGTGCGACCACTATAGAGCAGAGGGTGCAGTGAGCGAGCCGGGGGCGCTAAAACAGCGGCCGGCTGCGTCGGGGCTATGGAGCATGAAGAAGCCCCGCGGTTGTAAAGGTCGGCCATGCTTGCTTAGCTGGGTTCCAGTCAAAGGCTCTGTGGGAAATATGATTACTCAGAAGGCAGTAATTGGCTACATCCAGCGCCACTTTCGCTGACAGATCTGCATATGACTGGGTTCCTTGCAGCACGGTTTCTATATCTATACTCTATTTTATTTGAGTTAGTGGCATTAAAGTAGTTTATAGTCCCCGCGCCCACAGTTGCCAACATTTGGCTTAGCTACTTAAACTTAATGAAGGTTCCAAATCCATACCCACACGTACAATAGAAGCACTTATGAAGATACATGTTGTATATTGTATATAACAAGTGATTAATAGCGTAGATTTAATAGTATTAACACATTTCGGGATACTTACGCCTGTAGGCGTAAATCAATTGATATTTCCATTGTGTCTGAAATTTCCCGGAATTAAACTTGACTAACTGTAAGTGATATGTTTATTGGAGTATGTACGAGGACGAAAATTTTAATGGATTTTTGCTCTACATTTTTATGGAACTTTTTCCAAAAGGCTAGGTTTTAAAAATTTACCGCCCTTAATATTTGATTCCATTAGTCAAGTATATTTAATTCTAGATTAAGACAGTTTGTAACGTTGCAGCATGCCACCTGCATGCTGCATGTTTGTTTTCACCTCATTTCTTCATCTAATCCTGTCCAAAATGGACTGGATTTTTTTATAACTACACTTCAAATTTCATTCCCTAATTCCATTTTTGAATCATTTACACATCCCTTTTCATGTGAGTCATTCCACTTCCACTTCTCATTCTGAACAAACATTCAGGAATACCTACCTACTATTTATAAAGCATTGTATTAAGTCTAATAAGGAATATGCATGTAATACCAATCCGGCTCATATTTTTATTTTACAATTTCTTTTAATACGATACCACGCCTAGTTAATTATTTTTTTACTGACTCTTATTTGGATTAGAAATAAATTATTGAAAATATGCAAATATTGCGCGGGAACTTTTGACAAACAAAAGGGAAATGACAACAAAGTTCATAAAAAGGAAATGACAAGTTCGGGTGCGTTCGGTAGGACTGTCCGTCCATGTAGTTTGACTATCGATGACATTCGAAATGTATGTACTTTTATATAGAAGTTTAACAAACATCACTGGCTGATAACATCGAAAGTACCCAAAAAAGAAAAACATGCGTTGACAGCTTCTGTCTCTAGCGGATATTGCAGACATTGACGTCATATTTTAAAATGGCGTGTTTTAGTTTTAATATTTATTTTCTACACCATATACATGTTTTTCGGCACTGATTTATTTTTTACGGCTATTTCTCGACGAGGACTATCGATTAAAAATATAAAAAAAAATCATGCATACTCTCTATTATCTAAGTTTTATATCAGTGCCCAGTATCACTTTATTTCACTTGATATAGTTACAACTATATCAAGTGAAATAAAGTTTATAAATTAGTGTTGTTGAGCCTCTAACTGCTCTTCACTACCTCTGCCTACACCTGCTCTGTACCTACTTCTCATGTGGGAACTCACCTGACTGCGCCGGGACAGGTCGAGGTCACACAAGTTTAAGTATTAGGTAGTCCTGGAAGGCACGTCACGCAAATTATTGTCAAAGAAGAATACCTACTCTTCTTTGACAATAATTTGCTTGACGTTTTTTCCCTCACACACTAATTAATTACATAATAATTATTTTTTTTATACAAGCTTACTTTTAATTAAGTACAATGTTAAGGGGTGATTTATTACATAATATTGACAACTTTTCCCAGTAAAAGTATATAGAAAAATACGAAAAAAAATTCACTTCCCATAGTAACTAGATTACGTGACTACTTCGATT
Source organism: Acrobasis repandana (assembly GCA_963576875.1). NCBI lineage: Eukaryota > Metazoa > Arthropoda > Insecta > Lepidoptera > Pyralidae > Acrobasis > Acrobasis repandana. The sequence goes on from OY756227.1 coordinate 8,746,645, forward strand.
TGTATGGGAAGCGAATTTTTTTTTTGTTCATATTTCAATATAAATTTATTGGAAAAAGTTGTTCAAAATGATGGAGTGAATCACCCCTAAAAATATTTCTACAAAACAGTAAAAATCGCGTGTCTGTACATTTAATAAATTTATGAAAAAATGAGTGTGGGCGATTGACAGTGGACAAAAGAGTAATTAAATGCAAAAAAGATTTTAAAAAAAAATTGTCTGTATGTTCACGCTAATCTTCGAAAATACAGAACGGATTTAAACGCAGTTCAGTAATAGATTAAGCTCGAATCGGAGCAACATATAGGCTTTGTTTCATCAAAATCGGATCTCAGGGAAAAAAGTTATCATCATTTTAAGGTTATTTTTATTATGCCGCTCGCCTGTTAAATGCATATAAAAATATCACTAGAAGGGTCGATTCGAAAGCTTAACTGCCCTACAAAATTAACTAAAATACTATTTTATTTGTAGCCTGCGACTTTGTTCGAGTGAAATTGAGTTTATTACGAAATTCTGTTTGTCAAAGTAAGTAGATGAGTCGATTCCTATTTTCGCTTTAGGAAATAGACCAAGATAAAGTTACCAGGTAATATAACGGGCGCTACATAAGTTTCTCTAATTCTATATGGCGTATTATTGGGATACCTTATAAATACCTACATGAACGTCATTTCACTGTCAAATCTGGAAGTACATTTGGGATACCGGCTAGGTATAGTAGGTATACTTATATTTGTCTCTTTAATGAAATATGAAAGATCATGTCGTAAATCCACGATTAGAAACACTTTTTGCTTATTTCTACCTATATCGAGAAGACGATTTCGCCAAAATATTCCGCCTTTGACAATTAAAATGGCGATGGCGAAAAAAACCTTTTTCAAAACAGTTGAGGCGGCCTGTATTAGCTCAATCATTTGAGCCTTTAGTTTTGAGTGATGTTGAGATTCTGTTGTATTCCAGATCCTTTACCGTGAAGGAAAAAATGTAAGATAATCTACTTATCTGAAGATATTTTACGCTTTTGCGACTCTGAGCAAGAAATTGATGTAACTATCGAAAGGGTTACCAATAGTCCTCTCAATTCTATGCAAGACATCGACTTTATAATTGAAGATTAAGTACTTATTAAATAGCCGTAGGGCATTACTATTCTTATATTATTTGATGTCGTGTGAATAAGAAAACAAGTTAAACTGAATTTATGACAACTTATCAATTTTCACTTCAAAATAAAATAAAAATTTACGTGCAGCGAGGTGTGCACAATATACGTAATGATTGAAAACTGATCACCCTGGATGTCCCACACGGCATTAGGAAAGACATTAAAACGACTTTCACCAAAACCCTACGACAACAATTAAACCTAATGTGTAACATGATACCAGTGCAAAAAAGAGTTTTTGAGGATTTGCTGTCTAAAAGTTTGGGATGTATGCACAATGGCAAACAAAAATGCCGTCAAGATCGTAGATAGAACACTACACTACGGGACATTTATCGTGAGGAACGTAAAATTACTTTTCTCGGGAATTTACAATTGAGAAGATCAGGTAATGCCTTCCTGGTGACCTGAACTTGGGAATCAGCTGACGAGATCAATTAAAAAAATTAAGCTTGACAACCGTGAACTTTTGTCCATTCAGATGCCCAACAATTTTCTAATGTTTTAGCGAAATTAGAGAAGAATACGGTGACGGGGAAGTGACTCTTCCGGAAACGCTTGCCAAAGTAAATTCAGGAAATTTACACCAAAAGTGGCAGGAAATGCTTACGTAGCTACGTGTCTTGTGCGCTACGAAATGATGGTAAAGTCTAATTTGGTTTGACACCGAAATAAGACGATATCAGATGTTTGTCGTATTATTTTATAAAGTAAAGGTCCTCATGGATTTTTCGAGTGTACCACATGAAGAAAATTCTTCGTTATATGTACGCGCTTTACTTCAAGAAATGACCAAACCGCTGCAATAAATAGAAATATTGACACAAATTGTTGGGAATGAAGTGGTCAGCTTTTGAGTTCATATACTGCAAATCGTCTTCACTTAAAATTACTCTTAAACTTGGCGTACCGATAATGATTTTTAGAAAATCTTTCTCCGCCTAAATTGTGCAATAGAACTCGACTTAAAGTAACTAAGTATATTACAAAGGTGATGGTAAGCCGTGTGGTTCCCGGCAGAGTAGAATGGGACCACTCCAAGTCTTCCTATGGATGTCGTAGAAGGCGACTTACGAAACACAAAAAATCAATGAGACCTCTCCAACCCGTCTGGCCAGCGTGGAGAGTGTAGGCCAAATCCGCTGACTGCTCCGGCTAATAAAAGGCTCTGGCAGTACAGAGAGGGTCGTGCTCCTGCATTGGAGACTAAAAAAGGAACGTCATCGAAGCAGCGATTCTCAGTGGATTTAGTTCAGGCAAAACTGTGTTCATATTCATAATTGTATCCCCAACAATGTTCCATCCCAGTTATGCATAAAATTTTTCCATAGCTGCTTACATCGCGACAACCGTAAAATTTCCCGGTCGATCTAAGTCTAAATGTTTTTCCACGGGCAATTGTACGTTGCCTGCTTGCAGCTAAATAAGTAAAGACCAAGCAACAATAAAACTATTAATGTCATGTTATTTTTATCGTCGTGTATAAAGATATAACATACGAGTAATGTATGATGCCGTGTGGTTCCCGGCAGAGTAGATTAGAACCACTCCAAGTCTTCCCGTGGATGTCGTAGAAGGCGACTTAGGAAACACAAGCTAAACAAAGCTTATAAACATCATGAGACCTCTCCAACCCGTCTGGCCAGCGTGGAGAGTGTAGGCCAAATCTCCTTTGACTGCGTAGGCCAAGTATGGCTCTGGCAGTACAGAGAAGGTCGTGCTCCTGCAGTGGAGACTAAAAAGACCCGATGATGAATGTATATGTTATTACATAAAAAAACTAAAATACAATAAAAACCGAATTACAAAAAAATCTTGGACTGTAAATTACACACTAAGTAACAAAATATTTCATAATAGTTAAAAAAAAACTTGTTTACCGCATGTTCAGTTAAATTTTTAATAATTTATCATATTGTAATTAAAGCTTTGATAGCTTTTTTTCATTCCAAATTTCATCCCTGTATACAAACGGCACGATCCCGTTTGACCTAAAAATCTGTTGAAAGTAAAAAAATAAAATGGGAAATATTCCATCGGATAAAAACAAAGCCAATCACTCATTTTGACGTTTTATTTGAACCTCCATCATATAAAATCTTTATTCTTTACATAAGCCGTACGCTCATCCTAACCAATATTTTTGTTTCAAAAATATTTTAACGTTTTAATTACTTAGGGTAGAACAGAAACCGAGCATATCTGACCACTCATCTGTTATGTCTTCTTAAAACTGCATTTCATATGTGATAGATATTATTTTAAAAAATAAGTTTGAATTTTGCATTTAGGTAACTATGCTTGTTCAGAATCTTTCAACTCAATTTAGAAGCAGATATCTTCAACTGATTGAGCTTAAATTTTGCGCGCATATGTATATCGCGTGATAATGCAATATTATGATGACTATGACTTGGAGCTGATCTGATGATGGAGCTGGAAGGTGACCATAGGGACTCTGTAATGAAACGACGGAACCCCCATCAAGTTTGGGCTCGTTGGATTCGTCTTGACGAGTACTTTGTTTTTAGATGGTATCTGGAGTCTGATGATTGAGCTGGAAGGAAGCCATAAGAACTCCGTATAAAACGACGCAAGCCCATTGAGTTTGTGCTAATTTTTTTTGTGTTGACAAGACCTTTGGTCTCATAATAAAAGCTTGTACAAAAAATTTTTTTTTATATTATAACCTATTTGTAGTAATATTCATAAGCAATAACTAAGTCTTACAGTACCTATTTATTTCAATTGTAAAAAGTAAAACACACCCCTTAGAAAGTTAAACAGCTTACAGGCTTACCATCCTATATTTTGATGTATACTTTGACAAGGATTTGAACTATGTACCTACTCGTAACCTAGGTATTATAAAGGCAAACTTGCAACTCCAACTTGTATGTTGTTAACATAACATTTGTGCACAGTTTGCCATAAACCCGTCTCTATAATGCTGACGCAAACTATGCTTTGGGCAATATCTACGCCGACGTAGCATGTTTACAGTATACACCAGACAAAGACCTACATGCTGCATCTTGTTTTCATACCACATTTCTTAATTTCATCCTATCCGCTTTTCAAAACTTCATTTAATTTCAAAATGTATTCCCTAATTCCATTTTCGAATCATTCAGACATCTCTACTCATTTTAACTCATTCCACTTTCATCTCTCATCCTGAACAGATTCAGGAATACAAAGGTAATTATAATTTTATGCCAGTCTGCATTATATTGTAACTATATCAGTGAAATAAATAAGTTAAAAAAGTGAGTTTTTAATTGTGTATTCTACCCGTGTGGTTCCGGGTGAATAGGACTACTCCATCTCTTCCTGCGGATGTCGTAAGAGGCGACTAAAGAACTTAGCACAAACATCTCGTGCTACAATTGCATTCCCAAGAAGGATTAACGTCGAGTGGCTGCCGGTTGTAAAACTTTTCGCACAAATACATTCCCAAAGTGGGTTGACGTCAGGCAGGCGGCCGGTTGTAAAACTGTGGCCAAATCATTTAAACTGTTCCGGCTATTTCTTATCCATTTTACAAGGTCTTTGGCATCCTTGGTTGACCATTGACATGCATGTTATATTTGGAGAAAAAAAGCAGGAAAGCGCACCCCGGGCTCCGAAGCAGCACAGCTGAGGATGCAACCGGGAACGCGCTTAGACGAAGAAGAAGAAGATTTTCTAATTGTTGAGTCTCTAACTGCTCTCTATCTGCCTACTTCTCATGTGGGAAGTCACCTGACTGCGCCGTGCAGTTCGAGGTCCCACACGGTCATTTTCAACTACTACCACTTGCTTCCAGTAAAGGAAAACGCCGAGACGAAACCTGCACTGGAGTGTAAAAACTACTGTTGTCATTTGTTGACAGTCAGTCAGTCATCAGATGACATTAGAGGCAGCTCGCAAAATCTGACACCAGTTACTTATAGCTATATGATACCTACAATCTACATTATGCAAAAAGTATCTTTGAATGCACAGTGTAATGTACATACTCTAAAAACTGGGTTAGTTTCCCTATAGACAAAAGTTTTAATACATTTCACCCCATTCCACGCGAAATTCTTTCGCTTGCATTCCGAGGCTGCATTTTAAAAATTGTTTCTGGACTTTGCTTTGAAAAATATCATGCAAGATGCAGGTCGCGTGCACTGGAATAGAAATTACGAATTCAACAGATGTTTTATAGCCGTTTTGAAGCTTTCTGGCTTCATCAGATGTAGTACAATTAGTTATTCAAAGATTTATTCAGCCTTTATAGGTTGATGATAGCTGCATATTTTCGCCAATGATCGGCTTTCCCCTCCGCGTGACAAAAGGAGCACCTGGTACATTATTTATTTTCTCCAGACCAGCATTGAATAAATACTTATAATCAACAGTAGAGCGCTGTATTCATAGCCTAGCTGTTTTCGTTATGATTCAATTATTACCAAATATTTACGATAAGTTATAATATTTTCACAAAATAATAAGATACATTCCACGGCAGATGTAAAACTGTCAGTTTATCGTCGGCTGACCTGAATCCACGCTCCGCATCAACTCGATTCCTTCACAATCGCAGCTGCAGCCGCAATCCGGAGATGGATCCTTTCTTTATCTGCACTCGAGCATCGTCCGCGGGAAAATTAACCTTCCTACTTATTTCCTTCGTCTTTTAATTAAAAAAAGTAGAAAAATACGCGTAACGTCGAATTACAGTCATAATAATAATAACCCAACCAGACTATATGCTTGAGTATACACGTATACATAGTCATCCAAGATGATGGCGTTGTTTGGATATTTTGCACGCTCATTCAGTATGTTTCCATATGAACAGGGAGGCTTGTTTAGGTATTAATTATGAAGCCTTTCAGGACTTGATGGTAGTACAATAACGTCAAAAAGCTTTACCTTATTGGGAATTCCTGTAAAGTAGTTGTACGCTGAAAGAAATATACCTTAAAGGTCTGCGCAAACGTGGTACGGAGGACTAAAATTCCTGAATCTTCAAAAAATATACCGCGGTCTCAACGGACATGGTGCATTTGCAGCCAGTAAAATATCAATATTACAGCGGACTAAAGTCCGTCGTGTGCGTTGCTCTGTCACGTCAGTTTTTTTTCAGGACCAACCGCATAGTCCGGTTCGTTCCTTCGGTGACTACGGATATCAGAAGGATTTTTGTCTACGATCTTCGGGTGCGATATTCGATACAATTTATAATGGATCTATATTTAGGGACAAAAAAGTACTTCACAGAAATTCTTTCATTTGCGCAATGATTAGATATTTAATATGCCTTTTATGAATCTTCCACGCTTTTATTTTTAGCACATAAAGTAAAACTAATATTTAATGGTGGACTAAACAAGCATCGTTATGAGTTTACCACATTATAAACAATTTCACGAAAAAACTACAGAAAAGTAAAAAATAACAAGCGCTCCAGTTTTCACCCTCGTCATACTTTATCCTTGTACTTGGCACACTTTTCTTAACGCGCCTTACTACGGAAAACTTTTAAACAACTCCTTGACATGCAGACTATAGAAGTTCAGGATTAGCACTAGCGAAAATGGCTCCTTTACATTTGTTGTACATACTTAGTCAATAATCTGATTGTAAAACAAGGACTGACTTTGTTAGTTGGTCTAACCGCCACAATTATCCACCCCAGAGATATTGGAGGTAAATACATTCCGCAATGACGTATCAAAAGCATAGCCTGTTTTGAAACTTAGTGGTCACATTTTAGTTCGCGTTGACGCCAGGACTTTTCTATTTAGTAGCGTCATGCACGTCGCTACAATATAAAAGTCACCTAAAGAGAAGTCATTATCATTGGACAATGTCATTTAAATTTTGTCGTTATAACAGGTAAAATTTTTACTTTTGACGTTTGGCGAAGTCTCATCCTTGCATCAGTAAATTCCGATAAGAGGAAAAGAGACACCAGATAGGTTTTAAGTCAGATTCTCTCTCATCATCATCCGGGCTTATTTCCGGTTGCATCCTCAGCGGTAACGCTTTCAGAGCCCGGGGTCCGCTACCTTATCTAGGTGATTTGACAAGGTTAATAGTTTTAATAATAAGTCAGATTCTCTCTATAAGAAGGTATATTCCAATGTCTTTGATCTACCCTAAACAATTTGACATCTAGTAAAATGATACTATACTATATTATTTGTCAGTGTCATCTTGATTTGGGCGGATTATAGTTCAAAGCTAGCCAAAAGTTAGTTCATGTTTTATAATAAGACGGCACGTAAGGACTTGACTGCCTCCGTGGTCCAGTGGTCAAGGCGTTTGCCTTTTGATCCGAAGGTCGTGGATGCAAATTCCACTAGGAAGCATTAGCAAGTGTGACAAGTTGTTTCCAGTCTTGTTAGGATATTGCATATGGCATGAATCACCTGATTATCCGAAAAGAAAGATGATTCCGTATTTCAGAAGGCTTGCAAAGCTGTGGGTCTTGAACGCCATCTAGCGTTTGTTTAAGCTATCCTAGCTCGTCAAATCACCTAGGTTGGGTAACGGTCCCCCGGGCTCTGAAGCGTTACCGCTGAGGATGCAACCGGGAATACGCTCGGATGATGATGATGGTACCTAAGGGCTTAAAGCCGTAACCAAATAATTACTTAAGGCGGAAACGTATTCCAAAGCTAGATGCAGTAGTTCGTTTTAAAATTTAACTAAACGTATACGAATACTTTGAATGTGTATTTATTAAAAGTTCACAAAAAGAAGATTTTTACTTTAATTTATGAGAAATCTATTTATTTCCAATGAGTGCGCCACTAGCGTTCATGCCCCTTTACGTCTTAAACTGGGTCAATGAGAAAAATAATTACCTAAAGCTAATAAATTAAAGATTTGCAAATACCCAATTACAAAAGGCAGCGTGTAAAAGTGTCACAGTAAAATACTTTGTACTTAATTATGCACAAGCAAGGGCTTCAAAATAATTCAAATGTCTGACGGAGGACGATTTCCTCTTAAATAATTCATAAGGCTTTCGGGTTACGTCACAGCTGCCAACATCGAGATGCTTGAGCTCTATTTTTTAAATCAACTGATCGTCCAAAATTATATCTTATAGATTAGATAGTTCAAATTGTTCTGCTGACGTGGAATTTTACAACATAATTATTACTTACCATTTTAGCCACAGAAAGTCCGTACAACATAGCCCATTTGTTTTATCAAATCTTATTCAATTTTCAAAATTAAATAAAGAATTGTAAGAAAATGTATACCTAATTCTAGCTATTATACCATGCAAGTTACCAAACTTATGTTCTCACTATACCCTGATCTTAGAATAAGCGATCTCTTCCAGACAACCAGTAGATGGAGAGGACTGTAAGAAAGACAATGACGGTGGTGTAACTAACCAAAAGGGAAAAGAAAATAAGCTGTAGTAACAAAAACTTTTAAAAATTTAGCATAAACTTACACATTATACAAACCTTTATAAAATACATAAAACATAAACTAAACTTACATACAAATAATATACTTACTTAATAATTTTAATAATTATAAACTTACATAGTATAATAAATAAATTTAAATAATAATAAACTTACTGATAACTATAAAAATCTTACCTTCTATGGACAATTTAAGTAACTTTGGTTAGGTATTAGTCTACTACAATTTTCTTAAAAATAGAGATCTTGTAATATGATTATCCATAGGTATGAAACAAAAAATTAATTACTCAGTCGTTTTTGCTAAGACATAGGTATATATTATAATTATTTTGAAGTGTGAAACAAACCTCAAATAGAAGTTTTATTTGTAGGCAGTGGGTTTATTATCAGATTCAGGATAATCACTCGAGTCCCATGTTTTTAGTGGCTCACTTATTTATAAAATAGAGTTCTAGCTCTGCGAAGTTAACCAATACTAGTAGACAGATAGGTCTTTGATTTCATTCATTTCGTTCCAGCAGCCTTGCTTTTCCATCTGATACTGTGTCAAAGGATTTTCCGCATCGAAGATTACATCTTCGGTTCGTTCTCTGAAATAATACAGTTATAAATCGTCGTCAGTTAGTCTCTTTGGCTGCTTATAAATTGTTTTCAATGCAGCCATTTGCTGAAGCATTCGGATTTGCTTATTCGTCGCATCGTAGCCAAAAGAATTATGTGCTTCTTTATGTGTATACTGTTTAAGACGGCGCCTGATGTAGACAATCTAATTTTTGCTCCGGCTTTCACGCACACAAATTAACTCTAGCCGAAGCGAGATAGCGAGCCATGCGGGGTGAAAAGATCACGGGAGGTCAATGAGGCTGGTTTATGCGTTTCTGGTTTTTGAGATTTTTTCTTTTTACAAAGAATATTTAAGAGTTATTTAAAAAAATAAGACATATTATCCCTGCGTTATGTTTAATAGGAGTATAATCCAAAGTTACAAGGGCTAATTTATTGTATTTCTGAATACTTTCCGTTTTAGTATAATTTTGAGGTGATTTGGAGGCAACTTCGCAATTTTTTTCCATCGAAAAAAAGTTAAGCAATCGTGTTTTCGAAACATATTATGTATAGAGTTAGTCCTGAACTTTTCTGTGTTTTTATTTCAAAGTGAGCATTTCGATAATATTAATAATATCGCTCTAAATACTATCAGGGTCATAATTTCAGAGTTGTAACGGAAGCCTGATTAAGAAGAGCATACGCGGAAGTGAAGTAGATGTCGTTGATTATCAAAATCATGGACTCTACTAAAACTGTTTACTTGGTAGGTAATGACTCTGACAGCGCCAATAAGTACGCCTTACGGTACTTACATACTTGTTCTTCAAAATTTAACTGTGGTGACATATTTCGGAAGCAAGCGAGCCATCGTATGATTGAATGCGAGCCGAGTGAGCAAAAATAAATTCAAAGTTGGTAAGGTGAATATTATAAAGTTGTTAATTACAAACAGAAAATTGCTATACAAAAAGAACAAACTCTAAAAAAGCGCATTAAAAAGGTTTAAAATGCTGCTTTTAACCAGGGCCTTATCACTCCCCGTTTATATCGAAAATGTACCTACATTATTACTAAGCGCGCAGGCGGCCCCTCCGGGTGGTAAATTCAGTTATACGAATCGTTTGTCCAGAGTAATAAGAATAAAATTGGCATGCAATGGATGTCTAGGTATATATACAAAAAGGTGCTGAGTTCTGACGTGAGCTAAATTAAACCATATCGCTAGAGTTTTATCCACATTGAGTAGATATTTATTTGGTCCCATTTTAATTTGGTGAAGATATGATGAAAAACTTTGAAAATATGGAAGAAACTCCTAAAAAAAATTTAAGTCGGTTATTGTTTTTGTTAAAAATTTCATTATATCCGTCTTTGCTCTGTTGGTTATCGACTGTCAGTTAGTTAACAGTCTGTCGGTCGTGTCAATATTGTCTCTCATATATTATGAATTCACTCTACTCTCTTTTAAGTTTTAATAATGAAAGTAAATCAAATAACTAGTGTGCATTATCTAGCATGTAAATCAATCAACATCCCGTACATCGCAAACTAAACATTCGTATTTCAACAGCAAGCGAGCCATCGCACCATTGAATGCGAGCCGAATGGGCACAGCTTTGCAACCGGCCGTTTTAATTTAGCCTCGCTGCCCGCTGCAAAGCGCTCAACTCTTCAATGGCGGCCGGAATAGAACAACCTTTTACCAAATACTTTTATTGATCACTTCCAAAGCAGTCGCGGTTGGTGAGGTGATGAAACCATTAGTTGTTAGTTACAAAGAGTTTTTAGGAGTTTCACCGTAGAGTTTTACTGACATCTAGATATTTCTGATAATTTATGACGGATTAAGACAAGGTATAAATAATCCAAGCCTTAGCTTATTTTGTCAAATAGGTAATATGTGTCTAATAAAGTATACTCGTAGACCCAATCGAAGTTTAATTTCTTTGGTTTTGAAATCACTCTAATTACCTGTCCAATGTGTTATGAATGTTTGAGATATCACTATTAGTTTGTAGCTATAGCACAAAAAATAATTTAAAATGCTGCTTAATAATTTGAAATTAAAAAATTACTTTCAATGAGAAATAAAATCCTACATTGTTTTTTTGTACTTTGACTGATTTGACCCGCAATAATGCAAAATGGCACATTTTCAATAGCGACCGGAATAGAACGGCTTCTATCAAATACTTTTTATTGATCTCCCTTCAAAGTTGGCTGCAGTTGGATGAAGCCATTATGAAGTTGCTAATTACAGTATTGTTACTTAGATGCTTGCAAAGATGACATAAATTCTAAGGTAAGTGCGCTGAGTTGAGAAATTGGATGCTTTGCTAGAAAGATTGTATGTATATTTCTCAAAGTAGCGTATTCATAGATTCAAAACTTGTCTCTATTACAATAATAATAAAGAGTAAACACACGCACTCTGTAAATTAAATGCTGGACCTTCATTATCATTTCAGAAGCTGGAAGTTCGGGAAGTATAAAGATTTCCAAATTGCTTGTTAAATTGCTTCGTTTTTGATCTAATACATACTATTGATTTTGCATCGAAATGTATATAGTTATATTTGTATGTATATAGTTAGGTACGGATATAATGGCATAACGTGTAGGTTTATAAAAGTAAACAAGCTCGCTGTTTCCTATTTTCAGAAGTATTAAAGAAATAACTTCTGAAAAGAAACTAAAGGCACTAATAACGTTTTTGCATTTAATTTTATGCAAATATCAAGGACGAAACGAGTGCTTTCTGTTTTGCTTCTACTTACAAATAAACCGAGTCTCAGTGCTTTTAAATACGAGTAAAAACAACACAAACAAATACGAGCGACAAATGAAAGAAAAACAGCAAAGGTTGGTGTTATTTCCATTTAATAAAAGCAAGTTCTTCTGGTAGCTTCTAATTAATTTTGAACGTATATTTTATGGCAACAAAATGAAGAAGATAACGATACTTTTTTTCTTTGATTTCTTCTCTTAATGTATCTGTCCGTACATATCTTTAATTTCTCATAATTAGAGTGGACAACCTTTTTAATTGCAAAGAATTACCATAGTTGCCTTGATATAGACAATAGCAAATGTAAAAACAAAGTATTTTAAGTCACGTCACAGACAGGTAGCCAAGAAAAATAAGATTTTATCATATTTACTGAGCATTCCTTGAAAATAACAAGTCAAGGTAGTTTTTCTATCTAAAGAATTTCAAATAACGACTTCTTTGAATTCTGCAGACGTTGGGTCTACAAATTCATAAAATTTTCAGCGGCGTTAAGTAAAATATTTGCTCCAGGTCGAATCCACTATAAAAATAATAAATCTCGCTGCTTTTTCCTTTCCAAGATGTATAGAGTTTCGTTTTTATTTGGAACGACTATAACCACCTCTATATAACATTTACCTTTTAGTAAAATATATTCACAAGTAGATGTTTATAAAGCTACTAAATATGCCTTTTATTATTCCTGAGATCTAATCTATATTATGACAGTAAATTTTACCCAATTTTTGAAGTTTGTAAAACCGCTAGTTGCAAATCTGCGCCCACTCGGCTCGCATTCAATGGTGCGATGGCTCGCTTGCTACCGAAGTAACTTGCAACGTGGAAAAAACATTAGTGTAATCAAATAAAATAAGTAAAGTTAAAAAAACGTAATTTTCAAACAAAATAATTAATCCACTTTCATTACGTTATAGCAGCTGAAATTTCAAAATATCTTTTTTGCAAAACTACTGGGTGGATTTCAATAATTCTGTGCATATATGAAAAGAAACGATGATTGTAATGTTTGCAAAGATTTAAAATTTTTGCATTGCGGTGCTATGGACTGTGGATCCAGAAAATAATAAACCTACCATATTTCTCCTCCTTCCTGCAACTATATTCGGATGTGAGACACGTAAGACATACAAACACCCCAACAATTTCATAGGAATTATTGTTCGTAGATAGATCGACAAAAGGCACGTTCGCCACAAATCCTCTGTTTGCTCTCTGCCCACCCTGTGTCCTACAACGTTGAATATTTGGTTGCTGGAGGAAGTAGGTTACAGCTGCTTGAAAACAAAATCAACATTATGTAGGTAGATGAAATAGATAGAAAGAGCTAAAAGTTGGATAACAGTTATTTCAAAGGCACTTATTTTTTGCGATTTAAATGTACTTAGGTGTACATAATATATTATTACTCTGTGCTA